>JARQOC010000003.1:432078780-432813780 GCA_033576535.1 Allobates femoralis
AACATTTTATTCTGGTGTAGAATGTTTATCTCTTTGGGTATTGCCAAACGGGATAAAATTATTAAATGTCTCAGTTATGAGTAGGACTATCCATGTGCAGAGGTCATCTTCTGAATATAAAGGAATATTCACAATAAGCTGGAAAATAGTGCATTGAAGATAGGAAGGCTGGCAGAAACACATTTGTTTGTGTGTTTGCTACAAAGCAACACTTTCTAAAATTATACGCCTTCATTGCTGCCTTTTTCACCTGTCTTCCCACCTGCACACGCTTACTTTGTAATCGATTTTGATCTGTAGGGAGAAGACTAAATGCTACCATCTGTTCCATAAACATCAGAGCACATAGACTTATTCCTGCTCTATAGAGATGAGCGGACCACCAATCATTCAAGTTTGGAGCTCGAACTGAATACAGATTTTACATAAAATATAAGTCAGAGTTCAAGTTCGGGTGCTTCCTGTATACAAACCACTGATTAGAGCTTCCTTGTGCTTAGGGACGCTCTGTGCATGGCCCAGTGCGAGCTGCTTGCAGTGTTGAATGGCTCTCGCACTGGGGGTAAAATTTGAATTATTGGATGTAATATGTACAAATAATAATACCCCACCCTTCCTCCCTTCCCCCAGAAGTGTTTTTTTATGGATGGCTGTATGTGGGCAGAGACCAGACCTGCCCAAATCAGTGACTTCCAATGAGGTTAGGATCTAGGTTGGGTCCAGAAGAGAACTTTAAAGTCCGGCTGAACCCACAGAACCCGATTTTTTACGAGTCCGCTCATCTCTACTGCTCTTTATTCCTTAGTTTAGGACACAGAAAGAAGCATGGAAGAAATTATACAACAGTGATCAGGGTAGATGTGACTAAAGCTCTTGGAAGAGGTAAAAGATTTATTAGAAAGCTCAACATGATCTGTGTGTGACTCCCACTGCCTCTCACTCCTCCTACCCACTCCACTCTCCCTAGCCTAGAGTTTAATTAGAGGTGTCATCCAATACCTCACTGTACTGCCAAGTTTGTCTTGAGCAAGATGGATGTGAACAGTGCACCCCCCCTTATATTGAATGCCATGTTAAGGAGGTGGAGAAATGGCTCACATGTAGAGAAAGAAGCAGAACTCTTAAGATATATTGTTTCTTATATTTGTATGTACTATCAATTTACGCAAAGTTTGTAGAAATTACAGTTCCCCTTAAAACTTATTAAAATAAAACCCCTTTAATAGGTACACCAAGTTGTGGACCTGTATGCTCCAGCACTGCCATTTTTGTGGACTCTTGACCATTGACATTAATAGGTAAACAACACAATGAGATCAAGCAGCATGTCTACATGATTGCAATGGTGAAGCTACCATAACCATAAACAAATATTTAACCATTTAAGATCTAATTTTTGAAGTGGGATATTTGCTTTGTTGTTATTTATACTAAAAAGCGTATTAAACTGTTCTTTTTTCCATTAACATGATTTATTCTGAATAAAAAGGGGTTTTATTACCTGGTACGTATGGAGGATTTCTAAGAAAGACCTATAGATTTCAGGGCGGTCAAGAAATCGGGTTTTTATTTTATTAACATAACTGATGGCATTGTGAAACTCCAGAGAGTCTGATTCTGGAGGGGCTGGATTCTTTTCTTTTTCCTGATGACGTGTCTCTTCCACTACATCACTATGGGAATTTTCAGGCACCGGAGGAACTGCTATCCGATTGCTGGGCATGTTACTTGTGGCAGCATCTGCAGATACCTGTAGAAATAGAGAAAATAAATGGCCGTGTCCTCAATTTAATTTTAGCTATCTTTTTAAGACGGAAGAGGAGATGGGGGAAATGTAACATTTGCCAACTTACTGGGCTAGCTAATGAAGTCTGAACAACAACTTTGCCATTTTTAGGAAGCTCAATTTTATAGCCAAGTGGTAGAAATGCATTGAAGCCCAACATCAAATCTGGGTGTTCATGGAATAGCTGGGAAACACGACGTATTACACCTGGAGTATCAATGCTGCACAAAATAGAAGAAAAGATCCAGTTATAGCCACTTAACCATTAGGATAACAAACAAAAAGAGCTCCCTCATCTGTTACCCGGCTGTTGTGCTACTATAATTAGTGACTGCATAAACTGATCTCACACAACCTCCCCTGAAGAATGAATCTAATCTGCATACATAATTGCCAGTGGGCGATGTAACCGAACCCCACAATGCACCGCGCTAACCGGAAGCCGCACCATATTAGGATATCCAAGTGATGGGCATGCTAATATGGCGCAGGCTGGCGGCGGCACAGACAACACAAGCTGACGCTGCACACGCCGCCTGCAGGCCTCCACACGGCTCCCACCGCACCTCTCCCGATGCCGCAGACCCTGGAAACGTAGATCCCCACACCCTCTTTCTGTAACGCCCGCAGACCTCCACCCCCCTGCATCCGCCTCCGATGCCTGCAGATCCCTGTCAACTTACCTATTGGGACAGGACCTTTGGTGATGTCACAGTCATGTGATCAGTCACATCACTGCAACTCCACCTCCAGCAGTCTTCACTGCTTCCCAGCTATGACACGGAGCCGTCACAGCTGGGAAGGAAGAAAGCGAGGGGCCACAGAGCACGCAGGAGGGGCCACAGAGCGCGCAGGAGGGGCAGTGATGTCTTCCCGATGAAATAGCAAGGCCACGAACTGCGCCTGCGCGAGTGACACACACGTCACCGCTACCCCGATGCACCCACCTCCGCTGCTGACTGCAATCCACCCACTCCCAGCAGCCTGGTCCCCACCGCCACCGCCAGCCCGAAGTCACCCGCAGCCTGCAGTCCCGCCGCAGGGAGGTCAGTGGCGACGCAGCTGGGAAATGAGTGGCAGCCACCGCCGCCAAATCAGCTGCTAGAGATATTGGCTGGATTTCAATGCCGCTAGCAGCTGATGTGATTGGTCGCCTGACGCAGGGCTGGCGACCAATCAGCTGCTAGCAGTATTGGCGCCACATTTCAATACCACTAGTAGCTGATGTGATTGGTCGCCTGACGTGACAATCAGTTGTGCCACAGTATTGGCGCAGGATTTAAATACCACTCAGGTGATTGGCCGCGCAACCAATCAGCTATGCCGTGCGGTATTTAAATACCGCCCGGGGGGAGGCAGAAGGCTCGGGGTGGAGGCAGGGCACACAGGGAGAGACAGTGCGCACACAGGGGCTTAGAGCACACAGAGCGGACAGAGCGCACAGGGGGAGAGACAGTACAGAGAGAGAGAGCGCACAAAGGGAGACAGGCACAGAGACTGACCTATTGCATCAGGCCTATTTCTAGTACTTTATAGGTCCCAGAAGCGTATGTGTACGTAACGTGGGAGAGAAGATAAACATCAAGAACTATGTACAGAAGTTACAATGTGTTATAAGCCATAGCAAGTAGAGACTAGAATTATGCAACGGCAGGAGATCAAGTAATTATTACTTCTGGCCCAGGCAGACCCTTCAAGGAATAAAAGAAATTAAGAGAAAGAGCTGCTGCAAATGAAAACGCAAACAACAAATACAGCACTGCAAGACTGATCAAAAGGCTAAATAATTCTTACTGGGTCCACATCAGAACATTCTGCGCTTACTATATAGCCAGGGGTTCCTACACCTCTCAGCAATCCCTCCACTAATGCAGGGAAAGTAGTATGGCATAAAGACCAATCAGATAAATGGTTGTCCATGTACTACAATTGCTCAAGACTGGCAGAATTGGTCGTACAGGGGCTAGGATATCCATATAAAATGCTACCCTTACAAAACACATGGACTACATCATTCCATCTGTACTTATCTGTGCTTGTATTGCTCATGTTTGTTGTACCTGTCTATGTATGCCCGTTTTTTCACATGTAAGGCGCCATGGAATAAATTGCGATATAATAATAAAAAATAATTATAGTGCAGAAGTAAGCTGAAATATACACACAAATGTAACAAGAGGTAGTTTTCTTACCTCTGAGATTTAAATTCCTTCATAATCTCTAGGAATCCATTATATGTAGCTGGATCGCTGCCAAATCGGATTTTCACCTGATCCAGATAGGATAAGGCATCCTCTACCTAAAGAAGAGGCAATATGGTAAAGTTATTCTCTGATTACCATGACAAACAGATCTTAAAACGTCTTTTCTTCACATATGTTATATCATCAAGACTACCTGGATTACAACATGCCAATCTTTATGTCCTTATTACATCTGAAGGGATTAGAGCATTTGTAATTACAAAAGTCAACCATACCCTCCCAATCTGAAGGAGTCCGAGGAGATAACAGGAGGATGAAAGTTATGCAATTGTCAGCAGAAATAAACAAAACACCATCAAAGATGGTCACACAGAGTTTTTGCTGCATTTTTTCCAGCAGCAAAACCTGATAGACAGAAAAAAAAAGCTGCATTTTTGCACTTCATTGCCTTCACTGAAAGAAATGACATGCTACTGCTTTCAAAAAACACAGCAGGCTTTTATTTCAGTCATGAGAAAAGCAGGCGTGTGCAGGGGATTTCTGAATCTCACTAGTCTTGATGGTACTGGAAAGAGCAGTTTTTTATTAGCATGGATTTCCATAAAACCAATGAAAAAAAAAAAGCTGAATGGGCCGTTGCTTCCATGGCGGGTAAGGCAAGATAAGGATTTTCTGCCACATTTATCTGTAAAATGGTATGTAAAAGGTTTAAATTCTAAATTCTTAAAAATATTAGCATCAACTTACAGAATAGCAACTGTGGGATTATCGTATGTGCCAAGGCCTTACCTGTGTAAAACTGACATGTATTTTGATGAGGCATGTGTAACTATTGTATGAAGAGGGCCTGTCCCTGTAAAGCCTCCTGTGACATTGCTGCTACAGACATGTCAACTGAGGGTATAGTAATAATTGGATATATGTCTATTGAGCCCTGATTGAGTCGCAAGACCCTGGCTGAAAAACATAACAAAACGAGCAGCATTTTTGGCTCAGATTTGGGCCATGAGTTTTTCTTAATTAAGTCAATGGCTGGAAAGGCTGAAAAAAATTGCTGCTAAAAGGCCCCAAAAATTGACATGCTGTAGATCGTTTCTGCATTGTGTTCACAACACTTCAGAGATCTTATAGACTTTGATGGGTTAAAGAGGACCTGTCACCAAACCAGGCATGGTGATCTAATTACAGCACTGGATGCAG
Organism: Allobates femoralis; assembly: GCA_033576535.1. Classification (NCBI taxonomy): domain Eukaryota; kingdom Metazoa; phylum Chordata; class Amphibia; order Anura; family Aromobatidae; genus Allobates; species Allobates femoralis. The sequence goes on from JARQOC010000003.1 coordinate 432,083,971, forward strand.
CATGTCTGCAGCATGCAGATAAGGGGTCCCCCAGCACTTGAGCAGCCCTGTACCCCGAGATACTACACTTAGAAAACTTACATGCTACAGCCACTAAGGAGGTGGCTAGGGGCTGCAGCCAAGGGCAGGTTCACACCCCCTGCATGTGTAATCTGCCAACCGCTGCCAATCATTCTCTCACTCTTCAGCAGCATTAAACAGAGATTTTTTTTTTTTCAGAACTTGCCGTTTGGCTTCGCCCTCAAGGGGCAGGGCTAAACAGACTTTCTGGGAGAGAGAAAAAAAAAACTGTTTAAATGCTGCTGAAGAGGGAGAGAATGATTGGCAGCGGTCGGCAGATTACACATGCAGGAGGTGTGAATCTGCCCTTGGCTGCAGCCCCTAGCCACCTCCTTAATGGCTGGAGCATGTAAGTTTTCTAAGTGTATTATCTCGGGGTACAGGGCTGCTCAAGTGCTGGGTGACCCCTTGTCTGCATGCTGCAGACATGCTGTATTCAGTGCTGTAATTAGATCACCATGCCTGGTTTGGTGACAGGTCCTCTTTAAGGAAAGGCATGCAGATTATTGACAAAAATGCACCAAAAACACAACAAAAAACGCACTGTATGCATAAGGCCTGATCCTCTACTGTAAATTACTTATGTACATGATATGACCATATTCCCACATAGTTATATGTATCCTGGGTCTTTTCTAATTGTTTTATGTGATTGGTCCTTTATTATAATGAATGTCACCAGGTTTTTGCCATCCCACCTGAGAGCAGCATAATACAGAGATAGTGACTCTGATTGTGGTGATATATAACTTAGGGCGGCTTCAGACTGCGGCAGCGTCCGGTCCGGGGCTGTCAGGAGTGACAGCCTGGAGCGGAGTTTTTCTGCATAGAATCCTGTCGGGCTGCACGGAGCTGGATCGCGCCGGGTGGTAATTAGCTGCTATCCGGCTGCCAGCTCGCCGGATGTATCCTGCAGAAGTGGGGATTTGTCTGCCGATTCCAAAACCGGTGCATGCAATGATTTTGGAATCGGCAGACAAATCCCCACTTCTGCAGGATACATCCGGCGAGCTGGCAGCCGGATAGCAGCTAATTACCACCCGGCGCGATCCAGCTCCGTGCAGCCCGACAGGATTCTATGCAGAAAAACTCCGCTCCAGGCTGTCACTCCTGACAGCCCCGGACCGGACGCTGCCGCAGTCTGAAGCCGCCCTTACTGAGCTGCTTACTGTAATTTTGATCAAACTATTTTTTTCTGCTGCAGATTTAGCAGCTATACTAGACTATCTAGCAGAAGTCCAAGTAGTCCTGGAATAATAAAAATCAGTGCATAATAAACTGGAGATTATCAAAAGTAAACTGAGCAGCCCAGTAAGTGGACACATAGCAGCAATCAGGATCTCTGGCCCTACATTATGCTACTTTCAGTTTAGCTGGCATAAACCTGGCGACAGATTCCCTTGAAGTGTTCCCAATTAAGGCATACCTAGTAGATACAATGATTCTATGGAAGTGGGTTTTTCTATGAATATTTGGTAAACCAAAATAATCTTTTTTGGCGATTTGTCTGTAAAAAAGAGAATTTTGTTTACGTACCGTAAATTCTTTTTTCTTGAATCATCAATGGGAGACCCAGACAATGGGGTTTAGGGCACTGCCCTCCGGAGGCCACACTAGGTACTACAAGAACTGTAGACACCGCCCCCTCCGCTTATAAACCCCTACCGCAGGGAACATCCTCAGTTTGGTCCATAAGCTGCGAGGAGACAACAGAAAACCACACCCGAAACCTCGGGAAGACACCGTGAACAGACGGTTCAACAACCCGGATAAACTGCCCCAACAGGGGACAGATCAACCGTAACATACAACGGAACACTGGGTGGGTGCTGGGTCTCCCATTGATGATTCAAGAAAAAAGAATTTACGGTACGTAAACAAAATTCTCTTTTTTCTGATCATCATAATGGGAGACCCAGACAATGGGGATGTCCTAAAGCAATACCCCAGGGCGGGAAAAGAGTTCCTCAACAGACGTTCGCATACGCGGTCCCCGTCAAAGGTGGGCTACCGCCGCCTGGAGGACCCGCCTGCCCAAACTTGCATCCGCAGAGGCATGGGCATGCACCATATAGTGCTTAGAGAAGGTGTGCAGGCTAGACCAAGTGGCCGCCTGACACACCTGCAGAGCAGAGGCGCGATGTCGCAAGGCCCAGGAGGCACCGACAGCTCTTGTCTAGTGTGCCTTCAAGCCTACCGGAAGAGGCAAACCAGAAGACCGGTAAGCCTCTTGAATGGGTGCCTTGATCCATCTGGCCAAGGTTGATTTTGACGCCGCTGACCCCTTACAGCGACCTGCCGTCAGTACGAACAAGGAGTCCGAACTCCGGAAGGAGGCAGTTCTGGACACATAAATGCGTACAGCCCGTACGAGGTCCAGAGTGTGGAGGTCGCGCTCAATCTGATGAACAGGAGCGGGACAAAATGAAGGGAGCACAATCTCCTGGTTCAAATGAAAAGTGGAAACCACTTTGGGTAGGAATTCCGCCCGCGGGCGCAACACCACCTTGTCTTGGTGAACCACCAGAAAGGGTGACTTGCACGATAGTGCCGCCAGTTCAGAGACCCGTCTCAGGGACGTAATAGCCACCAGAAAGGCCACTTTCTGTGACAAATAAGAAAGAGAGACCTCTCTCAATGGCTCAAAAGGTGGTTTTTGCAAAGCCGCCAAGACCATGTTGAGATCTCAAGGGTCCAGAGGTCGCCTATACGGCGGAACCACTCGAGACACCCCTTGGAGAAATTGACGAACCTTTGGGAGGAGCGCCAAGCGCCTGTCGAACAATATAGACAGTGCTGATACCTGACCCTTCAGAGAACTGAGGGAAAGGCCCAACTCCAAACCTGACTGCAAAAAAGCCAATAGGGTCGGGATCGACAAAGGCCAAGGTACATGTCCCCCAGAGGAGCACCAGGCGAAAAAGACTTTCCACGTCCTGTGGTAAATCTTCCGCGACGTGGGCCTTCTAGCTCTGTTCATGGTGGAAACCACCGCAGGAGAGAAACCCCTGGATGTTAAGAGCCAGGCCTCAAGAGCCATGCAGTCAATCTGAGGGCCCTGGAATTGGGGCGGAAGAAGGGGCCCTGCGCGAGAAGATCTGCGCGGTCTGGAAGAGCCCACCGGTGTCCGCCGGACAGTTGCCACAGATCCGGATACCGGGACCTCCTCGGCCAATCCGGAGCCACTAGAATGGCTGCGTGACATTCTGTTTTGATTTTCCACAGGACCTTGGCATCAGTGCCAGGGGCGGGAAAACATATGGCAGGTGAAAATCTGACCAACTCAGGACTAGAGCATCTGCCCCCAGAGACTGAGGATCCCACGATCTCGCCATGTATTGTGGCACCTGATGATTCAGCCGGGAGGCCATCAGATCCACATCCGGGGTCCCCCATCTGATGCAGATGTCCCGGAAGACGTCCGGATGGAGAGACCATTCTCCGGCGTCCATCCCCTGTCGGCTCAGGTAATCTGCCTCCCAATTCTCGACACCTGGGATGTAGACTGCGGAAATCAAGCAGCTGTTGGCTTCCACCCATGATAGAATGCGGTGGACTTCCGCTAGAGCCTGTGCACTCTTGGTTCCTCCTTGGTGATTTATATAGGCGACAGTCGTCGCATTGTCGGACTGAACCCGAATCGGTTGCCCGGATAGGAACCTCCGAAAGGCCAGGAGTGCCAGATAGACCGCCCTGAGCTCCAGTACGTTGATCTGCAACGTTGTCTCTGAACGTGTCCAGAGACCTTGAGCTCTGTGGTGTAAGAACACCGCGCCCCAGCCCTTCAGGCTGGCGTCGGTGGTCACCACTAACCACGATGGCTTCAGGAAGGATCGTCCCTTCGACAAGTGACTCGGCTGAAGCCACCACTGCAGAGCATCCCTGGTCGGCTGGGAGAGGACCACCAGCTGATTCAGAGAGGACGTCCTCTTGTCCCACCTCTGGAGGATTTCCAGTTGCAGAGGACGGAGGCGAAACTGTGCGAAGGGCACCGCCTCTATTGCTGCCACCATGCGTCCCACCAGCTTCATCAATACCCGTAGGGATGAATGAGGTGATCTGAGGAGATCGTGTACTCCTGACTGAATGGCCAGTTGTTTGGCTCGTGGTAGGGACACTAGAGCAGAGTCCGTGTGGAAGTCCATGCCCAGATACGTCAGTGACTGGGTTGGAACCAGGGTGGACTTCTGGATGTTGAGAAGCCACCCGAACTGCTCCAGAGACTGTATGGTCGCCTGCAGGCTCCGCTGACACAGGTGTTCCGATGGCGCTCTGACCAGCAGGTCGTCTAAATAAGGAATGACGGCGTGTCCCTGCGCATGCAGTAAGGCCATCATCGATGCCATCACTTTCGTGAACACCCGGGGAGCCGAGGCCAACCCGAAAGGCAGCGCCACGAATTGGAAGTGCTCCTCCCCCACTGCGAATCTCAACCATCGTTGATGAGACGGTGCAATGGGCACGTGAAGGTAAGCGTCGCGGATGTCTATGGACGCTAGGAAGTCGCCCTGCGACACAGCCGCGATCACGGAGCGCAGGGATTCCATGCGGAACTTCCGAACCAACACATGACGGTTGAACAGCTTGAGGTCCAGAACCGGGCGGAAGGAGCCGTCGTCCTTCGGGACGATAAAGAGGTTGGAGTAAAAACCCTTGAACCTCTCCCCAGTGGGTACTGGGACCACCACTCCGTCTCTGCGGAGTCCCTCCAACACCAGATAAAAAGCCTGAGCCTTTTCTGGAGATGGAACAGACCGATGGAATCGGTGTGTGGGTTGTGATGACAGCTCTATCCTGTATCCTCTGGAGACTACGTCTCGAACCCACTGATCTTGGATGTGGAGTCGCCATTTGTCTTGAAATTGAGACAGACGACCCCCAACCTGTGGGGAGGCAGGAAGAGGGAGCGAGTCATGCGGAAGTGGGTTTGGGAGCGGCAGCTGTTGTACCTGCCGACTTCTTCTGGCGACTCTTGGGACGCCACTGCTGAGAAGTTTTGGCCCCACGGTCCGCGCGAGCTGAGGACGCTGACGGCTGGGAGCTGGAACGAAAGGACCACTGTTTAGGGTTCCTCTTCACAGTATACCTAGGCTTAGGTCTGTTCTGTGGAATCTTGGACTCCGTAGAGTCTTTGATCAACTTGTCCAGCTCTGCACCAAACAGCCTGTCACCAGAGAAGGGAAGATTCTGCAGAATCTTCTTTGACGTGGCATCTGAGTCCCATAGACGTAGCCACAACAATCTGCGGATCGCTATCGCATTGGCCGAAGCCACAGCTGAGCGAGTGGTAGTCTCCAGGGACGCCGTCCTGGCATAATCTGCATAGGCTTTTGCTCTCTCTGTAAGTGCCAGGACTTCAGAGTTGAAACCTGCCAGGCCAGCAATACCATCCAGACAGGATGTGATCGCCTGCAGAGTCCAGACCGCAGCAAAACTCGGGGCAAATGACGACCCCACAGCCTCATAAGACGACTTGGCGAGTTGTTCGACCTGTCTGTCTGTCGCATCCTTCAGTGAGGAGCTATCAGAGGCAGAGAAAAGGGAGCGTGCAGCAATCCTGGTCATGGAAGCGTCCACTTTCGGGACTGCGACCACTCCTGAAGCACCTCCTGAGGAAAGGGAAAGCGGTTGTCCTTGGATTTGCGGACATAACGCCGTCCAGGGTGTACCCTGGGAGCTCTAACCACCCTTTCAAAGTTAGTATGGTCCAAAAAGGAACCACATGGTCTAGCCTCAGGTTGTAACCACTGATAGACCTCCTTCGGGTGCACGGCTGTCTCCTGAGGGGGTAACCCGAGGCGTAAAGTCTCGTTGATGGAGGACACCAGATCCTCCACCCCTTCAGCTGGTTCAGACACCGACCCGAGGGTTGAACCCCCATCATCCTCGTCACTGTCAGAGTGACGCTCCTCCTCAGAGAGGACCTGGAGCTCGGGTGAATCATCACGGCGAGCCCGCTTAAGGGGTCTCACGGTGGAAGATGGAGACACCCGGGGGTAGCTTGAAGGAGTAACTGGAGCATCCAGTCTCCTTGTTAGTGCCTCCAGGGATTGCGACATGGAGGACAATTGGGACAACAGAGAAGCATTAATCTCGCTTTGTTTTTCCCATGGCCCTGGGATCACCTGAACCTCAGGGTATAGCACCGGAGCTGCTGACTCAGCAGTGACAGTCCGGGCGTCTGGACGTCCGCAATTATTGCAGGACCCCTCCACCAGTGTTCCTGTGCATGTAGCGCAGACAGGGGTGGTACTGGCCGCCTTAGCAGCGCCTTTCTTCCCTGAGGACATACCCACGGTAGGGGGATATCAAACAGGAGAAAATTCACCGGAAACCGGTGGCTTACCGACCGCTGCACAGCGGTGGTGAAGGGAGCGGTGTGTGTGTGGCCTCCGCGAGGAAAGAAGACCTGGTCTCCCCTGGAGTGCAGCAGAGCAGTCTCCAACGATCCCAGCAGGAAAGTGAGGGGAAAAGATGGCCGCCGCTGTAGAAGCAGAGGGCGGGGCCGAAACACGCGGGAAGCACACACACACGCCCATCCAGGTCACATGGGCCGCTCCACATCTCTCCCGGCCGCCATTACAATAATGTAAGCGCCGGGGCCCGCAGCGCGGGAGGTATAAACATAAATACCCAGGCTCACAGACAAAGTCTGAAGCCCACAGCCGCAGCCCCTGTGACACACAGGGCGGTCAGCCAGGGTGACCCCAGCACAGGGTCACCGCCAGAACCGCGGACCCGAAGGCAACGCGCGGTCTGAGTGTCATGAACACACAAGTGCAAGACACTGCCCCAGGCACACCGGAGACACCGAAGTATCTCAGTGCCGGTCCGGTCTGTAAGCACCATATCATGGGAGGCCTCGGACGGGGGTTCAGCACCAGTCCGGTCTGTAAGCACCATTTAGGGAGGCCTCGGACTGGGCTGGCTCTAGTCCGGTCTGTAAGCACCATTAAGGGAGGCCTCGGACAGAGCTGACTCCAGTCCGGTCTGTAAGCACCATTTAGGGAGGCCTCGGACGGAGCGGAGCTGTGCAAGGCTCCTATCTCCCACTTCCCAGAGCCCCCAGGGGGATGGGAAGGAGCACGGCAGCGTACCGGGAGACACAGTGTGCCCAGGCACTAGGCCCTCCGGTACCTCGACCTGCGTGTTCCCCGAAGGTGAACAGGGAGACTGCCGGAGGTCCCTGACTGGGACCTTCTTTTACCTTGTCTTCATACGCCATCACGAAAGCTGTGAGAATGCAATGAAGTGCAAGCAAAGCGTGTGGTACCTCCGAGCACACTAAGTTTAAAACTGAGGATGTTCCCTGCGGTAGGGGTTTATAAGCGGAGGGGGCGGTGTCTACAGTTCTTGTAGTACCTAGTGTGGCCTCCGGAGGGCAGTGCCCTAAACCCCATTGTCTGGGTCTCCCATTATGATGATCAGAAAAAGTTAACATTTCGGTCTAAGGCAACTCATTGAGTCCCATGGCCTCCAGTACCACCTTTACGCTGACGACACCCAAATCTACCTGTCTGGACCGGACATTACCTCCCTACTATCCAAAATTCCACAATGCCTGTCCGCCATCTCATCCTTCTTCGCTGCTCGCTTCTTTAAGCTGAACATGGACAAAACAGAGTTCATAGTCTTCCCCCCCAAGACGCTCCTCCTCACTACCTGACCTATTCATTGTCGTCAACGACTGCTTCTCTCCCCAGTCCCCCACGCCAAGTGCCTCGGGGTTATCCTTGACTCTTCCCTCTCCTTTGAGCCCCACATCCAGGCCTTTGCCACCTCCTGCCGACTCCAGCTCAAAAACATCTATAGGATCCGCACTTTTCTTGACCAAGACACTGCCAAAACCCTTATTCACGCTCTCATCATCTCCCGCCTCGACTACTGCAACCTCCTGCTCACTGGCCTCCCTGCTACCTCCCTTGCACCTCTCCAATCTAACCTAAACTCTGCTGCCCATCTAATACATCTCTCTCCCCTCTGCCAAGCCCTTCATTGGCTCCCTGCTTCCCAGAGATCCAGGGTTTAAAACATTAACCCCTAAATACAAAGCCATCCACAACCTGTCCCCTCCATACATCTCCGACATGATCTCCCGATACCTACCCTCACGCAACCTGCGATCCTCCCAAGAATTCCTCCTCTTCTCCCCCCTCATCGCCTCGTCGCACAACCGCATACAGGATTTCTCCCATGCCTCTCCAATACTCTGGAACTCTCTGCCCCAACACATCAGACATTCTCCAACCCTGGGAACCTTCAAAACAAGCCTGAAAACCCACCTCTATCGCCAAGATTACAACCTGCTATAAGACGCGGTCCACCGCCACACGACCAGCACCTCCCCCTCCTACTGTATCTCCACCCGTCCCTTGTAGATTGTGAGCTCTCGCGGACAGGATCCTCTCCCTTCTTGTATCTGTTCGACCGAATTGTCCACATTTATTGTACTTGTCCTAGTTTCCCCCTTTTGCATGGACTATAATGGCGCTATATAAATAAATAATAATTTCCAGTTATTGTTAAATGAGCATAAAGTTACAGGATAGCAGCTATTTTAGATGTCTCAACATATGTCTGTGATGTGAGTTATGTGCATAAATAAAGCCTTTAGCTCTCCTAGATTTTCTTCATCCAATTTTTGCCTGTATTTAAAATTCATTTTTTTCTCTGAAAGTGGGTCAGGAAAAACCTACATTGTAGGTTTTGTCATATTTACAGTGGGAATCTATAGATGTATGCTAATACATTTATTGATTCCCACAGAATCTTCTGATGGTTTATAGCAGCAGCTGGAGAAACACAGTGACATAACTCATAATGTATGCCTTAGGTGACTGGAACCTTTACATGGAGATCTAGGAACCCCAGATTGAACTGTGCAATCACTGCTGTAAACATTCCCTGCTATGTGTTCTCTTTACTTACATGTACAGGAAGCTTCTCCTGTGACTTGCACCAGCTGTTTGAGCTCGGCTTGCAACTTCCACCTCCACTGCTACTTGCCATTTCTGATACAATCCTATGCCGGTCAGCAGAGAAAACGGTCTCACCCACAAGAGATGCAAAAAGAAGCTGGAGTGCTCAGATATCAGAATAATTCATGGCACTGGGGAAAGTAAAAATACAAGTTGTTAATTTACATTCACCTAAAAAAGTGAATATTCAGATAGTGATATACAAGTTTGAATTCAAGAACTTGAAATACCAGATGAAGTTTACAAAATAAAACCATCACAGATTGTCAGAACAATTGTTACCAGGTTCAAAAGCAGGGTCAGAAGAAAGCATTTAGTTATCTATGTCAGAGCTATTGACTTTTAATGAATATTCTGGGGAGATTTATCAACACTAAGGCAAGAACAAAGTAGGGCATTTGCCCATTTATCCATATATGTAGAATCATCTATTCTCCAAAGCACCACTGAGAAATGAGCGGTGACAGCTGACCGGTCGCTTTAAATGACTGATCCACTTTTCCTCCTCTCTTCTTTTGGTAAATACCGTATCTCAAATGTTTTAGGCTTCATAGATTGTCTTAGTTTTTTAATTGGTTGTTTGTTTAGATGCCCTTTAAATAAAGCCACTCTCTGTGGCAAATAGAGGAATTTTATCTGACATTAGATCAGCCGAGTACTAATGAAAGAAAAGTTTTATAATCTCTGCAGTCCTGAACCCGGGGCAAACACAAATCAGTGTATAGTAATATTGTAGAAGTAAAAAAGTATCCTAGCTCCGTTATAATTCTGAAGCCAAAGCAAGCAAGGCTGAGGGAAAGGAGAGCTCCACTTTCAAAGCACCTTGTACAGGAATGTAGAATAGCAATTTAATCATGTTTTTCTTAAAAGGAATTTGCCAGCAGGCTTTTGCTGTATAATCCGAGGGCAATATGGTGTAGGAGCACTGCACCCAATTCCAGCTATGGCTCACTGGGCTGTTTGGTGCAAATTTGACAGATTCCGTATTTTTCTTTGCTGTAGATGTAGCAGTGGTCAGAATACCAAGCTGTGTATAACCTGACCCACCATTGTGTGTCAGCAAGATGACAATCAATGGTGAGGGCAGGGTTACAGATTAGCTAGTCTGGTTTGACCTACACCGGAGTCCTGCAGTGAATCTCCGGCTGACAAAACGTTGTATTGAAACTACAGCAAGCTAAAGAGCAAGTGAGCCCTGGAATCACTTGTACTCTATTATGCTGCTCTCAGATTACATAGCAAAAACCTGCTGACAGATTCCCTTTCATGAATTAAAATACACATGGAAATAGGTAACTTCATAATCTTAGAGAAATTTGCTTTTTCCTTGTGGGATGATCTTTTACTCTCAATTTATACGTAAAATCTGTATCCAATGAAGACACGTGTTCATAGATAGAATCTTAAAAGCACCAACTGTCATCTATGGAAAGAGAGAGGACATAAGATGAGCTAGTGGCAGACAGACATCCTGCTAAAACCATTACATTTTCTAGATCTTTATGAGAACCAACTGTCATCTGTCTTAGTAATAGGAAAGTCTATATTTGCAGAATACAGATTTTACCTGTGAACTGAGTAAAATTAGAAGGAATCATCAATAGAGCAGGAGAGAGGGAAAAAAAAACATCTGTACTAAATCGTATTACTAGGTTCATCATTACTTTGTGTACTATTGTTCTAAAGGAAAAAAAGAAATAAATAATAAATGCCGCTTACCGTGTAAAGAGGTTGCCCACTACTTTACCATTTATGGCTTATCCTTATGATAGGTGATCAGTGTCTAATAGGTGCGGGAAGCGATACCCGGCACCACTGCCGACCAGCCATTCTCTGTTCCGCCCATGGCCAAAACTGCTGTAACAGAGCTGCACAGCGCACCTCCATGGACAGAATAGTAGCTGAGAGCTGCACATATGTTCTTATTGATCTGAATAGGAGAAGGAGGTCCAGTGCCTGCCAGTACCCACTATAGAGCTGACGGAGCTGTGCTCTGCAACTAAGCAGTTGTGGCTGTTGTCGGCATAGAGAACAGATGATTGGAGGGGTGCCGGGTGTCGCACACTCACCGAACAGACACCGATTACCTACCCTAAGGGCTCGCTAACACGAGCATATAAAAATCAGACAAGTGCAATGCAAGAAAGTCTTGCATAGCACATGGACCAATGTCATTCAATGAGGCAGGTGAGATCAGCAAATTTTACCCTCTCTCTAACTGGGACTGAGGAAAACAATAAATGTATGCTGCAGTTGGCAGTCTTTCAGCTCCCTTGCATCCATACAAGCCTATGGGTGTGAGTGAAGCAGTGGACTAAACTCAGATGACATCCGAGAGCAGTGTGATATACTGTATGCGGAGACAAGTAATAGAGGATATGAAGAGATCTCTCCTCTGCGATCCAACTCTCACATGCAAGAGAATCGGAGCACAGTACAATGACACTGCCACATTCAGGGTTTGAGCTGAGTGTCATTAGTATAACATCATTCTCTTGCATAGGATGCTATATGCTAGCTAGCATGCCCCCGGCCTAAGGATAGGCTACCAATGTTAAAGCAGTTGCCAACTTTTTATAAAAACATGACAGTCATCAGCTGGACTGCCCGTTACCTGAAGAAGGAAGATGAATAAAGCACTGTTCACATCACAGAATTTCAATTCCTCCACAACGAAGGACATCTCAACGAAAGTAGACAGAACCAAACTAGGTCAACTGGATCTGCACACTGCTGTTGATTTACAACACAGATGTGAACATGGCCAAACAAACGAATTATTCTGAAATGATCCAAACAGCAAAATGGTGGATTCAGATTTCTACTGTACCCATGGAAAGCCATGATTCTTGGCATGTGATGAGGTTTTCTCTTTAAATGTGAATCACTGTACTTTGAGATTAAGAAATATTTTGTGATACTTTTTGTATGTAAAAACTCCATAAGTGTTCTCCTGTTATTTATATGGTTCAGAAATTGGAGGTGCGATTTACAATTCTAGAAGACAGAGAAGCAATATGATGTCTTTGTTGGACCTTATGTTAAAAATTAAATCATATATAGTGTGGTATGGCGGCCAGCCACGGCTGGTATACATTGCACAGGCAGTGGTCGGATGCAATGTGGATGTTTCACTGTGTCTTGCAGCAATAGAAAGAGTTAATGCATGTGTGTGTATGAGTTAACACGCCTCCTCTAGGGGTGTGGTCAGGGCTGATATCATGTGACCTCTGACTGGTCACAGGAGGTGATGTCAGCTCAGGTCCTGGAGCTGGAAAAGCCTGCTACTGAGCACATGTTGTGGCTGCAGTGTGCTCTGAGCTGGGAAGCTTATAACAGATCCTGGTTGGTGGTCCCAGTGAGGCAGCTGTCCCTGATATCTGGACTGTCAGGAGACAGTATATGGAGCAGCCATTCACCTGTAAAAGGTAACCTCAGGGACAGGAGGTTGTATAATGACTGCGGTCAGTGACTGGACAGTATAATACCTCCACTGCGTTGCTGCGTTATCTGAATAACGTGCGGGTGCACCCTGCTATTGAGATTAACTATACTGTTTATAATGCCAAAGGTCGGAACATGTATAATTTGCACCATGAGGTTTATGCTGTCTCTAAATAAACCAGCTGGACTTATTTAATAGAAGAGACTATTTTGTATATGGTTTTGTGCTGCGAAGCGTGTCTCCAGGGTGCGCTACCTCACAATAGATTTATCAATATTTTCTTATGCACAGATTTAAAGGGATCATCGAGGAACTAGAGGGGTGGGGTTTGAAGGATAGGGCAGAGTCAAGAGTTACTCCAAGGCAGCGAATTTGAGGGGTGGGAGAGAGCATGATGCCATTTACCATAATAGATAGATCAGGTGGTGAAGATGAAAGATGGGATGGAGGAAAGATGACTAGTTCGGTTTTGTCTACGTTGAGTTTTAGGTAGAGAGAGGAGAAGGAGGATATGGCTGACAGACACTCCAGGATTCTGGATAGCAGAGAGGTGACATCTGAGCCAGAGAGGTAGATTTGAGTGTCGTCAGCATACAGGTGATACTAAAAGCCATGGGACTGTATGAGTTGTCCTAGGCCAAGGGTATAGATGGAGAAATGTAGAGGCCCCAGGACAGACCCTTGTGGAACTCCAACAGAGAGAGGGCAGGATGAGGAGGAAGTGTGGGAGTAGGAAACGCAAAATGTGCGGTTGGCAAGGTATGAGGCAACCCAGGACAGGGCAAGGTCTTTGATGCCAAGGGAAGAAAGAATCTGAAGTAGGAGGGAGTGGTCGACTGTGTCAAAGGCAGAGGACAGGTTGAGAAGGAGGAGGATGGAGAATTGTCTGTTAGCTTTGGCTGTGAGTAAGTCGTTGGCAATTTTGGTTTGGGCAGTTTTGGTGGAGTGGTGGGGCCGGAAACCAGATTGTAGATAGTAAAGGAGAGAGTTAGATGAGAGGTGGGAGGAAAGTTGAGCATGGACGTGTTGCTCAAGGAGTTTGGAAGCAAACGGGAGCAACGATATGGGGCAGTAGCTCGACTTAGCTGTCGGGTCTAGGTTTGGCTTTTTGAGGATGGGCATGATGGTGGCATGTTTGAAAGCCGAGGGGAAGGTCCCAGAAGATAGTGATAGATTGAAGAGGTGGGTTAGGGCTGGGATGAGCGTGTTAGTGAGGTTGGGGAGGAGGTGAGAAGGGATAGGGTCAAGTGCACAGGTGGTGATGTGTGACTTGGATAGGCGACGAGTAAGTTCTCCTTCAGTGATGTTGGAGAGGGAAGTTATGAGGGAAGGGCAGGGCTCTGGTATATGGAGTGGTTGGGGTGATGGAACGATAAAGGTTTGCCTTGTTTGGTCAATCTTATTTTTGAAGTATGTAGTGAAGTCCTCAGCAGAGATGAGGTCGAAGTGGGAAGTGGTGGGCGGAGGAGAGAGTTAAAAGTGCTGAACAGTTGTTTGGGGTTGTTGGATAAGGAAGATATAAGGTTTGTGAAGTAGGTCTGTTTAGCAGAGGGCAAGTGTAGCTTGTTTGAAAGTTGTGAAGTCCTCTGGCAGGTATGTTTTCTTCCAACGCCGCACCGCAGTCCTGGACACTTGTCGGAGTTATTTGGTGAGATTGTTGTGCCAGGGTTGCCTATTGAATTGTCGCCTCTTGCGATGAACGAGAGGGGCAACTGAGACTATGGCTGATGTGAGGGTGGCATTGTAGAAAGCAGTGGCACTGTCTGTGTTCATGGAGTGAAGATATAGAGGACAGGGGGAGAAGAGAGTTGGAGAGTCTGTGAATGTCTAGGTGTGCGAGATTTCTGTGAGGATGAGCTAGTGGCTGGATCTGGGGGACTGGTGAGGAGGACAAGGATGAGAAGGTGAGTAGATGGTGGTCAGATAGGAGGGAGGAGGAGGTTATGAGATTAGATAGGGAACAGAGGCGGGTGAAGTTGAGGTCTAGTGTATGTCCGTCTGTGTGGGTGGCTGTGGAGGACCACTGAGTAAGTCCAAAGGATGAGGTAAGAGAAAGGAGTTTGGAGGCCGCTGGCTGGCGGGTGTCAGTAGCAATATTAAAGTCACCCATGATGATGGTGGGAATGTCAGCAGAGAGAAAGTGAAGAAGCCAGATGGAGAATTGGTCAAAGAAGGTAGTGGAAGAGCCCGGAGGTCATTACATGACGGCCATTTGAAGATTGGAGGGAGAGTAGATACGGACAGAGTGAACTTCGAAGGAAGGGTGGGGGTTGGATTGGGTTGAAGGAGCAGTTTGCAGAGAGGAGGAAACCCACTCCTCCGCCATGTCTGTTGCCAGGGCGAGGAGTGTGAGTTAAGTGAAGGCCGCCATAGCTCAGTGTCAGTGCAGCAGGGGAGGCATTGTCAGAGGCTGTCAGCCAGGTCTCAGTAAGGCCCAAGAAGGAAAGGTTCTGGGAAGTAAAAAGGTCATGGATCATGTGGAGCTTGTTGCAAACAGAGCGGGCATTCCAAAGTGCTCCAGAGAGAGGAAGCAGGGGGTGGTGGGTCAGAGGCACTGGTTTTACATGTGAAGGAATGCGGTAGATTCTCTCTTTGGTGGAGATGAGGATAGGTGGGACGTATGGGCTGGGGGGCAGGACCAGGATTTGGAGATATGTCGCCAGCAGTGAGAAGTAGTAGAGAAAGGGAAAGCAGGTGAGAGAAGGAGAATGGCCGGCTTGTTTTATATTTCTGTAGGAGAGGTCTGAGGTTAAGGATTGTGACATGCACTGCATCCCCCTGTCGAGGGGGGGAGCGTTGCACATTACATTACACTACAGAAACTGTACACCCCCTTCCCCTATCCCCCCCCCCCCCCATCACTGATACATGACCCCCTGCTGGTGCTCACAATACAAGATTTAACTCACCCTCCGACGCTTGTCTGCAGGCTCCATGACATCCTTCGCTCTTCCTGGTTGCCGGTAAATCTAAGGCCCCTTTCACATCAGTGTTTTTCGCCGATTGCGGCAGATCTGCTGCCTAACGGTCACACTTGCGACATAACCCCATGCATTGTCTATGGGGCTTGCGGTAGGATCAGCAAGTGCGATATTGCCACGATCCGGCAGTTGCGGCCGCAAAAAAAAAAAAAAAAAGCAGTCAGCTAGTGCCGGATCACGGCAATACCGCAGCTGCCGCAAGCCCAATGCATGGGGCTTGCCACAAGTGTGTCGCAAGTGCGACCGTTTGGCGGCAGATGCGCTAACTCTGCTGGATCTGCCACAATCAGTGAAAAACGCTGATGTGAAAGGGGCCTAATAATGTGACCGGCACATCAGTGGCGTCATCGCTGCTGCGCCGGTCAGATAATTAGGAGCCGAGAACAACCAGGAAGAGGAGAGAACAACACGGAGCCTGCAGACAAGCGTCGGAGGGCGTGTTAAATCTTTATTTTATTTTATTGTGAGCATCAGCAGGGGAGCCACATGCCAGCGATGGGGGAGCTATATGCCAGCGATTGTAATCTATATATCAATCTGCTCGGCTGCTCCCTTCTCCATAACATGAGGCCTGAAGCGACTATTTTCATTGTGACAGGTTCCCTTTAAAAGGATTATCCACTACTTTCTCACATCAGTGCTTCCTTTATAATAATAATAAAGGAAGTTGCAGCATTTACTGCCTTTACTATTTCTTTCAAGGAGACGTACACCCTGCCAGCATTCTGAAGAGCTGCAGCTGATGATTGAATGCAGCAGTCACATATCACAATTTCATGTGACTCACTAGATATAGCAGTGCCGACCTTATAGCGATAGTAGGAGAGTATCGATTGTTTTTATTATATATGGGGTATTGAAGTAATTAAGCAGGGGTTGTCTAGTGCTACATGCCAGCAATGGAGGGTGCTATATGCTTTTTTCTATATGAAGTACAACTTTAGTTAATTACAAATTAAACGTTTTGCATTTTTTTTCTTCACCACTTCATTTTTTTTTTTAGTTTTTTTAAAGCTTTCAGGAGCCGTGAGCCAATCACAGGCCAGCGGCGCCCATGTGATATCACGGGTCCTGCGCTCTCACTGGCGCAGGGCCTGACCTGGGCGGGGATTCTGGGTAAAACAGGAAGTGGCCCAGGGCAGGACCGATCAACAGGGAGCCGGACTGCACCACACCACAGACCGGGGCATCACAGAGGAGGCCGGAGGAGCACCGGGGACACCACACAGGACGACACCGGACAGCGGGGGGGCAAAGGTAAGGCCTCATATTGGCAGGCCCTCCCACCAGGCGGACTTACATTCGGGGGGGGGTTGGTGGAAAACTTGCATTAGATGGCCCTCCCCCTTAGGCAGACTTCTAATCGGGGGGGGGGGGGGGGACGACTTATAATCGGGGAAACACGGTAACTAGGAGCATAGCAGACATGTGCATTTTTGGAAATCTTTATATTATAAGTTTTCAGAAATGCGTTATGAAATTTTGCGTTTGTGTTTGCATGGGTAAAATAATAACAAAGATACTCTTGTGACATATCTGGTGAAAGCCTGTACAGTTCTGAGTAGAATGGTGTTTTTGTTTCTCTATATTATTTCTAGCCTGAGTTATAAGAGAAATATAAAGGCAGGCAACACCGAAATTCACACTTTTTCCAAACTTTGAAAATCAATTAAGAATTAAAAAAAATTTAGAATTTTTTTCTCTTCACATTTTGCATTCTCTACATGCTATTATCAAATAACAAAATCTCAAAAGAATTAAAAATAGAGGTAAAAATCATTGGTTCACTTGACATGGAATGACCCATATGTAATAGGTATGTGTCAAGAATCAAAGCGGGTGGAATATCAGGATCTGCCTCCTATGGTCCCAAACCAAATTGGTTTTCACACCTGATGAAATGTACTGCTGTACACGAAAAGTGTAGAGTAGAATAAAACCCTTGAAAATCTACCCGTCCTGCTTCTTCCTATGGGACCATAGAAGGCAGCGAGATCCTGATAATCCATTCGCTTTGGTTCTTGACACGGCTATATTCCCTTGGGTGATTCGCGGCAGCCTTTTTCCTATATCCCTGAGAGTGGTTGTGTCACACACAACCCTATAAGGTTAGTACTTCCACCTTGGCATTCCAACGTTACTATCGTATATCAGATAAGACCCTATGTGCGCGCGTCTTTCTTTCCAGTTAAATGTAGTAGGTGTAATATAATAATAATAATAATACCTCCAATAAGAAATTTATTATAATTCTGTCTGACACTTAACCCTTGTGCAGGGAATTGCAGCTAAGGGTGCTTTTACATCTGCGGTATGTGTAATTCGCGACACATACCGCAGATGTTGCCGGATGGACTGGACATCAGAATTCCCACACACTGTACTTATGAGGTGCAATTACCCTGAAACGCAGCGCCTGCAGTTTGGGGTTCTGATCTGGCACAAATTTTGAGTCATATTAAGTCTTGTTAAAGAGTCAATTATGACTTTTGGGATTGCTACCTTTATTAGGTGGCATTAGAGTTTTTCACTTCCTCACTGAAGTAACAATTTGCATCTAGTAACTGGACATAAATTCTAAGAAAGGTTAGTGCAATGTATCTATAGAACCACACTCCTTCAGACTTAAAGTGAAATCCACCAGAATTCATTATTGGCTCGATAGCTACAGATCATTCCATTCGGAAATGTATAGTGTTACAAACACATCCTGCATGCTAATCTGATGTAAACTAATTTTACAGTGGAAAGCCGACACAGTTCTAGTCTGTAGTACAGGCAACAGATCAGTAAAAATAATGCAATGCATTAACGACCAGCCCTAGCAGGACATTTTATATAACCTGCCAAAAAAAGATTGCACCCCATCAAGTCAAAGCAGGGAATCCTGTCTTAAGTGTCTGACCCCGTTCTTAGTAAATTAAGCCACGTTAATGGCGGGTTTACACGCCGCGATATCGGCGTCCAACTCCGACAAAAAGTCACGTGGGTCGCGAGTTGGACCCGATATAGTTTGCGCGTTGTACGGTTTGAGCGTACAACGCGATGCTGGAACGATGCCAAAACGATATCGGGGTTGAATAGCCGAGCTATTCAACTTCCCGATATCGCACGGCCGTTGTAGCAGCAGCGCAGCATGTGACAGCCCAACTCCGATCTGTACGCCGACGCTACCCATTAACTCCCATGTTAAATGGTCGTTACTGGGTTGGTGGGCGTACACATCAGAGGGACGTTGTTTCCCGATATCGCAGCGTGTAAACCGCTGATGCGATATCGGGAAAAGGGCTGAAAAAATGCGCGCTCCCGCGCCGCTGCCTCAGATATCGCCGCGATATCCGGACGTGTAACCCCACCATGAGATTTTGAGCTACTTCAATCAATTAAAACAACGCTAAGAATATGATCACATCTACACTGCGGCTGCTGAAGTAATGCAGTGCTTCATGATCGCCATTGAGCCAGGGAAACTTGAGAAAACGCTAAAGATACCGTCAGACACCGCAATTTCGCCTGTAAATCATAAAGGCGATATGTCGCCCTAAAGCAATTGCCGTGAAATTTCACGGCGATAAACCACTCCTCGGCCGTCGCCTGATTCCTGAACAGTGCTCAGTAAACAGCCGCAATCGTTAAGGCGATATTTCCGTGTGGCAGGGCAATAATGATGGAAAGAGCGTTGCCTATGATTTCCCGCAGGCGTGCCTCAGCGTGCTGGAGTCCGCACCCCGACTGAGATGATTGGTGTGGGCTACTGTGTTCCCCATCGGCTGTCATTTGACACCGCGCCATATTTGAAGAGCTGTCCGTTCAGCACCACACACATCTTCAGCTACACAACCGTCCGCAAACTCAGTGCAATTAGGCACGCCATTGAATAGCACAAGCTATGATGTCCGCGTGTATAAAGTTGCGCTGTGTCGAGTATAGTGCCACAGATGACAGCTCAGATGTCAGCCTACACATTGTAGATGGGTGCCATGGGCCACGCATTACAATCGCCCTACGTGTCTAAATTTGGTGACGCTGCTGGGTACATTCTACTGCTCCTACTCCGCGCACATCTAACTTGTTAGCACCCTCAACCTTGTTTGGCGGCGCCAGTGTGCTTGGTGATGTCATCACGTTTCTATTCGTTCCTCCCTGCCTACCAGGTGCCTGCCCCTCCCCTGCACATAGTAGAGGAGTCATGGCGGTCGCACAGCGCGCTGCCACATGGGGTATGGCTGAACTCCTAATACTGATAGACCTGTGTGATCGGCATGACTACTGGTGCCACCAACGTCACCGCCACCCACGGCTGAGCAAGCAGCACATACTGCGCCAAATCCAGTGGGCCCTGATCCAGAAAGTGGGTGTAGAGAGGACCCGCAAACAGATTAAAAAAAAAGTTGGGGGACTTCAAACACAAGTTCCCAGGGCAGATTGTGGAGATTCGTGCCCTGATTGCCAGGCTGCGTGGTGAGTATGTGGCAAACACACACATGCCAATCATCATACTCCAAACACTACCCAACCATCATGTGGTATTGTGCCACGGCACATAGTGTAACATAAACCACCATGTGGATCGGTCACCAATGTGCATTTGCATGTTGGTCACACTGCAACATGAAAGTGCAGAATACACTCATATGTTTGGTTAATGCTGACGGCTATAGTGGTCCTTCACCTGTGTGTGGCCGGACATAGGTGTGTAATGACAGCAAAGTTGACCACAACATATTAAGGATATTTTGAAGGGACACATGTGCGCACTCTGACACATAGCATTTCACAACACATTGATCACAATACGGAAAAGGGACTACAAGTTGACTGCTATGTATTTGGCCCCATGGTGGCACCACCAGATGCTTACTGTCTGCTCTTGTGTTTGGTGTCAAAATCCATCCCCTGCGAATCACAGGGTGTTTTACATCCCAGATATGTGCTCACTGGTGTTGTGGTCATGTCCAAAAACAGCCAGTCCCCTAACCATAGGGTCGCTCAAGACCCAAACATATTATGCTAGCCTTCACGCCCTAATGACAGCGATACACACACAGTACGTGTTTGCCCTATGTTGTATTCCTTTTCTAAAATTGGTGTCATATAAGTTTTGATTTTACAGATGAGGACTCCCCTAGACCACCCGGGACACCCCCCCCCCCCCCAATCCTCACCTTCCCTGGCTGCACCAGGACGAATATGGTTGTATATTTTTATTTTGGGTGTTTAAACGTTAGTTAGTTGACATTTTTTTTGTTCACTACTCTGAAATGTTTGGTTATGGCCATTATTTTTCTGTATTTTGTATTTATTTGTGTGATGTTGACACTTCTGTTTTAATTGTTTTGTGTGTGTTGTTTGAATTCTAATTTTTATGCACAAAAAGTTGAACTAAAAAAAAACAAAAACCAAACTACCTGTGTGTGTCGTTACTTTTGAATACAGGGCAGGTGCACATAGCTTTATGCTGTGCACAGAGGTATGTGATCCATTAAATGGTATAGATGGGTCCGTGCAGCATTGTGTGCTGATGTCCAGTACACAAGTCCAGCCCTTTGGCCCACACTGTATGCCGTGACTGTGTGTACATGTCCATTGTGATGTGTTTGGCCACATGGGACCGTGTCCACACATGGAGAATGCAATGGTGTTTCTGGGGGATGTAGGTACACTTCAGTACACACACGCAAACGTGTGCACACACATAGTTCAGCCATGGCAGCTCTGTGGCATGGCGTGGACCAATGCAGGCACATATGTCTGTAGTGTTTGTAGCTTACCGCCATCACCTACAGACGCACACCTAGCCATTCTTAGTGTAATCCACTGTACTGCACAATACCGCTCCTGTGCGACACTTTGGCGCCTCGTAAGTGTGTTGCAGGAGCCACAATTGAGGACACGAGCGTGTATTTGTGACAAACTCCGATGGAAAGCAGAGCAGGCTGACCAATCGTAACGCTGTTGTGTTGTCCAATGAGCGTGTATGGGGCGCGGTGTAAACCACTGTGGCACGCCTATGTCCTTGCCGCACTGAACATGTATGCCCACATTGCCTTTGAGATTGTGGCGTGTGAAGCGGCGATAGAATGAGGCAAGATTGGTTCCGCTGTAGGGAGGCGATTTCCGGAGCGACACATCACCTTACCTTCAGGGCGATATTGCAGCGCATGATGCCGCCATCGGCGATCTAATGCGACTGATGCGACCACGAAAAACGTGCGCGCGCACGATTGCCACACATCGCCTGGCGATATTGCGGCATGTGACGGTACCTTAAAGGCCACGTCACACGCTTCAATATTGTGAACGACATCGCCCAAGCGATCTAGATTTTTGATCGCTTAAGCGATTTCGTTTGTGCGTCGTTGCGTGTAACTGAGTGATCTTTCAGTGAAAAATCACTTGATTGGTTGAAGATTTGTGAGCAGGACCTCAAATCCGTCGTTCATCGTTCAATTAACCTGCGCTCAACCTGCTGCATCGTGCTGTGTGACACCTCTCAAACGATCTCAATCTCGACTTCGCCTATTCCTGACGTTAGATGGTGTCGATCGCTGAGTAGTGCGCATGATCGCTGGCGCGTTGCCAAATTTAAACATAGTTATCAAGATCTATGCTTGTGACACCGCACAAACAATATCAAATTGTTCTAGCGATCTCGATCATGTTACTTTTCATGCGATATCATGATCGAGATTGAAGCGTCTGACGTGGCCTTAAAAGTAAAGGCCCTGTCACACAAAGAGAGCGCCAACGAGATCGCTATTGGGGTCGCTGTTGCGTCACGAAATTGCAACAGCGATGTCGTTCTGTGTGGCACTTACCAACAATCTGGCCCCTGCTGTGAGGTCGTTGATCGTTACACACTTCTCTGGGTCGTTCCTGCGTCGTTGTGCTCCCGCTGGGAACGCTATATCGTTGTGTTTGACAGAGATAATGAGCAACGATCTCAATGCTACACTATAGAGAGAAAATTCACAACGACCTCGGTATAATTCTGGATCGCTCGTGCGTCGTTTTTCACATCGCTGGCAAGATGCCTGTTTGACATCTTACTAGCGATGTGTAAACGACGCACCAGCGATCTTTGCACATAGTTATCGGGATCGCTGATGCGTCGTTATGCGAGACTGGGCCTTAAAGCTCATTTCCACTGGCCCACTGCAGGGAGCTGTCCCACCAAAGTTCACTTTAACTCATCGATCATGGAATAAAACATTTCCACAATTGGATGTGTTAAAAAAAAAAAAAGTTCCTGTGCTGAGATAATCTTATATATGTGTCCCTGCTACAGTATGGAAAAAGGCACCAATTGTGCAAGTTTTCCCACTTAAAAAGATGAGAGAGACCTGTAATTGGCATCATAGGTAGACCTCAACTATGAGAGACAAAATGAGAAAACATATCCTGGAAAATCACATTGTCTGATTTGGAAAGAATTTTCCACCAAAGTTTGAAAAAAAATAAGTATTTGGTCACCTACAAGCAAGATAGCTGGCCCTCACAGACTTTTAACAACTTTTTTAAGAGGCTGCCCTGTCCTCCACTCATTACCTGCAGTATTGGCACCTGTTTGAACTTACTATCAGTATAAAAGACACGTGCCCACAACCTCAGTCACACTCCAAACTCCACTATGGTGGAGACCAAAGAGCTGTCGAAGGACACCAGAAACAAAATTATAGCCCTGCACCAGGCTAGGTAGACTGAATCTGCAATAGGCATGCAGCTTAGGGCCGCTTCACACTACGGCATGATCCGGTCCGGTTCTGTCCGGGAGGACCCAGACACCTGTGGACCGGATCAGTACACAGGACTGGGGGGCTATTAAGCCCTCCGGTCCTGTGTGCAGCGCACGCAGTTCCCGCGGCTGATAAGTCAGGACTGCGGTCCTGACCTGTCAGCGGCTGCAGCTGCGTGCGCTGCACACAGGACCGGAGGGCTTAATAGCCCCCCAGTCCTGTGTACTGATCCGGTCCACAGGTGTCTGGGTCCTCCCGGACAGAACCGGACCGGATCATGCCACAGTGTGAAGCGGCCCTTAGAGTGAAGAAATCAACTGTGGGAGCAATAATTAGAAAATGGAAGACATACAAGACGACTGATAATCTCCCTCGATCTTGTGCTCCACCCAAGATCTCACCCCATGAGGTCAAAATGATCTCAAGAACGGTGAGCAAAAATCCCAGAATCACACGGAGGGACCTAGTGAATGATCTGCAGAGAGCTGACACCAACGTTACACAGGCTACCATCAATAATACACTATGCCACCAGAGACTCAGATCCTGCAGTGCCAGAAGTGTCCCCCTTCTTAAGTCATTACATGTCCGGGCCCATCAGAAGTTTGCTAGAGAGCATTAGGATGATCCAAAAGAGTAATGGGAGAATGTCATATGGTCAGATGAAACCAAAGCAGAACTGTTTGGTAGAAACACAACTTGTCACAATTGGATGTAACTCAGTATTATTTCTCCTCCAAAGAACACCATACCTACTGTGAAGCATGAGGGTGGCAACATCATGCTTTGTGGCCGATTCTCTGCTGGGAACCAGGACAACTGATCCGTGTTCATGAAAGAATGAATGGGGCCATGTATCGTGAGATTTTGAGTGCAAACCTCCTTCCATCAGCAAGGGTATTGAAGACGAAACATGGCTGGGTCTTTCAGCATGACCATGATCCCAAGCACACCACCAGGGCAATGAAGGAGTGGCTTCATAAGAAGCATTTCACGGTCCTGCAGTGGCCTAGCCAGTTTCCAGATCTAAACCCTATAGAAAACCTTTGGAGGGAGTTTAAAGTCCATGTTGTCTAGCAACAGCTCCAAACATCACTGCTCTAGAGGAGATCAGCATGGAGGAATGGGCCAACATACCATTAACAATGTGTGCCAACCTTGTGAAGACTTACAGAAAACGTTTGACCTCTGTCATTGCCAACAAAGGATATAGAACGTAGTATTGAGATTAACTTGTTATTGACCAAATATTTATTTTCCACCAAAACCTGAATAAAAATTTCTTTCCAAATCAGACAATGTGATTTTCAGGATTTGACCTATCACTAGCTGTCCCTGCACCTTCCTAGCTGCTCCCTAACCATCCCTGTCTGCTGTAAATGCGCCCTATAAAGATGTTGAAAAGGAGTTATAACTTACAAGCAGTCACTCAGTCAGGAGACTGGAAAGGCGTGCTTCCAGGCTCCATTCTCTCCTCCTCACTTCATCACTGCACGCCCCGCTGGGCGTCATCATTTGTTCTTGATCTCCACCTCTTGTTTGAATTATTATTTTTTATTTTATTTTTTCTGGCAGCACAGATAACATGGGCCAATACAAGTCAATGGGTCTTTGAAAAAGACATGCAGCACACAGATGGCATCAGTGTACCATCCGTGTGCTGTATGCGTTTAACACTGCAAAGGATAGGAGAAGCTTTGAAGTTTCCTTATTTCTTAATCAATGACAAATAGTAAGCTGGAAAAACAAGTAACTACAAACAGGGTCTTAAAGGGATCCTGTCACCCCCAAAACACCTCTAAACCTATTAAAAGCTGTCCCTAGAGCATATTAACACTTTCCCTACACTCCTTTAGCTCCTAAATGCCCTTAGTCAAAGTGAAGAAAAACGTTATAATAGTACCTCATTATGCTATTCATAGTCACTCATCAAGGCAGCCCCTCTTCTTCATATCACGCCTATTCAGGCGTGATCGTCATCCTAGATTCAAAATCGCGCCTCCCTGCGCGCCTCCCCACTCTCCCATAGCGTCCGTGCTTCATTGTGGGGCTGTATGACGCGATCCGTGTCATTCCCGGCGCCGGGTGACGTATTTGCAGCCGCGCCGCGCTGTCAGCTTCAAGTCCCGCACTGCGCATGCGCATGCGCAGTGCGTATTTTGAAGCTGACAGCGCGGCGCGGCTGCAAATACGTCACCCGGCGCCGGGAATGACACGGATCGCGTCATACAGCCCCACAATGAAGCACGGACGCTATGGGAGAGTGGGGAGGCGCGCAGGGAGGCGCGATTTTGAATCTAGGATGACGATCACGCCTGAATAGGCGTGATATGAAGAAGAGGGGCTGCCTTGATGAGTGACTATGAATAGCATAATGAGGTACTATTATAACGTTTTTCTTCACTTTGACTAAGGGCATTTAGGAGCTAAAAGGAGTGTAGGGAAAGTGTTAATATGCTCTAGGGACAGCTTTTAATAGGTTTAGAGGTGTTTTGGGGGTGACAGGATCCCTTTAAGGCCACACTCCCAACGCTTCAATCTCGATATTGCCTGGAAAGTCACGTGATTGAGATCGCTAGAAGAATTTCTTGATATCGCTTGTGCGATGTCACAAGCATAGATCTCGTTAAAGGGAACCAACCACCTAAAAATCGCTATCTAAGCTATAAATATCTGTCCCTGGAGTCTAATTCAAATTACCCGCCCATCGCGTCCTCGCAATCAGCGGGTCACGTGCTGCAGGCCCCGCGTCACTGGTACACCCAGGCCGGCTTCTGAGCATGCGCAGATGGCATGCTGAAGCCGGCCTGGACGCGTCATAGACCCAGCGACGCGGCGAGCGGAAGTGACGCGGGGCCTGCAGCACGTGACCCGCTCATTGCGAGGACGCAATGGGCGGGTAATTTGAATCCTGGGAAGAAGATGGACAGCAGCGAGGAGACCCGCCTCGCTGACAAAGAGCCTGGAGGAACGCCCATCCGACAAGGATTTGGCAAGTATAAAAAGTGATTTAGTGCGCCTCTAGTTAGTTAGATTTAGTCAGTCAGGGATGGTTAGAATAGTAATTGCAGGCTCCATGGACAGATATTTATAGCTTAGATAGCGATTTTTAGGTGGTTGGTTCCCTTTAACGATGTTAAATTTGGCAACGCGCCAGCGATCGTGCGCACTACTCAACAATCAACACCATCTAGCGTCAGGAAAAGGTGATGTCGAGATTGAGAGATCATTTGAGAGGTGTCACAGCGCATGATGCAGCAGCTTGAACGCAGGTTAATTGAACGATGAACGACGGATTTCAGGTCAGGATCACAAATCTGCGACGAGTGATCAAACGATTTTATCAGAAAATCGTTCAGTTGCACGCAACGACGCACAAACTATATCGCTTAAGCGATATCGTTCAAAATATTGAAGCGTGTGACGTGGCCTTCATCCACAGTAAAGGTGTTCTATTAATAACCTTGGAAAGGCTCCCCTTCCTATATGAACATGAGACGGCTGCAGCAGACCCACGTGGGAACCACAAACATGTAGAAGTTAGAATAGGGTACCGTATTTTCCAAACTATAAAGCTGGTTTCACACTACTGATTCTTGTAATCCGGTGGAGATATGGATAAAACTGCATTCCCACAGAATTGTAAAACCTGATACAACTGGATGCTCCCACACCAGTATTATTACTGATCCAGCTGACGAATCTGGCGTAATATCGATGTGGTAGCAACCAGTTGCATCAGGTTGTGTAAGATTTTTGACAGATTCAGTGAAAAAGACATGCCCCCTAGTGGGTGCGTCATGAAACTGACTTCTGGGGACGCACAGTCAAAAAACCCAGATCTTGTGTCCGAACACAGCTTCTGTTGGATTCGGTTTCCATAGAGCTTCATTTTAATGCCACCCGGATAGCGACGGATAGAGGTGGTTCTGGGTTTTAACCGAGCACAAACATTGCAAAAAAAATCGGTGACACCTGGATCCAGGTGGAACAATGCAGAACCGCATGCATCCAGCACAGCTGGATTCACCCAGACTACAAAAAACAATAGTGTTTCGTAACTGACCTAAGATGCATTTTTTCCCCGAAAATTTTGGATGAAAGTGGGAGTCCAGATGTACGGTATCTGGTTGTGGCGGCTTAGCGGATTACCAGGGGCTGGAGCAGGCTGCAGCTGGTTATCACGTAAACCCGCTGTTCAGGCAAATCTATTATTCACTGCATCCTCTGTCCCTCACCTCTCAGCACTGAAACTGGTGCGGAGAAGTGGGCGAATAATGGGCAGGGGAACGACACATATTACATTACCTTAAATAGCCGATGCATGTGATCAGCGGCCGCAGCTGCAACCACCGGCGATCATGTGTGTGGATATTCACTGCTTCCCTCACATCATTGGAGTGGGAAGCAGCGAAGATCACCGCAACTAATGATTTCCATTGCTCCCAAAAACGCAACGGACTCGTCTTGTCTTGTGCCAGCATCTGACAGTATGTGGAGCGCAGGACTGTGGAGTCAGAGAGACAGTCCATTTTGATGGAGTCAGATTTGATATAAAATGCACAGACTCCAAAAAATATATAATAAATTTGGTACAGTAGTTCAATGCAGTATGTGCCGAAAATTACTATGAATTATTAGAAAAATATATTGCAGTCTGAGGGTACCTTTACACGCCGCTACTGGCGGGTGGATACAACCAGCTACTTACGTGCACAAGCACGCACAAACGGTTGCAAACGGTAATCGCACCACCTTTACACGCCGCCACAAGGTGCGCTACAGTAGGTTACATCTATCTCTAGATACAACGCCGGGTGTCTCATGTTACCTTCTGTAGCTCACCTTACCTCATTTACACACCGCTACAACAAGCTAATATGGGCGGACACGGTGCAGCAGGGACAACACATAGGCGTGCCACAATTGTGGATTACGAGACGTCCGTACGCTGATAGGACAAAGCAAGAACATCATGATTGGGCAGGCATCGCAGGAGGCTGTTTAATACATGACGCTCGAGCAATTGTGTAGTGTGACTGATCAGCTCCTTAAATACGCCGCCCTATGCAGCGACTACCAATCGTAATGCAGGAGCTTCCTCCAATGATCGCTGATGGGGCGCGGTAACCCGGAGCCTGTGTCACGCCCCAGCTACATACCAGGTACATAGCATGGTGTAGAAACAACCCTTCTGTTCCTTCTTTACACGCCGATACAGGTCGCTACAATCGCCTGGGTAGCCACCTGTTTCAGGGCAGTGCTCGGAAACAGGTGCAGCTACTGCCGGGTGGCTACTACCGTCTTCACACGCCGCTACTACGGGGTATATTGCCGATGCAAGATACATTTCTCGCAAGTAGCTGGTTGTATCCACCCGCCAGTAGCGGCGTGTAAAGGTACCCTGAGAGTTCTCAGTGGTTGATACCTTTTAATGGCTAACTGAAAAGATGGTAAGCATAGCAAGCTTTCGGGACACTGTGGCCCCTTTGTCAGGCTGATAATGACACAGATTCTGAAGACACACATATATACTATACTTAAACAGGATAAGATGGTGCAGTATCCTGTTTGAAGAGGACCTGTCACCAACCATCCATGGTGATCTAATTGCAGTACTGAATGCAGCATGTCTGCTGCATTCAGGCAAATGGTCCCCCATCCCTTAACCCACCCCGTACCCCGAGATAATTGACTTTAAAAACTTACATACTGGAGCCAAATAGGAGGTGGCTAGAGGCTGGAGCCACTTCTCTCACAGGGCAGTTTCACGCCCCCTGTATTTGTTATTCGCCCACCGCCGCCTCCCTCCTGTCATTCATTCTCTCCCTCGCCTGCTGCATAGTACACAGAGCGAGGAATCGCTTTTTGGGGTGCTGGCGCCGTGCCCCGCCTCCTGCAGTGACGTCACCGCTTATACCCGCCTGCTCCATGTTAACCATGGAGCAGGGCGGGGAAAGGCGGTGACATCACGGCAGGAGGCCGACCGCCCCAGAACAAGAAGACAGGAGTACATTGCAGTGCTGCCAGGGAAGTGATTAGAGGGGAGTATAATCATTTATTCATTTTGCAGGGAAATCGCTGTTCCACCTGCGCAAGTGTCAAGGTGGGAGTTGGATTTGAGGGGCAGTTATCCCTAATTAGGATCAGTATGCCCTCCACTGGATCTCGCCCTGACGAACCGGTTAAGTATGGACGTATTAGAGGTATGGGTCCCTATTGATTGCCTATGAAGAGAAATTAATAATGAATAATTTATTCTTGAATTGAAACAGTAGTTTACTTAATCTGTCAACGAGACATCAAGTTAGTAATAGACAATGTATTTGAATACTACATATTTACAATGCAAACTTAGTATTTCACGCTTATAGAAAAAGTGGGGAGAAAAATCAGGAGGAGGAAAGAACTCCTATGGCAGGAAGGTGTAGAGGAAAGACACATAATCCCTCTTAAACTATAGAAAAAATAATCTAATAACGAAACGAAATCTCCTTGCAAGAATTTAACCCATTAGGGATACAAGTACCCAAATGAAAAATCCAATACGCGTCCCATGTCAAAAGAAGTCTTCTGTTGTCTCGCCCTCTTGAAGATTTTGGAACAATCTTGATGCCATAAGCTTTAAGGTAAGCAGTGGACTTATTGTGACAAGTTATAAAATGTTGGCCACGTAAGAAATGTCTGTTTCCTTCCAAGACTAAAAATATTTTTTATTAATTTCTCTATATGTTGGATGCCCAATTGTGACAATGTTGTCATTGTTCTGCCTATGGTTTTATAATTTATTGAATATCCTTGCAATTTATATTTGGGAGCAGTAATATCCTTTATCAATATTTCTCAGGATGTATTGTATAGTTATTATTGGCATATTTTATATATGTTTGTATTCATCACCAACTGGTTCTGATGTGCTTGGGAAATTATTTATGCTCATTTGGCAGCAGGCATAATGTACACCCATGGCATGTCTGCGTTATTGAATCAATCTAGTGAATGTGGGCATGTCCTAAACAACACATCAGTAGATAAGATGTTCCTTATGAGTAATACATACTTGAATATGTCTGAATCATTATTGGGAAAATTTTGTCTGTAAAAGGCATTCTGTGGCATCTTTTGTTGAAATTCAACCCCCTTTATGTTCTCCAATGACCAGCAGCTCTGTGATTCAAGGCTCTGTGCCCTCAGTGCTTTGTTTGATGCTTTTTTTTTTTTTTTAACGCAGATTAAGAAAATCTAAATGCCTATCCTGAGGCCAGCAAAGTTTATGACAGGTCAGGAGTGCTGTGCCCATGTTGCTATTTTTGTTTCCTTGCCTATGTGATTCAGATTTCTGTTTTCTGATCCAAATCTGCAAAGAAAAAAGAAAAAAAAAGCAACATGGGCACAGCACTTCCGACCTGTCAAACTTTGCTGGCCTAAAGGCCGCTTCACACGCTAGGATCTCGTTAACGATATCGTTGAAACGTCACGGATTTGTAAAGGTTCCAACGATATCATTAGTGCGTCCTTGTGTGTAAACGAACGATGTAGGATGGCAAAATCGTTGGACCGTTCATCACAAAAATAAGATCGTGACCTCAAATCTATCGTTCGTCGTCCAATTAACGCTGCTTGAAGAAGCCACATCATTCAGTGTGACAACTTTTTGAACGATGTCGTTCGAAAATCTATTCCTGCAACATTAGAAGATCGTTCAGTCCTTGCTCTCCTATTTAACTGGTGCATTGCCGAATGGGATATTGTTACCGATATCCTTGTGTGTGACAACGCACTAACGATGTCTGAACGATCACTGTCACGAGATCGTTCTAAGGATATCATTAACGATATCCTAGCGTGTGAAGAAGCGGCCTTTAGGCTGGGAGCACACTGTCATGCATCAAACATGGAATGTGTTTGATGCACGACAGTGATGCGAGTGTTATGCGTGTTTTTTGTGTGTGTGGTTTGAGTGTGGTGTGTGTGCATGGCTGCACGCATGTGAGTGTGGTGCGTGTCAGTGTGATGCTGTCTGCGGTCCTGAAGCAAACTTCAGGACCGCAGACAGCATTTGCAAGTAAATTTAAACTCTACGGCTGTCAATGCTGCAGAGTTTGAATTTGCCGGTACAGTTAAAAATCATCTTGCACCGCTGTGACAGCAGTGGTGCAAAATGATTAGACAAAACAGAAGTGAAGTTAAAAATTTAAACATCCCGGGGTTTGTTCTGCATATTAACCTCATCTGCAGCCTCTGTGTGGCATGTCAGCACA
This sequence comes from Allobates femoralis, assembly GCA_033576535.1. Lineage (NCBI taxonomy): Eukaryota > Metazoa > Chordata > Amphibia > Anura > Aromobatidae > Allobates > Allobates femoralis. Next base: position 432,115,432 of record JARQOC010000003.1, read on the forward strand.
GAGGCTGCAGATGTGGCTATTAATCCGGTGTGTGCAGGGTTAACCCACTGATTATGTGATGCCAGCATTAGTCCAGAGAGTGCCCACACTCCCTGGACACATGCTGACATTAACCCCTGCAGACCCAGTGGGTCATAAGTTTATTGGCCAAAAGCCACCAATTGTCAGCATTTATTAAATTACATTAAATATAGGCGGCTCCTCAGTTCATGAGCTGTCAGCGGTAATGTACACAATTTGCATACAGTACCAGCAGGGCAGAATCCTATAAATGAGGAGCCGTGCAAGGTGCTGTACGCAAATTGCGTTTAGTACCAGCCGCTGTGATAATGTAAGTAAGATGTCCATGCTGCCGTGGTCCTGAAATCACAGCAGGAGGACAGCTCCTGGTGCTGAAGTTTAGCAGCACTCGCTGCTAAACTCCAGCAGTCGGCGTCCTCCTGCTGTGATTTCAGAACCACGGCAGCAGGGACAGCTCCTCACATTATCACAGCGGGTGGTACTATACGTAATTTGCGTACAGCACCTCGGACAGCTCCTCATTATAGGAGCCTGTCCTGCTGGTATTGTACGCAAATTGTGTACATTACTGCTGACAGCTCCTGAAGTCAGGAGTCACCGGCTTTTAATGTAATTTGTTACACAGACAATTAGCGGCTTTTAGGTATTAAACAGATTAACCCCTACTGACCCAGTGTAGCATGTCACCATGTGTCCAGGGAGTGTGGACACTCCTGAACACATGCTGGCACCACATAATCAGCAGGTTAACCCTTCAGGCACCATCTAATTAACCACTTCTGCAGCCTCTGTGCAGTATTTTAGCACAGAGGCTGCAGAAGGGGTTAATATGCTAATTAACCCCTGAAAATGTTAATTTTTCACAGCAGCTGGATTTTTATGATTAATCTTTCCCCGCTGCTGTGACAATGTGGAAAGATTATTCTCACTGTACCGGGAAACTGGCAAATTCAAACTCCGTGGCTTTGATAGCCGCAGAGTTTGAAGTGATTTTTTTAGGCACACGCGTGCCACTATCGCACAGTGTGCTCTATGGGTGCGAGATTTTCTCGCTCCCATAGAATTGTATTAGCCCCTTGCACGACAAATACACGTTCAGTCACAGCATGCTGAGACTGAACTCGCATTTGACTCGCAGTGCGAGTTCAGTGCAGGGGACATGCACCAGTGTGCCTTGCCTGATATTGCACTCGGACCAGTGTTGCCCTGAGAGTGTGACTCGCGCGACTAACTCGGCCAGTATGCCTTCAGCCTAAAATAAAAATAAAAAATTATATTAAGCAAACAACACATCACGTGGGCACATCGCCTTAAAGCTGGTATGCTTGATGGAACTTCATTATGTGACCTCATCTTCACTGACTAAAGAAGTTTAGTCACACACACCAGTTCTTGGTATAGGAGACCCCATTATTGTCTGTGTACACATAGAAGCCCTCCAGTCCATGGAAAATGCCACCCCACTATTGCCTGCGCGAGCACACACACATCAGTCCATGGTATAGGAGTTAACATTGTTGTCTGTATAGACACACACAGACACACACCACAGACAGACACACACAGACACACACAGACACACACAGACACACACAGACACACACAGACACACACAGACACACACAGACACACACAGACACACACAGACACACACAGACACAGCAGCAGTCCTCCAGTGCCTGGTATAGGAGATGCCATTATTGTTGTTTGTATACACACACACACAGAAGCCCTCCAGTCCATGGTATAGGAGTCCAATGTCAGTGTACACTCAGCAGCCCTCCTAACCATGATTTAGGCGACCCCATAATTGCCTGTACACGAAAACACACACCAGTCCATGGTATAGGAATTCCCATTATTGTCCATGTACACACAGCAGCCCTCCTGACCATGGTATAGGCGATCCCATTATTGTCTATATACACACACACACACACACACACACACCAGTCCACGGTATAGGAGTCCCCATTATTGTCCATGTACACACAGCAGCCCTCCTGACCATGGTATAGGCGATCCCATTATTGTCTATATACACACACACACACACACACACACACACACACACACACACACCAGTCCACGGTATAGGAGTCCCCATTATTGTCCATGTACACACAGCAGCCCTCCTGACCATGGTATAAGCGATCCCATTAGGAGACCCCATTATTGTCTGTATACACACACCACTCCATGGTATAGCAGTCCCCATTATTGTCTGTATACACACACACCAGTCCAAGGTATAGCAGTCCCCATTATTGTCTGTATACACACACCAGTCCATGGTATAGCAGTCCCCATTATTGTCTGTATAGGCACACCAGTCCATGGTATAGCAGTCCCCATTATTGTCTGTATAGGCACACCAGTCCATGGTATAGCAGTCCCCATTATTGTCTGTATAGGCACACCAGTCCATGGTATAGCAGTCCCCATTATTGTCTGTATAGGCACACCAGTCCATGGTATAGCAGTCCCCATTATTGTCTGTATAGGCACACCAGTCCATGGTATAGCAGTCCCCATTATTGTCTGTATACACACACCAGTCCATGGTATAGCAATCCCCATTATTGTCTGTATACGCACACCAGTCCATGGTATAGCAGTCCCCATTATTGTCTGTATAGACACACACACCAGTCCATGGTATAGCAGTCCCTATTATTATCTGTATACACACACACCAGTCCATGGTACAGTAGTCCCCATTATTATCTGTATACACACACCAGTCCAAGGTATAGCAGTCCCCATTATTGTCTGTATAGACACACACCAGTCCATGGTACAGTAGTCCCCATTATTATCTGTATACACACACACCAGTCCATGGTATAGCAGTCCCCATTATTATCTGTATACGCACACCAGTCCATGGTATAGCAGTCCCCATTATTGTCTGTATACACACACCAGTCCAAGGTATAGCAGTCCCCATTATTGTCTGTATAGGCACACCAGTCCATGGTATAGCAGTCCCCATTATTGTCTGTATAGACACACACCAGTCCATGGTACAGTAGTCCCCATTATTATCTGTATACACACACCAGTCCAAGGTATAGCAGTCCCCATTATTGTCTGTATAGACACACACCAGTCCATGGTACAGTAGTCCCCATTATTATCTGTATACACACACCAGTCCATGGTATAGCAGTCCCCATTATTATCTGTATACACACACCAGTCCATGGTATAGCAGTCCCCATTATTATCTGTATACACACACCAGTCCATGGTATAGCAGTCCCCATTATTATCTGTATACACACACCAGTCCATGGTATAGCAGTCCCCATTATTATCTGTATACACACACCAGTCCAAGGTATAGCAGTCCCCATTATTGTCTGTATAGACACACACCAGTCCATGGTATAGCAGTCCCCATTATTGTCTGTATACACACACACACCAGTCCATGGTACAGTAGTCCCCATTATTATCTGTATACACACACCAGTCCATGGTATAGTAGTCCCCATTATTGTCTGTATACACACACCAGTCCATGGTATAGCAGTCCCCATTATTGTCTGTATACCCACACACACCAGTCCATGGTATAGCAGTCCCCATTATTGTCTGTATACCCACACACACCAGTCCATGGTATAGCAGTCCCCATTATTATCTGTATACACACACACTCCATAGTGTAGTGGACCCCTCTATCGCAGCCTCCCTATGTTCCGCCCCTCTGTAGCCCGTAGTCGCTGCTCCTTCATTGTATCCTCCGGCTTTGTCACTGTCCTCCATCCTCCCTGTTGTCTTTCTTTCTAGTCCGCCGTCGTTACCTCCTCTCCTCCGGCCGCTGTTACTTCCTTTCCGTCCTCACCGCCATCTTTACCGCCAGGGCCGCTGTCATATCCGCTTTCTCTCCTCACACCGGGCACACACCGTAGCCTTCCAAATTAACACAAGGTACGACGGGAAATCCACCGCCGTCACTCACGTAGTGTGACGTCACGTCGCACATTCCATCGGAGGACGCACGGAGGTAGAGTGTATAGCAGGCTGTGTTGTGTACGGTGAAGTGGGCGTGTTCTCCGGCTAGTGATGGGGCGGGCTGGAGGGAGGAGAGCGGCTGCTGTCACGTTCTGTGTACTCAGACAAAAGGTGTCACTGCTCTCCATAGCAACCAATCAGAGTGTGGCACCCCAGGGCCGTGCTGCCTCTGGGGGAGTCACAAGGGTTCGAGACTCGGCTTCCGTGACCTTGGGGGATTGGTTTAAAAAAGTTCTGGGGGATAGGTATTAGGGGATGGGTGTTGTGACACCTCCTGTGGTATCCGGCTATTGGGCAGTGCGGGACCTCCGGGGATGATGGACGGGCAGTGTGGTGTTATTGCTCCCCACAGGTGGAGCTGTTCCCCGGAGCAACCGTAACAGTCTATGGCGATGGTAGGCCGTTGGGGTGCAGGATTCAGGCTGGCTTCACACTTGCGGTTCACTCCACAGCGTCCTGCGGAGGGGATCCACAAGCTGAGCGCAGGCACCACAAGTCCCTATGTTTAACATGGGAACACGGGTGCCTGCGCTCGGGTGCAGATTGGCGTGCGCACCTTGTGTGCACCCATTCCCTGCAATGTATGATTTATACGCAGGCGGATGCATGCTCACAAATCATATGTTCATGCATCCGCATGTGTACAAATCATACATGGCAGTGAATGGGTGCGCACAAGATGTGCACCCCAATCTGCATCCGAGCGCAGGCACCTACATCCCCATGTTAAACATAGGGGACTTGCAGTGCCTGCGCTCAGCTTGCGGTTCCCCTCCGCAGGACGCTGCGGAGGGAACCGTGTGAAAGCAGCCTCAGGGCGCTTGAATAACTAAGGGTGCTTGAATAACTAAGGGTGCCTTCACACTTGCGTTTGTTGCGCATGCGCATACGCAGTCAAAAACGCATGCAAACGCTGTGTATTTTGTCCGCAGACACATGTACAATCCTTAATTAAAATGCAGCGTTTGCTTGCATTTGCATGCGTTTTTAGCATGAGTACGCGTTTTTCGTCCGCATGCGTTCTAGAACTGTTTTGCATTTTTCAACTTTCCAGCATCTTTTGTTTACTGGGCACGCCCATGGGGAGTGGCTTAAGGGCAAGGTATAAATAGACCCTGCCCAGTGTCAAAACTCTTTCTATGCAGCTGTTCACAGAGACAAGATGGATCTCAGCTTTGAGAGCTCCTGTGCGGATCTGGATTTATCGATGAAGATGGCAGTTCCGTTTGCTATTGCTTGTGAAGAAGAACGCCGAAGAGAAAGATGGAAAAGAAGACGTTGTCGTCGTTTCTGTCAACACCCCATCGTGGAGCTTTGAGAGACCCGCAGAGTCTACCACTCATTGTGCCAGGAACTTTGAGAGTACCCAGAAAAGTTCTACGACTTCACCAGGATGTTCTCTGACAGCTTCGATGATTTGCTGCGACGTGTCCAAGGATCGATCACAAGGCAGGACACACAAGCTCCGTCGATCCATTCCTGCAGAGGAACGTCTTTTGGTGACCCTGCAGTACGCATCTTTTGAAAACCAAACACCTGTAAAATGTGTCAATCTAGTAATGTTGTGGGATTCAGCGCACAAAATATCAATAAAATGTAGATAAAATATAGTTTTTATTTTTTATAAAATCATATCATATAAAAGGTTTCTTTCTTTCTTTTAATGATCTTTTTATTGAACAATAAAGAGTTACAGTCAAACAGTTTTTCCCGTACATAGGGGAAGATTTGTAGCAGTTAACGTACATAAAATCACTGTTCATAAGTATGTTCGTATTACAAAAATTATGTAGCGTTCCCTTCATCAGGGATTATTGAAAAAGTAAAGGTATAATGGAATACTCTAAGTAGATAGTTAGGGTTGTGAAGGGGGTGGATAAGTCAACAAGGGGAGACAGGAAGGATAAAATGGGGGTGGTTGGAGGGGGAGACGGGTATGTAAGAGAAGTCGTGATACTTAAGTCACGCAGAGATATATGTTTTCATGAAGTCAGTGGTCGACCGATAACACATCCAGGGCGACCATATTTTCTCAAAGGTCTCATATGAGCTGAATGAGAGAGCCGCTAATTCTGCTGCACGGTACACCATGTCAATTTCGCGTATAATTTGGGTCTTTGTTGGAGTCAAGTCGGATTTCCATAGGGCCGAGACAAGAAGTCTGCATGCAGCTATGATATTAGATACTAGTTTAGAGAAATATATCTCCTTCGGCCATTGGAAAAAATTGAGAAGAACTGTGAGAGGTGTAAGAGCCACCTCCCGTTGTAGAATGTCTGTGAGTATCGTCGACACCAACCTCCAGTAATCTTGAATCAGGGGGCATTGCCACCATATATGAAAATATGTTCCTACGTCAGAGTTACATCTCCAGCAAGAGTCCGTTGTCGAATGGTTCCATCTGTGTATTTGTGACGGGGTACGATACCACCTTGTTACTATTTTGTATGAGTTTTCTTGTATTTTTACACATGGAGATGGGCCATGGGATCCTCTGTAAATTTGTCTTATTTGTTGCTCCGAAAACTCTATTTGAAGATCACGTTCCCATAGGCCTAAGTAGTCTCTCTTAATGTGGGCAATATTTAGAGTTAATTGTTTATACAGCAATGATAATACCTTGGTGGGATCGAGTTGTTGTATGCACAATTGCTCAAACAATGTCAGGGGTCTCATAAAATTTAGATTTTTCAGATGTTTGTGGATGTATGCTTTTAATTTGCCATATTGGAGAAAGGACATATCTGGTAGAGAGTTAGATTGTTGTATTTCTCTATGTGTAAGCAGAGCTCCATCTATCAGTAGATGGTCAATTGGAATGGGATCGACTGGCCTCCGCCCCGAGCCCACCGGATCGCTCACTAGAGGTCCCACCGGAAGATGGCCGACGAGGTCTCGCAGATCAAATTGGGGTCAGTGGGGGAAGCAGCCGGTCGCATTCTTTTTTCCAAATAGCAAACGTAGCTTTTGTGAAGGTATTACTCATCAATTTTGGGTCATTATAGAGATCTGGAAGTAGTGCTAGGGACCTCAGGGGTATTTGCGACATAGTTTCTTCAATTGAGAGCCATAATTTATGTGGTGGTCTCCTGATCCAATCTGTAATTCTTGTTAACATAGCTGCCGCATAGTATTTGCGTATGTCTGGGGCCCCCATACCCCCTTTGTCTCTTGGTAGTGCAAGTGTCTGATATTTGATGCGTGGTTTCTTATTATTCCAAATAAAATGTAAAATGAAGGTGTGGATTTTGTTTAGAATATGGTCCGGAATGTAAATTGGGAGCATTTGGAATAAGTATATAAATTTTGGTAGAATTATGCTTTTAAGTAGATTTTTTCTGCCTACCCATGATAGAAACGGTGCTCTCCACGATTTGACTGTTTCTTTTGCTTTTTCCAATGTGGGTATTACGTTAAGAGAAAGAAGGTCTTTATCCGTGTGCCCTATTTTTATACCTAGGTATGTGATGTATTTTTCTGGCCATTTGAAGGGATAAGTGTTTTTATATTTGTCTATCATAGGCTTGGGAATGTTAAGGCCTAGGGCTTCTGACTTAGACAAGTTAATTTTATAGTTGGAAAGTCGGCCGTATTTCTCCAGGGTTTGCACAAAGGCAGGGATGCCCCCATCCGGTTCAGACAGAACCACCAGAAGGTCATCCGCAAATGCGGCTGACTTATGGTGTACATTGTGTAATTGGAATCCTTTAATTTTCTCATTCATTTGGATGCTCCTTAACAGTGGCTCCATAACTAACACGAATAGTAAGGGGGACAGGGGGCATCCCTGTCTCGTGCCGTTTTTTATTAAAAAAGGGTCCGATAGCATGTTGTTGATTTTCAATTTAGCTGATGGGGAGGTATACATTTTGAATATGGCTTCTATCAGAAGAGGGGGTACATGGAAGGCCATTAGGGTACTGCGGAGGAATGTCCAGTCCACCCTGTCGAAGGCCTTCTCTGCGTCTGTGCTCAATAGGACCATCCGTTTATGGTGTATTTTAGCATATTGCATTAAGTGTAAGATTCTACTTGCATTGTCTCTTCCCTCCCGTCCTCGCACAAATCCAGTCTGTTCCAACGTAATCAGTTGTGGGATCAGACCCGTCAGGCGTCTTGCTATTAAGCTAGCGTATATTTTCAGATCCACATTAAGCAAGGAGATGGGCCTGTAACTCCCACACTGTGTCGGATCCTTACCATCTTTATGTAAAAGTGTAACATGTGCTTCTAAGGACTGGGGGGGAAGAGTGCCGCCATAGAGAACTGCGTTACACATGTTCAACAAGTGTATATTCAATTCTGGAGAAAATGTCTTATAATAGAGTAATGAAAAACCATCTGGTCCCGGAGATTTGCCCGATGGGCCTTCAGACAGGATGAACTGGAGTTCCTCTAATTCAAAAGGTCTTGTCAACCACTTCTGTTGATGTTCATCTATTTTTGGTAAAGATAAAGACGAGAGGAATGATTCTATTTCGTGTTTTCTCTGGTTTAGGTTTACTTCAGGGTCGTGCGGTCTTATCTGGTATAAATTTTTATAGAACGTTAAAAATTCTGCAATAATTTGTTCATAGTTTTGTGTTATCAGGCCCGATTCTGTTTTAATCTTGTGTATGAAGGTTCGAGACTGTCTTTTTTTAATCAATGACATCATTAACTTAGAGGCTTTATCACCATGTACCATTAGGCGGTTTCTCCAGTTGGTAAAATATGTAGCTGCTTTTTTATTGAGGAGATCCTTAAGGCGTTGTCTACACTCTGCAAGTTTTATCATATTAGGTTGGGTCAGCGTTATTTGGTGTTGTTTTTCTAGGTGAATAATATCTTTATACAACTTTTCTATTTCAGCTTTCCTCTGCTTATTTTGAAACGATGCTATTGATATTATAACTCCTCTTGAAGGTACCGTCACACGGGGAGATCTCCCCGGCGATGTTGCCGGCGAACGCTGGGAGCGCGCATCCCTGACAACATCGCCGGGGAGGTGTCAGACTCAGCAACTTACCGGCGATGTCGCCGGCTAGTTGCCGCGGCTATCGCTCGCTGGGTTGCCCAGCAACCCAGCGAGCGATAACTCGCAATGTTGTAGATGGCGGAATCGCCCGCAACATTGCAGGTTGCCGCGTTACACAGGGCGATCAGGCATGATCGCCTGACCAAAATCGCCAGGTTTCCCAACATTGTTGGAAACTTGGCGATGTTACTCAGGCGATCTTTCGCCTGATTATCGCCCTGCCACACGAGGCAACTCTCGGCGATGTCGCCGCAACCTGGCCACGCCCTCAGTTGCCGGCAACACCGCCGGCGATATCTCCTGTGTGACGGGCCCTTTAGTGTTGCCTTATGTGCCTCCCAGATAATTGTAGGGTCTACGTCTGGAGTGTTATTGTGTTGGAAATAGTCTTTAATGGTCGATTGAATTTTAAGTTTATTGTCTTTAATGCTTAATAGGGATTCATTCAACCTCCATGTCCTAGTAGGTGGGACAGGTCCTCCGCATTCCAATTTTAAAGTCACCATTGCGTGATCCGAGTATAGTGCCGGGAGGATTTCAGTTCCTACAACTGCTGGAAGGAGGTTTTGGACACAAATAGATAGTCTAATCGATGATAGTTGTTATGGGGGTGGGAGAAATATGTGTAGGCTCTGTCGTGGGGGTGATGATATCGCCATACATCAATCAAACTCGCTGTGTGGAAAGAGGACCTTATTTGGGCTAGATCTCGCCGTGAGATGTTGCTTTTCCTTGTTGAGGTATCTAATAGAGGTTCTAGCGTTATTTTTAAATCTCCGCCAATCAAGACTGAACCTTCCGCAAATAATGAAAGTTTGTTTTGAACCTTTTGTAGCCAGGAAAAATGTTTTTTATTTGGGGCGTATAAACTCCCTAGTGTAATCAAGGAACCTCCAGTAAACCCTTTACAAAGATGTATCGGCCCTCATTGTCGATCAATTTGTCTATGGGAAGGAAAGGGACATTTTTTGCTAGTGCTATAGCTACTCCTCTGGCCCTCTTTTGGGGTGAATATGAATGGTACCAAGTATTATAATAATTCTTTTCAAAGTTAGGTGCTTTAGATTCTAGAAAATGGGTTTCTTGTAGTAGTAAGATGTTATGACCTGCTTTCTTGAGGAAATGTAATGTTTGTGACCTAGGAATAGGAGAATTGAAGCCATGTAGATTGTGTGATACCACTTGGTATGACTTACGGTTGGTGGTCATGGTGGATGCTCGAGTTCATTCAGACGTTGTAGCAGAGACTCTCTCACGGGGTTTTGGGACGGGGTGGTTGGGAAGAAACAGAAAGGATAGAAGGGAACAGTAAAGATAGTTTTCCTGAAGATACAAAACAAGTTGAGGTTAATGCATATACATACATCTTAAAATTAAACCTTTGTGAGCGATAAGTCTGAACAGACAGACGTTTCTCTATCGCGACCATCCCGCCGCTGCGTAAGAGTCGCAAGCGAGAGGGGTAGGCTTACAGAGAGGTTTTACCTTTTAACACTACGTTTAGCTATTAGGCTATTATGCCTTAAACTTGGTAACAGGATAGTCCGAAACTTGTAACAGAGTAGTTTCTTGTAGGTTAGCCTATGTGTAATTAAAACCTAATACAAGAACCAGAAGAGGTTTGTAAAGCTATTAATAGGTGAATGTGGGGAAGTAAAACATCCCCCAAGACGCCCATGTGGGCTAACGGAATAGTATATGTCCGTCACAACGATCGCCAAATAGTTTTGATTATAATTCTCAACATTTGTATCACGGTTTTCAAGCGAGAATTAGAATTATGATCAAATCTCAAGGTGGATGAGAGGAGGTGAAAGGAATATTGATCCTCCAGGTCGGCTGTGATAGCTGGGGATCGTAAGTTTATTAATGTCTCAATCATGAGTCTCAGGGAGAAAAGGAAAGATGCAGTAGTTCTTAACTACCCATCATCCATTCGGGCTGTCCTCTCCTCGGGACTCAGCTAACTTTTACGTTTTGATCTTTGAGACTTTGGCGTCAGGTGTGTTTGCCACGGTGGCGGATGTTGTGGAGGTGTCATCTGGTATGCAGCTCCCACTTCCTCTAGATTGGGATAATGTTCCAGTTCGATACTTAGCTCCTGGCACATCCATTTGATGTCAGCTGATGTTCGACCTTGGATCCTTTTGTCTCCAGCCGTGACGGATATGCCGAATGGGAACAGCCATCTGTATGGGTAATTCTTTTGGTGAAAAATTGTAGTCAGCGGTTTCAAGAGGCGCCGTTTAGCCAGGGTTATCCAAGAGAGATCCTGGTATATCTGGATTGGTGAGCCATTGCATGTAACGGTGGTTTTCTCCCTGGCCCTCCTCATGACCAGTTCCTTTGTCCTGTAGTCCAGGAAACGGCAGATTACATCTCTTGGAGATTCGTCCGATGGCGGTTTCGGGCGTAATGCTCTATGTACTCTCACTAATTCCATGTCTGATGGGTCATCCGGCTGTAGTAATGAACGGAATGTGTCTATGACGGATGGAGTCAGGGCATCTTGTGTTATTGTTTCAGGAACTCCCTTCAAACGCAGATTATCTCGCCTGTCTCTATTCTCATGGTCTTCCAGCATCGTATAGATCTTATTGAGGTGGTCTTCATGGTGTTGGAGACCAGAGAGAGTGGCGTTAGTTTGTTTGACCACCTCTGTGTTGGCCGATTCCAAAGTTTCGACTCTGCGACCCGTCTGTGCCAGGTCCTGTTTGATATCCGCCATCTCTTTGGCCAGGGGTTCCAGAGCCTTATGCAATATCTTTTTAAGGTAAGATCTGGTGATTGGGAGCTCCTCGTCGTCATCTGTTCCCTCGCAATCACTATCATGGTCTGGTTCCATGGTTTCTTCGATCAGGAGTCGTCTCGAAGTTTTGGACAAGGATGACAGACCAGCCTGCTTTTTCAGATATTTGTCTAGATCCACTTGTGTGGTGTTAGTAGTTGCCTTGGTGGCAGATTTAGTGGTTTTTGTATTTGATTTAACCATTGTGACGTGTTGAAGAAGTTAGAGTCTATCTGGTTCCTGTTCTCTGCCAGCCCCCCCAGAGTATCACGAGGCTCTCACATTATGGGGTCTGGTGTTGTATAGAGAGAATCAGTTATTTTGAGTTCAAGTAGAGATCCAGAAGATGGGTGTTCTTGGGAAAAAGATAATTCTTTATAAGATTTCCACTGAGCAAGATGGGTGGGGGAGGGGTTAGCAATATGGTGCAGTCAAAAGTTGTAGAAGTGTGTACAAGATGTTGTTTTATGACACTTTAAATTCTGAAGATTTCTTTATAAAACCACTGTAGTTGATATTTTGGGTAGGCTTACAGCGCCCCCTGCTGGCAGTTGGTGGTATGGGCCAGTAGATGGTACAGGGGCAGCAAAAGAGTTAACTCAGTATTCAATATACTGTCCTCTGAACTTATTAAGGTGGTAGTGCTTTAGTTAAAAGACAGATTACACAATGTTCCACAACCTCTGCTTTTTAGGTCTGCTGTCCCAGTATCAAGGTGGGTTCCCAGTTCCACAGGGGGTAGGGGGATGGGGTAGATCAAGGTTCCAGCAGCTGTAGTGTAGGAACCCCTGTTATTAAGTGTCCCCTTCGTTACTTTACTTGTCAGCTCCCGCTTTTCCCCACACCTCACCTTAGGTAGTAAGACCGGTAAGTCCTCCTGTGTTCTCCGGCCAGGCCGCTCTATGACTCAGGCTGTGATGAGAATGGGTGATCCGCTCTCCATGTCGGCTGGTCGGGCGCGCGTGTGAGCCTGCGGGCCTCCCGCTCTCCCCCGTCAGCTCCCGGAGTCGACCGCTGCTCCCCCCGGCCTCACCGCGGGCAAGGAGCTGATTCAGCAGCCGCCGGTATCTCCCGGATGAGGTCCCGCGCTAATGGCGGCTGGCGGGAAAACGCTTCTCTCCTGCGCAGCTCCTCTCCAGCGCCTCTCCCCAGGGTCCCTTTCCAGGCAAGTTGTCAGCAATGGAGTCTTCTAGTAATAGGGTCCTCTGTTAGGGAGGCGCCCTCACCGCAGGTCGGATCAGCTTTGGGCCGCAGGGACGGGCAGGCACCATGTGCCAGGGGGGGGGGATGGGAAGACTCCTTCAAAGAGCTCCGTTTGAGCCTTGGGCTCTAAAATGCTGGGGTCTTAGCAGTCCTCGGTGTCCGGAGTATGCCCCCAGGTGTGATCCGAGTTGTTTCACCGGCCTCCAGGGGTAGGATGCTGCGGATTCAGCAGAATCTTGTGGAGCTCACAGGAGTACGTCCTGCTCAGTCGGTGGCCATCTTGGATCCTCCATATAAAAGGTTTCAATTTATAAGGTTAGATATCCACGGATTCTCCAGAACCTCGCTTTGTTCATTTAGGTTATCTTGCTGAAGTGGGGATATTGATTTCCTGTAATACAGGATAAACGTATGTCACTTGTTTGCGGGTTGAGTATTAATATTAATAGAATTGTTAATATGTAAGGACCTACCTCTTTAAGAATGAGCTACCAGTGGAGTATACCTCTGGAAACCAGCATCTTCAAGAGAAGGGTGGGTCTGAGATCAATCTAGATGCTAAAATAGGGATTGTATTAAATTACCGTATATACTCGCGTATAAGCCGAGTTTTTCAGCCCAAAAATTGGGCTGAAAAGTCTCCCCTCGGCTTATACGCGAGTATATACGGGACCCCCTCACTTTTTGGCGCCCCCACCTCAGGATGCCCTCCCCCCCCACCCCCCGCACGCAGCGCTGCGCTCATACATTACCAGCCTGTCAGCTGTCATCCTCCGGTGGCGGATCGCGGCTCCCAGCTCCGGCTTCCATCTTCTTCTGTGTCTTCCTGCATGTCACATGACCGGCCGGCGTCGCGATGACGTCATCGCGATGAGCCCCGGTCACAATGCAGGAAGACACAGAAGAAGATGGAAGCCGGAGCCGGGAGCCGCGATCCGTCACCGGAGGATGACAGCTGACAGGCTGGTAATGTATGAGCGCAGCGCTGCGTGCGGGGGGGGGCATCCTGAGGTGGGGGCGCCAAAAAGTGAGGGGGGCCTGGGGCTGCTGTGTACTACCACTGGGGCTGCTGTAAATACCCCTGGGACTGCTGTGTACTACCCCTGGGCTGCTGTATACCCTGGGCTGCTGTATATACCCTGGGGCTGCTGTGTATACCCCTGGGGCTGCTGTGTACTACCCCTGGGGCTGCTGTGTACTACCCCTGGGGCTGCTGTGTATACCCCTGGGGCTGCTGTGTACTACCCCTGGGGCTGCTGTATACTACCCCTGGGGCTGCTGTGTATTACCCCTGGGGCTGCTGTGTACTACCCTGGGGCTGCTGTGTATTACCCCTGGGGCTGCTGTGTACTACCCCTGGGGCTGCTGTGTATTACCCCTGGGGCTGCTGTGTACTACCCCTGGGGCTGCTGTGTACTACCCTGGGGCTGCTGTGTACTACCCCTGGGGCTGCTGTGTATTACCCCTGGGGCTGCTGTGTACTACCCCTGGGGACTGCTGTGTACTACCCCTGGGGCTGCTGTGTATTACCCCTGGGGCTGCTGTGTACACCCCTGGGGCTGCTGTGTACACCCCTGGGGCTGCTGTGTACACCCCTGGGGCTGCTGTGTATACCCCTGGGGCTGCTGTATATACCTCTGGGGCTCTTTGACCTGGTTGTACTACCTAAGGGCTGCTGTATACCACTGGGGCTGCTGTATATACTGCTGGGGCCTGCATACCACTGGGGAGGCTGCTGTATACTACCACTGGGGGGGCCTGTATACCACACTACTGGGGGCTGTATACCTGTGCTGGGGTCCACCCTCGGCTTATACACGAGTCAATAGGTTTTCCCAGGTTTTGGGGGCAAAAGTAGGGGGGTCGGCTTATACACGGGTCGGCTTATACACGAGTATATACGGTAAATCTACAAAGGTGTATTTAATAGGTTTATTATTTACCTCTTAAAAATGGATAGATTACTTTTTCTTGACAACGCTTATGCTTCTGTCAATAAAGGAGATGTTATTATTTTACTATGGGTATGTGCTAATTAAAGGACTAATCACATACTTATAATTGTATTCCTGTATGGCTTAGCCTCATATAATAGTCTTCAGCCCTTTCAATATCTATATCAATATCAAAACCTGAAGAAAATCTATCGCTTAGTACCTCTTAAACTGTTAAATGATGACTTAATCCTCATATTAGTACCACACTGATTAGGGACATGAACCAGGTTGTTTAGATTGAGTTATAACTGCTAAATGATTACTTACCCCAGGATGGGAGACATGAGATGTGGAACACGCTTGTGTGATACACAAGGACCGGCAGGCAGGCAATAGCTTTCCTCTGGAGTACGCTATTTAGATGAAATTCCGCCGCTGCAAGACACGCTATCTCAGTCGGTCTTAGGGCTGTACACAGCTTAATGGCGGAGCCCAGTGCCTCGGGAGTGTTAGACCGCTCCAAGACACTTCCTGGTTGCGGCTCTCGCTGCGGTCACGTGTCTGTGAAATCACCTGACTTCCTCCGTCAAGGCGTCAGTGTCGTCAGCTAGGGGCGGTCTGAGGTCCTTGTTAGTGATAGTCAGGGTTGCTAGGGAGACTGGTGTGGAACAGACAATCGACCGGTTTCAAGGGAATCGTCCCTCTTCATCAGGATAGCCGGATCCTACCTGTCTCCTATGTTTTATAGCATTCCCTCATTGCTTCATTTGTAATGGAACCAATCAGACCGCTGCAATTCTATTGTAACCACATAGACCTAGTGGCCAAAGTAGAACAGTATAGCAAGTATATCAGATAGCAGTTACTCATCTATTTGGAATGACATATTCAAATTTGGTGACCTTTCAATTTAGTAGCCTTTTTCATTGTATCATAATGATATCTCCAAACTCTTATAATTCTAAATCTACCCTAAGGGAGTTTTAATAACGCTACTCTTCTCTCACCATAATGCCTATTATCTTAATCTTATATATCAATAGAATGATTCTATATGTGGGCAATGAGTCAGACAGAAGGGGGAGAAAGAGAAATATTAAAGTTGTCTATGATTTTTTGATCCTGTGAGTGTATGTGTAACCTCTAGATGCATACTTGGGTTGTTTACTCATTTAAATCCAAAGAGTTCTGTGTCACAGTTAAGTCCATTTGGGACTAAAGTGTTGAGATCAAATATCCATCGGGTTTCTGCCCGCGACATCTTCTCTATGTGATTGCTCCCTCTCCAATGTTTTTGGACTCTTTCTACTGCAAAGAAGTATGTCTTTTTACAAGACATGTTATGATGTTCTTTGAAATGTCTGCTCAAGGGATGTCCCATATATCCTTTTTCAATGTTTCTTACATGTTCAGCTATACGAGTTGCCAACGTTCTTGATGTTCTCCCTATATATAGCTTATTGCATGGGCACGTCAGGGCATATATTACATTCTTCGTATGACAAGTTAATAACGTCTTAATAGCAAAGGGTTTCTTATTGAAGGGACTCTGAAATTCTCTAATTATTTTCCTTGAGGTGTCTGTAGATAGGCAACCCCTGCATTTTTTGCAGGGTATAAACCCTACGTTCTTACTGGTATTCCATAAAGTGTTTGTGGGTATCTCCTCCGTACTTAAATTCTTTACTGATGGCGCAATCGACATGCTCAGAGGAATGCCTCGTCTATAAATTATTCTTGGGGAATTTGCTAGAATTTCCCCAATTGATTTATCATTCTTCAGATGGTGCCAATGTTTCTTCAGAATGGTTTCGAATTCTTTATAGTTACTATGGAATCCTGTGATGATGGGTGTTTCTCTTATTTGATCTTCTATTGAGGTTTTGTTGATGTCTTTCACTTTATTCTTGAGGAGTATAGATCTGTCTATTTTGACTATATTGGATATTTGTACACTTAAATCTTCCTCATTATATCCTTTCTTCTTGAATTGTTCTTTCATTTTTAAGAGGTAAATAATAAACCCATTAAATACACATTTGTAGATCTAATTTAATACAATCCCTATTTTAGCACCTAGATTGATCTTAGACCCACCCTTCTCTTGAAGATGCTGGTTTCCAGAGGTATACTTCACTGGTAGCTCATTCTTAAAGAGGTAGGTCCTTACATATTAACAATTCTATTAATATTCAACCCGCAAACAAGTGACATACGTTTTTCCTGTATTACAGGAAATCAATATCCCCACTTCAGCAAGATAACCTAAATGAACAAAGCGAGGTTCTGGAGAATCCGTGGATATCTAACCTTATAAATTGAAACCTTTTATATGATATGATTTTATAAAAAATAAAAACTATATTTTATCTACATTTTATTGATATTTTGTGCGCTGAATCCCACAACATTACTATATCATACGGTTAAGGCAATTTATAACCATAGAAGAACTTTCACACGGGGTTCTTAGGGATTTTCTAGCAGCACAGTGGCTATATTTGTAAATATCCATGGTTTGAAATTAGTCAGCTCCAGTGTAATCTCAAATATAATTCCAAATGTGTCAATCTCATTTATTGGTTGCAAAGAGTAATATAATTGACCTTTTTTCCCTTTTTTTTGTCAGATTCCTGGCAACTGGAGAGGCTTTATCGTTTCTTCATTTTCACTTCTGGATTGGATTGTCTACGCTGTCTGGGATAGTTGAAGAGACCTGCCAGGCAATTTGTGATGACCTCCACGAAGAATTCCTCCTTCAACCAACCACACAACTATGGCTTGAGAAAGCAGCAAGATTTATAGACATTTGTCAATTTCTCAACTGCGTGGGGGGCTGTGGATGGAAAACATGTTCGGATCCTGAAGCCAGCTGGAAGTGGATCCGAATACTTCAACTATAAAATAAATATTCTATTGTACTGATGGCGATTGCGGACGCTGACTGTTGTTTCGTTGCTGTGGATGTTGGCCAATTCGGACGATGTAATGACTCCAAATCTTTTAAAGACTTTGACATGGGACAAAAACTTTATGGTAACAATTTTAACATTCCACCGCCACGACCTCTGCCGAACTGTGATGGACCACCAATGCCTTATATGGTTGCTGATGAGGCATTTCAGATGTGTGCCAACCTTGTCAAGACCTTCTCCAGCTGTGACTTAACTAGGATCAAAATGATTTTCAATTACAGATTGACATGGGCCAGACGCATAGTGGAATGTGCATTCGGATTGCTGGTCTCCAAATGGCGGATTCAAGTCAGAGGAAAAAAAACTCGTTGACCTAGAGGAACCTCTTGCAAGCAACTTGGCAGAATACCAAGAATACAACCTGAGGACAAGCGTTGAAGTCGGCAACATGAGGGACAGGTTTGCATCGTATTTCGTTTCGGAAAATGGACGTCTAGCCTGGCAGGACAATATGGTGTAATTATCTTTGTTTCGATAAACTGTTTGAGTATATAACTATTATTGTACAGTATGTTGATTTGGGAGTAATAAAGCTTTAGGCCCTTAAATCCTATTCCTACCCTAAAAGCATTACTATAGCTATCCGTTTTGGATAATCAACTTGCTTGTTTCTTTGTTTAATGTTATTGATATATGTATATAGTACAATGTTTTGTGGTTTTTATAGAAGTTTGTATTCAAGTTATTATTGTTGAAATTCAAGTTTGTTTTGGTTTTCTAATCGTATTCAATTCGTAGTTCAGTTTGATCCAGGATCTGTATCGGACTGTAAAAATGAAGTCTAGGAACAATTTTTTTTTATCCAACGTCCTCAATTGGCAAGCTTTGCACCTTGGATTTTTTTTACAACTTCCTCTGGATCAAACTTTGTTAAAGTTCCTTAAAAATAAAACTTATAAAACTATCAATGTTGTCTTCCCTTGATTAATTAACTACATGCTGTTCTGATCGCAACATATCGGTTATTTTAGAATATGTTTATTGTTTGGATGTATGCAATGCGAACCTTAGAATCCTGCACCATTAGCACATTACTGCCGGCTGTGCACAACAATTCTGGGATCTTTGTGCTGGTTTTAAACAATGCTGCACAATTTGCGTGCATAATGCGAACGGCTGTCCGAGAAAAATAAGCTGTTTTTAAAGTGAACGCTGTGGATTAAATGGCAGAATTACACAGTGCAGAGGTAGAGGTGTGTACAGGAGATATAAGGGGATGGATG
This sequence comes from Allobates femoralis, assembly GCA_033576535.1. Classification (NCBI taxonomy): domain Eukaryota; kingdom Metazoa; phylum Chordata; class Amphibia; order Anura; family Aromobatidae; genus Allobates; species Allobates femoralis. Next base: position 432,134,619 of record JARQOC010000003.1, read on the forward strand.
AGTATACAGGATATACAACAAATTGAGTAGGTGGAGTATCATGTGCACTGTGGGGAGGAGAGGCTGCACAGATAATATTGTATAGCTGCTACTCTGCTGCTCTCTGGGCGGGGTCACATGCCACCAGTGGCCCGCTCCACGCTAAAAACTTTGAATTCCTGCTCAAACGGGTAGCCGTCACGGCTGCCACTTTCCTCTGACGCTGTCCCTGCTAACCATTTCCCGTCTGCTATGCTTTAGCGGACAGTGGGACTCAATTGGTCTTACTGTCAAGCACAATCAACATCGGACCATGGACCACGTCAGAGGCAAGCGGCAGCCGTAACAGCTCCGTACTTATGCGGTAATTTAAAGTTTTTAGCGGTGAGCGAGTCAGCAGAGGAGTGTGACCCCCGGCCTCACTCATCTGATATGTGGTGGATCGCTGTCCTCAAATGGGGAGCTGAATGGTGGCTGATGGATCTCTGCCTCTGTCGTGTGTGGGGCCGGTATAACAGTGCCACTCTAGTGATCACCTTACGTTGCAGTTTCACTTTTCCGTCAGACTGGTGAGCTGTCCAACAGGCAGAGTCACAAGCGACACAGCAAAATGTTGCTGAGAACCCTAAAGAGCGAGTCAGAAACCATAGCCCTGTGATTCATCAACCTCTCATTTGTGGGCCACTTCTGAGTTGTTTTCACAATACAGCAAGATTTTTTGGGCTACCCCTAAAGAGCCGTTGTGTACATTAAAAGGCACACCATGACCCCAACAATTCAGAGTATATATTGAAATGTCAACTTGGAATACTACTCTTTTGACGTGCGTACTATTTTTGTGTTTTTTATGGCTGTACCTGGTGTCCATAGCCATTAAGGCATAGTCTGTACGTTTGATGTACGGAAAAAAAGATGTAAAAAAAAAGTAATACTTGTTAATGAATTTTTTATAGTAGTGTTAATTAAACCTTTTTTAATATTTCAGAAAAATTCTGAATAGCAAAAGTGAGTCAACACCTAAAATAAAACCAAAACCTGACTATTAAAATTAATGTAAATTCAGTAATAAAAATCCCTTCAACTTAACATACCATATGGTACAAGACTTATGAATACCCCACTATGTAAAGAGGCAATAAATCACAACATTTTTTAGAAAGTAAACATTTTTATGATTTTGAAGATTAGGATAGGGTCAGCACTACCTTGCAGCGTCTCCCATACAGCCTGGGGAGATTTCACCGCCGCCTGCAAGCTTTCCGCCCTTGGCTATGGAGGATGATGAGGCGGGTCCTCCCTGCTGCACCGCTCTGCTCGCTCTGGTGCTCACTCCCAAAAGTCCGATACGTCACATCCAGTTTTGTATTATATACACCCCCACATCTCCTCCGGCTCACTCTCCTCATTTGACCCAGTCACAGAAGAAGAAGTCTCCAGGCTCCTTTCTTCCTCTCGTCCCATCACATGCACTACTGACCCCATTTCCTCACACCTGCTCCAGTCCCTCTCTCCTGTCGTCACCACCCACTTAACCACAAACTTCAATCTCTCCCTCTCTTCTGGCATCTTCCCCTCCTCCTTCAAACACTCGATCATTACTCCATTATTAAAGAAAACCACTCTCGACCCAACCTGCACAAATAACTACAGACCAGTCTCCAATCTCCCCTTCATCTTTAAACTCTTGGAGCGCCTGGTCTATTCCCGCCTCACCCGTTCCCTCTCCACTCACTCTCTTCTAGATCCATTACAGTCTGGTTTCCGCCCCCTTCACTCTACAGAAACCGCCCTCATCAAAGTGACCAATGACTTTCTGACAGCAAAACGTAATGGTGACCACTCTCTGCTTATTCTCCTTGATCTCTCTGCAGCTTTTGACACTGTCGACCATCAGCTCCTACTCTCTATGCTGCACTCCATTGGCATAAAGGACACTGCTCTCTCCTGGCTCTCCTCCTATCTTTCTGACCGCTCTTTCAGTGTATCTTTTGCTGGCTCCACCTCTTCCCCTCTTCCCCTCACTATTGGAGTCCCTCAGGGTTCAGTCCTTGGCCCTCTCCTCTTCTCTCTCTACACAGCCCCGATTGGACAGACCATCAGCAGATTTGGCTTTCAGTACCATCTTTATGCTGATGACACACAATTATACACTTCAGCCCCTGACCTTACCCCTGCGGTATTAAAGAACACCAATGACTGTCTAGCTGTAGTTTCCAACATCATGTCCACTTTCTATTTGAAACTAAACCTTTCCAAAACTGAACTTCTTCTGCTCCCCCCATCCACTAACCTTCCTAAATCGGACATTTCTCTCTCAGTTTGTGGCACCACGATAACGCCTAGGCAACAGGCTAGCTGTCTGGGTGTTATGTTTGACACCGATCTCTCCTTCTCCTCCCACACACAATGTCTCGTCCGCTCCTGTCGCTTACACCTGAAGAATATCTCTAGAGTCCGCCCCTTTCTCACCCTGGAAACAACAAAAACCCTCACCGTGGCCCTAATCCATTCCCGCCTTGACTATTGCAATTCTCTATTAAGCGGCCTCCCCCTCACCAGACTTTCTCCTCTACAGTCCATCCTTAATGCAGCAGCCAGGATCACCCATCTGGCCAATCGTTACTCAGATGCCACTGCTCTTTGCCAGTCATTACACTGGCTGCCCGTATACTACAGGATCAAATTCAAATTGCTTCTTCTCACCCACAAAGCTCTTCACAGTGCAGCACCCCCCTACATCTCCTCCCTCATCTCTGTCTATCACCCCACCCGTTCTCTACGTTCCTCAAATGACCTTCGACTGACATCTGTACTAATCCGATCCTCCCACTCCCGGCTCCAAGACTTCTCCAGAGCTGCACCAAACCTCTGGAATGCTTTACCCCAAGAAATCAGGACTATCCACAACTTGCATGGATTCAGACGATCCCTAAAAACGCATCTTTTTAAGGCGGCCTATCATACTCCCTAATAGAAGTCCATTGTACTGTAGATAGTGAATGGGCTATCCCTCTGGACATTACTCTTCTATAAACTCCACCAAACCAAAAAAGGTCTACACAGATTGTATAATGACCATCCATGTAAGCTTAGTTCTATGCCCCATTTCCTCAAGATGCCTGGACCATCAGTGCAATAAGCCCCTGTACCTTGTGCAACCCCTATCCGTTGTAGATTGTAAGCTCTTTTGAGCAGGGTCACCTTCATTTCTTGCTTTATTTATTGTATTTTCTTTTTTACATTGATTCTATGCCTATTGTTTTATATCAAATTATTGTACTTTATTTGTTCTCTACTGTAATTACTTACTGTATTATATTTTCTGTACTCTAACCCTACATTGTAAAGCGCTGCGGAATATGTTGGCGCTATATAAATAAAGCTTTATTATTATTATTATTATTAACACCAAAACTAGAAACAGAGTGACTGATACTAGAGTCCAGTTCTGGGAGTGGACTGAAGGTAGGAGATCCAACATTTTCCAATCTCAATGCAGTACATACTGTAGGAGTTGAGGTAAGACTAGCATTTGACAATAGACCAAAATTATCCAAGAAACCAGAAGGGACATTCATAGGTAAAGATACATTAGATAGGAGGGAAATAATGGAAGGGACAGACAGAGCAGAAGATGTACATACATGAAGTAACGAGACATTAGCTGGGGAAGTTAAAGGTATTAATAGTGGTGCAGGTTTCTTATTTTTCTTTGAGTGACCAACTTTTCTTGCCGGAACTGCAGCGGTAACTGGCTGTGCTGAGGGGTCCTGATTTTGTGTAGACAAAACATTGGTGTTATCTGACGCACTGGTTTTGGCAGTTCGCTTTCGCTTAACTTTTAAGGGCCTCATTGGCGTGCTGGTTTCTGGTCCTTGTGTTTCCTGTGACCGAGCTGGAATTTTAGTCTTCTTTTCAATCATGGTACTACCGCCATGATTCACAGAATGGACAAAAGTTGATGGTGGAGTAGATATTGCCGTTGCCAATGTGTGGGTGGATTGGTCAAAAATACAATGCAGTACAGAGGAAGCTGAAGTGAACGCTGCACGTGATTCTTGTAGAGTCGTTTGTGAAGTTCTAGTACCCTGAGGCAGCTGCGATGACGAAGTTTGCAGCGCTGTGTAGCTTGGTACCTCAGGTACAATGTCCATTGGTGGTGGTGGAGGCAAGTTGGTGTGTGTTGGCAAACTTGTTCCTTGATGTCGTTGTGTTATCGATGCAGTTTGCCACTGAGTCTGCGTTGGGGCGGATTGGGAGACTTGCACATGATTACGTGGCTGGTTGTAGTAGCCTTGTTCCTGGGTCCAGTAAGGCAGCTGTTGTAGCTGTTGCTGCTGAAGCTGCTGTTGTTGTTACTGTTGTTGCTGCTGCTGCTGGACTGCCAATCTAAAAGCACCATGACAGGCAGTCATGCCATCAATCTGGAACTCAGGTGATAAGGTATCTGTTACGCACTTTTCCATACAAGAATAAAAATGTCGTGGCGGCCTTGTTCGGTCGGCTTCCAGGCGATCGAGTCGGCTGTTAACTTCGCAGAAAAGAGTGTTCATATTCTGAAACCCTTTTTCTACGCAGTTACCAAGCCGATTCAAACCTTCCTGGAAGTTCGAGCTTAAGTGCAGAAACTCTGGCATGACTGTCCTATCCCAGGCTCTCTGTCGCTGGCGTGAAGTACCCATCAAAGTAGCATCGGAGGCCTGGGATAGGGGATAACTTGGAGTGCCGGCAACCTGAGTTCCAGATTGTGGCAAGTTACTCGTTGCCCCCTCTATTGCGCCGGTTTGGGACGTGAGTTCGGTGGCACTCCCAACTCCTTGTGATGGTATTGCTGCTGTTGCGGGCTCAGCAGTGCTGCTCCAAGTCCTGGAGGTACACAAGCAAAAAAATAAATTAGGTAACAAGTATCAAAGAAATGTTGCCACTTTGTAACTATATACACATAAATTGAGAAAATCAAAAGAAAAAATGTAAACTTCAATGTAAAAAAAATAAATACAATCTTTACATTTTCAAACAATTCTCATTTACAATTAATGGAAAAAAAAGCAGCATACAATTAAACAAATATGTACTTACACTCGATGCCCGACAGCTGTCCTCAGGAAAGAAAGTTGATGATGGTAAATGTAACGTTTCAACGTCTGCTCTCATCCGCTACGAACTTTCCTTTCCTCACGAAGATCCCTGTTAAATCTATCTTTCATCGAGCGCCACCGAACTTTCAAGCTCTTGACTAAAGTGGGACAGACAAACAAGAGAGAGTCATTACTTATCTAAAAAAAAAATGTAATTAAACCTTTTACCGTATATACTCGCGTATAAGCCGAGTTTTTCAGCCCAAAAATTGGGCTGAAAAGTACCCCCCTCGGCTTATACGCGAGTCAGTGCTGTATACCGATGTATACATCGGTACATACCGATGTATACATCGGTATACAGCAGCCCCCGCATCCCCAGTAATCCAGGGCCCCCCAGCGTCTCTCCGGTCACCTGAAAAGCAAACTATACTTATCAGTGTCCGCTGTCCGCGCCCGCTCGCCTCTGCCCGGTCTGCCGTCTGCGATCCTCCATCTTCATGCGGCGTCTTCCGGGTTCCTGTACTCGTCGCAGGGAATGACGTCATTCCCTGCGACGAGCACAGGAAACCGGAAGACGCCGCATGAAGAAGGAGGATCGCAGACGGCACTGTCACGGCAGAGGCGAGCGGGCGCGGACAGCGGACACTGATAAGTATAGTTTGCTTTTCAGGTGACCGGAGAGATGCTGGGGGGGGCCCTGGATTACTGGGGCCCTGTATACTACCGCTGGGGCTGCAATCTACTACCACTGGGGCTGTATATACTACCACTGGGGCTGTATATACTACCACTGGGGCTGTATATACCACTGGGGCTGTATATACTGCTTGGGCCCTGTATACTACCGCTGGGGCTGCAATCTACTACCACTGGGGCTGTATATACTACCACTGGGGCTGTATATACTACCACTGGGGCTGAATATACCTGTGGGGCTGCTGTATACTACACTGGGGCTGTATATACCTGTGGGGCTGCTGTATACTACCACTGGGGCTGTATATACCTGTGGGGCTTCTGTATACTACCACTGGGGCTGTATATACCTGTGGGGCTGCTGTATACTACACTGGGGCTGTATATACCTCTGGGGCTGCTGTATACTACACTGGGGCTGTATATACCTCTGGGGCTGCTGTATACTACCACTGGGGCTGTATATACCTGTGGGGCTGCTGTATACTACCACTGGGGCTGTATATACCTCTGGGGCTGCTGGATGCTACCACTGGGGCTGTATATACCTGTGGGGCTGCTGTATACTACCACTGGGGCTGTATATACCTCTAGGGGCTGCTGTATACTACCACTGGGGCTGTATATACTTCTGGGGCTGCTGTATACTACCACTGGGGCTGTATATACCTCTGGGGCTGCTGGATACTACCACTGGGGCTGTATATACCTCTGGGGCTGCTGGATGCTACCACTGGGGCTATATATACCTCTGGGGCTGCTGTATACTACCAATGGGGCTGTATATACCTCTGAGGCTGCTGTATACTACCTCTGGGGCTGCTGTATACTACCTCTGGGGCTGCTGTATACTACCACTGGGGCTGCTGTATACTACCACTGGGGCTGCTGTATACTACCACTGGGGCTGCTGTATATACCTTTGGGGCTGCTGTATACTACCTCTGGGGATGCTGTATACTACCACTGGGGCTGTATATACCTCTGGGGATGCTGTATACTACCACTGGGGCTGTATATACCTCTGGGGATGCTGTATACTAACTACTGGAGCTGCTGCTGTATATACCACTGGGGCTGCTGCTGTATACTACCACTGGGGAGGCTGCTGTATACTACCATTGGGGGGCCTGTATACCACACTGCTGGGGGCTGTATACCTGTGCTGGAGTCCACCCTCGGCTTATACACGAGTCAATAGGTTTTCCCAGGTTTTGGGGGCAAAAGTAGGGGGGTCGGCTTATACACGGGTCGGCTTATACACGAGTATATACGGTATTTTAAAAAAGAAGACATTAGCAAACTTACCAAACAACTTTCTGTACTTTGGGGTTGCACTGTCCCAGCCTCGCAACATAGATCTTCCAATTTCATCCCAGAGTCTTCGCAACTCTTGTGTATCAGAATGCTTACGGTCTTGTGGGTCCCATATAGCAACTCGTTCTTGTATGAGGGGTATGAACTGGTCAATATCGATATATGGTTTCCCTCCTTTTCCTCTTTGAACCTATATTTAAAATAAACAAAGTTTTAAAAATGGACATGCTTGTGTTTATGATAACCAACAAAGTATAGTTAAAAACATACACTTACATTTCCTCTTACGGCATTGTCCAGTTCATCGCGAAGACTCTGAGATGAATCTTGGTCACTACCTTCTAGATCACCTTCAGCGGAGGAGTCCTTGTCCAAAAAGAAATAATCCAGAAAAAAGTTTATTCCTCCGCCTTGCCAGAAATTGCAGTTTACAAATGTGTACTATATCCTTACATGTTCAGTTTCTTGGCCAAGCTCTTCAGGGGGCACATATTCATTTTCATCGGACATTTTGTATAGATCAGCACAAACAAAAGTCTTAACAGCAGCAGCAGACAGCTCCAACTAACTATGACTGTTAACCAGGGAACACCAGGAACCAGCAACTGAACCAGCCAGAAGAGACAGCAGGTGACAGCTACAGCACTGCATAGGATGCCACTTGGCAGACCACCTTCAGAAACTGTCAAGGGAGACAAAACAAACACAATGGTATGCATTAGAACATCCAAGGAGGTGAATACCTATGCAAAAGAAAAGGTTATTGCTATGACAGTTTGCGATTGCACACAGTAGCATCACTTTGACACTCTGGGGCCCTCAGTATGCCAAGGTGAGACTACTAAGTGCAATAGCCGTTGCTACAGTTTACCTTCTACTAGAGGAGGGAAAAACAACATTTCATCAACAGTGTCACAACTTACCACAGGAAACGGCAGTCAATGCCCAGAACACCAGGAACCAGCACCACAGACTACAACAGCCAGACAACAGAGCAGGTGACAGGCCCAGAGTATGATGATGTCACTGTCATGTAAAATTAACTTTGGAAGGGAATAACAAAAAAAAAAGAACCACGGACAACATACGTGGATAGTATTGCCACAGCAAAAACAATGCATTGTCATGTATGATACAATCCAAAATGTTCAACAACACAGTATAGGCTACAAAGCAATACACTCACAAAGTGATACAAAATTATCCACAGAGTACAGGCTGCAAAGATAACACCACCAACTGCAGTGACACAATATCACTTTTTGTCAATTTTTGAACATGGAAAACACATTATTAAAAAAAAAAAAAAAAAAAAAAAAAATTATATATATATATATATTATATATATATATATATATACCACCCACAAGCGTCACATTTAAAAAACATTACACATTACAAGGGTGGAGGTACTATTAAAGATTATACACTTGGCAGTGCAAATTACACAAAAGATAAATGGACTTTATACTTTACCAAAACAGCAGGGAGAGGTTCAATCCAATTTAAGGTCAGCAAGGTGACATCTAGTTGGCACTGATCCAGGAGGCAGAGAGCCAGAAGTCTGAGATCCAGTAGCCCCGAGATCCAGTAGTCCCGAGATCCAGTAGTCCCGAGATCCAGTAGTCCAGAGATCCAGTAGTCAGAGATCCAGGAGGCACAGGTCCATCATGATCAACAGAGTTCACCATGGAATGGACAGATCTACTGTTATACAGGCTTTTTGTGGGCTGGGATATGGGCGGACAATGGGAGGAACTGCAATTCTGTTTCTGGGCTTGCACATTGACTTATACGCATGCATATCAAACGCAGACATCCGCAAGACCTTGCATACGCTTGCATACCCATAGACAATAATGCATTGTTTATGCACAATCGTATGCATGCGGATGTTTGCAGATTTTTTGAGCGCCATAAAATGCAACATGATGCGTTCCAAGGGCGCGGAAATTCCACGCACAGGTACGTATACACAGACATATGCATGCAAACGCATGTCAATGCGTACGAATGCGTACTCCATTTTAAAGATTGGTCGAAAAAACGCTTGCGGATTTAGATTTTCAGATCTTCAGCGCTTGCAAACGCAAGTGTGAAGGCACCCTTAGAGACAAGCAGTAGTTGTTTCCCTTACCTTTACTGAGGTAGCAGACGTCAGGGTATAGTCCACAGTTGATGTTGTGAATCCAGGTGGCCTGGAGGTGGAAGCAAGATAGGGACCTCCTCACCTAGCTGGCTCTGAGGCCTCCCTGCTGCATCTCTGTGCAGGTCCTGGCTACCTGGAGCTAAGCTGCGACCTCTGTTCCTGCTAGACAGTCCTTCACTCGTATGGCAGGCGGCTCGAGCCCTTCCTCTTCTCTAACCACTGTCCCTGGAATCTTCTATGCTGCTGTTCCCCAAGTGCTGTGATGGCCAGGAGACTTGGAATCTCCCATCCTCTGATTTTGGCTGCTGGGCTTAGAGCACCCACGCAACCTTGGACCCTGGTGTCCGGTTCTGGCACTCAGCTCTGGGCTGAACCGTTAAGAGGCTCCACTCCCCAGGCCTACTCCTCTCCTCAGACCCTAGCTCATGGGTCCCTCACGCTGGCTAGTGAGTATCCTCGGACGAGCCTGACACTGCTCCAGACCGCAGGATGTCTTCTACAGTCCTCCTAGGAACTGAACTGACTAACACCGCCTCCAACCAGAATTTATAGGGGAGACTCCCCTGAACCCAGGTTAGAGATCCCCCTTCTGGTCTGGAGTCAGGAAGGTGTGTGCTGTAGGTTACCTGGTGTGGATACCCTATCTTGCTTCCAAGTACTGATCCAGTGATGGCGCTTGTGCTGTACAGTATTATGGTGGAAGGTGCGGACTCCCGACCTTCATCACTGGTGTTCCTATACAGAGGTCATCATGAATCCTCCTCAGGTCCCTATTGGGATCTCACTATTGCCACATAACAGTATGGAGCGACATCTTCAGCATTCTGTCATGACCGGGAGCAGTGTAACATCCTTTGTAAAGTGTCCTTTATAGTTAGCACACCGAGCCACCAACAGGTCCACAAAGTGTGCTTTAAGGGACTCTGTCAGGTCATTTTTCAGTATGATACAAATAGTACTCTTGAATGGTGCCTGGGCAGACCTTTCAGAATATGTAAAAATCATTACTGTAATCTCTGTAGTTTTCTTGCAATAAGCATCTTCACACCATGTGTGCTGCATTCAGGCAAGCGGTCCTCCATCTCTTAAGCCCCCCTATACTCCGAGATTGTCACATCGCCATTGGACTCGGTGGCCGGTGTTCCTGCCTCGGCCGCTGGGAGGAGCCGGATTCCTTCGGCTGGTGGCACCGGTGACAGGAGGACCTTGTCCTCATATGGAACTGCTCCCGCGACGTCTGCCTCTGTCGCTGAGCGCCGCTGTGTTTCCCCTCTGGGTGGTGTTGGTCGCAGAGGAGCGGGCACTGCAGAGGTGTCCGTTAGGCGCAGCCTGCGTTCTTCTGTCAGAGGTGGCGTGGGTGGAGCCAGTCGTGCATCTCCATCTGGCCTGGATCTAGGGGCGGTCCGGATGAGGTCATCGGGTTGTGAGCTCCAGCCTATGGGAGGTAACCGCGCCCTTCAAATACATTGGAGCCTGTCTTGCAGGCCGCCAGATATAGTTTTGGTTCCCCAGTGATATAGTGTATGTTTAGTTTTGTCTCTGAACTTGGCCTGGATTTCTGACTCTGCTTCTTCCTGTCGATTTTGTACCTCAGCTGGTTTTGCCCTTGACCCTTGCCTGGATTCTCGACTCTGCTACTGCCTGATGATTTTGTACCTTCACTGCCCTCTCAGTTTTGACTCGGACTTCTGACTTTGTTTTTCGGGTCTTGATTTTTTCCCCTGGCAACCTTCCCTGCTCTGTTGCTCATAATAGGCAGCTACCCCCTGGGCTCCGCTATAATTCCAGATCCCTGTATAGGGGTTAAGGGTCTCGGGGTTTCTCGGGGTGCTGCCTTACCAGCAGCTCAGCTTCACAGCGGATGGTTGTCACAGAGATAATAGACTTTGAAAACTTACATACTGGAGCCAAATAGGAAGTGGCTGGTGCCACTTCTCTCACAGGGCAGTTTCACACCCCCTGGATCTTTAATCCACCCACCGCCACCTCCCTCATGCCAATCATTCTCTCCCTCGCTTGCTGCATAACACAAAGATGTTAACCATGGAGCAGGGTGGGGAAAGATGGTGATCTCACGGCAGGAGGCCGGCCGCCCCACCTCCTTCTGTGACATCACCGCTTATACCCGCCCTGCACCATGGTTAACATGGAGCAGAGCGGGTATAGACAGTGACGTCACCGCAGGAGGCAGGGCAATGCGGCCAGCACCGCATTCCTCACTTTGTGTTATGCAGCAAGCGAGGGAGAGAATGATTGGCATGAGGGAGGCGGCGGTGGGCGGATACAAGATCCAGGGTGCGGGAAACTGCCCTGTGAGTGAAGTGGCTCCAGCCACTAGCCACCTCCTATTTGGCCCCAGTATGTAAGTTTTCAAAGTCTATTATCTCGGGGTAGAGGGGGGGTCAAGGGATGGGAGACCCCTTGCCTGAATGCAGCAGACATGCTGCATTCAGTGCTGTAATTAGATCACCATGCATGGGAGGTGACAGGTCCTCTTTAAGACTATTTCCATTACTGGCCACATTGTGTGTGAACTGTTTCTTTACCAGGGCTGTTTCTGTTGCTGAGCACGCTGAGTGTGAACTTCATCATTTTGCCCTTACTTCTCTGTTTGTTGCAACCTCATCTAAACTTGTTTTGCTGCACGGGTGTAATACAGACTTGCACAAAAAAAACATTATCTCTGTCTTGTCTAGCACTTCACCACCAGATTCCTAAGCTATCCACATAAATGTTAGGGTACCTTTACATGCCGCAATTGTTGGTGGCGATAGGAGGCAATCTAACGTGTGCGTTTCATGGTCGCCTCAGATCGCCGATGGCGCTTTTACACGCCGCAATTCTGCCCTCAACCTAAGGCGATGTGTCGCCCCGGAAGTCGCCACACCAACAGTGGGAAACATCTGCTAGATTCCCATAGCTGCTTCACACGTCGCAATCCCCAAAGGAATGTGGGCATACATGGTTAGCGCCACGAGAACATAGGCGTAGCAGACTGGTTTATACCGCACCCCAAACACGCTGATTAAACAACGCAATAGCATTATGATTGGGCAGCCTGCGCAGGAAGGCTGGCTAATACATGACGCCATTGCAATTGTGTGGCGGTGAATGGACAGCTGTTCATATATGGCGCGGTGTCAAGTGACAGCCAATGGAAATACAGTAGCCACCACCAATCATTGCTCACAGGGAGCGGACTCCAGCACGCTGTGGCACGCCTACAAGAAATCAATAGGCGACGCAAATTCCATCACTCTCGCCCGTTCACACGCCAAAAACAGGGAATGTCGCCTTCATGATTGCCTCTGATTTTGGAGCAGTGCTGTGAAATCGGAACGAGGCGACAACTTTTTTATTGCCGCCAAATTCCCAAATTACACGTCGCAACTGCGAGGCAATTTGACGGCGATGGTCCCAGGATGACATATTGCCGGTCAGATTCCTCGCCGCGGTTGCCACGTGTAAAGGTACCTTTACAGCGGAGAGGTGTTTGCGCTGCAATTGTTGTAGTAACATCACTACAGTGTGTGCAGTCTGCGAAAGATTTCTATTTGCTGTTTTCCTGCATGGATGTAATGTGTGTATCTGCGAGCAAATATACAAATGTTCATATAAACAAATAGAAATATCCCAGACAGTACACACTACACATATGCCTCAGATACACACAATGACAATGCTATATGCTGGAGGGAAATGTAGATATCAAAGCTGCAGTAGCTAAGCTTCTGCTCATAGCACATACGGTATCTTTCCCCTCCTTTCTCCTCTGCAGTGAGTGCCGACAAGACTGGATCTGCTGCTTGGGAGAGCAGCACAGACAAAAGGATACCCCCTAGACGACAGCCTAACGTCTACAGACGTCGGAAAAAAAGGGTACTAAAGCCTAGCCGACGTCTGTAGACGTTGGCAGGAAAAAGCTCTATAGCGCCGCCCCTGGAGCTAATATCTCTAGGGTGTCAGTGTACCGATTGTAGCTGACACCCTAGAGATTAGGAATTAGCCGATTTTGTACCCGCACCTGTGATGTGATGACCGGTAAACACCGTTTACCGATCATCACATCACAAACAGTGACAGTGCCGGTAAAAAGTACTTTCACTTTAATCCGACATGAAAACACATGTCGGATTAAAGTGAAACAGCAACCCCTCACTGCCCAAAGACCCCCAGTACTGGGGATCACCCCCCCACCCCCATCCCTCCCCCACAACATCCAAAATGGTGGCGCATGTAAAAACGCGCCGCCTCCCCTGCAGCTGCATGCGATCTGACATGTCACAAGTCAGATCGCATGACTGACACATCCCCCTGTGCCCCCCAACACTTTCTGCAGCCTCCGACCCCCTCCAGCCCCCCATCTCCAGCTCCTCCAGCCCCCCCAGCCTCGCTCCTCCAGCCCCCTCCTTGCTCCTCCAGCACCTCCAGCCTCGCTCCTCCAGCCCCCTCCTTCAGTTTCCCTCCGCTCCTCCAGCCCCGCTCCTCTGATACCCACAGCCCCCCATCTTTACTCCCTCCAGCCCCGCTCCTCTAACGCTCTCCGCTCCTCTTACCCCCGCTCCTCCGCTTCTGCAGCACCGCTCCGGCTCCCCTCCTCGCTCCTCCGGCCCCGCTCCTGCAGCATCGCTCCTCCAGCTTCCCTCCTCCTCTCTCTCTCACCCGCTCCTCGATCCTGGGGTCCCGCTCCTGGATCCTGGAGTCCCGATCCTGGGGTCCCGCTCCTGGATCCTGGGGTCCCGCTCCTGGATCCTGGAGTCCCGATCCTGGGGTCCCGCTCCAGGCAGTGGCACCAGCAGTCTGACTCCTCTTCTGTGCGCGCCGCTGTGTGCGCGCACCCTCAGGGGAATGATAGGTCATGAATTTACAGAGTTCATGACCTATCATTCCCCTGGGGTCAAACAGGGGTTAAGTGATCTTCATGGTGATCTGCTTTAGAGATCATGAAGATCAGTTAACCCCTGTGTGGTCCCTGGATTGTGATGGGTCATGACCTTAGAGTTCATGACCTATCATTCCCCTGAGGTCAAACAAGGGTTAAGTCATGAACTCTAAGTTCATGACCCATCACAATCCAGGAGTCACACAGGGGTACCTTTACACGCCGTAACCGTGGAGAGAAATATTGACGGCGATATGTCGCCTTGCAATAATCGCCGTCAAAATCTCTCCCAATTGCGGCATGTAATTGGGGAATTTGGTGGCAAAATGTTGCCTCGCCACGGTCGCCTGATCTCTGGTCACTGCTCTGAAATCAGGCGACCGTGGCAAGGCCACATATCGCCGCCAAATTCCCCAATTACACGCCGCAATGGGAGGGATTTTGAACGGCGATTATTGCAAGGCAACACATCGCCATCAATATTTCTCGCCGCGGTTGCGGCGTGTAAATGTACCCTTAGAGATTATTATGTGTGACCCCAGGATCGTGATAGGTCATGAACTTACAGCGTTCATGACCTATCATTCCTCTTGGAGAGTGCCTTATTATAGCATATGGGGGATGCCCCCATATGCTATAACACCGAGAAACATCGCGGAACCGCCCACTGGACTACGTCGGACATCACCGCCCACTGGACTACGTCGGACATCACCGCCCACTGGACTACGTCGGACGCCACAGACAAATAAAGATGGGGTCTAAATTGTGTTTGTTTTTTTTTTCTAATAAAAAAATCTTTCTCTGTGTTGTGTCTTCTTTACAATTTACTAGAGATTCCTAATGGCGGGTCTAACATTGGCCCTATATTATGAATCTCGGGCTTAGTGCCAGCTGCCGAAAAGCTGGCATTAACCCCTTATTACCCAGTCTGCCACCGCTACACGGCAGCTGGAAGAGCTGGATACAGCGCCAGAAAATGGCGCTTCTATGAATGCGCCATTTTCTGGGGCGGCTGCGGGCTGCAATTCGCAGCGGGGGGGCCCAGAATGCTTGGGCCTCCCTACGCTGAGGATTCCAGCCCCCAGCTGCCTAGTTGTACCTGGCTGGCCCAAAAACATGGCGAAGCCCACGCCGTTTTTTTTTTAAATTATTTCATGAAATAATAAAAAAAAAAAAGGGCTTCCCTATATTTTTGGTTTCCAGCCAGGTAAAACTAGGCAGAAGGGGTTGGTGGCAGCCCGTAGCTGCCTGCTGTACCTGGCTGGACCAAAAGTGTGGCTAAGCCCCACGTAATTTTTTTTTTCAAATTTAATAAAGAAATACTAGAAAAAAAATGCAGGAGAGGAGACGACCAGGACACGGTGTTTCCGGATCTTGTGCACATGCTCTAAGGCTGCTTTCACATCAGCGGCTTTTGCCGATCGCGGCAGATGTGGTGAAAAAAATGCATCTGCCGCGATTACCGCATAACCGCTGCACTTGCGGCACAGTTGCGGCAAGCCCCATGCAATGTCTATGGGGCTTGCGGTAAGTGTGCGGCACGAGCGGCAAGTGTGGTTTCGGCACTTGCAGCAGGTGCAGCCGCGAAAAAAAACGTGGTCAGACTCGTTTTTTTTGCGGCCGCATCTGCCGCAAGTGCTGATACTGCACTTGCCGCACCTGCCGCAAGCCCGCATAGACATTCTATGGGGATTGCCGCAACTGTGCCGCAAGTGCAGCAGTTATGCGGTAATCGCGGCAGATGCGTTTTTTTCACCGCCTCTGCCGTGAACGTCAAAAACCGCTGATGTGAAAGTACCCTAAAAGTGAGAAATTGTGTGAAAAAAAGAAAATGTTCAATATGACGTTATCAAATTCTGTGAAGTAGCTGTAGGTTCTAAATGCTCACTATACCACTAGATATAATCCGTGAGGCGTCTAGTTTCCAAAATGGGGTCACTTGTGGGGGGGCTCCAATGTTTAGGCACACAGGGGCTCTCCATACGTGACATGGTGTCCGCTAACTATTGGAGCTAATTTTCCATTCAAATTGTTAGCGGACACCATGTCGCATATGGAGAGCCCCTGTGTGCCTAAACATTGGAGTTCCCCCACAAGTGACCACATTTTGGAAACTAGACCCCCCAAGGAACATATCTAGATGCATAATGAGTACTTTCAACCCCCAGATGCTTCACAAATTGATCCATAAAAATGAAAAAAGAACATTTTTGTGGAAAAGAAAGTACTTTTTCATTTTTACGGATCAGTTTGTGAAGCACCTGGGGGTTCAAAGTGCTCACTATGCATCTAGATAAGTTACTTGGGGCGTACAGTTTACAAAATGGGGTCACTTGTGGGGGAGCCCCAATGTTTAGACACCCAGGGGCTCTCCATACGTGACATGGTGTCCGCTAACAATTGGAATTGTAAGTTGATACTATGTCGTGTATGGCGATCCCCTGTGTGCCTAAACATTGAAGCTCCCCCACAAGTGACCCCATTTTGGAAACTAGACACCCACAGGAATTTATTTAGATGCATAGGGAGCACTTTGGACCCCCAGGTGCTTCACAAATTGATCCGTAAAAATGAAAAAGTACTTTTTTTTCACAAAAATCTTCTTTTATTTCCTTTTACGGACTAATTTGTGAAGCACCTGGGGTATGAAAGTGCTCACTATGCATATAGATATGTTCCTTGGGGGGTCTAGTTTCCAAAATGGGGTCACTTGTGGGGGAGCTCCAATGTTTACGCACACAGGGGCTCCCATATGCGACATGGTGTCCGCTAAAAATTTGAATGGAAATTAGCTCCAATAGTTAGCGGACACCAGGTCGCGTATGGAGAGCCCCTGTGTGCCTAAACATTGGAGCTCCCCCACAAGTGACCCCATTTTGGAAACTAGACATCCCATGGAATTTATTTAGATGCATAGTGAGCTCTTTGAACCCCCAGGTGCTTCACAAATTGATCCGTAAAAATGAAAAAGTACTTTCTTTTCCACAAAAAGTTTCTTTTTTCATTTTTATGGTTTCATTTGTGAAGCACCTGGGGGTTGAAAGTGCTCATCACCAATCTAGATAACTTCCTTGGGTGGTCTAGTTTCCAAAATGGGGTCACTTGTGAGGGAGCTCCAATGTTTAGGCACACAGGGGCTCTCCATACGCAACATGGTCTCCGCTAACAATTGGAGCTAATTTTCCATTCAAATTGTTAGCGGACACCATGTCGCGTATGGAGAGCCCCCGTGTGCCTAAACATTGGAGCTCCCCCACAAGTGACCCCATTTTGAAAACTAGACACCCCAAGGAATTTATTTAGATGCATAGGGAGCACTTTGGACCCCAGGTGCTTCACAAATTGATCCATAAAAATGAAAAAGTACTTTTTTTTCACAAAAATCTTCTTTTATTTCCTTTTACGGACTAATTTGTGAAGCACCTGGGGTATGAAAGTGCTCACTATGCATCTAGATATGTTCCTTGGGGGGTCTAGTTTCCAAAATGGGGTCACTTGTGGGGAAGCTCCAATTTTTAGGCACACAGGGGCTCCCCATATGCGACATGGTGTCCGCTAACAATTTGAATGGAAAATTAGCTCCAATAGTTAGCGGACACCATGTCGCGTATGGAGAGCCCCTGTGTGCCTAAACATTGGAGCTCCCCCACAAGTGACCCCATTTTGGAAACTAGACATCCCATGGAATTTATTTAGATGCATAGTGAGCTCTTTGAACCCCCAGGTGCTTTTCAAATTGATCCGTAAAAATGAAAATGTACTTTCTTTTCCACAAAAAGTTTCTTTTTTCATTTTTATGGTTTCATTTGTGAAGCACCTGGGGGTTCAAAGTGCTCATCACCCATCTAGATAACTTCCTTGGGTGGTCTAGTTTCCAAAATGGGGTCACTTGTGAGGGAGCTCTAATGTTTAGGCACACAGGGGCTCTCCATACGCAACATGGTCTCCGCTAACAATTGGAGCTAATTTTCCATTCAAATTGTTAGCGGACACCATGTCGCGTATGGAGAGCCCCCGTGTGCCTAAACATTGGAGCTCCCCCACAAGTGACCCCATTTTGGAAACTAGACATCCCATGGAATTTATTTAGATGCATAGTGAGCTCTTTGAACCCCCAGGTGCTTTACAAATTGATCCGTAAAAATGAAAATGTACTTTCTTTTCCACAAAAAGTTTCTTTTTTTCATTTTTATGGTTTCATTTGTGAAGCACCTGGGGGTTCAAAGTGCTCATCACCCATCTAGATAACTTCCTTGGGTGGTCTAGTTTCCAAAATGGGGTCACTTGTGAGGGAGCTCCAATGTTTAGGCACACAGGGGCTCTCCATACGCAACATGGTCTCCGCTAACAATTGGAGCTACCGTATATACTCGTGTATAAGCCGACTTTTTCAGCCCAAAAATTGGGCTGAAAAGTCCCCCCTCGGCTTATACGCGAGTATATACATGTGTGTGACGGGGACGGGGGCTCTGACTGGGGGCAGGAGGAGGCAGGAGGGGGCTACAGTGACACCGCGCGGTCACGTGGGCCCGGCTCATTAATATGCACGCATCCCCCTGTCCATCCCCGGCAAGGGGATGCAGTGCATATTGCCCCACACAGCCCCTGGCGGCCCCCGGCAGTGGTATACAGCCCCCCCCGCCTAGTACCGGGCCCCCATGCTGCGGATACAGTAGTTCATACATTACCATCTCTCCCTGCAGCGCGCGGCTCCTCCAGTCCCAGCCGGCATCTTCCTGTAGTGTCATGTGACTGGCGCGTCACATGACACTACAGCAACAAGCCGGGCGGGAGATGGAGGAAGCGCGCGCTGCAGGAGATGGTAATGTATGAACTACTGTATGCTGTGCCGCAGCATGGGGGCCCGGTACTAGGCGGGGGGGCTGTATACCACTGCCGGGGGCGCTGTATAAACCCCCGGGGGCCTGCTGTATAAACCCCGGGGGCCTGCTGTATAAACCCCCGGGGGCCTGCTGTTATAAACCCCCGGGGGCCTGCTGATACCCCCGGGGGCCTGCTGATACCCCCGGGGGCCTGCTGATACCCCTGGGGCCTGCTGAATACCCCTGGGGGCCTGCTGTATACCCCTGGGGGCCTGCTCATACCCCTGGGGGCCTGCTGTATACCCATGGGGGCCTGCTGTATACCCCTGGGGGCCTGTTGATACCCCCTGGGGGCCTGTTGATACCCCTGGGACCTGCTGATACCCCTGGGGCCTGCTGAATACCCCTGGGGGCCTGCTGTATACCCCTGGGGGCCTGCTGATACCCCTGGGGGCCTGCTGTATACCCATGGGGGCCTGCTGTATACCCCTGGGGGCCTGCTGATACCCCTGGGGGCCTGCTGTATACCCATGGGGGCCTGCTGTATACCCCTGGGGGCCTGTTGATACCCCTGGGGGCCTGTTGATACCCCTTGGGCCTGCTGATACTCCTGGGGCATGCTGAATACCCCTGGGGGCCTGCTTATACCCCTGGGGGCCTGCTGTATACCCCTGGGGGCCTGCTGATACCCATGGGGCCTGCTGTATACCCATGGGGGTCTGCTGTATACCCCTGGGGCCTGCTGAATACCCCTGGGGGCCTGCTTATACGCCTGGGGGCCTGCTGATACCCCCGGGGGCCTGCTGATACCCCCGGGGGCCTGCTGTATACCCCTGGGGGCCTGCTGATACCCCTGGGGGCCTGCTGATACCCCTGGGGGCCTGCTGATACCCATGGGGCCTGCTGTATACCCCTGGGGGCCTGTTGATACCCCTGGGGCCTGCTGATACCCCTGGGGCCTGCTGAATACCCCTGGGGGCCTGCTTATACCCCTGGGGGCCTGCTTATATGCCTGGGGGCCTGCTGTATACCACTGGGGGGGCCTGTATACCTTACTGCTGGGGGTTGTATACCTGTGCTGGAGTCCACCCTCGGCTTATACGCGAGTCAATAAGTTTTCCCAGTTTTTGGGGGCAAAAGTAGGGGGGTCGGCTTATACACGGGTCGGCTTATACACGAGTATATACGGTAATTTTCCATTCAAATTGTTAGCGGACACCATGTCGCGTATGGAGAGCCACCGTGTGCCTAAACATTGGAGCTCCCCCACAAGTGACCCCATTTTGGAAACTAGACACCCCAAGGAATTTATTTAGATGCATAGTGAGCACTTTGAACTCTCTGGTGCTTCACAAATTGATCCGTAAAAATGAAAAAGTACTTTTTTTTTTCACAAAAACTTTCTTTTGTCCTCAATTTTTTAATTTTCACATGAGCAACAGGATAAAATGCATCCTAAAATTTGTTGGGCAATTTCTCCTGAGTACACCGATACCTCATATGTGGTCATAAACCACTGTTTGGGAGCACGGCAGGACTCGAAAGGGAAGGAGCGCCATTTCACTTTTTGAATGGAAACTTAGCTCCAAAAATCAAATTGCGCTCCCTTCCTTCTGAGCCCTGCTGTGCGCCCAAACAGTGGTTTATGACCACTTATGAGGTATCGGTGTACTCAGGAGAAATTGTCCAACAAATTTTAGGATGCATTTTATCCTGTTGCCCATGTGAAAATTAAAAAATTGAGGCTAAAAGAACATTTTTGTTGGAAAAATTAAAATGTCCATTTTTTGTTTCCACTTTGCTTTAGTTCCTGTAAAGCACCTGAAGGGTTAATAATCTTCATGAATGTAGTTTTGAGTAGCTTGAGGGGTGCAGTTTTCAGAATGGTGTCACTTTTGGGTGTTTTCTTTCATGTACACCCCTCAAAGGGACTTCAAATGTGATGTGGTCACTAAAAAAATGGTTTTGTAAATTTTGCTGGAAAAATGAGAAATTGCTGATGAACTTTGAACCCTTATAACGTCCTAACCCAAAATTTTTTTTTTTCCAAAATTGCGCTGATGTAAAGTAGACATGTGGGAAATGTTATTTATTAACTATTTTGTGTCACATAATTCTCTGGTTTAATAGAATAAAAATTCAAAATTTGAAAATTGTGAAATTTTCAAAATTTTTGCCAATTTTTTTTATATTTTCACAAATAATCGCAAAAATGATTGACCTAAATTTACTACCAACATGAAGCCCAATATGTCACGAAAAAACAATCTCAGAATCGCTCGGATCCAATGAAGCGTTCCAGAGATATAACCTCATAAAGGGAGAGTGGTCAGAATTACAAAAAACGGTCTGGTCATTAAGGTGGAAATTGGCTCAGTCACTAAGGGGTTAAAGAGGCCACTATGTGAGTGATTTCCACTGGACTTTAGTTGTATTTTTGCAGAGAATGGCAGTGCAGTGAAGTGATGTCACATTCATTCCTAGGGAGTGGGCAGCAGAGAAGTGATCATTTATCATGATTGACAGATGGAATGAATTCCTTTATTTGCAATTTACAGAGGATAGGGGGCAGTATAAATAAAATAAATACATGAATAGAAAGAGCTTCACTAGAGGAATTAGAAAATGATACCAGTTACATATGGATTTTTGACCTGACAGATTCCCTTAGGGTACCTTTACACGCCGCAACTTTTGGCGGCGATAGGAGGCAATCTAACGTGCGTGTGCACGTCTTTCATGGTTGCCTCAGATCACCGAAGGTGCTTTTACACGCCGCAATTTCTCCCACAACCTAAGGCGACGTGACGCCCTGTAAGTTGCCACACCATCAGCGGGAAACATCCGGTAGACTCCTGTCGCCGCTTCACACGCCGCAATCCCCAAAGGAATGTGGGCGTACATGTTTGGCACTGCAAGAACATAGGCATGACAGACTGGTGTATTCCGCGCCCCAAACACGCTGATTAGACAACGCAATAGCTTTATGATTGGCCAGCCTGCGCAGGAAGGCTGGCTAATACATGACGCTATTGCCATTGTGTGGTGTGAATGGAGAGCTGTTCAAATATGGCGCGGTGTCAAGTGACAGCCAATGGAGACACAGTACCCACCACCAATCATCGCTGACGGGGCGTGGACTCCAGCACGCTGAGGCACGCCTCCGGGAAATCAATAGGTGAGGCAGATTCCATCACTCTTGCCCGTTCACACGTCAAAAGCCGGGAATGTCGCCTTCAAGATTGCCTCTGATTTCGGAGCAGTGCTGTAAAATCGGGACCAGGGGCAACCTTTTTTATCGCTGCCAAATTCCCCAATTACACGCCACAATTGCGAGGCAATTTCACGGCGATGGTGCCGGGCCAACGGATTGCCAGTCAGATTTCTCACCACGGTTGTGGCGTGTAAAAGCACCCTTAGGGTACCTTTACACGCCGCAATTTTTGGTGGCGATCGGAGGTGATCTAACATGCACGTGCACGTTTTTCATGGTCGCCTCAGATTGCTGATGGCACTTTTACACGCTGCAATTTCGCCCTCAACCCGAGGCGATTTGTCGCCCCAAAAATCGCCACACCAACAGCGGGAAACATCCGGTCGACTCCTTTCGCCGCTTAACACGCCGCAATCCCCAAAGGAATGTGGGCATACATGTTCAGCGCAGCAATAACATAGGCGTGCCAAATAGTTTTACACCATGCCCCAAACACGCTCATTGGACAACGCAATAGCGTCATGATTGGCCAGTGCTGGAAGGCTGGCTAATACTTGATGCCATTGTCTCGAAGTTTGTGATGAATCCACGCTCGTGTCGTTGAAAGTGGCTGCTGCGACACACTTTCGAGCCACTCAAGCGTCACACAAGAGCAGTTTTGTGCAGGACGCAGGACAGTGGCTTACACTACACAATGGCTTGCTATGTGTGCGTCTGTAGCTGATGCTGGGAACATACAAACAACACTATGCCCATATGTGCCTACATTGGTCCATGCCATGGCACAGCTGCCATGGCACAACTGAACTATGTGTGTACACATGATGTGTGTGTACTGGACTGTACCTACATCCCCCACAAACACCATTGCTTGCTAAATGTGTGTGGACACGTGCCCCTGTGGGCCCGACACATCATAATGGATATGTACACACAGTTGCGCTATACAGTGTGGCCCAAAGGGCTGGACCTGTGTACTGCATATTACCACACAATGTTTCATGGACCCATCAATACCATTTTACGGATCACATACCTCTGTGCACAGCATAAAGCTATGTGCAACTGTCCTGTATCCAAAAGTAATGACACACACAGGTTGTCTTTGGTTCAATTTTGTTTTAGATTGTTTCTTTTTGCACACAAAAAATAAGTAGAACAACACACAAAATAAAATAAAACACAAGTGTTCACATCACACAAACAAATGCAACATGATGCAAAATAATGGAAAACAAAAAAAACATTTCAAAGTAAAAAAAAACAAAACACTAACTAACTAACTAATGTTCACACACCAAAACACAACCCCAATCCTCATGGTGCAGCCACCCTGGTGACTCCACCCTCCTCATCATGTTGCTGCCTCACAACACCAGCCACCCTACACCTGCAGGTGCTGCCAAGCCACTGCCTCAGGGTCATTAAAGTAGGAGCAGTATGCGTCTCTGCTGTTCCTTGTATCCTGCAGAGTCCGACCCTGGCTCAGCGGCTGGAGTGGCGCCACACCATGGTCGGTAGCACGTGTGAGACAGTGAGGGGGATCATATGTGAGGGTTACTATGTGTCCCCCAGAATGTGCACTGTCACGTATTGAACCCGGTATGGAAGGTAGGATAGAGGGACACTCCACTCCAGGCCGGGTCTTGTAGGTTTCCCCCGGAGGGAGACACGGGGTTAAATGCTAGGTTAGGAGACAGGGCGGGGTTCTCTGTGGAGAGCTTCGGCCTGAGCTGAGGAAGAAGAGGCTGCTGAGCGGGCAGGTCAGGGCTGTGAGAGGCTGTGTGCTATTACAATACGGCCTAACCCGGGAGACCAGTGCGACCTAGACTGGAGAGAACTTCTAATCTGAAGAGACTGAGTTACTGTACAGTCCCGGCACCTGGTGGCTTGTGCCACTTCTGTGCCTCATCAATAAACCCGGGTACTGTATGAACTGATACCGGGCTCACTGCCGTTTGTCTTGCAATCCCGGTGCTACCTCACACACGCCAATCCCTGTGATGGACCTCCCCTGTTGTGGGGTCCACTGAATCCACATAACTTGCCGGCGTGTAGGATGACCGATCCCTATGACGCAGGAAGTTATGAAGCACACAGCAGGCCAGCACTACCACATCTCCCTTGTCAAATGCAACACATCATGAGCATAAGACCATATACGTGGCCATAATGTTGACGTCTGACCACAAGGCATGGCCAAAGAGATATGTCACATTAATCAAATCATGGTTGTTTCCAACTCTATACAATTACATTATACACGCCCCAGCCTTTGTGTCTTATTTTCAAAATATCACGCCACGCAGCAGACTATTGAATACTCATCATGTCCAAGAGACATCCCTGATGTGTTATGAACGCCGGATCTTCTGAGGCAGACATTTGCAGAAGCCACATGCCCCACTCCACATCTGAGTTTGGCCTTAAAAGTCCCATTGTGTGTGGTAAACGACAGTACTATGTGGCCACAATTCAGATGATCCCCGCAACTAAAGACACACGCATCCTTCAAACATGATCCTGTATGGCAAAGGCAAAATGGCTTGTGAATGAGGATAGGGTTTTGGTTGACAAAACACTCATGCATCCATTTGCCAGTACACAATAGAAAATATACAAAAAAAACTTCAAGAGAAACTACATACCCCACCACTTGGGCGTGAGCTACACTACACAATAACGATCCGTAATGGTAAGGTGGCAACACAGCCATATCACAGTTCATGTTTGCACATCAGAACTTATTTAATGACTCTGGGCAGCAAGCGTGGCCTACCTTGGTTTGGAGCGCTTTTTATATGGTACCCAACCAATCAGACAGCAGCGGCATCTTGTAATCGACATAGCCGCCTGGGCGTTCGCAGGTGCCACCAACTATTATGCGCCATTGCGCTTTTTTGATTGGTCATGTTGTGTTTAAATATGGAAGTGCTGGGGCGCCACCCATGCTCCTACTTCAATGTGCATTGTGCTAGTAGCGTCTCAGCACAACAACTCTGTTGGACAGACGGTAAGTAGGGGGACATGCTATTGGGCACTCCTGTTCGTTAGTTTCTGTGTGCTGCAGACCCATATGTTGGCAGATGTTTGGGCGCCTTATGTACAGCTTCATGTAGCGTCCTGTAGAAGTGTATTTAGCAACGTGTACGCATCGTAACTACACTCCGTGTCCTGTAGCACACATAATGTTTTGGGAGATCCTTGGCAGGACAATGTGTACTACAGCACTATGGTTATACATAAATATGTGTGTATCTCATGAGTGTGTGTTTTAATGTAGTTTGTAAGCCCATATGTGCCATTTGTTACATACAGACCTTGCCATATTTCCCTGCAGTGGCCCAAAATACATATAGCACCAGGCATGTCCTGCATGCCCCATGTATGGACACATGTTAAGGCCAATAGTGATTCTGCATAGCCAAGCTGACTACCAGTACACATGTAATTATTATGGCTGGACATGGGGTGGCCACACAGAGTAGGGTGTCACCTGTGATGGCCATGTATTTGTTTGAATGACACAATTATATGTTTGTTTTTCAGATGGCTGGGTATCACGATTTTGTGACACAGCTCCTCACCATGTACCTGGAACACGAATGCCTGTGGCGGGTGTCACTGCCGGAATATTATGACCAGGCAGCGAGGGCTGCGGCCTACAGGCCGCTGGTGGAGCTGGCAAGCCGGCTCCAACCCACGAACAACTGGACAGCGGCCATGGTTGCGGAGAAGATAAAACGCTTGCGCACCGTGTTCACCAAGACCCACAAAAAGTGGGTTGAAGCCCGGTCCGGGGCTGGAGCTGAGGAGGTCCCTAGTCCATGTCTGTGGTACTATGACCTCCTCACCTTCACCCTGGGCCAGGAGGGGCCTCGGGGAACACAGTGCAGCAGGCGCTGCCCGCAACCAGCTGTGGGCGCAGCCCAAGACCCTGCCCCGTCGTAGGAGGTGGGTAATTGTGTTTGTGTGATCTATGTACCCAGCTTGTTCTTTCCACTGATGTGGGGTTTGCAGCACATGTGGAAGTCACCTTTGTGGTTTTCCTTCACAAATCTTGTTCGCTGTTCTTTTCTATCTGTTTTGTGGTGGCTGGTATCACAGATTGTGTTGTGTCATTTGTGGGCACTTGCCATATCAATGTGGAGCCTCAGGTGAGTATACTGCACTGGTCTACTTTGTTATTTTGGTTTCCAAACTCTGCTCTTGTGTCTTTTGGTGTTAGCCTTGGTGACATTGGCTCTATGTTGTCTTGGGTGTTTGGTTGTGGTACTAGCTTAAATTACATAGCAACATGTGGCTGATGTTTTATTTGTTTTTGTTTATTCTTCAGGCCCCTCAGGAGCCTGGCTCCAGTGATGAGGAGCCCGGAGCTGGCGAGGCTCTCCCCTCAACATCTGCGGTAGAGCCAGTGCCTGAGACCAGTGGTGGGGGGCCGGGCCCAGTGCCCAGCTCTCGAATCCAAAGAAGAAGAACACCTGCCCCACCAAACACGGAGCTGGTACCTGGCAAAACGGGTCCTCTTGGATTGTGAGAGGACCCCCGCCTCTGGGATCGGGTACGTCACCAGCGAGATGCTGGCCCGCATGAGCAACGGAACATCACCCCGCAAGAACACCCCAGGGCCCACTGCGCCCGCAAGACGCATGGTGAGGAGTAGGCAAAATCGTGATACTCCACCTCCCCCCCGAAGACAGCCCAGCAGAGCTGGCCCATCACACAGACATTGGGTGTATGAGGATGAGGGGGAGCCCCCATTGTCTGAGACAGCAGAGGAGGAGGAAGAAGACGAGCGCTACTAGCCAATGCACAAACTTGGGCTAGACACTTTGTTGATGGCCAGCTTGGCCCCATTTTTTTTTAAATACCTTTAAAATAAATAAAAATAAAAAAGTTAATTTACCCACAACTCTGTCCATATCTGTGTCACGTTCACCAGTATGTTTGTGTGTGTGTTTGCTACTGTGGATGTCATATAGTAGACATTGATGTCATATAGGGGTGCATGGCGTTTGTAATGGTCCAGTATGGTCACATGTTTGCCATATGACACCATATACCTCTTGAAAAACCGTGGCCCAGTGTTGTTGGTCAAATGTAACCTCACAAACGTTACCCTGTGTGTGTTGCAACAAGGATGGCACAGGATGTAGCTGGCCACAATTTTATTCGAGCCTATCATTTTTTCAAAACATTGGCAACACAATCAAACAGCCTTTGTCAGCTGAGGAGTAGCCAATACACACTACCCACTTTCCCAATGTGGGACACTATAAGAAAAGAGGCCAACGTGGCCTAACAAACTAAGGTGCTATCATGGCAACAGGGAAAACAACAAGGGCCCACCATGGACAACAGTTAGTAGGTGACTATGGTCACATTATTGGGGGGGGGGGGTGATGGAGTAGGGACCCTGGTGGACTGGGCTGCCTGGAGGGCATGATTCATGACCCCAAGCAGGCAAGGTGTTGCTGCCCTTCCTAGTGTGCCCTCACCATGTGCTGCTGTGCCTCCTGGTGAGCCGGCAGCAGCTCCTCAATGGTTGGTATACCTGTATGGGAAAGATGGACATTAGTAAGTTACCTGTGTAGGTGTGAGTGGGTGTTTGAGGGCATTGTTAGTGATTATACATGCGCAGCACATCACCATCCCGGGTGCCATCTGGAGGAGATGGGGATGGGCTGACAGCCCAGCCTGCAGCACGAGCTCTTTCTCCTTCAGGCATAAGAAAATACAAAAACATCACGACTCACATACTGGTGTCTGGAGCACACAACAGTAAGTACATTAGCAAGCTTGTAGTCCTTAGCAGACACTTACCACCATACACAGCACCAGCAGGCTCAAGGTGAGTGTGTGGGGACCACATCACAACAGGGCTCGGGCGGGAGCTGGAGATGCTGGGGGGGGGGGAAGGTTGCTCCTGGGCTCGGTGTGTGTGGCCACAGGATGAAAATATGGGAAGCAAGGTGTACCACGGTCCGCGCTGCTGAGTCCACAAAAATCACCTGGGATGCAAGATGTTGTAGCAGTATACTTCTTTATTCCTTCCTACTCGTTTCGGCGCCCTTCCTGGCACCTTCCTCAGGGATATTACATCAGCCATAGGAGCAGCCTATTTATAGCACCTTACATTAGCAATTATGGGTGCGTTCTGTTTACATATTATGTCATCACTGGGGGAGGGGCCAACAATTTTGGCGGAATTTCACACAAATAACATAATAAAACAAGAAAATAGTTCAAAACACTTGCTAAAATGTACATAAAAATCCTACCAGTAGAATGATATAAAAACCTCCATGAAAATTGCAGCGGAAACGTTGCTAAAATATCCAGACTGTCAATGCAAAGAAAAAAAAAAAAACTGTCACCCAACCTTCAGGGTAGTAGAACTCATGCATTTGCTGGTTTCATTGTTTTCGCTAGTGACTAATGTTGAGCACCACCGTCTCAAGTGATATCAGTGCCTTAGGATCAATAAACTGCTTTTTCATGAAATTATCCTGTTAAATATATGGTATTATACTTGTTATAAAAGAATTGCATAGAAAAATTATCAAAATCGTTATGTTAACAAAAAACTTTCTTCATTTTGTTTTGTAGGAGGGAATCAAGGAGCGATTGTGTGATAGCATTTTTTAGGGAATTTTTTATTGACAATAAATAATTAGTAAATGGAAATAGAAATGAGAATAAAGAAGTTTTTTTAGAAGCAGTTAATTTTAGAAATAATGTGTTTTATATTTTATGAAGTTTATTTAATAGCGGCATCGCTCCTTGATTCCCTCCTTGGTAATACCAATTCTTAGGGAATTGGTTGTGGTATAACCACCATGGACCAACGCAAGGGTTTGAATAGTGCAGTTACCATTCATTGCGTATTAATAAATGACACCATGTTCAGTGGCAATTTTCTTTCCTTAAACGGAGAAACTCCAAAAAAAACCAATGATCCTTGTAGAGAAAAATGTGCTCTTTCTAATGATATCAGAATTAATATATTTTAGGGGTACCCTTTTTGGGAAATTTGACCTAAAAATAGGTAAAATTCGTTTTTTTTAAGTTTTTCATCATATGTGGGTGTGAATATTTCCAGAAATACATATGCTTTGACCATGATATTGCAGCAATGCAAAGTCATGTAGATGTTTGTTGTACAGGGTAAAGCACCAGTTCCTATTGTTTTTTGGTCTTGAGTTATATATGGGCAAAGTTTGGCATAAGTTTTATGCGACGCGTTTTGCAAGCTACTTTGACACAAAATTGCGGCCGAAATATTGTTTTGTCATAGCCGGTAATAATTTTATCGTGTTTAGCAACAAAAGTTGAGCTAGTATGCCAAATTTCAGCATCATAGCCAGTATAGAACTCTAATGGCTGTGTGCCAAAGTTTGCAAAATCCTCTTAGCTGAAGCCGCAGGCTTGGGGGGGCCTCCAGTGAAAGGTCAACAGTGCCCAATGTATTTGAGATCTGGCCCTAAAAATTTACAGAACCTCTTTTCAAACATACATGTACATCTTTATAAATTTTCAGCAAAATCGGAGAACGTCGAGTGGGGACGATTTTTAAAACTGGTCCACTTGACACGGAATGACCCGCAGGCATTTTTTGAGGATGATGAATTCAGTCGATTGTGCCCTGGTAAAAAAGACTATGTATCAGTGCGAATAGCAGGAGAAAAAAAGCAGGTGCAAAAGCGACTATTACTGAGCAATATAAGGGAAATGTTTGTTGCCTATCGGGATCGAAATGGCCCTGAAATTGGATTTTCAAAGTTTTGTGAGCTTCGGCCAAAGTGGTGCGTAACCGTTGGATCTGCTGGAGCACATTCCGTTTGTGTGTGTACCATTCATCAAAATGTCAAACTAATGCTTGCAGCATGCCCAATCAATGATGACTACAAAGAGCTCATATGCAAAATGGTCTGTGGAATTGAATCCAAGGACTGTATGCTTGGCCATTGTGATAAATGCCCGGGTCCTGAAGTTTTAAAAGAATTTCTAGTCAATGTGTTTGTCAATAGTGATCCTGAAGATATTATTGAGTTCAAACAATGGATTCACACTGATCGAGACACGCTTGATACGAAACAACTGACTACCAAGGCTTTATTGGATCCCCAAACAGTTAACAGCCTATAATACATAACCAGCAAAACACAACAATGTAACAGGCAACAGAGTCTCACCCTTCCTCTGGCTCACCAGGGTTTAGAATCTTCATGCCTCAGATCTTCCAGGGCTGTTTACTCTAAACCAGTGGTACCCTGCTTTTGGCAGGCACCCTCCGAGAAAGAAATAATGCCAGATTTAGGAAGCTGAGTCAGCACGGCAAAGTCTGTAGCCAGGTGACTGTATTGTCCCAACCTGGGTTGCTTCCTTATCCTTATGCAGTCTTTATCACAGCCAAATCCGATAATCCGATGCTGAAGTCCTTGTGGTTCTATAGTCCGGGTTCTGATCCCCTCGGTCGGCACCGAAATGCCTAGGCCTGGGGTTATGGCTCGCTAACCGTACCCGAAGATCCTAGATTAGCTGCCTGTATCCAATCTTCAATCTGCTGGTCAAAGTGAACAGTCCTCCTTATATACCCTCAGCCCTCATTGCAGGATATTGGGGATGTCACGATTGGAGCAATAACACTGTCTTTTCATTGGCTGGACCTCAAGCCTCATTTAACATATTTTTAGTAGTATTAAGTCCTGTAAAGGGAGAGCCACATTCAGATGGTTTACCTAGCACCTAGCAGGATACATTTACATAGTAATTCAAACGGCAGTTAGCATAATTAGGTTTTCTGAGCCTCTGTCCCTCTGACCTTCCTAAGACAAAAAGTTGAGCTGATTACATACACACGGTCAACATTTCCAAACATCTTCAAGACTGGTAAAAACAATGAGTGTCCCCTGACAATGTAGGAATTAAATCACAATACAAAAAGGCAATATAATTACATTATGTACGTCAACAATTGGTATACAAAATACAGTCTGGCCAGATTTTAAGAACTTAACTCATGAGTGGCATATTCCAAGTTGCAACAAACTCCCATACTGTCTGAGTTACATAAGAAATCATAATAGGTTCTACATTGAAGGATTCCATTTCATCACAAGCGGCGCATGCTATGCCGCCATATTTCAAATACACTGAGTACAGTGTATTTGAAATATGGCGCCATAGAGCGCACCGCTATTCTGATTGGTCGCCCCGTTCAGCGTGGCGACCAATCAGAATAGCGGCGCGCTATGCCGCCATATTTCAAATACACTGAGTACAGTGTATTTGAAATATGGCGCCATAGAGCGCGCTGCTATTTTGATTGGTCGCCGTGTTCAGCGTGGCGACCAATCAGAATAGCGGCGCGCCCTATGCCGCCATATTTCAAATACACTGAGTACAGTGTATTTGAAATATGGCGCCATAGAGCGCGTCGCGTGTGCGCGAGTCGCCGTTGATCGAGCGCTCGTGGCGCCGGTAATAGCGGTTCGCAATGGCGCGATGCGCGCCATCGCTCGTGGTGCTGGCATCCAGCCACCGTTGGGGCGTGATTGCGGCTCACGCAAGCGCACCACCGATTGTGGGTCTGAGTCCATGAATAGCGACTCGTGAAGGTGCTGCGCGCCATCGCTCGCGACGGTGCCGCGGTGCATGCCGGAATAGCAGCACAACATTGGTGATTATGTATATAGATGTGTAGAGCAATTCCAATTTATTCAGATTTGATGACCGCTATTATCTTCAATCGTGTGGTTGCCCCATGGGGGCGGGGTTTTCCCCGTCCCTTGCTAATCTTTACATGATGCATAGGGATTTACTAACTGAATAAAACCGAAGGTCCCATTCATGGAATGAATTAATCAATAAGATCTGAGTATATATCAATATTTGATTCTTTATTGTCAAAAAAGTAAAAACACAGAGCTACAATACAGGAAACACCAAATAGCACATTAGTAAACCTTCAAGGAATACAGGCTCAAGAACCCATTGCAGTCCAGACCAATAAAACAGAAATACACCTCATAAAATACATCCAAGTACATCCACATGCACATTAACCAGCGTTGTCAGGTATCTCTATGTAGTGCCTATCAACTTCCTAAGGCTACACATTCAGGTCCAGATGCTGGCACAGTTAATGGGGTATCAATAAGATGGAAGGGTAAACTGGTAACAGGAGAGTGACAAGTCAATGTTGTTTTACCTGTTGAGAGGGAACGCTGTGCTTAGGCTTCCTACCCCTACGCCGTTTCGCTATAAAGTTTCTTCCGGGGGCGTCGGACGCCCCCGGAAGAAACTTTATAGCGAAACGGCGTAGGGGTAGGAAGCCTAAGCACAGCGTTCCCTCTCAACAGGTAAAACAACATTGACTTGTCACTCTCCTGTTACCAGTTTACCCTTCCATCTTATTGATACCCCATTAACTGTGCCAGCATCTGGACCTGAATGTGTAGCCTTAGGAAGTTGATAGGCACTACATAGAGATACCTGACAACGCTGGTTAATGTGCATGTGGATGTACTTGGATGTATTTTATGAGGTGTATTTCTGTTTTATTGGTCTGGACTGCAATGGGTTCTTGAGCCTGTATTCCTTGAAGGTTTACTAATGTGCTATTTGGTGTTTCCTGTATTGTAGCTCTGTGTTTTTACTTTTTTGACAATAAAGAATCAAATATTGATATATACTCAGATCTTATTGATTAATTCATTCCATGAATGGGACCTTCGGTTTTATTCAGTTAGTAAATGGTTGTTTGGAGTGACATATAAAAAATTGAGGACTGGTTGTTATGATGCATAGGGAGCATATGTTTATATACAGCATTGATAACCCTTTTTTGGATACACTCGTGCGGTGGGGGAGGTACATCGACGATGTCCTTGTCATATGGGATGGGCATGTCGATGTGCCTCCCCCTACCACCGGGTCTAATCATCTGCCCCCAAACATGTCATCATTTATCACATACTTGAACAACAATGTTTATAACATCTGTTTTACTCATGAAATACACGGACGTGTTGTTCTATATTTAGATTTAGAGCTGACTGATGATGAGGTGACAAAACAAGTACAGTCTAAATTATATCGTAAGCCAATAAGCGTCAATTCCATCTTACATGCTGAAAGCTGTCACCCTCACCATGTAGTCAATAACATCCCTATAGGGGAACTAATAAGAGCAAAAAGGGCTTGTTCAACACAGGAGGTTTATAACCAGGTACGCAGACCATTTGTAATGAGATTAAGTCAGCGTGGGTAAAAACCGTAGAATCTGACTAATGCTGTGGAGAGACTGGAGCATAGGTTGAGAGATTCATTGTTATATTCAGATAGACCTAAAAAGAAATATCAAAATATTTTAACTTTTTCCACGACATATAGTTCAGACTATAAAAACATAGTAAAAATAATCAACAAATTTTTGCCAATTCTTTATCAAGATCCGGTCTTATTTAAAATTCTCCAAAATGGTGTACGATGTGTCCCTAAGAAAGCGCTAAGTATAGGAAACATTGTTTCTCCATCTTTATTTAGCAGGGGCAAATATACATCTACATGGCTGGAGACCAAGGGTAATTACAGAAGTGGCGGTAATCAGTGCGGCTTATGTAGGTACATGGAAGTTAATGCCAGCTTTACCAATCGTGTTACAGGCAAAAGTTGGCCCATTGAGACATACATAAACTGCAATTCAAACAATGTTGTGTATATGGCTACGTGCACTTTATGCGCCAAATATTATATCGGCTGCACCACCAGGAGTCTTAAGAAGAGAATAGGCGAGCACTTGTCTGCGGCAAACCCAGATAATATGGCGAGCCACAGACAGATGTCAAATCTGTCACGCCATTTTCTAGATACACACGGAGGTAATACCAAGAGTTTCAGGGTCAAAGGTATTGAGAGGATTAAAACTGCCATTAGAGGCGGAGAAAGCAGTGCCTGAGAAGGAAGCGAGATGGATACTGATTATATAAACCTAAAATTGCCCAAATATCAACCAACCTAGAATCAGGAAGTAGCATAGTTTGGCATGAATTATCCAAACAAATTTTTTCTCAAAATTGCTAATTTTATTTGAATTATTATGTACAAAATTATGTGACAAATCACCATCAGTGAAAAACAGGCCACTGGCTGTGATACACACAGCAGAGAAACAAATGACTTCGTGGTCCCATTAGGTTAAACTCTGAAAACATAAAAACATCATAATGGACCATTAGGGTATATATATAGATGAATATTTTTATCATCTAGAACTGTATCTATATAAATGTATTCCGACTGGAATTCACCTAATTGAGTTCACTGAACAAAAAGTATGTTGAACCGTACCTAACAGTGAATAAACTGACAAATGCTGTAATGTTCACAGAAATACTAGTCTAGATGTTTCCCCATAAGTGGTCTTAATAATGGATATCTTACAAAAATTCCCCACCAACTAGAGTATTGTATAGTCTGGATAGTATACATACATCCATGGCTAAGACATCTCACCAAATTATTATGTCTAACAGGTGCTAACAGTCACATACCTTGAGACATATCCTAAGATGTGAAGGTGCTCTTTAGATGGGGAAGAGAGTGCCCACAGGACCACAGCCTACACCCTCAACGCATTTCCTCCGTGCAAGGACGGCTTCATCAGGAGGCGTGGCTTAGCTGAATAAAATTGCCCCTTGTATAGTACCCTAAACCGTGCCTCTAATTGCCGGTATCCATTACAGCTGTGTGCTGCGTTGATGCCGCATGTTGGGAGCCCAGCAAACTCCCGACACCACCGTGCACCGGAAGTGACGGCTCGGAGGAACTGCGTCATCCGAGCCGTCACCACGGCAACAGTGGGTGACGCCAAGAGCCGCCACTCCCACAGCGCATGTCAGCACAACGCTGCTGACTGGACAGGGAGTGCATGTCTAAGTGAAAGGCAGCATTAAACACATAATCAGTGTATTGCTGCACGGGGGATAAATAAAGGAGATATTATCAATTATCTTTACAATAGCTGTAATACCAACCCCTTACGATGATAGCACTACATAGTACATTCTGCTTATAATGCCCCATATTAACCCCACTGACAAGTGTCAGAATCGTAACTGATTTTTCCTTTTATCAATCTCATAAAAAGCTGATGCCATATTTTATATACTGTAATAAGGAATGTAGGAAGGATCTTATTGTATACTCATACACACTGTAACCAAGATCTCAGCACTATGAGGATAATAGAGCCATATGTTGGGTGCTGGAGAAAACAAATAGTCTCAGACATCACAGCACACATCTATCATGTACATAACCGCTGGCATTAAATTACTGAATTCTAGCCACTATTATTGGATGTACTCCATATATCACTTAAATCTGATCATATTGATCAAATACCAAGAGATAACATGAGAATATTACAGTAGACATATATCGCACAAGTGTAGACAAATCATAACCATTCCAAAACAATAATATCATATGACAAATAGCCACAGCTGTGCAATTCTGACAATTCTTCAAAGGTCCAAATGGGTACTTTATCTTGTATATCAAAGCATGTCAGCCAGATGGATCCATTATATGCAAGATGACAACCGGGCAAATCGACCAATATCAAACATGATAAATCTGGGGACAAAAAAGAAGAATTAAAACCAGATACTATAAAACAGTGAAACCAAACCACTAAAAAAGTCAGAGACTATACAAGTCTCATAAAAAGTATTGGAAGCTGACCATTTCATTAAGGCCAAGAGGAGCCACTGTATTCAAAAGAGTGATCCACTTGGTCTCTTTCTGTAAAAGAACCTTCTTGACATCTCCTCCACGGGAGCCCATATATGCCCTATCTATACCCCTAAAGGATAAGCCCCTAGGGTTACAGTCGTGTTTATCCCTGAAATGTTTTGGGATAGTCTTGAGCTTCTCAAGTTGTACTTCATCAGTTATCTTTGCCGCTTCCCTAATATCTCTCAAATGTTCTTGAACTCGTACCTTAAATGCTCTCGTCGTCATACCTATGTAAATAAGATTACAAGGGCATATAGCATAGTACACCACTGCCTCGATGTTACAGGTAAAGTGGTGCACTATTTTGAAATTCTTGGTACCGCTAGAGTCATAGAAATCAAAGTCTTTGGTATGTGATTACAAACGGAGCTGTTACCACAAGGGTATGATCCCCATAAGGGGACCTTGCTGTTAAAAATAAATCTACTCCGGGGAGGCACATAATGACTCTTAGTTAAGAGATCTCTCAAATTCAGCGATCGACGCCACGTTATAGATGGACTTTTGGGGAGTGACTCTGAAAGATCACTATTGGATAAAAGTATACCCCAATGTTTGTCAAAGGATGCATGAATGGCCTTCCATTTGGAGTTAAAGGTGGTAATAAATCTTACGATATTCTCAATTGTCTTAGCCCTCTTATTTCCTGGGATCAAGAGTTTGTGCCTTTCCTGTTGTAACGCTCATTGATACCCAATCTGAATGACCTCATTGGGGGTATCCCCTTTTTCTAAAGTTCTTATCAAGAACCCTGGCCTGTTTTACAAAGATGGTATCACTTGAGCAAATTCTATGAGCCCTCAAAAATTGACCGTAGGGAATTGATCTCTTAAGAGGGGTCGGATGTGCTGAGGAGAAGTGTACTTAGATTAACTTTGCTGGGGTATAAAAGAGAAAAAGTCCAGACGCAACTCTAAGTGCAGTAATTAAATTTCAACATAGAGATGTTATACTTTGATATTGCTCACCTTTTAGGTGTCTTGGTTATATTGCATATAAGATCTCCTTTGGTGTGCAGCTCTCCCACCCAGGATGGATCAGATCTAGGAAACCTGGTTCGTCGCATGTAGTAATAAGTATACCAGTCTATTGGTACAGCGCTTCCACAGGAGACCCGGAGTTCAAATAGATTTTCCTTTATTCTTAAAATGTATATCACAGTGGGCAGTACAACGCGTTTCGACCCTTTTAATGGGTCTTCCTCAGGTACAGTTGTATAATTTCATAACACTTACATGTGTCTCCTTATATAGCTCATGCAGTGTCTGAGTTCAAGGAAGTGAGGGTTATCTCATTAGCTGATTGCTTTCTAGTGTGTGCATATCATTAGCATAGAGTTGCTCTGCATTGTCCATCAATTAACACTGCTCTAAATAAGTTAAAAAAAAAAAATAGTAATATAAAATATCTAGCTATAATACTCATAAGGTCAAAAATGGCTGAAAACTTTGTTATACAATTTACTTATAAAATTATCTTATTTGTATATATATAGTATATACATATATAGGATATATATAAAAAGCTAGTCAGTCATATATATATGTATATATATATATATATATATATATATATATAAAAAGTAATAGGTTCTGATTTCATATCTTACATTTTTGCATCATTTTCTAATGTTCTTTTAGCTTTTCTGTTTTTAAAACGAAATAAAATAAAAGAGGAAGGTGCTTGTTTATTATTATTGTACTGCTTATGCTCTCAATATAATTATTGTTATTTTTAGTTATATGAATGTGGTGAACTTATATATTCCTTCATTGTATCTATTTCCACAATGATAGTAGTTATCAAGAGTGGTGATTCATTATTTACATTGGACATGGATCGGAAGTGAACTTGTGTTGTTATGTCCCAGTCAGTCTCCTAGGGAGTTAGATACATTCTATTTTGTCATTGAGTCCGTCTGGGTGTATGCTTCACAGCAAATACATCCAGAAGGACTCCTTTCTGTTTAATACTTGAGTTCTATTGGGATGAGAAGGAGGTATATGTTCACCAGGTGTAATTTTAACATCAAACTTGCCTCCATGGGAAATGGAGAGATGCCATGAAAGACTGTGTGTCTGTAATTTAATTTTTGCATTATAACGATGTCCACTCAATCTTGTCTGTACTTTTTGAGTTGTTCGTCCGACATACTGTAGATTACATTTACAAGTGATCACACATATTACAAACTCGGTTTGGCAGGTGAGATGTTGTGTTATGAGAAATTTTTCTCTGGTAGCATTGGAGATAATTTCTGTAGCTCCATGTGAAATGCTAGCACAAGAGTGACAATGTTTTTTTCTGCATTTATATACCCCTGGTTTTTGGGTTAGAAATTTAAGTTCCCTATCTGGGTATGTTGATTTCAATCGACTTGGGGCTATCATATTGCGTATAGTTCTCCCTCTTCTGAACGTGAGTCCAGGATTATCAGGGAGCTAGTTCTTCAATAAAGGATCTTGTTGCATTATGTACCAGTGTTTTTTCAAAATACTCCTAATGTTCACATTTTCTGTGTTAAAAGTTGTTATAAAATTTAGATGCCAATTTTTAGTATGATTATTACGAGTGTGCTGCTGCTGGTCTGTATTATGAATTATGGTGGTTTCAGATACAATGGTCTCTTGTGGATTATCACCCTTCTTATTTTTTATCTTTTGTTTCATTTTTAGTAGGCAATCCATCTGTGTTTTTTCCTTATGCAATTCATAGGCTGAGGTAATCAATTTTCTTGGGTATTTTTTCATTTGAAACCTGTTGATTAGAATCTTTGACTGTTCATTATAGTCCTCTACTGTGGTATTATTTTTTCTTATTCGTAAGAATTGACTGTATGGTATATTTTGTTTCCATTTGGAATAGTGTTCACTTGTGTAATTCAGATATGCATTGCAGTCTATGGATTTAAAGTGTGTCTTGGTACTGATCCCCATTGGAGATGCATTTATTTCAAGGTCTAGACATACAATACTATTCTTATTGATGTGGGAGGTGAAACTTATACCCCAGTTATTTTTTTTTTGGTTGAATCAATTTTTATTATCGCAAGTATGTAAACACATATCGTTCACAATACAGAAACATTATTGATGTGGGAGGTGAAACTTATACCCCAGTTATTATTCAATGCTGTAAGTAATTGCTCCGCTTGTGTTGAGCCCCCTTCCCATAATTAAACTAGATCATCTATATATCTACGGTATAGAACGATCTTATCTGCATATTGGGGATCAGTCAATGCCGATAGGGACTCAAATTGCCCCATGAATAAATTAGTGAAACTTGGCGCGACCCGAGTCCCCATCGCGGGTCCCAAGTCTCTGGATGTATGTTTGGTCCTGGAATTCAAAAATGTTTCTTTTAAGAATGAATTCCAGGCCGGAGAGTAAAAAGCATATTTGATCGTGGGGCATTGTAGTTTGATTTTCTAAGTAGAATCGCACTGCTGCGATTTCTAATTCATGATTTATATTAGAATATAATGAGATGACATCTAGTGTTATGAACCAGTAGTTATCTTTCCAAGTTATGTTATTAAGTTCCTCCAGGAGCTGGGTGGAATCTCTTAAATAGGATGGTAAATTCTTGACCAATTCTTGTAGGTGAAGGTCTATAAAATGTGATAGGGAGCTCATAAGTGAGTTTATAGGCCACGTTACACACACAGATATATTGGCCACAGATCTCTGGTTGCAGTGAAATCATGGACACATTGTTCCATTGTACACAGCCACAAAATGGAGCAATGTGTCCATGATTTCACTGCAACCAGAGATCTGTGACCAATATCTGCACAGATATCTGTGTGTGTAACGTGGCCTTATCTCAGATATTATTGGGCGACCAGGAGGTCTTTTTATGTCCTTGTGGACTTTTGGTAAATGGTAAAAAAAAGGCACGTGAGTATTCTTTATTAGTGAGAAATTGCCTCTCCTTTTTATTAATAATCCCTTTAGCATATGCATTATTTATCAGGTGATGGTATTCTTTACACACTGTGGTAGAGGGATCTGATCTCAATTTCTCATAGTATTTCTCATCCGATAATATACGGTGAGCTTCTGCAATATATTCCTCCCTATCCTGTACAATTATTCCCCCACCCCTTTGTCTGCTTCCCTAATAACAATCTGTTAATTATTTCTTAATGATGTTAATGCCTGCAATTCTTCTTTTGATATGTTATTTCTTATGATTTTGTTATTGTTTTTCTTTTTCATAACAATAGATTTTTTGCTTGCTATACTTTTTTTCTGTATAGTTTTTTCATTTAGTTTCCTAAATTCCTGTCCTACCATGGAGAGGAATGTCTCATCATAACTCCCGCGATGATCTATAGGGTTAAACCTACTTTTATTTTTAAGAGTGAGATGGACGTTCTCATCTTTTTTACAGTTTTGTATATTTGAAATTTCAAAGTTTTGTGGATCATTTTTCTCTCCGGATTTTGTTGTAGATTTATCTGTATCTTTTTTATTTCTGTTCTTATTTTTTTCTTTTATTGCAAAATGTCTTATCAATATGAGGCGTCTTACAAAATGATTTAAATCTAAAAATAGGTCAAATTTATTGGCAGGTTGTGAAGGGCGGAAATTCAGTTCTTTTTCCAGTACTTTAATTTCTGCTGCGTTCAGTTTATATTTGGAGAGGCTGAAAATTCTCATTCTCTCTCAACTCATTTGCCTGATTTTTTTCCTATTTGTCTTTTTGAGGTTGATTTTATTTCTCTGTCTTATTTTCTTTTTTAGGAGCTTTTTTGGGGACTTGTCAATAGTTTTTTTGTTATTGTGTTTCCGTCCCCCTCTGACACCTCTGGTCCACCTTTTCTTTTTTTGGAGGTGTGTAAATTGAAGAGGGGAAAAAATGGTGTAATTTTCTGCTGTGATGGAGGTACTAAATAGGGTGCTGTTATGGCTGAACTTAATATTGGGGGAACGATTGTTTCTAGTAAGAGGGGTTGTAGTTGAAGAGGTCCAATCTCCAAAAAAGACTCATGTGAAATAGTGGAGGAGGGTGATGGTATTGGTGCTTCAATGACTTTAACATATGGCTGTATACTGTCGTCTATGCTGTGTATAGTTATATTAGCCAAATCTGTTACATTTAACCCATTATCACATTCTTCAATTATTTCTATTTCTTTATTTTGTACAGAGCAGGGGTTCTTTTTTATTATTTTTGAATTCATATTCATTTCTTCTCCTAACTGGATTGTTAGGGGAGGAAGCTTCTTATTTGGAGTTGGAAGTCTATGTATATCTGCATTCACTTCAATGTGTATTGGTGATAGATTTACATTGGAGACATGGTAGGCCTTAGTTTTATCAATAGGCGTACTCTTCTCTGGAGGGGAATTAGAGGAGTCAGTAGAAGGCTTATAATTTAAAGGAGAAAAATTCCCATTTTTCTCTATAAGAAGTTTTTTTCGGGTGCAGTTCAATGTTTGTGTGTTAGAGAGTTTCGAATTATAGAAAGTGCAAAGATTACTAACTGTTTCTTTTTGTTTTTTAGACAGTGTATTATTTTCATTATTTCTCTCTTTAGGATTTTCCCATACTACTTTGTTGATGGTAGTTATAGGTGTGGTTGTGCTTTTATGCAGTTGTTTTTTCTCCTTTTCTGTCTTATCTTTTTCATTTTGATTTTTGGGATACATATCCCTTCTAAATATTTTAGTTTTTTTGTTCCATCAACTCACTTTCAAACCTATTTAAATTGTTGTTAGTATCAGAGTTAATTGTTTTATAATATGATGTAGTGGCAAACTCAGCGACTTGTTCTAGCAATTTGTCACAATTTTCTGCAGCCACCGCTGCCAGTGTTTTCCTTTTTTGCATTAATAATTTCATAAGTGTGTGTGAGCATGTATCCAGGATGTCCCTCCAGTTTTTTGAAAATGCAGGGTCATCTGGGAAGGTGCTATCAAAATGTATCTGTAAACCTTTCGGGATTATATTATTAACTACACAAAGATCAAGAAACTCAGCGTCTAATTGGTGCCGGATTTCAACTTTCATAGTTTTTTCAAATATAAAAAAAAGAGTATTACGGTAATTTTCTTTTTTGTGTCCAAATCAATGTCAATTATTTTTACACCAGTGTCCACCTTATCCGTATTGGAGATTCCAGGACCAAACATACATCCAGAGACTCAGGACCGCGATGGGGACTCGGGTCACGCCAAGTTTTGCTAATTTATTCATGGGGCAATTCGAGCCCCTATCGGCATTGACTGATCCCCAATATGCAGATAAGATCGTTCTATACCGTAGATATATAGATGATCTAGTTTTAATATGGGAAGTGAGCTCAACACAAGCGGAGCAATTACTTACAGCATTGAATAATAATAACTGGGAAAGGGGGCGTGGCTAGCCTATGGCGGAGAAGGAAGCTCAGAGTGAGAGCTCTGCATGCCGCCGCTCTTGTAGCCGCTTCCTAGCCCCACAGACTGCATTTTAAGCTGGATGGGCAAAAGTAAGAAAGGCCCAGGAGCCACCGGATCCACGGAGACACCTCACAGAGGCGCCATAGATCGGTATCTCCGCTCCAACACTGAAGCTCCCGCAGCTCAGTCTCCCTCCAAGATGGCGACTTCATCACAGCGCGAGGCGGCTCCCAGGGCTGAGCGCGGCAACAGGCAGAGAGGAAACAGATATGAGTGCCTCAGAGACGAATCACCGCAGTAGGAGACCGCAGAGGGAACACAATCTCAACTGGAAAACGCATCATGCCCTGAGATGTGCATATATTAAGAATTTACCTACGAAACAGGATCTAGAAAGATTTGCCTGCAGGCTAGAGAACTCCTACAAAACAGAGATCCAGACACTGAAACAGGAGTTCACAAGTAGGGTGGAGGAGGTGGAAAGGGCACAGAACACAGTTCTGGATGAACTGAAAGCTCATAGAGAAACCTTAGAGGCCCACTCTGCCCTCCTGGAGGATCTTCTTTACAACCAGGAGGATCTAGAAAACAGGAATCGCAGAAACAACTTAAGGATAAGAGGAATGCCTGAATCTGTGTCGCCTGTGGACCTGGGGAGGGCAGTACAGAGACTGTTTAAGCAGATATTGGGAGATGAGAGTGGCCCGGATATCGATTTGGACAGGGTCCATAGAGCCCTTGCCCCTAAACCATCTCCAGAGGCCTTTCCTAGAGACGTGGTATGCGGGGTTCATTTCTTTTCTATTAAAGAGGATATTATGGCAGCCGCACGCCAAGCAGGCATCATTTCCTTTGAGAATTCGAGCGTGCTGCTGCTCCCTGACCTAGCGAGGAGAACTCTCCTACAAAGAAGAGGACTAAGACCGTTACTCAATATGCTTAAAGAAAAGGAGATAAAATACAGGTGGGGCTTCCCTTTTCAACTGATTGCATCCAAGGATGGCCGCTCAGCCTCTTTTAAAAGGATGGGGGACCTCCCTGCTTTCACCAGGGCTCTGGACTTGCCTTTGATCGACCTGCCAGACTGGCCCAAGAATCCGATGATGCCGGCCCCTCCGACACGATGGAACAGATCCCCTAGAGCTGGATCCACAGGAAGAGCACAGACCTGAGCAGACCATGTGGTCCCACTGTGTTTCAACATAAACAGGGAGAGCGGTGTTCTACAGCTAAAGACCTGGTTACTATTATTGATACATAAAAGTATATTTAGTTTGGACTTGAATCCTGTTAAATGGTGGTCATCCTTGTCCTTCCCTCCTATAGTCTCGACGGCTTAACTTCCATATCTTTGACGTTCCCCCCTCTCACCCTCACTCTCACTCTCCCTATCTCCCCTCTCTCTCACCCCATTACCTGCTGCTCTTTCACCCCTATCCCCAGACTCCTAACCTTAATTCCTCTTTCTGCCCCATGTCCTTTCCTTCAACATCCTCCACTCCTTTCACTCCAAACACACCAACCTCTCTCATCTATTAGACCACTTCCCCACACACATTTTGCCAAGAGACACGCAACA
Source organism: Allobates femoralis (assembly GCA_033576535.1). NCBI lineage: Eukaryota > Metazoa > Chordata > Amphibia > Anura > Aromobatidae > Allobates > Allobates femoralis. The sequence goes on from JARQOC010000003.1 coordinate 432,178,539, forward strand.
TCCATAGTAGCCTCCTTAAGGCATATACTCCTAATATTTCTCCTGAGGGGAGGATGTGGATAGCCACTCATACCTTTTTATATTCTTCCTTATATTTTTCTAGAGGTGATTCAGTATAATACTTTTAAAGTTAAAGAGACTTTCTCTTTTTTAAAAACCTTTATAACAATATATTAACCCATATATGAACGTGATAAGTGTTAGGCAGTCTATATAAGTTATATAAGATATAAGAATTAATTTTATTCATATAAGGTGTGGGGTGGGCCGGCGGGGGAGTGGTGGTGTGTTGGCTTGTTGCCTGGTGACCCCGTAACGTCTAGTGCTGAACAGAAGATTTGTCCATTCATTGCACTCCTCCTCATGTGAGGCTAGATACTAGCTTAACATGGGATCCGCTTGGGTTTTTACCCTTATGTCTTTTTCTTGTATTCACTATACTTCTTCCTTTTTCTCATCTTTCCTATGCTTCTGTAGTCGGATTGGGACCTCTAGATGTTCATATTTCAACGTGTTCTTACATCATGTTAGATATGTCTGAGCTGAAGTGCTGCTCCTTTAATGTGAGGGGGTTGAATAAACCTGAAAAGAGGCGCCAAATCTTAACTGCTGCCAGGAAATCAAAGGTACACGTGCTGATGTTGCAGGAGACCCACTTTAGATCTAATGCTCTACCCGTCTGTGGCTCCCGGGATTTCCCGTTCTGGTTTCACAGCACTAACCCTACATCCAAATCCAGGGGAGTCTCGATGGCCTTTCACAAGTCTTTTTCCCAAGAGGTTCTCGATCAATTAATCGATCCCTCTGGAAGATACATATTTCTTAAAATCAATTGGCTCACACGGATGTATATACTGGCTAATGTTTATTATCCTAATAGGCACATGATGAGATTCGGTTCGAGGCTCAGGGCTGCTGGAGGAATTTGCGGGTTCCATACCAATCATAATGGGGGGCGATTTTAACTTTCCTGTGGATCCGAAGTTGGACACCTCCTCTGGTAAGTCGTGCCTTTCTGCATCTTCGCTCCATCGCCTTTCCAGACACTGGGAATCATTACACCTGGTAGACATATGGCGGATACTGCACCCGGAGGAACGCGACTACACATTTTATTCTCAAATACACTCAGTTTATTCTAGGATTGATAGATTCCATATCTCCCACTCCTTATTAGACTTTAGAATTAATTCACATATAGGTAGCATACTGTGGTCAGACCACGCCCCAATATATCTCACCATACAAATTGGACCCCTGGGTAAACGAGATTACACCTGGAGGTTAAATGAATATTTACTGAGGGACCCTTCCTGTCTTAAAGATCTTACCTCAACCATTAAAAGTTTTAATAGCGACCATGCCTCTGATACCACATTGAACCCTATACAATGGGAAGCCCTAAAGGCAGTCTTGAGAGGCGTTTTGATTTCTCATGGCTCCAGAATTAAAAATATGAGATCACATGAAATACAGGAACTTCTCCATAACATATCATCCCTGGAGGCTAGCCACAAACAGAGTCCCACTCCTGTCCTATACGCTCAATTATCTACACGACACAAGCTACTCGCTCTCCTTGATCAGAAGGATAAATTCCAGAGGGACAGGGTAAACTCAAAATACTACCTATTAGGTAATAAACCAGGAAAATTATTAGCAAGAGCAGGAATCAAAGGACCTTTATACCCCATATAAAATCTAAAGGGGGGAACAAAGTCTATTCCACTAAAGAAACAATGGAATGTTTTCGCGCCTACTATGCCTCTCTTTATAACATAAGCAGATCAGAGGAAGACTCTAGTGTCCCTAACTACATCTCTGAAATCAAAGAGTATATCAGTAGTCACAGTCAGTAGTCACGGTCCCCCTTCCCTGTCCGCGGAGGAGAGAGAGGAACTGGCAGCAGATTTCACAATGGAAGAACTATCTGATGTAATAAAGAATCTTAAAGTGGGAAAAAGCCCAGGACCAGACGGATACTCATCCGGATTCTACAAATCTTTATCTGAACACTTGAACCCCCGCCTCTTGGAAGTATTTAACAGCATATCCAGAGGAGACTTATTCCCTCCCCAGGCATTGATGGCCCATATAGTTGTTATACCAAAACCCGGTAAAGACTTGTCTCTTTGCAGTAGCTACAGACCTACTGTATATCCCTGATGAATATAGATATAAAAATCTACTCGAAAATGATAGCAAATAGAATGAGGAGATTTCTATCATTCCTAATTAATTCTGACTAGGTAGGTTTTGTCCCGGGACGAGAAGCCCGGGACAACATAATCAAATCTATAGCAGTCATTGATGAAGCAAGGAGGAGAGGGGTTCCCATGTGCATCCTGTCGATAGACGCCGAAAAGGCCTTCGACAGGGTGTACTGGGGCTTCTTATTCGCTACCTTGGAGCGTGCTGGGCTGGGTGGTGTGATGTTGCAGAGAATCAAAGCATTGTACAGAGCCCCATCGGCCCGGGTTCAGGTAAATGGATCCTTATCGGACCCGTTCCCCATACACAATGGCACACGCCAGGGATGCCCACTTTCCCCCTTAATTTACATCTTATGCATGGAGTCCCTGGCGGGTGCACTCAGATCTAACCCATCGATTCGGGGCCTGGTGACACGTAAAGTCGAGCAGAAACTTGCCCTGTTTGCAGATGACCTACTTTTATATATAACAAATCCCCTCATATCAATCCCCAATATAGTAGACGAACTTAATAGATACGGAAGCCTGAGTAACTTCAAAATGAATGATTCAAAATCAGAGATACTAAATGTCTCCCTCCCTGAATTGGTGGTCACCCTTATTAAATCCCAATTTCCCTTATTTGGAAACGTGAGGAGATAAAATATTTAGGTATAAAATTAACTAGAGACCCATCAAACTTATACGCGAAAAACTTTGAACCCCAGCTTACTAAGGTGGAATCGGACTTCAAAACCTGGAACAAACTTAACATCTCATGGTGGGGAAGAATCAATTCAATCAGAATGGACTTATTGCCCCGACTCCTATATTTTTTCCAGACTATCCCGATCCTCCTTCCGGCTTCCTTTTTCTGCAGACTCAAGACCTCGATTATACGCTGTATATGGGCATACAAAAGATCTAGACTGGCGTATAGCTTACTAAGTAGGAGACCGAGGGAGGGAGGGGTAGGATTGCCTGATTTCATGGCATACCACATGGCCTCTCTAGGCAAATGTATAATAGATATATATATCCAGGAGGACAAACGTCAATGGGTGGAAGTGGAGACAGAGTTTAGTGACTCTTGCCCCCTGTCGGTGGTGTGGCTTTTTAGCACGGGTGGCCCCGGACCCCTCTCATTTCTTACAACTCACCTACAACAATTCCTTAGGAAACACAACTCGACCCTACACATAACCACAAATCCAGGTCCTCTGACCCCTATATTTAATAACCCATCCCTAGGTTTAGAGAAAAAAAGGAAAACCTTTTTAGGCAGTCACAAAAGTACGCACCCCATGATTCAGACTTACATCAACCCCAACGGTATAAAAAGCCTTGCAGAATTATACCGAAACTCCCCGATTCCTCCGGGTGCATGGCTTCTCCACGCCAGACTATGTAGTTATATCAAATCAATAAGTTGGACGGTGATCACTAGACAACCAACAGCCTTTGAGAGACTTTGCTTGGAAAGAGGCCCTATCCCACATACAATCTTGACATTATATAATATGTTTTGAAGCTCACTTGAGATCACTGACAAATATTCGCTTAAATATAAAATAAAATGGGAGGGGGATCTCCAAAGGGAATTCTCTCCATTGGACTAGAATAAAATCCTACTGTTTACATACAAATCAGCCAAAGCGGCCACTTCAGAGTAGTGGCGAGGTGGTACAGAAGTCCGGCAGAATTATACCAAATCTTTCCATCAGTGTCTGATCGCTGTTGGCAATGTAATATCGCTCGAGGTTCTTATTTGCATATATGGTGGGATTGCCCACAGATTCAACCTTTCTGGAAGGAGGTGTCTGACCTGCTGGAACTTTCTACATCGACCCGCTTAACTTTCTCAGCATCCATGGCCCTACTGAATCTTATAGATACATCAATCTCGAATTACAAAAATAGTTTAACTAGGTATTTTTTATCTGCGGCAAGAACTTTGATTGCCAGAAAGTGGAGAAACACAGGGAGACCAACCAAAACAGAATTAGTAGCCGAGTTGAATCATGTGTGTAGGATGGAAGATATCATTACTCAGAGCTCCCCAGACATGAAAAGTGTGGAACGACATTGTCGAATTTGGACCCCTGGATTTTATTCAGGGAGTCTGAGAACATGAAAAGGTGGCTGTCGTGAGGTGGGGGTGGGGGACCGGGTGGGGGCTCCGGGATGCTGCAGACGGATCTGGTGGAGGACCTCCCTTTGCTTGCTAGTTGAGGGGGGTGGGCCCTCAAACTCGAGGGGACGTGCCATTAGTATAAAATTACCATTAAATAATCAAAAAAGGAAAGAAACATTATTTGGACCCCTTGGTCTTGCCAGACTCTCAAGAAATCTAACCACATCGGAGTAGGCGCTTCGTCGACGGACACGACCAATGACCTGTATAGAAATCTTTATCCTGATTCGACTTCTTCTTCTCTTTTCTTTCTTTTCCCTCGTATTTCCCCAACTGGGACTTTCTTAACTCTGCCTATGTTTCTTTATACTGTCTAACTCCTCTTCCTTCGGCTTCTTAGGAACTCGAAAATACTTATGATAAAAGATTAAGTTATGCTCTGTCAATAATCGGAGGAGGTATAGACCTAAATGTAAGGCTTATGATCAACCATGTTTACTAGGCCGCTTAACCCCCTCTCCATAAACAATTTGATTACGTAATTTTTTCTTCCTTTTTTCTCAGTTTATGTTCCTACCTTCTGTTTGTTCAAACTTTAGCATATAAAGATATTTCTATGACCTTTATAATATAAGTTCTGTTGTCATGTTGAGTATAAAATTCTTGATTCTTTTAAGAATGGTAAAATTACTTGATTTGTGTAAAGTCAGATGTTTGTTTCTGTATTGTGAACGATATGTGTTTACATACTTGCGATAATAAAAATTGATTCAACCAAAAAAATAACTGGGGTATGAGTTTCACCTTCCACATCAATAAGAATAGTATTGTATGTCTAGACCTTGAAATAAATTCATCTCCAATGGGGATCAGTACCAAGACACACTTTAAATCCATAGACTGCAATGGATATCTGAATTACACAAGTGAACACTATTCCAAATGGAAACAAAATATACCATACAGTCAATTCTTACGAATAAGAAAAAATAATACCACAGTAGAGGACTATAATGAACAGTCAAAGATTCTAATCAACAGGTTTCAAATGAAAAAATACCCAAGAAAATTGATGACCTCAGCCTATGAATTGCATAAGGAAAAAACACAGATGGATTGCCTACTAAAAATGAAAGAAAAGATAAAAAATAAGAAGGGTGATAATCCACAAGAGACCATTGTATCTGAAACCACCATAATTCATAATACAGACCAGCAGCAGCACACTCGTAATAATCATACTAAAAGTTGGCATCTAAATTTTATAACAACTTTTAACACAGAAAATGTGAACATTAGGAGTATTTTGAAAAAACACTGGTACATAATGCAACAAGATCCTTTATTGAAGAACTAGCTCCCTGATAATCCTGGACTCACGTTCAGAAGAGGGAGAACTATACGCAATATGATAGCCCCAAGTCGATTGAAATCAACATACCCAGATAGGGAACTTACATTTCTAACCCAAAAACCAGGGGTATATAAATGCAGAAAAAAACCTTGTCACTGTTGTGCTAGCATTTCACATGGGGCTACAGAAATGATCTCCAATACTACTGGAGAAAAATTTCTCATAAAACAACATCTCACCTGCCAAACCGAGTTTGTAATATGTGTGATCACTTGTAAATGCAATCTAGAGTATGTCGGACGAACAACTCAAAAAGTACAGACAAGATTGAGTGGACATCGTTATAATGCAAAAATTCAATTACAGACACACAGTCTTTCATGGCATCTCTCCATTTCCCATGGAGGCAAGTTTGAGGTTAAAATTACACCTGGTGAACATATACCTCCTTCTCATCCCAATAGAACTCAAGTATTAAACAGAAAGGAGTCCTTCTGGATGTATTTCCTGTGAAGCATACACCTAGACGGACTCAATGACACAATAGAATACATCTAACGCCCTAGGAGACTGACTGGGATATAACAACACAAGTTCAATTCCGATCCATGTCCAATGTAAATAATGAGTCACCACTCTTGATAACTACTATCATTGTGGAAATAGATACAATGAAGGAACATATAAGTTCACCACATTCATATAACTAAAAATAACAATTGTTATATTGAGAGCATAAGTAGTACAATAATAATAAACAAGCACCTTCCTCTTTTATTTTATTTCGTTTTATAAACAGAAAAGCTAAAAGAACATTAGAAAATGATGCAAAAATGTAAGATATGAAATAAGAGTCAGAACCTATTACTTTTTTTTATATATATATATATATATATATATGACTGACTAGCTTTTTATGTATACATCCTATATATGTATATGCTATATATATACAAATAAGATAATTTTATAAGTAAATTGTATAACAAAGTTTTTAGCCATTTTTGACCTTATGAGTATTATAGCTAGATATTTTATATTACTATTTTTTTTTTTTAACTTATTTAGAGCAGTGTTAATTGATGGACAATGCAGAGCAACTCTATGCTAATGATATGCACACACTAGAAAGCAATCAGCTAATGAGATAACCCTCACTTCCTTGAACTCAGACACTGCATGAGCTATATAAGGAGACACATGTAAGTGTTATGAAATTATACAACTGTACCTGAGGAAGACCCATTAAAAGGGTCGAAACGCGTTGTACTGCCCACTGTGATATACATTTTAAGAATAAAGGAAAATCTATTTGAACTCCGGTCTCCTGTGGAAGCGCTGTACCAATAGACTGGTATACTTATTACTACATCTGAGGAGAAGTGTAGCAGTGAATTGGTTGAGGTTTCTTTTCTGTAAATGTCGGTAATCAAATTACCCTGAGGCGATCTACTTATTGCCAAGTCTAAGAAGTCAATCCGAGTAGAACTGTACTTCCATGTAAGCTTGATATTAAGATCATTATGGTTTATGTTCAATATATTTTTATTGAAGGTCACAAAATTTGTTACAAACAACTGTATATACATTAAAGCTAACCATTTTCCATTTGGTTATCATGACATAGAAATTATCTAGCATTTATGGGCCAACAGGGCCTCTACAGTAGCTGTCTTATTAAGTAAAAGACATATCAAGTCAAAATTTAAAAACGAGAGACTTGAAATACACTATGGTAAACAAACTAGGTAGTTTCACAAGTACCGTCCATCTAAAAATAGGACAGGGGGGAGGGAAAAGAAAAGAGAGAAAAAAAAGAAAACCTCTATAAGGAAATAAAGCAATTATACCATGTTATGCATTTGGTAGACAATAGTATCATATTTTAAACGCTCCAGTATGTGTCGACTCTGTTTACCTGTATGGATCTGGGTCACTATGTTACATCACTTCTCTTAGTCATTCTAGGGTGACTTCCAAGTAATTTTGAGGCAGTACATGAAAAAATAGGAGAAGCTACCATATTTAGGAGTCAGGGTAAGAGAAAAAGGTATGACCATATCTTTACTTAAAGCATTCTGGAGACTGTTGGTCTAGGCAGGGCTGTCAGATATCTCAGACCATAGGTCTTAGACACAGAGTCTCATCCTATTGCTATATTTCGCCACATATAGGTCACTAAGCACGAAGAGGGAATAAAGAGCAGCATAAGATTAGTAACAGTAGAGATGAAAAAGTGGAAAGGATATGGTGTGAGGGGAAGGTTATCACTATAGTATATAAAGAGTAGAAAGGGAGATCCAGCAGGGGGACACACAACTATTTGATAGATCATTATGGTTTAACTAAGATGGATACTGAGTCTGAACACTCGCCAACCAGATGGATTGAATCTGTGGACTGACTTATCATATTTTTATTAAGCTCAGGGAGTTGCGTTAGAATATATGGTTCAATATTATATTCAACAATAGCAGGTGGGAATTTGGGTTATCAGGCAGCTAATTTTTAAATATAAGGTTATATTTAATATTGACATTGTATAATGCCGCTCGATTTGCCAATTTTAACCTGTTGTTTGAACTAATTTATTCTATACTTGTAAACCTGCCTTGTTTTCTGTGCAATATAACTAGAGGGTGTTTTTCTACCTATGTAATATGCATTAATTATAAATCACATGTGGTGCATTGTGGGGGTTGGTTTTAAACGTATAAATGACAGGGAAAGCCTGATGTAGTATGCTGACGATTAAGGTTGTTACCGAAACGCGTCCAGTGTTCGGGGACTGTGCTCCCTAAGATGTGTTATTATTATATCTCATAATGCAAAAATAAAAAAGGAAAAAAAATGAAGACTGCATCGATGGCTGGAATTTCCTTCCTTCCTTCCTTCCTTCCTTCATTCATTCATTCATTCATTCATTCATTCATTCATTCATTTCTATAATTCTTACCTCCCTTTCTTCCATGGCCCTTGAGAAAGTAGCTCTTGCCTCCCTTTCTTCCATTTCTGAACTCATTTCTGTAATTCTTGCCTCCCTTTCTTCCATTTCTGTAAGTCTTGCTCATTGAGGCAAAATATAGCTTTTCTCTTAGTGTGTGATGACAATCATCCAGTCACATTCTTTTTCTTATGAGTCATAAGATCAAGACACGGACTGTGACATGACATGGAATTTTATAAGCTAACATTCTACATTCTATTGTGACATCATAATGGAGGGGTGTGGCTATGTGTATTGGGTGTGGCTATGTGAAGTGGGTGTGGTTATATGGAGTGGGTGGGTGCTTGTTACATACATGGGCGTGGCTATGTGGAGTGGGATGGGGCTATGAAGAGTGGGTGTGGGCATGGTCACGTGGAGTGGGTGTGGCCATGTGGAATGGGCACGGCTTGCCACATACACTCAACTTTATATATTAGATTTGGAGGCTGTGCTGAGTTATATATATTCTGTGGTGACTGCTGCTGTGCTATATATACTATTTGGAGGCTGTGCTGTATATATAATATGGAGGCTATGCTGGGCTATATTTATTATTTGGAGGCTGTGCTGGGCAGTATATATTATTTGGAGGCTGCTGCTGGGCTGCCACAGTCTCCTAATAATATATACAGCCCAGCACAGCCTCCAAATAATAAATATAGCCCAGCACAGCTCCTAAATAATATACGCAAGCCAGAGCCTCTTTATTATGTATATACAGCCCAGCAGAGCCTCCAAATATATAAAGCCCACAGCCTCTATATTATATGTACAGCCCAGCAGCAGCCTCTATATTATATATACAGTCCACTCAGGAGCTTCTATATACGTATATAACTGCAAACAATTTTAGAGAGAGGGGGAGCGCACTAAGGCGATAAATGAGGGATGCCAGCGTGTTTTTTAACAAAGGTAATCCACTCACCTGGTATGGTTGTGAGAGTCACAACCAACTGTAGAAGTTTTGGCCGCTGCAGATCCCGGGATGCAGATACATACAGTAAAGGAGAAAAAAGCCGGGGTTTGTCCGCGCTAGACCACAGGGAAAAAACCGAGGATGCAAGCAAACCTTTATTCACACTCAAGCCAACGCGTTTCGTGGCCACCTGGCCACTTCATCAGGGCAACATTTTTTCACCAGGGGCCCACAAAATCCTGGAGCCGGCCCTGAATGTTAACAACCATGATGATCAAATCAATGCAGTTATAGTTATGAGTTCATTGTATTTGTAAGGGCAGTGCCACCACACCTGTGTCCGCCTGCACGTGCCTCCTCACAGACAGAATATTGTTTGAACATTGATATTCAGTGAAAAGAAAAATCTGCTATATTCTCTGATTGCTCCTGTTAGCAAAATGGCTGAAAATTGTTTATGCTGCCTTGCCTGCTATGACAGTGATTTTCTGCATGTTATGTACTGTTCTCACAAAAGTAGTTGACGGATCCACATTATCTATTGCTAATGTATGTAGCTTTTTATTTAATAATAAATAAATCATTAGTTTAATTGGTATCTGTAGATCTTCTTTTTAGAGCCTTGTAATTCTAAGTATTGTCCTCTTGGTGTCAGTATAATAATGGCTAATTACTGTCATGATCTTACTACATTTTATTGACAAATCTGCACCAAATTCTGCATGCCTATCCTGAAGCCAGCAAAGTCTATGAGATTACTAAAGTGCTGTGTCCACGTTAGATTTTATTTTTCCTTGATATGGTTGCAGAAAAAAAAACAGCATGTCAAATGTTGCTACATTTTTTTGCAGTATTTATACCCATTGACCTCAATGTAATCATGAAAAAATGCTGCAAATATGCATAGGTGTTCACAGTGCATTTTTGGTGTGGATTTGGTGCCTTTTGGATAAAAAAAAAAACACATGCTAACTGAAATGTTCTGAAATGATTTCTGGCTACCAGAAATTATTTTCAAGTCTTTCTCCCCCACCCCCACCCCTTCTGCACCAGGAATTGACATGCTGCAGATTTTTTTCTGAAACCAAATCTGCAAGGAAAAAATAAGTAACATGTACTCAACACTTCAGAATTCTCATTGACTTTGCCAGAATAAGAATAGGCCTACAGATTTGTGAGACATCTGTACCAAAAAGGAATCAAAAACACAGTGCACATGGCCTAAAGCACCACCACAGGGTTTTCATTTTACTGTCTCTCTCTTCCCCATTCCCCCTGTGCACTCTTCCTCTATCATCCCATGTACTGTGTCTCTCCCCCCATGCGATGTCTCTCTCTCCCCCATGCCCCCTGTGCGCTGCCTTTCTTCCCCCATGCCCCCTGTGCGCTGTCTCTTTCTCTTCCCCCTTGCACCCATGCACTGTCTTTCTCTTCCCCCATGCCCCCTGTATGCTGTTCTTTCTCTCTTCCCCATATCCCTGTGTGCTTTCTCTCCCCTCATACCCCCTGTGCACTGTCTCTCTCTCCATGTCCCCTGTGCGCTGTCTCTGACTCATCGTAACCGGGTCTTCATGTCGCAGGCGTTGCTTCTCCTGTCACGGTTCCGTGCCTGCGGCTGTGGGGCTCGGTGGTCCAGATCAAAAGTGGTTGGCTGAACAGATAAGGTTTATTCTTATTGTCGTGACGCCACCTGCGGGAATTCCGGTGATCTCACCGGCGCTGCTTGGGCCTCCGGGGGATGTACGGCAGCAAGATGGGACGCTCCCCACAGGACGAGCGAGAGTCCCCGGGACCAGGAGCTGCACCTGATGTTGTATGGCAGCTTCATAGTACTTAGAATGCGGAGTTAAACAGTTCTGAAGAAGTACAGACACCAGTGTTCTCTGCAACGGGTCTTTTACTGTAACCGGTAGATGATATTGGGTAAACAGTTAACGGGTAATGGACTGGGTGGTCTCAGCAATAACCGGTGTTGTTTCAGAGCTCCGCGGTGTTCCTCCGTTCCTAACTTTGCTATTTGCCGACGTCGCCTTAGTGCGCCAAGTTCGGGTACAAGGGGCTACTGCAATTTCCCTGCCGGTGTATACAGCCCGGTGTGTGAGGGGAGCCTGATTCCTTATAATGGGTACTCCACTGGCAAGACGGCTCTAGTCGCGGCTGAAGTGAGGTGCTCCGAGAAAGCGATCCCTTCACTGCTGGTTTGCTGAGTAGCGATGAACGACTTACTCGCTTCGGAACCAGTGATCCGGTTGTTGATGGGCGCGGGTGTATTTTGGACCCGTTTAGATGGTCGCCCAGGTTCCGGTTTTGGGGCACGGGGTGATGGCGCCAACCGGTAGGTGGTCTGCAGGGCTGCACGGAACTGTGCAGAGCCCTCTTCTCCTACATTCCTCCCGACCACTTCTCCTCTCCCTTCTCCTACGTTCTACTTTCTCCTACACTCTACTCCTACATTCTGCCCACCAGGACCTGATTGGCCCTCTATTCTAATGGTGCATGTAGGGTATGGAGCTCTGAGTATTAACCATGTCATTACTGAGACGGAGAATATTGCATCTTCAGTCAGGGATGCAATACCCTCCTGTGACGCACTCATTGCGGGGCGCCACATCTCTCTCTCCTCCCAAACCCCCTGTGTGCTGTCTCTCTCTCTTCCCCATGCCCCCTGTGCGCTGTCTCTCTACCCCATGCCCCCTGTGCACTGTCTCCCCCCATTCCCCCTGTGCGCTGTCTCTCTCTCCCTCCATGCCCCCTTTGTGCTGTCTCTCTCTCATCCCCCATGTCCCCTGTGCACTGTCTCTGTACCCCATGCCCCCTGTGCGCTGTCTCTCTCTCCCTCCATGCCCCCTTTGTGCTGTCTCTCTCTCCCCATGCCCCCTGTGCACTCTCTCTCTTTCCCCGTGCCCCCTGTGCGCTGTCTCTCTCTCCCTCCATGCCCCCAATGTGCTGTCCGCTGTCTCTCTCTCTTCCCCATGCCCGCGGTGCGCTGTCTCTCTACCCCATGCCCCCTGTGCACTGTCTCCCCCCATGCCCCTGTGCGCTGTCTCTCTCCCCCCATGCCCCCTGTGCACTGTTTCCCCCCTTGCCCCCTGTGCACTGTCTCTCCCCCCCCCATACCCGCCGGTGCACTGTCCCCCCCCCCTTTCCCACGTTAGCTGTCTTTCTCTCCCTCCATGCCCCCGGTGTGCTGTCTCCCCCCATGCCCTCTGTACACTGTCTCCCTCCATGCCCCCTGTGTGCTGTCTCTCTCTCCCCATGCCCCCTGTGCGCTCCTTTCTCTCTCCCCATGCCCCCTGTGTGCTCCTCTCTCTCTCCCCATGCCCCTGTATGCTGTCTCTCTCTCCCCATGCCCTCTGTGCCCTGTCTCTCTCTCTCCCCCCATGACTCCTGTGTGCTGTATCTCTTTCTTCCCAATGCCCCCTTCTGTGTGCTGTCTCTCTCTCCCTCCATCCCCCTGTGTGATGCCTCTCCCCCCATGCCCCCGGTGCACTGTCTCCCCCCATGCCCCCTGTGCGCTGTCTCCCGCCATGCCTCCTGTGCGCTGTCTCTCCCTCCCCCCATGCCCCCGGTGCACTGTTCCCCCCATTCCCCCCGTGAGCTGTCTTTCTCTCCCTCCATGCCCCCGGTGCGCTGTCTCTCTCTCTCTTCTCCATGCCCCCTGTGCGCTGTCTCTCTCCCTCCATGCCCCCTGTGCACTGACTCTCTCCCTCCATGCCCCCTGTGTGCTGTCTCTCTCCCTCCATGCTCTCTGTGTGCTGTCTTTCTCTCTCCCTCCATGCCCTCTGAGCGCTGTATTTCTCTCTCCCTCCATGCCCTCTGTGCGCTGTCTCTCTCTACCTACATGCCTTCTGTGCATTTTCTCTCTCACCATGCCCCTTGTGTGCTGTCTCTATCTCTCGTCTCCCCCATGCCCCGATGATTCTGAGATAACATTCTCTGACTGTACATGCAGGTTACATCTGTACATCTGTACATGCACATACATCTGTACACAACACTGTAATCCTATGTGTTTATATTATACAGTAGAGGGAGAATAAAAGTTTTTTTTTTTCATCCCATGAAATAACTAAAAATAATTATGAAAAACAATAATGTGATTTCTGATTAGTCATTTTAAATAAAAACACATATCACAAATCAGCAAATAACATGGACATGTTTGGTGTCCCTGAAATTGTAACGATCAGCACAACACAGCCATTAAATTAATTATGGGGATCGGTAAATGGTGTAAAGACATGGCGTGATTGATTATTGTTCTATGATAAATCCATAAAAAATGTAATAACATGTAGGGCAGGGAGGGGTTTGGGTGGGTGTGATAGGTGCGGCTTACAGACCAGTGCAATGCATGATGGGACTTGTAATAACAGAAGCAGAAAGTGAGGGGAGGACGTTGTCGATTAACCCCATGAGAGCTGGAGTCGGCAATGAGGATCTGCTAGAGAAAATGAAAGGCAATATCTCTACAATAACATGATGTTATGTTACTGGACAACCTGTAACTGTTCGAGCAAAGTGGATGTGATTTCATGAGAACTGCGCCCACTGTGCGTCTACAGACGCCGCTGAACTCTGCTCTTTTCTCTCTAAAGGATTCTTTGTGGAGCATAAAAATGCATGTAACAAACTACTTTATTAAGTTCTGAATCAAAGCTATAAAAAACACATAAAAAGGCGATTTCACATCTGCACCAAAACGCATCAAATGAATCGTAAAAGGCATAAAAAATTCTGCAAAAATGCAATTATCAATTATTGATCATTAACCATCCTGTGCATCTGCTCAATGTCCGTCACTTGCTAATAGGTGTGGCCTGGGTGTGGCTAGAGACGTGGACAAAATTTACCACTGCGCGCACCACATGTTTTGTCCATCTTTCTGTTCTTCAAAAGCTGACAGGTATGGTAGTAATTTGATGTCGTTTGAGGGTATTTTCTCATTCTAGATCCTTTTTCCAAAAGGTCAGCAACAGCTCCTTAACTAAGATTAGACAATGTGGCATATTTGTGAAGATTTGGTAGTCTCTTCTTTGCATTTCCACCATTTCTTTCCTGGTTTTGCTTCGGATTGAATAGTCTTTTTACTGGCATTCTTGACTTTCTTGGATTTCACATTACATGTAGCCTTGATGTTCTGTAATGGGTTGTACTGGGGACTTATAATTTGAGGGCACTGAAACTTCTCCTGAATCACATACCCCAGTCTTGTAGTTCCTATAAATCCATCAGGCGTGGACACAAGACGAGTGACGGTTGCATATACATATTGTACTGCGAGCAAAGAACCTGTTGGACAACAGATTGCATAGTGAGACATATAGTATATCACAAAAGTAAGTACCAGGCCTGGCTCCAGGTTTTTCTGGGCCCCAGGCGAAACAGTCTCAGTGGGCCCCTTTGACACATAGTATGACTCATGAATATAATATAGAAGCTGCAGGCTGTGTATATGTAATATAAAGGCTCCTGGGGGGCTGTATATATAATATAGAGGCTGTTCAGGGTTGTATATATAATATGGTGACTGCCGGGCTGTATATATAATATAGAGGCTGCAGGCTGTATATACTATTTGGAAGCTGTGCTGGGCTGTATATATAATATGGAAGCTGTGCTTCACTATATATATATATATATATTATTTGGAGGCTGTGCTGGGCTGTATATATTATTTAGAAGCTGTGGCAGCACAGCAGCAGCCTCCAAATAATATGCCCAGCACAGCCTCCAAATAATATATATAGTCCAGCACAGCTTCCATATCATACATACAGCTCAGCAAAGCTTCCAAATAGTATATATAGCCCAGCACAGCCTCCAAATAGTGTATTTAGCCCAGCACAGCTTTCATATTATATATACACCACAACAGCAGTCTCCATATATCTCACCAGCAGCCTCCGTATACCCCAGCACAGCCTCCGTATACCACCAGCACAGTCTCTATATACCCCAGCACAGCATCTATATACCCCAGAACAGCCTCTATATACAGTCAGCACAGCTTCTATATGCAGTCAGCACAGCCTCTATATACCCAAGTACAGCCTCTATATACCCTAGCACAGCCTCTATATGCAGTCAGCACAGCCTCTATATACAGTAAGCACAACCTCTATATACTCCATCACAGCCTCTATTTACAGTCAGCACAGCCTCTATATACCCCAGCACAGCCTCTATATACAGTCGGTACAGCCTCTATATACCCAAGCACAGCCTCTATATACAGTCAGCACAACCTCTATATACAGTCAGCACAGACACTATATACAGTCAGCACAGCCTACATATAGAGTCAGCACAGCTTCTATATGCAGTCAGCACAGCCTCTATATACCCTATCACAGCCTCTATATACCCTAGCACAGCCTCTATATACAGTCAGCACATCCTCTGTATACAGTCAGCACAGCCTCTATATACAGTCAGCACAGCCTCTATATACAGTCAGCACAGCCTCTATATACAGTCAGCACAGCCTCTATATACAGTCAGCACAGACTCTATATACAGTCAGCATAGACTCTATATACAGTCAGCACAGCATGTACTGTATATACAGTCAGCACAGCCTCTATATATAGTCAGCACAGCCTCCATAGTACATATGATCCCCCATCCTGCTGCACACAGTAAAAAAAAAAAAAAAACTGATCATACTCACCTTCCATCTGCTTCCCTGGGGCTGTGTCCTCCTCAGATGCTTCCCTACCACATGCTTATAGCAGCAGGCTTCCGGAACTGTGGAGCTTCCTCCTTCCTGCAGCAGTGTGATGAGGTCGCAGGGTGATCACTCATCACTCTGCTACAGTAGGCAAAGTAGGAATCTCCACTGCTCCCTGTAGCCTGTACATGGCTAATCTACATCGCATGCAAATTAGCCATGTGCACTGGGAGCTCAGCAGCACTCAGCCCCTTGCAAGTCTGCCTGATGTGCCCCTTGTTAACAGGGCTGCCTGTCCCTGATGGCCAGTGCCCCCCCCCCAGCTGTTCAGGGCCCCGGAACTTACCTGGGTATGCTGGGTGCTGACGCTGACCCTGGTAACTAACCCCTCACAATTTTGTAAATTTATTATATCTTTTCAGGGGACAACACTGCAGATATGACACTTTGATGCAATGTAAAGTAGTCTATGTACAGCTTGTATAGCAGTGTAAGTTTGGCGTTCCCTCTGAATAACTGAACACACAGCCAATAATGTCTAAACAGCTGGCAACAAAAATGAGTACACCCCAAAGTGAAAATGTCCCAATAGTGCCCAATTAGCCATTTTCTCTCCCCAGTGTCACATGACTCATTAGTGTTACAAGGTCTCAGGTGTGAATGGGGAGCAGGAGTGGTAATTTGGTGTTATCACTTTCACACACCCTCATACTGGTCACTTGAAGTTCAACATGGCACCTCATGGCAAAGAATTCTCTGAAAAAAGAATTACTGCTCTTCATAAAGATGGACTAGACTATAAGAAGATTGACAACAACCTGAGACTGAGCTGCAGTATAGGGTTCAAGACAATACAGTGGTTTATTTAAACAGACAGGTTCCACTCAGAAAAGGCCTCACCATGGTCGACCAAAGAAACTGAGTGCACGTGCACAGCGTCATATCCAGGGGCTGTCTTTTCAAAATAGATGTACGAGTGCTGCCAGCATTGCTGCAGGGCAGGGCGTAACTACAACAGGTGCACGGGTTGCGATCGCACCCGGACCCTGTAGCCTAGGGGGGCCCCAAAAGTCCCTTTGGCCCATAGAAAAAGACTAATACTATTAAAGATTTGCAATAATTGGGGGCCCCGTTGGAGCTTTCACTGGTAAAGCACCAGGAATTGGTGCTTCTAATGAATGCACCAATTTCTGGGACGGCTGCAGGTTGCTATTCTTTAGACTGGGAGGCCCAATAACTATGGGCCTCACCACACTGACAACACCAGCTGGTATTTCCATTTTGTTTAAAAAAGAAACACAAAAATTATCAAATTAATTTTACCAGTAACATGAAGTCCAACATGTAACAAAAACATTTTTAGAATCACTGGGAGCCTTTAAAGTGTTCCAGAGTTTTTACCGTATATACTCGTGTATAAGCCGACCCGTGTATAAGCCGACCCCCCTACTTTTGCCCCCAAAAGTTGGTAAAAGTTATTGACTCGTGTATAAGCCTAGGGTATGAAATGCAGCAGACCCCCATCCTATTATATAGCCCCCCGTCACTGGTATATATCACTCCTCAGTAATGGCATACAGGCCCCTCAGCAGTGGTATTATACAGGCCCCTCAGCAGTGGTATACAGGCCCCTCAGCAGTGGTATACAGGCCCCTCAGCAGTGGTATACAGCCCCTCAGCACTGGTATACAGGCCCCTCAGCACTGGTATACAGGCCCCTCAGCACTGGTATACAGGCCCCTGTGCAGTGGTATACAGGCCCCTGTGCAGTGGTATACAGGCCCCTGGTGCAGTGGTATACAGGCCCCTGTGCAGTGGTATACCGGCCTCTGAGCATGGTAATACAGGCCCCTGTGCAGTGGTATACAGGCCGCTGTGCAGTGGTATACAGGCGCTGTGCGTGGTATACAGGCCGCCTGCATGTGGTATACAGGCCGCTGTGCAGTGGTATACAGGCCGCTGTGCAGTGGTATACAGGCCGCTGTGCAGGGTATACAGGCCCCCTCTGCTGGTATAGAGGCCCCCTCTGCGGTGTATACAGGCCCCTCTGCGGTGTATACAGGCCCCCGTGCGGTGTATACAGGCCCCCTGTGCGGTGATACAGGCCCCTGTCTGGGTCAATAGGCCCTCAGTGGTGGTATACAGGCCCCTGTGTGGTGTATACAGGCCCCTCTGCAGGTATATTGGCCCCCAGCAGTAATACACTCACCCAACCCCTCCTGATTATGTCTCCCGCCAGGCTGCGGCCCCCAGCAGTAATACACAGCCCCCCCCACTCCTGATTATGTCTCCCCCAGGCTGCTGGCCCCCAGCAGTAATACACAGCCCCCCCCCCTCCTTATTATGTCTCCCCAGCTGGCGGCACTTGTCAAAATAACAAACACTTTATACATCACCTCTCCGGCGCAGCTCCTCCGTCCCGGCTTCTTCTTCCTGCTTGTTCCGACTTCTAGTGCTGTGACCGGGCGCAGGAGATGACGCCCAGTCCGTGCTGCACCCGATCAACATGACACCGCACAAGCAGGAAGAAGAATCCGCAGGATGGAGCTGCGCCGGAGAGGTGATGTATAAAGTGTTTGTTATTTTGACAAGTGCTGCAGCCTGGGGAGACATAATCAGGAGGGGGGGGGGCTGTGTATTACTGCTGGGGCCAGTGTATTGCAATATAGCACGCATTTCCCCCGCCGCTGATGGACGGGGGATGCCGTGCATATTCATTACACTAATGATAGCGGCCCAACGTGACCGCCCGCGTCACTGCGGCCCGCCTCCTGCCGTCCTCCAGCACCCGGTCACAGCCCCCCCCCCCACAGCATACCGAGTGACTCAGCCAAGCCGAGGGGGGACTTTTCACCCCAATTTTTGGGCTGAAAATCTCGGCTATATACCCGAGTATATACGGTACCTCTCATAAAATTAGACTGGCGGTAATTACAAAGAATTGTCTAGTCCATTAGGGTCAACACAGGCTACGGGTGAAGCGGTTAAAGATGATGCACAAATAAGCCTGCTTTTTGCTGAAGACAAGACTAAAGACGTGGATTACTGGAACTATGTCTTGTGGTCTGTTGAGACCAAGTTAAACAATGGACCCCGGAACCGCCCATTCTAGTCTGCAGAAGACTGGTGTAGACATGATGTAAGATATTAAATAATTTTTCCAAGCTCTATAGAGCAGTTTTAGTCAGAGAGGAGAGTTAGGGATGAACTAGAGATGACAAGTTCCCTTTAATGTCAGTGCATTTAGTGGGCACACAAAATGTATACTTTTATGCAAGCTGTTCATTGACTACAGTGTATCTTCAGTGTTGTGAGTGCATGAAAAGATCTAATAAAATATTTACAAAAATGTTATGGGTGTACTCACTTTTGTGATGTACTGTAGCTTCCCAAATATTTAAATTAAATTGTATATAACAAAATGCTATTTGGGTGTAAACTATATGAAATATTTTTTTTAAGCAATCTTGAGCAGCAATATAAATTATGGACAACCTTTGTGTCTTTTAGTTCATCATAATTTGTGATAAGCAAACCCATGGACATTTGGGTTCGGCGGGTTTGGCCGGACCTTAGTTAAAAGATTGGTTCGAGACCCAGACTTGACCCGAACTTGGTCCCAGACACCGAGCCCCATATAAGTCAATGGGGATCGAAACTTTGGTCCTGTAAAATGGCTGTAAAATTGTTGTAGTGATGGATAGGGGGCTGCAGAAGGAAGGAAAATGGGGGATATTCCCCAGCAAACAAATGTGGATAGGGAATAAACTTTAAGAAAAAAAAATGACGTGATGTACCCACCATTTTTAATAACCAGCTAAGGTAAAGAAGACAGTTAGGGGCTGGTATTTCCAGACTAGGAAACCCATAGTTATGTGGGAATTCCAAGCCTAAATATGCTAGCTTGCAGCTGCTCCAGAATTGGCGCATCACATTAGATGCGCCAATTCTGGTGCTTTTCCCTCGCCTTCTTCTGATTGTCCTAGTGCAGTGGAAGTCGGGGTAATTGTTTTTGGGATTGATGTCAGCTGGCATCAAAGCCCAGGTTAATAATGGAGAGGGGTTAGACACCCCTATTAGTAACCTGGTAAGTGTAGAGTTAAAAAAACACAAACTGGAAAAAAATGTTTATTTGAACAAAGTTTCCCACACTCCCTCGTTCACCAGTTTATTATTTCAAAAGAAATCCCTGAAGTTCCAATGTAATCCAATGGTGTAATGTCCTATGGAGCTTCATACTGAGAACGAGGCTCCATAGGTCAGTCTCGGTCAGTGGCAGGCACAATGCTGAGAAATTCTGAGTCTTCCGTTGACATGGATTAACCTATGGGGCCTCATTATCAGAACAAAGCTCAATAATATTTGATGTGCATTGTGGGACATTACACCAATGGATCATGTTGAAACTTTTTTATTAATTAATAAATTCATAAATGAGAGCGTTTGGTGGAACCTTAATTAATAAAACTATTTTTTCCTGTGTGTGTTTTTTAACTGTACACTTACAGGATACTAATGAGGGTCTGGGTATGATAGATTCCATCTCCATTTCTAATCCCCCGAGCTTTATGCCAGCTGTCAATTCACAGCTGACATCAACCTCATTAACCATTACTTCGATTGCAAATGCAACAAGGCAATTGAGTAGAACCGGGGAGAGCTCCAGAACTGCATCATATCATGCACCAATTCTGGGGCGACTGCAGGCTGGTATATTTAGGGTGGGAAGGGCCAAATAATCATGAGCCTTCCTGTCTCACCCACCGGGGCCATGGGGTACTCTGAGCGGGCCCTTTCGTCGTTGTCTGGGGCTGCGGGGTGTCATAGTGACGAGACCCGGCTCCGTAGTCCTAGGCGGGCGAGGCAATAAATGGGGATGGAATTGGGGAAAAACAAGGGTAAAGTTTTCAATAGATGGTCATGATGCCACCCATGGTTTGTGGCCAGCTGTAGCCACCACTGCAGTCAGGTCCTCTGGGGATGATGGGGGTTGCAGCTGAGATGTCGGACACTCCACTGGTAGGGCTGGTCTCAAGGGCTTCCGTTTGGAACGATATAGGTAAAGGGGGAAAGGGAATGTTCTCAATCGCTTGGGGCAGCTTCTTGCTGCCGACGCGCCATATCCACCAGCCACCTCCCTGGCACATGTAATCAAGAGTCACACACAATACTGAACTTGACCGGGTTTACTTCTTGCTCACAGTTTTTACAGCAGCTCACAGTCAATTCACTAGTGGCTCAGGTCTCAGATAAGCAGCTGGGACGGCACCCCCTCTCATGTTCCTCTCGGGCCTCTACTCTCTGTCCCGCACACTAACTACAGTCCAGCAGTCACAGGCTTTTGGTGGGCACCCCTATCAGGTCTCCTAGCCCTAGTTCGACAGCCTTCCTTTCGTTGTGCCGGGGGTTGGGTCCGGGACATAAAGACCCCGCACCGCACCAGAGTTCGTGGTTGGGGTGTACAGCTTGCTGGCCACTTTAGCAGAGCTGGTATTCTGGTTCTGGCCCGGTCCCTCGGTATCCCCGCTGACTCGGACGCACCATAGACCCCCTTCTTTCTCGGTATACAGTCTGGGACCCGGACTAGCCTTACGGTGGCAAAAGCCACCGGGTCTGGATGTTCTTCGTCTGAGGTCTCAAACTTGGCTGCCAGGTGTCTCTCTCTAGTTCTTTGCTCTACTCCACTCCACCCTCTCCTCTCTTTTGAACTTGGTGTTTTTCCCCTTTTTGTTCCTGTCTTCCCACCCCTTACCAGGCTCCTTCCTAACTCTCCACCCTCCACCTAGCTCCTCCCACTATCCCGTTGCTAGACATGAAGTAACTTAGACTTGGGATCGGAGGATGTGTTGGGTGTTTGTGTGGGGTGACCGACTTACCAGTTCCAGCTGCTATGCCATTTAGTGGCAACCAGTCCGCAGGGCGCCACATTCCCTCCCTAATAATATCAGCCCTCTGCTGTCTACTTTACCTTCTCTAAATCTAGAAAAATAAAGGGGGCCCCCTCAACATTTTTTAAAATTATTTAAATAAATAATGAATAAAATAATGGTTTAGGGTTCCCTCTGCTTTTCATAGCCAGCTAAGATAAAGCAGATAGCTGAGGGATGGTTTTATTAGGGTGGGAAGACCCATAGTTAATTGGCCCTTTCCAGCCTACATATACCGTCTCGCAGCTGCCCCAGAATTGGTGCATCACATTAGATGTGCCAATTTTGGCATTTTCCCTGGCTCTTCCCAATTGCCACACACAATTATACTTATACTGTAATTTGTTGACAATCTAAATTATTAAGAAAAATAAAGATCATGATCTCACCATTTGATACATCCCACACTTTGATTGCTCTGTCCTGAGATCCAGTATAAATATAACAGTCATCTGGTGAGAAACAGGCACATTCTACACCTTGGAAGAAGAAGCCCTATGGGAAACATAGTAATAGATTTAGCCTCTTTCTTCTGTCTCTAAACATATTCACATGCAATATATGGAAAAAAAGATAGCTACAGGTACATGTGTTATATTGAAATCCTGACCATCTATGTAAAACCTCAATGGTATGTTTCACAATATAGCTTAATATAAACACAAGGATGCATTCAAAGAAGTTTTCTCATTTTCTTCTGCAGGAGCGCTTTCTTGCCTCCTGGCATCCTACTTGCTTGTATGGTTTAGTGCGCTCCTGCTTGAGTAACAGTTTACACCAGTGGCCAATCTTTGCACTTGCTGATGCTGCACATAAAACTTTGCCTAGCAGCATCAGAGCTGCACATTTACTTTAAAACAGGCCAGATCAGGAGCTAACTGTGAACTCCAGTGATTCAGACATCTTCACATCAATGCTTTCAAGCTCTATTGGAAAGAGATTGTAAGTACTTCATGTGTTTTGCCACCACTGTTAGGCTAGGGTCAAACTAGCGTTTTGCCCTGCGTTCATGGGGGTTCTGTTAAAATGATAGAATTTGGCAGCATTAGTGCAGTGTTACTGTAAAGGTAAGCCTGCGTTAATGTGACGCTCGGCAAGGTTGTGGGGTACTAGGGACTGGTCAGTTCTTAGGGAAATCACGGTGGCGGTGACCCGGCTCCGTGACCCTGGGCGTGCAGTAAAGATTGAATTATTTACAGGGAATAAGTTTGTGAAGCCACCTGTGTTTATTTTGGTCAAGGTGACCAGCGCTGCCGTGGGACCTCTGGGGCCGATGGAGTGGCAGCCTGAATGGTATCATCCCCCACAGGTAGGGCATGGCCCCAGGGATGGAATCAGAGTTTATAAAGTGGCCGATGATGAGGGTGCAGGGGTCAATAGGGATGGCACGCAGAATAATTGGAGGAGACCAGGGTTGCAGTTCTTTTACTCGATGATCAATCAAGTCCACCCAGCCAGATTCTGTACTACTCTATGGCATAGCCTGGCCAGCTCTCAGATGATATAGGGCCACTTCACCAAGACAACTTTCATGAGCCTTCCCTGGCCATCTTCCCACGCTGGCTACTCACCTCTCCTGCCCTGCGTCTTTGTACTCAGTGTCCCAAGCCAGTGGCCGCGGGCCCTGTCTAGTGATTGCTCAAGGTCCCCTGGCTCTATGTCTGCCCACCTTTTCAGCGAATGAGCACGGTGTTGGCAACTGTCCGTGTAGGCCTAACCACCTTAGGTTCACTAGTTAAGGCTTTCAGTCCTTCAGCTGGATTGGGACCGGTCCCCTCTGCGAGCTGGTCCCTCCACGCACCTCTAGCTGGTCGTGGATATGGGGCGCCACAGGTGGTTCCCCCACAGCCATACCCCTAGGACCCTTTTGTTCTTTTCACTCTTCCTCCATCCCGACCTGGAAGGAGCCTCTCAGCAGCTCCATCCTCCAGGTCCTACTCCTCTCGACCCACACTCTGCACTCTCCTCCTCACTTCTCACTTCTCTGACTCTTACTCACTGTTGTACCTACCCCCTCTACCTACTCCCTCCTCCTTCCTGCAGATGGGGCCCTCCCTCAATAGGGTCTGCCCAGATCCCCAGGCCTGGAGTTGGATGGTGTTGGATGCAAGTGAATGTATCTTGGCTCGGCAACCCCTCTCACCCAAGAGCGGTAACACCACACCTGTGGAGTAGGTGCAGTGTCACTGTGGCGAATAGTCCACAGGGGCACACATTAACACTGCCAATTAATGCTATGAATGACGGAACCCCGAGTGCCGTTAAAACTCCGGCATCTAAGTGCCAGTGTTTGAAACCTCGCACTCTTTCCAAGCGCATCACATGGCGTACGCATCATGTGATGCACTTGGAAATATCGCGAGGATTCAAACACTGGCACTTAGATGCCGGCATTTGAAGTGTTCTCGGGGTTCCGTCATCCATAGCAATGAATTGGCAGCGTTAACGCAGACTTACCTTTACAGTAACTGCGTGAATGCTGCAAAATTCTATCTTTTTAATGGAACCCCCATGAACGCAGCCAAGAACGCTGGTGTGACCCTAGCCTTAGACTGCACTGGTGTTGAGTACCAAGTAGTAAGCAGTTAAATTAAAAAATCATTCTGTTCTTGAGAATGTAGAGGATTTTTTGTAATCAAGTAAATTTCAATTTAGTTGTTTTGACAAGTATTTTGCAGTTTTTCCCAGTAAAGAAAATTTGACAAATCTATGTTCACAACTGGAATAGTGCAGTCTGCTGTGCTACTCCTGCTCTCTGCCATACTCAAAACCTGATGAGCCCAGGGCTGGCTGGCATTAGGGTGGGACAAACGTGGCAGTTGTCCAGGGCTCAATGTCTCTTGGGGTCCCTAACGTCAGTACTGCAGTCATTATCAGTATAGTTTCTAATGTGGTACTGCATGAAGACTTTTGGTGACATCACAATCGGTCCTGTGAACATGATGTCCCCACATCTCTGAGAGACTTCAGAACCTTTCGTGACATGACAATTATGTGACTGTTCATGTGACCACGAAGTCACTGTTGATAGAGCTGAAGAGGAGTTGGAATGCTAGTAAATCCCTCTACAGTGTGTGTGGGCTACTGCTGGTATGTATGTATGTGTGTATGTGAGCAATATACATGTTTTTAGTGCTATGTTTGTCTATACATAAGTGTGTGTAACATCTTTTTATAAATCCAAGATACACAGATAAGAGTTCATAGGTGAAAACATGTCGGCAATCACCCAATGACCGATCAAAATGCTGCTCATTCATCAGTTGAGTGGATTGTTTATTGAGGAACAAAAATCATTGTTCAAAGCAGCACATTCCCTGATGTAAACTGCAGAAGTGCCGAAGCATGGTACTATAGGGACACATTGATCTATTAGTGATTGTTCTATGCTCATCATTTTTCGTCTTCCTGTGTAAAGAGGGAAACAAGTGCAGAACAACAATATTATCAATCGTGCTCCTTTATTGGTCTGCACTCAGTATATGTAAATGCAACCTACTGTACTTTTCGCTTTATAAGACTCACTGGATTATAAGACGAACCCCAAATTTGGTGAAGGAAAAGACAATTTTTTTTAAAATGCGGTCCATATTCTAATGCCAGTGTCCATCTTACAATCAGTATATATGTCCCTCATCCCGGCACATGACCCCCCCCCCCATCCTGGTATATATGTCCCCCATCCTGGTATATTTGTTCCCCATCCAGGTACATAGCCCCCATCCTGGTACATGGTCTTGCATCCTGGGATATGGTACCCCTGTGCTGGCGCACATAGACCCCCTGTGATGGCACATATAGCCCCCCTGTGCTGGTACATATAGCCCCTCTGTGATGGCAGATATAGCCCCTCTGTGATGGCAGATATAGCCCCCATGTGCTGGCACATACAGCCCCCCTGTGTTGGATTTTCCACCCCAGCCCGGATATGGCCCCCCATAACTCTATATGCCCCCTGCTGGTGCACAAACAGTAAAATAATAAACGCTGTTACTCACCCTCCGTTACTCGCTCCATGCTCCCAGCTGAGCGGTGACTTCCTGCGTCTGTCCCGGGCATCGATCATGTGACTGGGGCGCACAGTGATGACATCACTGTGCACCCCAGATCACATCATTGGATGCCGGGCACAGAGATAGGAAGACACTGAGCTGGGAGCACGGAGCGAGTAACGGAGGGCGAGTAACAGTGTGTATTATTTTACTGTTTGGGCACCAGCTGGGGGGCATATAGAGTTATGAGGGGGGCATATCTGGGATGGGGGGTGAGTGCAGATACATGTAATATGCACCGATCTCCTGTCCACATCTCGGCACTGGCTTCAGCATCGAGGTGATGGACAGTCAGTGCAGTGAATATTACATGAGCATAATGACCTCTGCAGCCTGATCCAGCCCGCTCCAGCCCCCGAACACCGCTTCAAAGTGGCCCCCTCCCTACAGTATATAACAGTAGATTCGGATTATAAAATGCAACAAAGGTATGCCTTAACACCTGAAAAATATGGTAAATGTTTGAGTGTGATGGTGCAATATGTGAGCGTTTAGGGACCTACTTTAATCTTTTGCCCAGGGTACCACTTTTTCTGAAACAGGCCCAGGATGGAGATCATTATAAATCATTAGTGGACCATGAGGATGCTTCTGGATTCAATGATCAGCTCCATTTTGAACAAAAGCCATGTGAAAGCCCAAGCTTTCTTTTGTTATTCTTTAATTTCTTTACTCTGTGTATGCTCTTACTGATTCTTTTCACTTCTATATGTTATATATTTCTTTAGTCATTCAGCAGTACAAGGTCATAGTAAATTTGTAGACAAGCAGAGTTATCCATTAGTCGTGCAGATGGACAAAATGTCAGGAAAGACGGAATCCATCAACTTGCAAACCAAAAACGCTTAACCTGATTTATTACATGGAGTTAGAAAGATAGAATTTC
This sequence comes from Allobates femoralis, assembly GCA_033576535.1. Lineage (NCBI taxonomy): Eukaryota > Metazoa > Chordata > Amphibia > Anura > Aromobatidae > Allobates > Allobates femoralis. Next base: position 432,205,662 of record JARQOC010000003.1, read on the forward strand.
TTTAGCGAAATTGAAAGGTTATAAGTTAGTAATAAGTATACTGGTCTATTGGTACAGCGCTTCCACAGGAGACCCGGAGTTCAAATAGATTGTACAGTTGTATAATTTGTACCTGAGGAAGACCCATTAAAAGGGTCGAAACGCGTTGTACTGCCCACTGTGATATACATTTTAAGAATAAAGGAAAATCTATTTGAACTCCGGGTCTCCTGTGGAAGCGCTGTACCAATAGACCGCTATACTTACTACTACATGTGACGAACCAGGTTTCCTAGATATGATCCATCCGGAGTGGGAGAGATCTTATATGCAATATAACCAAAACACCTAAAAGGTGAGCAATATCAAAGTATAACATCTCTATGTTGAAATTTAATTACTGCACTTAGAGTTGCGCCGGGACTTTTTCTCTTTTATACCCCCCTAGAGACTTCCAGTGAAGTTAATCTAAGTACTAAGGTTATACAGTAAGTTAAACAAGCTTCATAAAAAATTGTGATTACCTTATAACACATCTCATGTTCCCAGTCACCTGCCTCCATATTCCACAAACGCTGAACTGAGTCTTCACAACCACTAAGTGCATATCTTTCCTTCGTACTGATTTCCAAGCATGTGACTTTAGTTTCATGAGACTCCAATTTGTGGTTGTCATCTTTTCCAGGATTGAAGAGACACATTTCTCCTCCTACCGTCCCATAAATAATTCTTTGGTCTTCAAAGATAGCTACTCTGCTTACAGAGGCTGAAATATTGGGATGTACTGTATGCAAGGGACCATCAAGCATCGGAAGAGGGTCTCCTTTTGTTACTTCATACAGAAGAATGGTCTCCTGGTAAGCCACAGCTAGAAAGTTTTCTTGTTTGCTCAGAGATATACAAAGTACAGGTGAATTATGATCAGGAGGAGGGATGCAAGCAACGTCCTGTCTTTGATCTAATGGAAATGCCAGGACAGTGCCTGATGTCAATCCACAGAACAAAATTCTCTTGCGATTTCCAATCTCCAGACAGGTTACCTCTGAAGAAGCTTCCAAAATATCTGTCATACGACCTGCAGGGACGTTCAACTGAATGTTAATACTATTAATATTCAGATATTATACGATCACATGTGTTCTCTATACACTTGGTTGCACTAAAATACACTATATGAAGAAAAGTATTGTGAGACACAAGGAGTTATCCCCCTTTCAAGACAATTTCTTTCTTTTTTTTTTTCTTACATAAATGCATGCCTTTGGGGCTAAAGTTCACTTTTGCAATTAATAATTTTGCACTGTTTGCAGGCTCTGTGATGTCTATTGTTGGCTGCAGAATGAGGTAGCTGAGGATCCGTCAGTGAGCTCATTATGACATTTTGTGGGGACTTTGTAACTATATTATCGCTCTTCTTCTGAGCTCTTGCTGATTAATGACCACCAACTACTTTCAAGTTGAATGTACGGATAAACAAAGAGCTTCTAAAAGCTAGATCGGCAAAATTCTTAATGAAGGACATTTGCTAAAATGATCTTTTTGTCCCAAATATTTGCGTTTAGGCAGTGGCGTAATTAAAATCCAAAGGGCCCCGGTGCGAAATTTGGACTTGGGCCCCCCCTTCCCCCGCGCGCCCACATTGGTCAGATGTATGGGCCCCAATGTAATGTTCTAAATCCTATAAAGATTCTGAATTGACCCCTCTCCCCTTCATAGTATCAATTCCTCATCCCCTCTTAATTATATGTCCTTCATCCTGGTATATATGGTCCTCTCCTGGTAATATGCTATCTTATATATTTTTATAGTAAAATGCAGCCTCACAGCCCTCTATATAGTATAATGAAGCGTCACAGCCCTCCATATAGTATAATACAGCATCACAGCCCTCCATATAGTATAATGCAGCATCACAGTCCTCCATATAGTATAATGCAGCATCTCAGCCCTCCATATAGTATAATGCAGCATCACAGCCCTTCATATAGTATAACGCAATAATGCAGCCTCATAGCCCTCCATATAGCATACATCCTCCCCAAACAGACCCACTCCCTCCTGTACAACCTGCCTCACTCACCCAGTCACACTGCCCTCTGTACAGCCCCCCACACCCAGTCACACTGCCCCTGTACAGCCCCCCCACACACAGACACTGTCCACTGTACAGCCACCCCCCCACACACAGATACACTGCCCACTGTACAGCCCCCTTACACCCAGTCACACTGCCCCCTGTACAGCCCCCCACATACACACACAGACACACTGCCATTTGTACAGCCCTCCCCCCCACACACAGACACACACACTCCCTCCCCCCTTCCTCTCTCCCTCTCCAAAAGAGGCTCTTCAGCTCCTGAATGGAGCTCACACTCACTGCTCCCGCTGGCAGCTCCATCCTGACTGTGATGAGGTCACATGACTTCATCACAGTGCAGCACGCAGCGGACGCAGGAGTTGTAAAGTTACAGTGCCTTCCAGTCCTCCGGCGGCCGTGATCAGCTGCCTGGGACCGACTGAGTAAACCGCCACGCATTGACATGGATGTGCGTCCTCAGGGACGCACATCCATGTAAAGCAGGTGCAGGGGTCAGTGGTCGCTTGGACCCACTAACTCCAGGCCGGGATGCATGTGCAACCCCTGCGACCATGGTTGTTACGCCACTGGATATCCCCATCATCCCCTTGCACCCCCAATAAGGTATCCCCATAAACCCCATAATCTCTCAATATGGTATCAGCATCAAAACACACACAAACTCAGTGATACCCACACAAATACACATAGACACACTCAGGGACACATACACACTCAGGGACACATACACACTCAGGGACACATACACATTCAGGGACACATACACACATTCAGGGACACATACACACATTCAGGACCCATACACACATTCAGGGACACACACACTCCGGGACACACTCAGGGACACATACACACTTCGGGAAACACTCAGGGCAACACACACTGGGACACATACACACAGAGACACAGGAACACTTCTCACCGGTCGACCGCCACCACTCACAGCCTGCAGGTGTCCCGATGCCGCTAAAGCATGTAGCACGGCACCATTCTCATCTCCCTGCTGTGGATGCAGTAAGTGTACGGTGCCGCTGTCCTGGCCAATCACAGGCCACGAGCCGCCTGGGCAGCCAATCATAGGCCAGAAGATGACGTCATGCGCCGACTGGTCTGTGATCGGCTGCCTGGCCTGTGATTGGCAAGGACAGCGGTGGGGGGCAGGGAGAATAGAACGGTGCTGTCACGCTGGGAGCGGGAGAGACACTCAGCGTAGGACAACGACGGGGGGGGGGAATAAGGAGTCCCTAAAGCTATGGGCACAAGAAGGAGAGGGTGACCCCTAGTCTTACTGGGGCTGACCCTGTCTGCCCTGACGTCCCTATACAGTTTCCTCAACTGTCGCCGACCACGAACCTCGTCCCTCTCTGATCCTAGCACTACCTTATCTAAGGATCAGATGGAGAGGTTCACTAGACCCCTCCACTAACAACTAAAGACAAACACAAGGAAAAACAGACAATGGGGAAAGAAAACACTTATCTTGCAGCAGAGCACAGCAACCTCCACCACCTCAGCTTCTGCTGGAGCAAGGATAATGAGAGCACAAGGAAATATCACCTGCACCGAGGGAGGGCAATGAAACTCCTTATAAAGGTGGAAAGAACCTGCTGGGTCCTAGTGACCCAGAATACTGGTGTAGAAACCAGACCGAGCACAAGACCTTCCCAGCCGTCTCCCCATGATAGGGAGATCTTATCATACCTTCTCTCTATCTACACAGAAGGTAAATGCCCCTGAAAGACGGACCGTCCTCAAACATTATGGCTGATTGGCCAAACGCTGGGACCGTCTGCGCGTGGCCTCTACCCTGTCATCCGTGCCACCCGTGACAGGTGCTGGACTTTATGCATTCGTGATCAGTTGCCTGGGGACATGGATGTGCATCCTCAGAAACACACATCCATGTAAAGCAGATGCAGGGGTCGGTAGGCACCGGGCCTCTATACCTCCAGGCCCGGTCGCACTTGCGATCCCTGCGATCGCGGCTGGTTCGCCACTTATATAATTATAAAATCTAGCTCAACCACTGAGTGGAGTGCTCAAAGGGAAAATCAAACCGTAGGATCATCAATATCTATCCCTGGCACATCAAAAAAAGTTCGGAACTTGGAGTTTTGCTTAATGCGGTTTTTTTATTATTTCAAGAGTGAAGACAAATATCCAATCAACGTTTCGACCCTTCGGGTCTTCGTCAGGATTGGGCTGTTACGCCACTGACATAGCGTCTTTCTCACACCAATAAGCCCCATATGGACAGGGCAATTTTTTTACCTGGGCGCTTTTTCTATTTAAGTTTTTTTTTCTTTAATTGTTTTTCATGGCTTTTTTTTATTATGCCATTTTCCGGTCATTTTTCTAACTCTACTCATCAAGAAGAAACTGCTGCCAAGGAGAGATGGTGGCAAAAATGCTCAAAACATCTCCTTGGCGTTTTCTGGGCGTCTCTTGAGTCTTCGCATTGACTTGCATTCAGTGGCGTAACTTGAAGCTCCTGGGCCCCAATGAAAATGCTCCGATGGGGCCCGAAATTATTGCAAATCTTTAAGAGCAATAGTACTTTTCTATAGGCTAAAGGGACTTTTGGGGCCCCTAGGCTTACCATCTTGTTGTATTTGGGACCAACAAACACCTGAGCCTGTGACCAGTGGCTGCTCTGTGTATTCATCTGAGTGATTTCTGTGGGCACATACAGGACAGGTCTGCACTGTATAGCCCAGACATCCTAGCCTGGAACAGACTGGCATATTCTAATGGCCACTTTACACGTCCCGATATCGTCGTCCAACTTCGATAAAAAGTCACGTGGTTCGTGCATTAGCGCCGATATCATTCGTGCGTTGTGTGGTGTGAATGTACAATTCGATGCAAGAACGATGCCAAAACGATATTGGGGAGAAATGAGCAGGCTCTCCAACTGCCCGATATTGGATGGACGATCTGGCAGGTTCGTGCTGTGTGACAGCCCAAGAACGATTTGGAGAACAACTTCCCCTATTCTCTCCCATGTTAAATGGTCGTTCCCTGGTTCGCGCGTACAAGGGGGCGTATACATCGCAGTTGTGCTGCCTGCCGATATCTCCCTGTGTGACAGCTCTTATGCGATCTTGGATTTCAGCCAAAAAAGTGCATGCTCCCGTTTCATTGTATCCAATATCGAAACGATGTTGGGACGTGTAAAGCGGCCATTAGGCACGTCCCTATGGCCAGCATCCACACTAAGTGCAGTCCAACACTCTGGGAGTTGTAGTACCCTCAGTATAGATAGTCCGGTGTAGTAATGAAGATCCCATGCCCAACCATAGAGCCACTCTCCCTGCCCGTTAACAGAGTCCCGGACATAGCACTCCCACTTGCGACCTCCGGAGCCTCAGTCAGCGTTAAGCACATCCCGGTTATCTCACCGTTGCCTTTTGTGTCACAGCTTGCAGAGAGTACATCACTTCCAGATGCAGCGGATGCCGTAAGTGTACGGAAGCATAAACTCCGGCACCGTTCTATGCCCCTGCCCCCCGCCGCTGTCCTGGCCAATCATAGGCCACAAGCCGCCTGGGCAGCCAATCACAGGCCAGAAGCTGACGTCATGCACCGACTAGCCTGTGATTGGCCGCAGGGCCTGTGATTGGCCAGGACAGTGGTGGGTGGCAGGGGCACAGAACAGTGCCGGAGTTTATGCATCCGGTGGGCGTGATCAGCCACCTGTAGACATGGATGTGTGTCCTCAGGGATGCACATCCATGAAAGCTGGCGCAGGGGTCGGCAGGCGCCGGGCCCCTGTACTTCCGGGCCCGATCGCACTTGCAACCCCTGTGACCGCAGTAGTTACGCCACTGCGTTTAGGTAAGAAAAGAATCTCAGATTGGCTCCAAAGGTGGCCAACCCTTTTAGTACTTGAATCCAACACTTAGCAATGCAGTCTGCCTTTACAATTAGCTGTGATTACAGTTTCATACTGATTTTAGTGTGATACTATAATAGCTTACCAACATTGTAACCAGTCTGTTAGTAAAATTTCTTCCTTCTTAAATATTACATGAACTACTGTGAGAGGTATTACTGAGAAATGGAAGGGTTTAGGAACCACCGCAACTCAGTCTTGAAGTGGCAGACATAACGGTGGCTGAGCGCTGGAGCATATAGTGTATTTTCTATAGTACATAAGTCACTAATCATCAGCTATGCTGACTGAATAGCTGCAGACTTCCAGATCTCCACCGCCATTAGTATCGGCACAGATATTGTGCTCTGTGAGCTCATGAAATGGATTTCGATGGCCAAGCAGCTACATGCCAGTCCTGCATCAGCAAACATTATGCCAGCTACGAAATAGAGTGGTGTACTGCATCAGCCACTGGACTCTGGAGAGTGAAGAATCCTGATTCTCTGGCAATCTGATGGACAAGTCTGGATTTGGTAAATGCAAAAAAACCCATATCTTTCTTACTGCATTGTACCAACTGTAAAGTTTGGTAGAGGCAAGAAAATGATTGGGTGAGTAGAATTTGACACAAAACCTTGACCTCAACCTTATTAAACACTTTTGGGATGAACTGGAACATAGTACGTCTTGCTGAAAATTAGGATCTCACAAAAGCTCTTGTGAGCAACAAATCTTATATAATTCCTCAAGAGTTTTTACAGAAAGCCTTCCCAGAAGAGCAGATTTTTTTTTAGCTGCAAAGGGGATGACCAAGTCCATATTTATGCCTATGGATTCAAAATGGAGTGTTATAAAAGCACCTATAGCTTTAATATCTAGATACTTGTGTACATATAGTATAACTTACACTACTACAAAAATCTTAACGAATGTGCAAACTCAAGCTGTTACTGATTTGCTGCCATATTTTACCTTGAATTGCATCCCAGACCACAATTTTGTGCTTGTCACCAGTTTTAGGAAAATATACTCTGTCTCCTGAACTTGACAGAGCAACGCAACCACTGCGGTCCTGAAAAGGGGCCAGTGTCTTGTGCTTTTCATCATAATCCAGATTCCACAGTTTGAGATAATAGGCTTGGTTGGAAGAAGAGACCAATGTTCTTCCCTTCAAGGCCAGGCCAGTGACCGGTACTCCCATCCCATAAAAGCAGTCAATCAGTGTACCTCTCTTTGACAGGTTCCAGACCTAAAAGTATTGAAGATGAAAGAACATTTTACACATTTGCTTTCTATCTATTTTACAATGTTTATGGCACAGATTTTTTTTTAAAGAGAGGTGGAAAGGACAGGGTGGACCTGTCAAATCCTATTACTTTGTACAGGTTTTCTTTAAGGTACCGTTACACGGTATGATATAGAAACAATATCACTAACGATCTCGGGGGCGTGCAGTCATTAGGACATCGTTTTGACATCATTGGTGAGCTGTCACAATCCAACGATTTATCATAATCGAATCTCGGTGTTACAACGCAACGACGTCCTAATGATGTCGCTTGAATGACTCCAAACCCATGACGTTTGAGCGATATTGTTAAGGATATCGTGCCGTGTAACGGGGCCTTTATAGACCTCATCCCACTGAAGGGTGACGTCTGAGTTCATTAATGGAGTCTGCAATTGGTACCAACAGTATCAGACCTATGATAGCCAAAGGAACTGGTAGTGAAGTATGACCCTGTGCTGTTTGTTCTTTATGTCTAGCTGGATCCAACACCAGAAGGTATTTTATCTCTGTTGTTTCCTTAAAAATATTTGCAGAAAACATCATGATTTTTTGGACTGAATAAAGTTAAACTTTGGACTTTTACATGAAAAGTGTCATTAGCAACTTCCACCCCACACATACAGGTTATGATGATATGCAGTATAGTTTATGAAAATGGAGCACAGTTAATAAAGTTCTATCTTACTAACTCGTATGGTTTCATCTTGTGATCCTGTTAATATAATATTCTTCTCACTATGGATTGCAGCTGTTTTCACCAGATCTTCATGTTCTAGAACAGAATCTAGCAATGTCCTTAAGGTGTTAGAATCCGCTCTGAATACTTGGACTTGTTTTCCAAAGCCTAGTAAAATAGATATGTAGCTAATGTTATCTCAGATTGGAAAATACCACAGTAAAATAAAGTGTTTTTCAAAGTCTACTAGAGTAACTAGATATGTTGCAGGTAACAACAATCATATTAAACATTCATACTTTAGATCAAGTTTGAATGTTAAATACACTTAATTAATTGTTATGTCAATGTTCGATGCTTACACCTGATTTCCCATAAATGAGGTCAATAATGTCAAAATTAGAACTACGACACTTCTGCTTACCAACAGCAAACAATGATTCATCATCAGCCACTACCACAAAGATCAGCTCATTGGGCATCTTCTCAGTTGAAATACCACCACCTGAAGAAATCTAAGGATTAAAAATATATACATTTACCATTATGATATCTGAATCTCAAAACATTCATGGCCACTTTACACACACCAACTTATCTGTCCAACTTCTGAACAACTTACTGGTTGCAGTGAAATCATGGACACATTGCTCCATTTGTACACAGCCACAAAATGGAGCAATGTGTCCATGATTTCACTGCAACCAGTAAGTTGTTCAGAAGTTGGACAGATAAGTTGTTGTGTGTAAAGTGGCCCTCAGATTTCATAGTCTAAAAGTCAATGTTTAATTTCAATGTGATCATAGTTCTGCTGGTTTCTACAACCTCAACTATGCAGACTGGTAGTATGTATCCCACAGCTTATCTTTCTGTACAGTACAAAACTGGGTATCTTAAAGGAAAAGAAACTTGTTATTTACCTGTTTTAGCTTAAGGTCAAGTCTGTATCTTCCAATCCCAATCTACAAATTTGCACTTCAGTGTGGAAGTGGAATAACTCCAGTGCCACCTTTAGGTAGCTCCTCATAGTCACAGTCGACTTTCTGACAAGCCTTTTAATATGACTAGGGATTTGTGCCAGATTAGAACCCCAAACTACAGATGCTGCGTTTTGGGGTAACTGCCCCTCATCAGTGTAGTGTGTGGGATTTTCTGATCTGGCTGTGTGAGAGGGCTAAGATGAGGTCTGGGGAAGTTGCTATCTACCTCTCTCACTGCTATAGTGCATGTCACATTTCGATGGTAACCAGCTGCACACTGATGTCCTCATTCTAGGAAATGTAATACCGCCCAGGTGGCTGCACACCAAATGAATATTCAGCTAACTCATGCTGCTTCCACATGTCCGTAATCTAGCATAGCAATAAGAGTAACTCAGCTCTTCTATTTAAGGGTGAATACTCACAATCGGGGAACAGCATTTTGGACGAGGTGTATTGCCACTGTGTTTTACAGTAGCTGCATAGTGGATGGGATTTCAAGAAATCCCGTGCCCACTGTGCTTCTCCCCATTGTAGTGTTTTCAGCTACATTGCAGGTTGCCGGGCTTCCGCATCTCCGCAGCATGCAAATTTCATGCAGTGGAGTCGGAAGAGATCACTATCGGCTGCATACAGGGAGAAGCCGCCCTTGCACCCACCGTTGTCTCACGTTCCATCTAACATATCCAGCTCTACTGATTTTTAACTGTTCCATGTGGTGTCTGGTCTATACACGTCTCTACTGTACATCATGTGCATTGCTTTATTGAATAACATTGGTCCAAGTGTGATCCAGTTGTTTGACACATCGCACTTTAAGGATGGCTTCACACCACGGTGTGATCAGGTCTGGGGCTGTCCGGTGTGAACTGACAGCCCCGGATCCAATTTTGCACTAATGCATGCCTATTGTGCCGGACAGGGCCGGATGGCAACTATTTGCCATCTGGTTTTGTCCCTGTCCGGCAGCATCAGGCTGCATTCGTTTTTTTTTCCCGGACACAAAAACGCAGCTTGCAGCATTTTTGTGTCCTGTGCAAAAATCTGCACAAATTGGATCCTCCTGGAGGTGAACAAAAAAAATTGCATCTGGCTGCCGGACGCCTAGTGCTGAAGCTCAGCGCCAGCCGGCGCTGAACTTCACCTGGAGCGAGCTGTCCCCTGCTGAGAATTCAAGACCGCGGCTAGCTCCTGCAAGCCGCGATCCTGACATTTCAGCAGGGACAGCTCCTGAACCCTGCAATCTGCCGATTCTGGCAGAAAACAGGACCGGAGGGCAAATTGTTTGTTCAGGGCAGTCAGGTTCTGTCCAGTGTGTCCTGCAAAACACCGGACAGAACCTGAGAAATCAAAACCGTGGTGTGAAGCCGGCCTAACCAAAAATATGTTTGTCAGCAGAAGCCCATACTGTGAGGCACACACTATTTTTGAGTGAGGTTCAGCTAGTTAGCTAGTTTTGACAAATTAATTACAGGTCTCTCCCTGGCTGCACCTATCTTTGATTATGTACCATAATTGATTCATTTTGTGCTTGTCTTAATGTTAGAGAAGGATAATTTTTTTTAACATGGACCTCGACCACTGATTAAGCCAAAATATCACCTAATTTTGACTGTAAAAGAGAGGAAATACCGACTATATTGCAAGAAGGGTTCAGTTATAGACAAGCCTTACAAGTTAAAATATATGAATCTAAATGTTCTCAAAATTAGGTAAGAGTGTATACGGTACTCATGCACAAGATGCCCAAATAATTCAGAAAATCCAAAAAGATTCATCACACCCAAATAATTGTGTTTACTATCTTAATTGTTTTTCCTATATTACCAGGGCTAATGAGCCATTTTTGAATCCGACCACCATCTTTCCATATTTTGGAATCACACAGCTACAGACTGGGTATGCTGTTTCCTCATCAATTCCAGGTAACTGTCGTGAACCTTTCAATTCTCCCGTTGCATTGTCCCAGAGATGTAAAGTTCCTCCTTCAGTTACTGTTATCAGGATCTTTTGGGGGGTGAACACTGCAGCTTGCAATGGAAACCCAGGAACCAGGTGTAAGGGATAATATAAGCTCCCCAGATTCTATATTCCATCCACAGACCTACAAAAAGAATAAACCAGATAATGTACTGTAAGGCTGACAGGTACATTTACATACATATTTAGCTTTATGGAATTAAGCCTCTCTCATAAATTTAGATGACCTCAATCCCATGAGGCTGATCTGTATTTGTGATTTTTAACTGTTCCATGCGCTGTCTGGTCTATACAACTTCTCTACATCAACACTTCCGATATAAGCTGCTCACCCCGACCTATGGCCTAGTGTATTTGTATATTTTTTGCAGTCTGGCACTGAAGTGTGTAAAGGTGTGAAGAGTGTGTGACTAAATTACAGTACATTCATGTGTGTAAAGAGTGTTCATGAACTGTGTGTAGGATCATATTTCTAATCTTGAAGGCGTCTCTTTTATACAACTATATGCTAATGCTGTGTCACGAGGGTACCATGACAGAGAGTGTCTTCTTTATTTCAGGTGTCAGAAGATCACAGCGCATGGCTGCATGCACTCTTGCATGGGTTGGATCTGCTTTACTTTCCAGTTAGCTGTTCAGAATTTCCTTGTCCAGTTCTGCAAGGGTTACAGCAGTTGTTTTAATGTCGTAGGCTTTCCATCCTGGATTATCTCAGCTGTTCTGATTTTCCCACTCCCATCTACTATAAATACTCAACTCTCAGTTTGGCTAGTTGCCAGTGATAGCTTGCTTTATCTTGGTCTATTATAACCCCTGACAAATATTGTGGAATCATCGTGCTCGGAGAATGTTCATTCAGGATGTTCAATGTTGTAGAAAAAAAGCAGAAATCAAAAGAAGAGAAATCAAGATAAAAAAATGTGGTAGTCTGTAAGGGTACCTTTTTTCAGACCAAGCAAAGGGAAAAAATTATGGAATCACTCAATTCTGAGTAAATAATTATGGAATCATTCTGTAAATTTTCATTCCCAAAACTAACACCTGCATCAAATTGGATCTGCTCGGTAGTCTGCATCTAAAAAGGAGTGATCACACCATGGAGAGCTGTTGCACCAAGTGGTGGACTGACATGAATCATGGCTCCAACATGACAGATGTCAATTGAAACAAAGGAGAGGATTATCAAACTCTTAAAAGAGGGTAAATCATCACACAATGTTGTAAAAGATGTTGATTGTTCAAGTCAGCTGTGTCTAAAATCTGGACCAAATACAAACAACATGGGAAGGTTGGTAAATGCAAACATATTGGTAGACCAAAGGAGACATCAAAGCATCAAGACCAGAAACTGAAAGCAATTTGTCTCCAAAACAGGAAATGCATAACAAAACAAATGAGGAACGAATGGGAGGAAACTGGAGTCAATGCTTGTGACCGAACTGTAAAAACCGCCTACAGGAAATGGGATTTATATACAGAAAAGCTAAACAAAAGCCATCATTAACACCTAACCGAAAAAAACAAGGTTACAATGGGCTAAGAAAAAGCAATCATGGACTGTGGATGACTGAATGAAAGTCATATTCAGTGATGAATCGCGAATCTGCATTGGGCAAGGTGATGATGCTGGAACTTTTGTTTGGTGCCGTTACAATGAGATTTATAAAGATGACTGCATGAAGAGAACATGCAGATTTCCACAGTCATTGATGATATGGAGCTGCATGTCAGGTAAAGACCTGGGGAGATAGCTGTCATTGCATCTTCAATAAATGCCCAAGTTTATATTGATATTTTGGACAGTTTTCTTATCCCATCAATTGAAAGCATGTTTTGAGGATGATGAAATCACTTTTCAAGATGATACTGCATCCTGCCCTACAGCAAAAACTGTGAAAACATTCCTTGAAACAAGACACATAAGGTCAATGTCATGGCCTGCAAATAGTCCAGATCTCAATCCAATTGAAAATCTTTGGTAGAAGTTGAAGAAAATGGTCCATGACAAGGCTCCAACCTGCAAAGCTGATCTGGCAACAACAATCAGAGAAAGTTGGAGCCTAGATTGATGAAGAGTACTGTTTGTCACTCATTAAATCCATGCCTCAGAGACGGCAAGCTGTTATTAAAGTCAGAGGTGGTGCAACAAAATACTAGTAATATATTGGAGTGTTCTTTTGTGTGTTTGTTTTTCATGATTCCATAATTTTTTCCTCATAATTGAGTGATTCCATAATTTTTTCCCTCTGCTTGGTCTGAAAAAAATTACACTTACTGACTACCACATTTTTTATCTTGATTTCTTTTAGTGTTTCTAAGGGTACCTTCACAAGCGGCAATATTGCTAGGCAATTTCACTGGCAATTTGCTGGTTGCAGTGAAATCATGGACACATTCTTCCATTTGTACACAGCAACAAAATAGAACAATGTGTCCATGATTTCACTGCAACCAGCAAATTGCCAGTGAAATTGCCTAGCAATATTGCCGCGTATGAAGGTACCTTTAAAGCCATAGAGTTGCCATTTGAAATGACTTTAGTTTTGTGCCGTGTCTGTGATCTGCTTTTCTTCTACAACATTAAACAACTGAATGAACATCCTCCGAGCAAGGTGATTCCATAATTTTTGCCAGGAGTTGTAGTTGAGCTGTGAGCTGTGGAAAAAGAAGTTGTTTAAGGAGACATAACCAGAGTCTTCTGCTTGTAAATTTGATTGGTGTCTTCCCATCCTTAATTCCCTTTTTGGTTTGCCTCCCTAATTCTCTCTCCTGCAGTTTGGTGTGCATTGTACAATTGGACAAAATCACCGAATTAAATTATAGAGTAGTATAATCAAAAACACGTACCATTCACCGAAAGTATACAATTAAAAGGTAACTTTTATTAATTCACTTAAATAGACTATTGTTCAGTATGTTTAATTTAATAAAAGTTCACTTTTAATTGTATATTCTCAGAGTACGGTATGTTATTGTACGATTGCTGTTTCTTTTTACCCTTGTCTGTCTTTTCCCCTTTGTGCCTTTATCGTAGAGTGGGACTAGTGTTCCTGCTGACCTGCACACAAGTCAGGGTTGTGTTCAGGGAAAGACATGGATAGGAATGTGATCGCTGCATGGGGTGAAAGAACCTGTCTTGGGTGTCAGGGAGCTCAGGAAAAGTGAGTTTATCCCTCCCTAGTGACAGTTTATCCCTTGCCCTATCTCACTCTGCTCCAAACAGCCTCCTTGGTGGGGTGCGACAGCCAGGAGCTGTCCTGGAGTGGTTTGTGGTGCCTATCATTAGCCAAGTCCAACCCCACCATAAGAGGCTCTGGTGAAAACTGGGTAGTGTGACGACCATCCACCGTGAGGCCGAGCTGCTGGTAGGCAGCACCCCGAGAAACCCCGAGACCCTTAACCCCTATACAGGGATCTGGAATTACAGCGGAGCCCAGGGGTAGCTGCCTATATGAGCAACAGAGCCGGGGAGGTCGCCAGGGAAAATCAAGACCCGAAAAACGAAGTCAGAAGTCCGAGTCAAAACCAAGAGGGCAGCGAAGGTACAAAATCGTCAGGCAGTAGCAGAGTCAAAAATCCAGGCAAAGGTCAAGGGCAAAAACCAAGAGGGCAGCTGAGGTACAAAATCAATAGGCAGAGGCAGAGTCAGAAATCCAGGCAAGGTCAGACACAAAACTAAACACACACTATCACTGGGAACCAAAACTATATCTGGCGGCCTGCAAGCCAGGCTCCAATGTACTTGAAGGGCACGGCTACCTCCCATAGGCTGGAGCTCACAACCTGATGACCTCATCCGGACCGCCCCTAGATCCAGGCCAGATGGAGATGCACGACTGGCTCCACCCACGCCACCTCTGACAGAAGAACGCAGGCTGCGCCTAACGGACACCTCTGCAGGGCCCTTTCCTCTGCGACCAACACCACCCAGAGGGGAAACACAGCGGCGCTCAGCGACAGAGGCAGATGTTGCGGGAGCAGTTCCATATGAGGACAAGGCCCTCCTATCACCGGCGCCACCAGCCGAAGGAATCCGGCTCCTCCCAGCGGCCGAGGCAGGAACACCAGCCACCGAGTCCAATGGCGATGTGACAGGTAGGCACTTAGTCTCACTGCTCCCAGAACCATGCTTTCACTGAGAGGGGTATGACTATGTGCCTATTTCTCCTTCATCTTGAAGTGTGACATGCTGAAGGGAAAGTTTCTTGATATACTGCAAAGTAATTACAGAATGCAAATGTATCCAATAAAAAAATATACACTATGTAGTAAACTTCAGGTTGAATTTTGGTCATTAAGTCCCACAGTCAAGTATAAATATTACCACCGGTCAGTCCACAGTCTAGTGTATATGTTGCTATCAGTCAGTCCACAGTTTAATGTAACTGCTGCCACAAGTCAGTCCACAGCTAAGTGTAAACACTATTATTCCCCAATCCTTTCTACATATAGCATAATTATGTTAAATTCTAATTAGGCAACTGTCATAATGTAATGGAAAATAGGACTAATCTACAAAGAAACATAGATCATCATAATTGGAAATGAAAAAAAAGCTAGCACTCTAACACTACATCTGACCTCTGTTCAGCTACAACCTCTTCAAGTGAACAGGAAGTTGAATTGGTACAATTGCCGGAAAGTAGACACAAAATCTGGTTCCTTGTATACAAAAGGCTGAGAAGCAACACTTTTAGTGCCTTGGTAGATAAGGTTCCTGACAAAATGGACATTTGGGTTCTTGTGACAGGCATAGGTACTATAGTTATGGGAGACACATTTTTGACATTGTGATCCCAAGAGAAACAACACAAATGTTCTTGCATGATGGTGCAGCCTTAGCATCAGCCCTAAATTAATATTGGTCAGATTGATAGAGTTTTTATATGCTATGTTTCCTATCTATGGAGAGGTAAAACCATGATTAGAAATATGGCATTATTATCTTTCACCTGGTATTGCGTGTGTAGAAGTAGCACTCACCGGCCGGACTTTACTTCACTAACTTTATTAGTTATCAACGGACATCAGACTTACAGTGCGGGAGTTTAATTCGGGAGGGAGGATGGGGGTTTTAAACTATGGCCATTTCGCGTCATCCAGTAGGGCTTCAACGAGTTAACAACCCATAACCCCATTGAAGCGCCACTGGGCGGCGCAAAACGGCTGAAGTTTGAAACCCCCATCCTCCCTCCCAAATTAAAACCCCGCACTGTAAGTCTGATGTCCATTGATAACTAATAAAGGTGGCGAAGTAAAGTCTGGCCGGTGAGTGCTACTTCTTCTACACACGCAATACCGGAAGTGATGACTTATCCAGAAGTGTGCACCATTCTAACCGGTCGGCGACAGCATTAAAGCTGGTGCGTTCCTGAGCACCCACCAGATGGACCGTGCAAGATCCTGCAAAACTCCAGAGAGAGGTGAGAAAAACTGAGTGGACATCTTCAAAGTTGTGATATCTTTCACCTGGGGCCTTCAGGTGAGCAGATATCCTGAAGATCAGGCATTTCAAAATTTTTGGGAGTCACATCCCAATGACCAGCCCCAATCTGAGGCCACCAAAGGGAAGTATTTGGGAGTGACTGATAACGAATGAATTCAGATTCTGAGCTTTCGCCCTTGTTCAGTCTGGAAGATACAGTTCTTTGTAGGATTGTTCCATATTTCCTAAAAGGAGTTCTTCCCTCCAAAAAGAATTGGGCCATTACTGCAACCACAGGTCAAGTAGTTTTCTTCTGATTTTCTTCTGATTATCCTTTTTATTTTATGTGACTGGTATTGTATTGTTTATACCCCTTTGTAATATATTTTCTATACTTTTCTAAATACTGCCTAATTTTGGATTAAATATATAAAAATAAATGTACCACCAATTTTACAGCATATGCTGGAGTAAGATTTCCTGATTCATTACTAGACATGTGCCACTTATTGAATTAGGAGCATTTGTTCTAACACGTCTTCTACAATCTTGATAAATCATCCCCTTTGTCTTCATAGTGGATAGCCCTAAGGCTTCACAGCTCCGCCCCTCCACATAGACCTGCTCCTTAATAGCTCTGCATCCATTATAGCACCATCCCCTTCACACAGCCATGCCCCCTTCATAGCCCCACCCTTTCACAACTCTGCCTCCTTTATAGTCACACCGCCTTCATGGATGTATGTGTGTGTATGTAGGTATAGCTCTGCCCCTCCATGTGGCCTGTTCAAGAGTTGGAACTGCCAAAAATCTGTTCATGTTTGCACTGGAAGGAAGAAACAAGAATGTCATTTATGAAAAGGCTCTTGAATGAGTTGCAAATAAAATACTATACATTACTTAGTCACTTAGTTAATTTGTGTTGCAAATCTGTAGTGTTGAATATATGATGTGAAATGTTTATGTCAAAAATAATCATTCTGTTATAACTAAGTACAGTTAGTTACTGTGCCCGGGTAACACCGGGCTCTACAGCTGGTATATATACAAGTTCATATAAATACAAAAAATTAAAAATGCAAGTTGCTCTATGGTGCAGAGTCCTCTGTTAGAAAGTGAGGAATAATTAAGGAGAGGCAAGTGCACAAGATTGTATTCTCACTTAGAGGAGATGTGCTATTATTTTGCCATGTTTTTATGATTTTTGACACTTGCAGCAGTGGCACAGAAAGAATAACTAGAAACATAGCCTGTATTATAGATCCAGTTGTACCAATGACTGCATTCTCAAGAACGTTTGATCTAGCAGAAGCTAAAATCCCCACAATGGTAATATTTTTAATAACTGTACAGTGCTGTGCAAATTAATTGGGACAAAGAATTTTTTTAAGTAAAATCGTAAATTAGGCTTACCAGTCAGTGATTCAAACCAGTATTAACTGCTGTGAACAGGTGTGAGTGTACAACCTTGAGTAACAAAATGTGGTCTAACTGGTTTTAGTCAGAAAATAACAGCTAGCTGCCCCCTCAGCTTCAGTTGAGAACTTGTTTCTGTGAGGAGTGGTTTAGTGTACTTTTTCTCTCAGTGTGATTCTTGCCTGTAAAAATGGAAGTTACTCCATGGAAGAGGTGTAGAATTATTACTCTTAATGAACATACAAGTATGACTGTAAGAGAAATCACTTCCACCGTTGGTGTTGGAAAATCTACCGTTTCAAGAATAATTCACACACACAATGAAACTGGATCGTTTTCTCCAAAACGAAAAGGGAAATGTGGAAGAAAAAGGAAAACGACACCAAGAACTGATAAAACACTTATCAGCAATAGTAAAATTAATGCAAGAAAAACTTGCTTTGTCCCAATTAATTTGCACAGCACTGTATATGGGAGCCCAGAAAAGTAGTTATAGATCTTTTTTTAGGCCTCGCTCACATGACTGTATGAATCAGATGACAAGGAAATCTTGCATTGCATACAGACCAATATTAGTCAATGAGGCAGGTGATATCAGCCATTTTTTTCTCATCCAGATTTGGGATGGGAAAAAAATCGCCTCATGCTGCAAGTGGACACATAAATTGGATGAGACTCGCCAATACAAGTAAATGGGTGTGATAAGAAAAGTGTATCCCCATGCCATCAGTTATTTTTTCTGGATACTTTACCATTCTGAAGCATAGAGCACTGTATATGAATGTAGAATAAGAGTTGCTGAGAAAAACCATTCATATGAATGGCATACGCATGTCATACGGATGCTAGGCGAGAAATAAATCACACACTTGGAAGACATGTGGAATACCAAACGTATTTCACTCGTCCTCCTCTTCTGGATGAAAATTGGACAGATTTTTTAAATGCTTGTGTGACTCCATCCTTATTGTAATTCCCATATTTGTATGAAAAGTATAAAATAAATCAATCAGAGAAAGAAAAATAAGGGCACTCATCCATAAATTGTGCAAACAGTCACCTTTATTCCAGATCCATTATACAGGTGGCAAGGAGGGGAGTTGAGTACCGTGGACAATGGCCTGTTTTGTGCCTATAGGATCCGATTGAAGTGCCAGACAGGCACAAAATGGACCATTGTCCACCATTCTCCACTCCCCTCCTTGCCACCTGTATAATGGATCCGAAATAAAGGTGACTGTTTGCACAATTTATGGATGAGTGCCCTTATTTTTCCTTCTTTGATGGATTTGTTATACTGGACTACTGAAGTAAGCACACCCAGTACACCTATTGGTGCATATAAGAGGGTCCTTTACAGCTGTAGTGTTAGAAACTTGATTCCAGCTCACCAGTTGCTCTATGCTCACCCACCTGGAGCTCAGACACTGGCCTCGCCCTGGCCTCACATAAAGAACAATAGGAAAATTGAAGCCCGGTTCAACAGGACAGGATTTTTCTTTTCTTTTTTCTTTTTCAAAAGAAAGTAAAGTGCATACAAAAGAAAAATTGACATGGCCCCAGTCTACGTGTTTCGACTAAGTTTGCGTTTGCAAAAAGCTGTCTTACTCATGACTCATCTGTAGTGGTGCCCGGCTTATTTTTCTTATTAAGAAAATATAAAATAATAAACACAACATTAATGATTATCACTGCACACCAACATGTGCAGAGCGCCAACACCATTTCGTTAAAGTGTATGTTACCCTGAAAAGAGAAATCATTTTTTGGCACTATCTGCATATGACTTTTCCTATTACAATATTATTCTGCTTTTTATCTATTTCACCTTAGAACCAGTTGCTGAGTATATAATCCCAATCTTCTCATCCACGTGTAGATAAGCATTTTCATAGTTTGTGTGATCTTCTTGAATGCACAAATACTTTTTACCAGTTATTAGATTCCATAAAAGCAATGTATGATCCAAAGAACCAGAAACAGCTCTGGTCCCTAAACCGAAAAACTTTACACATCGTATTCCAGCTGTAAGAAAAAATAGTTATGCCATCATCTATAACTAGGTTTTTGGAAGACATATTATCCATTATCCATTAAAGGTCAGTATCATACTGAAAAATAATATTACCCTTGAAAAGTGCCTGGGTAGACCTTTTAAAAACATGTAAAATCATTATTCTGCCCTTTGTAGTTTGTGCTATACGCATCTTCACATCCTACAGGCAGCTCCTGCATTAGTCCTCTCCATTATATCCACAGAGGAATAGTCCAGCTGTGTTAAACTGTCTCATTTAATTATGCACTCCTTCTCAGCAGCTCTCTCCTCCCTCCTCCCTTTGTTCTCAGTGCAGTGTCAGGTGTCAGTTTCCATCAGGAACTTCTGTTCTGTTGAGGACAAGGAGGGAGAGAGCTATTGCAGGTCTGCCTTACTTGATCTAAACTCCATTTGTTTCTCTAAGCAGGAATCCCTGCTATGCTGGGAGAGATTCTGTGTTTTATTTGACCTCTTGATTTGCTGCAAAGAGAGCAGAGAGGAGGATACAGTCCCCCCTACTGATCTCCTGTGCAGTGATGTGAATATGTGACATAAATATGTATCCTATGGGTAGGGGACAGCAGAGAACTTAGTGGATCATTCACTGTGAGTGACAGATGGAATTCATCTTTTAATTTGAAGTTTACAGAGGATAGGAGAGAAATATAAATAAGAGAAATACATCAATAGAGGAAGCTTAGAGCAAGGAATTAGAAAATGAGAGCAGTTACATATGGAATTTTGACATGACAGATTCCCTTTAAAGCAGACAACCAAAATTATATTTTCTGATTGCTGCAGCTTCTTTATTAGCTGTTCCAATAGGCCAGTTTCAGTGCTTTCGTTTTTTGCCTCCCCTTCTTCCAAGATCCATAACTTTATTTTTCTGTCCACATATAGTAGACATATGAGGTCTTGATTTGTTACTTATGACTATTTGTATATGAACTTCCAAATTGTAAAGCGCCATATAAATAAAGATTATTATTATTATGCTTGTAATCACAGTCTTTGCTGTAATCACACCCATGCCAAGGGTTCGCTCACATGGCCATAGATTCCCCCATGCAACAGAATCAGGCCGATTATGTTATTGACACTCAGCTCAAATTCTGTTCTGAGTTTGAGCAGAGTCTCAGTTTACTGTGCTCCGATTCCCTTCCATTTGAGAATTGGAGCACAGGTGAGGAGGAGTGATTGATCTACCATGTTCTCAATTGTCTATGTTGGCGTATATCACACTGCACTTAGATGAGATCCAATTACAGTCCAATGAATTTCATGCACCAATAGATTTAAATGGGTGTGCACCATCCAATATATGTTGACAAATTCAGCAAGCAATGCTATTTTACTCTTGCTGAATAGACATGAGAAAAGTATTGCTGGTGGGCACCGCCCCATAGTATAACATTGGAGCGAGTTCTATTTGACAAAACATTAGGTAGCACTTGGCCATGTTATATGCTCATGTGAGCACAGTGTAATGACACAAATCCTTGGACAGGTTCCCTTTAAATGTTTATGCTGCTACCTGTGTGGCCAGTGAGTGTGTGGATGACTTCAATGTCCTTGATACTCCAAATTATCATGGTTCCATCATCAGATCCAACTAGAAGAAGATCCTTGTCAGGGTATACTTCTATTACAGTGATTCCTTAAAGAAAAAATAAAAGCAATGTCACACCCCATGTTAACTCTTGAAAGGAAATAGTTAAGATCAACAAACTCAATAAAAACTCTACTGATCCTTAGGGTATGAAAATTTGGGCATGATTCATTGTTGTATTTACCCCTAGTTTTTGTGTAATTTTACCTGTTTTCAAGCTGTTTTTTGTTTTAGGCCAAATTCTATTTTTTAAGTGTTGCTTATTTAGAAGTCTATTTTCTGCTTGTTCATCTGTTTTTTTTTCTCTGCTTGCCATTTTGGGCTTGGTTTTTGTAAAACAGATATCTGCGTCTGATTCATTCTTTGTGCCTTTTATCTCCTGTTTGTGTATTAGTGTTGCGTACAACATTTTAACAGATCATGCAGCTCTTGGTTTTGTGCCAAATTCATGCACCTCTGTGCCATTTAGAGGAGTATGGCACTAAAAACAGGAATGATTATCACAAATCAAAAACAAAAATTGACATAAAAATGATAAATCAGGTAATTACTCTCTATCCTTTCTAGGTCATACAGCCTAGAGGTAACATAGGTCATATGTGAGCAAAATTACAAAAAGAACAACTTTTCCAAGGTAAAAACAACTTTTAAGACAGTACATTTACCCAGAATAGGCCACAAAACAAAAGTAACAAGTGCAGTTTGAGAACTCACTGTCTGGAAATTTAAGGAAATTTAAGGAAATCTGGCATCTCTGGGCATCCCTCTGCCAAAGTAGCTCAAGAATACAATTTCATGCAGCTCCTTCTGACCTCTATTGGACCCCTTCCACTGGATTCTTTTTGACAACCAGACTCAACTAAGCATTAATAAAGATAAGGTGGCCTACTCTTCATATGTGTTAAAGATGAACTATCACTTTAACTGCTGTATATGACATGGTTTATTTTTATTTTGTTCCTGCAACTCTCCATTCCTAAAATATGGCCACTCTTCCCTGAATGTAAATCTAGTCTTTTTAAGCCAAGTGGGTGTGGTCAACTCATCGCTGTGGGAGTGTTCTTAAACTTGGCTGAAAAGACTAGATATATATACAAGAAAGAGGCAGTCATATATCAAGAGCAAAAAAGTAACAATGCTTAATTGAGAAGAATATCAACACTTAATCTAAGTGAAAAAAATGACAAAATCATGTGTATATTGGTAAGTGTTATGCCCTCTTTAGTCATGAATAAACAATCCTTATGAGACAAGCTCT
The DNA here is from genome assembly GCA_033576535.1 of Allobates femoralis. NCBI lineage: Eukaryota > Metazoa > Chordata > Amphibia > Anura > Aromobatidae > Allobates > Allobates femoralis. The sequence goes on from JARQOC010000003.1 coordinate 432,228,289, forward strand.
GTACCAAAATGTTTTTTAGATAATACAAATTCATTTTTAAAGATGTTTCATAAAGTTTTTTGGACATGATTGACATACCTTTCTTAAATCCTGTAAGGGTGGTTTGCAGGGGACCACCAGGTGGCTGGAAAAATCCGCTTATAGGAATAAAAGTAGGATTTGAATACTGATCAAGCCAAGCAAAGCATTGCTGGCACAGGCTGCCAATCAATGAGGGGTAGGATGATTTAAAGAAGTGCAGTCTTGCCAATAATTCCACATAAATGATACAAGGATCTGTTATGACGTGACAAAAACATTTCTTTTGTTACACCATATAATGCATTGTATGAGGCCAACTTCTCAATATACTAAGTCATTATCAAGGTCATGAGCTGCAGCCTTATAATCAACCTATAAACTACTGTCCTCCCCCTCTAAGAAAAAAAAATTGTTCTGCAGAAGTTAAAGGGATTTTAGGTTTGCAGAGAGGTTACCGTTGCAACTAGCTTGATGCAAGTGGGAACTATATACAGCCCATTTGCTACACAAGATGCTAATAGCACTATTAATAGCATCTTTGGGGGAAATATGATACAAATTTTGAATTCATATCCCTTATTAAAATCTGTTTGCTTAATTGTTCAGACTATTCTCATTTATTATTAGTTAAACATTTGAGCCAACATATTTTGCACTTCTGTTCACAGATTATAGTCAGCAGAATCTAAACTTTCTACATCAAACACACCCATAGACTATATGATGTTGGAGTATACCTAACTAAATTTCTTTTAAGTGCCAAAAATGATCAGGGCCACAAATCGCATACACTCACCAATACGCCCCTCAATAAAATTCATGGTAGGTTGGAAGAGCCGAAGGGCATCACGGACAAGCTTGGCCTGTTCATTTTGCACGCTTTCTATGCACATATCAAAGTCTTTGATCACACCATTGATTCCACATGAAACAATCTTACTAGAGATCCAGTTCATATTGCCTGGAAATAGAGTTTTTATGTTTACATGAATTATATAATTTAAAAACAATAAGGCTACATGGGTAATTAATAGAGCATATACTATATATTAGGAAAGAGTTTCCCAACCACACTCCTAAAGTATGGTCATTATAACATTTTAAGTAATTATACACTGAACTCAATTTACACCAACATCATACTGCATATCATACATACCCAAGATTTCCCTCTGTAGTTCATTGGGGCAACCTGCATTAAGAAGATGATAAGGCAGCTCACTCATTTTTCTGAGATTTGGCAAGTTTTCTGAAAACCACAATGGCTGCGGGGCAACCTGAGAAGTGTATCAAGACAGAAAATGGGTTTATCATAGGAGCCAATGGAAGAGCAAAATGTAAACGTTATGGGGCGGGGCACTGTATTTAGTTGCTTAAACAGTCTAAAAAGGGCAACCATGGACAGTCTTTGTGCTGGCTATTCTGACTATAAGTTCCCAAGGCAAGGTCTCACACTCTAATTCCTATATTGTAAAGTGCTTCTATAAAGCACTGTGGACAGTGATAATAATCACTGTAAAACGCTGTGGAATACATTGGCACTATATAAGAAGCACATAATAAATATGGGAGATTTAAACTTCCCAGACATTCATTGGGAAAATCCTTGCAGGTAAGAGTAAAGGCTCCATCCAATTTTTATCCTTCCTTGCAGACAACTTAATCTCCCATTTGGAAGGTACGTTTACTCGGCGATCTTACACCTAGTCCTAACCAACAAAGAGGGTATGGTTAAGGGACTAATGGTATCAGGGAAACTGGTAGTCAGCAATCATACTATCCTTGAATTTGGGGTTGCAAGAAGAGGAAGACCTGAGAAGTCAAATACTTCAAGGCTTGAATTTAGCAGAGCAGACTCCAAGGGCTTAAATGAAAGGATTGGTAGAATTGCTTGGTGCATAATTCTTAAGCACAAAACTGCACACAAACGAAGGGTAGGGAATCTTCTGTAAGGAAATCCTTAATGCATAAGAACTAAAAATACCTAAAAGGAAGAAAAATGGGAAAGACCTAAAGAAACCATGATGGTGAACCAAAAAATTACATCACCTTCTAAGGCTGTGGTCACAGTTGCATTTTTCAAAAGCGTTTTTGGAGACCTGCGTTTTCAAAAACGCATGTAAAAAACGCACCCATAGGCCCCCATGTTAAAAAACGCATACCCTAATAGCAAAAACGCATGTGTGACTGTTCAATGCGTTTTTGGTGCATTTCCAAAAACGCATGCGTTTTTTAATATGGGGCCTTATGGGAAACGCATGCAAAAACGCATGTACAATTAGTGCCATTCAAAAACGCATGCGTTTTCCATAGGAGCCCATGTTAAAAAAACGCAAGCGTTTTAGAAAACGCATGCGTTTTTTTAACATGGGCTCCTATGGAAAACGCATGTGTTTTTGAATGGCACTAAAAGGTACTAATTGTACATGCGTTTTTGCATGCGTTTAACATAGGGGCCCATGTTATAAAAACGCATGCGTTTTCTACAAAATCGCATGCGTTTTTCAAAACGCACCAAAAAATAGTACATGCACTATTTATTGGTGCAGATTTAAAAACGCAGCCAAAAACGCAGGGAGCCATCACACACCTTAAAAAACTCATGCTGACATGAAAAAACGCATGAGTTTTGTTAAATCACTAAAAAAAACTCACGTCAACTGTGACCAGAGCCTATAACAGAAAAAGCAAACATAAAACAAGTAGAAGTTGGGGATTATAGCTAAGGAAGACTATATGGCAATTTGCAGACTTTGCAAGACAAGCATTAAAGATGGTAAGGCAGAACACGAATTGGGGCTTGCAGGAAAGTCCAAGGGTAATGTAAAAGGATTTTGGAGGTATGCTAAAAACAAAAGAAAAGTGAAGAAGACCATTGAGGTCCTGCAGAAAAAAGTTGAAACAGTCAACATGGTAAAACAGCATGTGGAGCTACTAAATTCATATTTTATATTTGCCTTCAGCCAAAAAACTAATACAAGCATCAGCAATAATCATGATAGAAATGATGGTCAGGAAGAATCCAAGTTGTCAATACGCAAAGGATAGTTTAGAAAACACTTAGATAAGCTAAAGGAAACCAAGATGATATGCTAGAGTCCTGAAAGAAATTGCAGATGAAATAATGGTACTAGTTGGAATGATCTTCAATAAGTCTTGGGAAGCAGGAGTGATCCCTCTATTTTGTAAAAGGTCAAATGTGGTCGCGATTTACAAAAAGGAAGATGCAGGAAATTACAGGTAAGTAAGCATGACTTCCAAATCAGGAAAAAGCAAATTTCACTGCAACCAGAGATCTATGAACTATATCTGCACAAATATCTGTGTGTGTGACGTGGGCCTTAAAAGTTATATAACAGATGCTCAGCAGGTACACATCATATACGGGTCATTCCATGTCAAGTGAACCAATGATTATTACCTCTATATTTTTAATTCTTTTGAGATTTTGTTATTTTATAATAGCATGTCAGACGATGCAAAATGTGAAGAGAAAAATTTTTTAAAAAATTTATTTTTTTTAAAAATGATTTTCAAAGTTCGGAAAAAGTGTGAATTTCGCTGTTGCCTGCCTTTATGTTTCTCCTCATAACTCAGGCTAGGAATAAGATAGAGAGAAAAAATAAACACCAATCTACTCAGAACTATACAGGCTTTCATCAGATATGTCACAAGAGGATCTTTGTTAATATTTTACCCATGTGATCGCAAGCGCAAAACTTTAAAACGCATTTCCGAAAAATCGGCGCGCTTTAAATATTTCAAAAACTGCCCATGTGTCTGCTTTGCTCTTAGCCACATCTGTACCAAATTTCAAGTTGGGATCGCAATGGGATCATATTTTAACATATTTTACTATTAATAGCGTCAATGGGTCATTCCATATCAAGTGATCTAAATATGAATATTTTTTTTACCTGACGTCTTTAGATTTTTTTTTTTTTTTTTTCTTTATGAAGTACAACTTTAGTTAATTACAAATTAAAAGTTTGGAATTTTTTTCTTCATCAGTTAATTTTTTACAGATTTTTAAAGTTTAAAAAAAGGGTGAATTTTGGCCTGGTATGACTTTACATTTTTTTATCTCGGGCTAGAAATAAGATAGAGAAACAAAATAAACACCATTCTACTCAGAACTGTCCAGGCTTTCACCAGATATGTCACAAGAGTATATTTGTTAATTTTAATTTTTTACCCATGCGAATGCAAACGCAACATTTTGAAACGCATTTCCGAAAAAACGTTTTAATAAAAATTTTCCAAAACTGCCCATGTGTTGTTTATGCTCTTAGCCACATCTGTACCAAATTTCAAGTTGGGATCGTGATGGGATCATATTTTAAAATATTTAACTATGGTTAATCTCATTTTTATTAAATTTTGAAAAAACATATGAAAGACATACATTCAATCTTTTAACAAAATCTTGAGACATATAAAATATACAAAAAGAGAATTCACAAAGTTATTAGTAACTTTAAGATAAGCTGCAAATTTACTTTTGCGCTTATCTCTGGTGCAATATATACTACAATCTAAATATAATTCCAAACACTAAAGTATACAACCTTTCTCAGGGTTTTGAGATGTTCTTATGTCAAGGGGACAAGCAGCCCCAGCAGAATGATTTTTATCACTTGGCCCCTTCTAACAGGTTGACCACGTAAGTGGGTCATTACCCGTTGAGGCCTAGTTGGAATAGTCTATCGACTGGTGTACCAGAAAGGAAGGCCGAAATATTAATGATCTACTCACAGCTCAGAGTTTCCGATACCTGTCTAATGTTCACTAGAATTCTGAAGGTATAGGTGTAGAAAGGAAATACCTAGACTGAATGTATCAGATGGGAAGAAAAGAGAGATAGAAAAGAAGAGAGAGAGAAGAGAAACAAAAACCATTAGAAAAAGTTATACTGGGAAAGAAAAGCCACGTAAGAAAAAAAGAAAAAAAGGAGGGGGGGGGGGACGGGTGAGGTATGGGAAGGAGAAAGGGTACTCATCCCACTGGCTCCCCTTCAGCCAGAGGTCGAGCCATATTATCTGTGCTGGAAAAGATACTCTTAAATTCTGCAGAGTCGTGAAAAAGAATCCATTCAACCCAAATCCCTAAGAATTTGTTCCGAGATCCCGACGCATCAGCTGCGAGCTCCTCCATTCGATATATGTCCATCAATTCTTTGAACCAATCAAGTAGAGATGGAGCCCGGGTTGATTTCCAGAACCTCGGGATCACAGCACGAGCAGCCGAGATGCAAAAGCGGAGAATATCCCTCTTCTGTAGCCCAATAGGACCTGGAAAAATGGATAACATTGCCGATTCTGGGCAGCATTCGGCTTGTTTACCTGTTATCCGGGCGTATGCATTGAAAACCTCAGACCAGAACCGCCGGATTTCCCCACAACTCCACCAAATGTGTATCATTGTACCCTTCTCTTCCCCACAGCGCCAGCAGGTATCAGGGGTTCCAGGGAACATGTTCCGGAGTGTCGTCGGCACAAGTACCATCTAGTGAGCAGCTTATAACTTCTTTCTTGTGCAGAACAAGCGCTAGCTAGTGAGTGAGTAAATATAAAGCATTTCTGCCAATTAGCTTCTGAAATGCTACACCCCAATTCCCTCTCCCAAGCACGTTGGAAGTAAAGGGTGCCCTGCTCTCTCATGGACCCTAAGGCCTGGTATAGAACTGATATTTTGCGCCTCAGTGGAGCCTCCAGTTGGAATAACCTCTCCAATACGTTGGGCGTCAATCTTACCCTGCAAGAGTGGTCAGCTGAATATAAGTATGCTCTGTATTGGAGAAATTCGAACCACTTAAGAGGTCTCGTAGGTTCTTTGAGTTGTAGCTCTGCCATCGGGGGCAAACCACCACTGGACAGAGTCTGTCCTACTCGGGTGTCTTCCAGACTCCGCCAACATAAAAATCTCTGCCTGTCAAATCTGGGTGGGAAAGATGGGTTGGAAAAAAGGGGAGTCAAAGGGCTAAGTCTGTCGTTTAAGCGGAGGGTTTTCGTCACTAGGTGCCATACCTTCAAGGTGTTTCTGGTCATGTCTGTCAAAGGTACTAGGTCTGTGGAGTCTTTAGGGGAAATCCAAAGCAGGTGTTTCAGCGGAATCCCCAAACCCTCTTGCTCCACCCCTACCCATTTCTTGGAGGACGCATGATAATGCCAATCTAGAGCTCTAACAAGAGAGGAAGCCACAAAGTACGCTCGTATGTTGGGTAGTCCAACCCCTCCTCTGGTCTTGGGCAAGGATAGGATATTCATTCGCAATCTGGACCTCTTGCCCCCCCAGACAAATCTAAGGATCATAGATTGCATTTTGGAGAGGAAGCCTCTATCCAATAGAACAGGAACTGTCTGAAAAGTATATAAGAGTCGGGGCAAGACATCCAATTTGAGCTTTAATTGTCTATAGGAGGTAAATGCCGATTCCGCGTTAGTCAAAAGGGGTTGATAATTTAAATTGAATATTTGTTTAAGATCTTGGTATAAGGACTCCCAAGTACTTAATGGCTTCTACTTTCCATTTAAATGGGAACTGTTTAGATAGATGAGAAACCAATTCTCCAGGCAAAGAAATATTGAGTGCCTCGGTTTTGGAGCAATTCACTTTAAAGTTGCTCAATTGTCCGAACCGTTCAAACTCCATTAAGACCGAAGGGATGGAGACCAGGGGCTGGGAGATGTAAAGTAGCAGGTCATCTGCAAATAAGGCTAATTTGTGATGACTCTGTCCCAGCTTGACCCCATGGACGCATTCATTGGACCTAAGTGCAAAATATTTAACTATTATAGTGTCAATTCAAAAATCACCAAGAACACAATCAGTCATTTTTTCACAATTGCCCGTCAATAGTTTGAATTTGATATAAAGAAACATAGTCTTGTAACATATCAAATGAAAGCTGTTACCGTTCTGAGTAAAATGATGCCTCTCCCACTTCATTATCTTATTTCTAGCCTGAGATAAAAAAATGTAAAGTCATACCAGGCCAAAATTCACCCTTTTTTTAAACTTTAAAAATCTGTAAAAAATTAACTGATGAAGAAAAAAATTCTAAACTTTTAATTTGTAATTAACTAAAGTAGTACTTCATAAAGGAAAAAAAAAAAAAATCTAAAGACGTCAGGTAAAAAAAAAATTCATATTTAGATCACTTGATATGGAATGACCCATTGACGCTATTACTAGTAAAATATGTTAAAATATGATCCCATTGCGATCCCAACTTGAAATTTGGTACAGATGTGGCTAAGGCTGGCTTCACACTTGCAGATGCATGTGCAGCGTTTTGCAGATGCATCTGCAACTATCAGCATGCAGACCGCGGCCCCTATGTTTATAATGGGGCGCACCGCGGTCTGAAAGCACTCATTCATTCCTATATGTGAACCGTCCGCAGGCGGATGCCTGCTTACAGATCACACACTCCCGCCCGCACCATGGACGCGAGATGTCGCGTCCATGGTGCGGGCGGGAGTGTGTGATCTGTAAGCAGGCATCCGCCTGCGGACGGTTCACATATAGGAATGAATGAGTGCTTTCAGACCGCGGTGCGCCCCATTATAAACATAGGGGCCGCGGTCTGCATGCTGATACTTGCAGATGCATCTGCAAAACGCTGCAGATGCATCTGCAAGTGTGAAGGCAGCCTAAGAGCAAAGCAGACACATGGGCAGTTTTTGAAATATTTAAAGCGCGCCGATTTTTCGGAAATGCATTTTAAAGTTTTGCGCTTGCGATCACATGGGTAAAATATTAACAAAGATCCTCTTGTGACATATCTGGTGAAAGCCTGGACAGTTCTGAGTAGATTGGTGTTTATTTTGTTTCTCTATCTTATTTCTAGCCCGAGATATGATAGAAAATGTAAAGCCATACCAGGCCAAAATTCACACTTTTTTAAAACTTTAAAAATCTGTAAAAAATTAACTGATAAAGAAAAAAATTCAAAACTTTTTTTTTGTAATTAGATAAAGTTGTTCTTCATATACAAAAAAAATTAAAAAAATCTGAGGACGTCAGGGAAAAAAAATATTCATTTTTGGATCACTTGACATGGAATGACCCATACACAGCATATGGATGCTGCAGAAGTGTATATACACACACTTCACTCAAAAGATATCTAAACACACACACACACACACACAAAGCAACTCATACACAGCTCCCACACAAAACTCACACACAGACACGCAGCTCACACACACAACTTCCACACACAGACACGCAACTCACACACAGACACAACACACAGTTCACACACACAACTCACACACAGCTCACACACAGACACGCAACTCAGACACAGCTCACACTCAGACACAGCTCACACTCAGACACAGCTCACACGCACACAACTCCCACACACAGACACGCACTCACAGACACAACACACACACAGTTCACACACAACTCACACACAGCTCACACACACAACTCACACACAGCTCACACACAGACACGCAACTCACACAGACACCAACTCACACACAGCTCACACTCAGACACAGCTCACACTCAGACACAGCTCACACACACATGCAACTCACACACACATGCAACTCAACACACACACAGCTCACACAACACACACACAGCTCACACAACACACACAACTCACAACACACACACACAGCTCACACAACACACACACTCAGCTCACACAACACACACAGCTCACACAACACACACAGCTCACACAACACACAAACTCAGCTCACACAACACACACAGCTCACACACACACATGCAAATCACACACAACACACACACACACAGCTCACACAACACACACAGCTCACACAACACACACAGCTCACACAACACACACACACAGCTCACACAACACACACAACTCACACAACACACACACAGCTCACACAACACACACAGCTCACACAACACACAGCTCACACAACACACACACAGCTCACACAACACACACAGCTCACACAACACACACAGCTCACACACACACACACAGCTCACAACAACACACACAGCTCACACAACAACACACCACACAGCTCACACAACACACACAGCTCACACACAGCTCACACAACACACACACAGAGCTCACACAACACACACAGCTCTCACAACACACACAGCTCACACAACACACACACACAGCTCACACAACACACACAGCTCACACAACACACACACACAGCTCACACAACACACAGCTCACACAACACACACAGCTCACACAACACACACAGCTCACACAACACACACACTCAGCTCACACAAATCTCACACACAGCTCACTCACAGATTATACAGATACCTCACACAGTCCTCTGTGCTGTTTGTACATGTGCAGCTTCACATGCTCACAGCCCCTGGGCCCCAGCCCCCAGGTCCCAGCCCCCTCACTCCCTGGCCAGCAGTAGATCTGTCACCTTGTGACCTGGAGCTTCTTATCATCGGTATCTCAGCACAGGAGGCTGCTCTCTGATCTTTGTCGGCTCTCACTTCTTCCCACGCCGTGCAGGAGAACATGAGCACCCCCTGCAGATGCCGCCCCTTCCTTCACCAGCAGGTGGCGCCGCCTGAATCAGGCCACTCACATTGCCTCATCATTGATTCGGCCCTGGCCACGAGGGATTCCCTACTCCTTGATTCTGCAATATTTACTGCTCTATCTAACATCCATTTTTTGTATCCTCTTGATCGTAACCTTTTAGTCATGACAACAACTTCATTCTTAAAATCCACTTATGTGGTGCAGTTGCGTCTTGCTCTTATTAATTCCCCTACCGGCAGCTTTTTAATCACATGTTTAGGATGGTTACTTTCTGCTCTAAGGACCGAGTTCCCACTAATGGGTTTGCGATAGATGTAATTTTTCCTGTTCTTTCATTACCCACTAAATACACATCCAGAAATGGAGTTTCAGTTCCGTGTACCTGCATTGTAAATCGCAGATTGAAATCATTCGTATGAAAATATTCCAACATTTGGGCGGGCGATGGTTAGTGAGATATCCAGGACGGTACCCCCCAAATAAAGGTCAGATCGTCCAGGTACCTACCACACCACCACTCTTTTCTTCTCTTTCCCTCCCCCCTCCCCCTCTCCTTCCCCATTTTTTTTTTCTCTTTTACTTTCTGTTATCAGCTCTTTTCTTCTCTTTCCCTCCCCCCTCTCCTTCCCCATTTTTTTCTCTCTTTTACTTTTTGTTATCAGCTCTTTATTTCTCTTTCCCTCCCCCTCTCCTTCCCCATTTTTTTTTCTCTCTTTTACTTTCTGTTATCAGCTCTTTTTTCTCTTTCCTCCCCCTCTCCTTCCCCATTTTTTTTTTGTTTTTCCCTTTTACTTTGTGTTATCAGCTCTTTTCCTCTCTTTCTCTCCCCCCTCTCCCTCTCCTCCCCCATTTTTTTTCTCTCTTTTACTTTCTGTTATCAGCTTTTTTTCTCTCCCCCCCCCCCCCCTCCCTTTCCCTTTTTTTTTTTTTTTTTCTTCTTTTTAACTCTTTCAAAACCTGCAGGTATGTGATTGGATAGAAATAATTGATGTATATTTGTCACACATGCGAGAGGGGAGTGTTTTTTGCTTTTAAATTGTATATATTTCTGTTGTCTGTATTGCCATTGTACTGACGATTAAGTGGGCTAGACCCACGAAACGTGTCCAGAAGCTCCTCTGGAGCATGTGTGATTTTTAAATTTTTTTGAAAATAAAAAAGGAATTTTGTGGCACCGGATTCTACACCTTTATTCTATTGCTACTGGTGGTTGCCAAGCCACCTTCCGGTTTACCTGGGAGTCCTGGGAATATTAGGTGGTTGGAGCTAATCCTTCTCTTGATTTATCAATTACCAGAGCCAGCACAGCTTTATGACCAATAAATCTTGACATACCTGATTTCCTTATACAATAAAGTCACTGAATGGCTGTGCCAGGGGAATGCTGTGTATATAGTATACCTTGACTCCATAAAGTATCACATAACACCCTCAAAAAATTATCAAACGCGGAATCGACAAAACAAATCAGTTATATGGATTTACAACTGGCATAATGATCAGGAACAATGAGTAAGGGTACGGAAACACTTCAGTTCCTGATCAGTTTTCCTCATCAGTTTTCCTGATCAGTGTTCATCAGTTTGTGTGCCAAAACCAGGAGAGAACCTTGCAGAGAAAAAGTATAATTGAAAGATTGACACCTGTGGTGGGTTTTGGAGTCACTCCTGGTTTTGGCACCCAAACTGATGAACACTGATCAGGAAAACTGATCAGGAAAACTAATCAGGAACTGAAGTGTGTCCCTACCCTAATACTAAATGTCTGCACATCGAAGAGGAGGATAGTTGAATGCGGGGGGCCACAAGGCTCTGTCCTGGGCCCAGTATTGTTCAATATATTTATAAATGATCTGGATAACAAAATAATTGGGGAAAGCATACATTTTTAATGATATGAAGATAGGAGAAATAGCCAACATTAGAGAATAGAGAAAGCACGTTCAAAAGGACCTAGAGACATTCGAACAATGGGACGAGTTGAACAGAATGGTGTTTAACAGGGACAAATGCAAAGTCCCACATCTGGGTAAAAGAAATGTAAAAAGAATATATGGTATGGAAGAAATATAACTAAGCAATAGCACAGGGGAAAAAGACTTGGGCATAATTGTAGATCACAAATTCAACATGAGTCAACAAGTGTGGTGCTGAAGTTAAAAAGGCTAACACAATTCTGGGATATATCAAGACAAGTATTGAATCTAGATCAGGAGAGGTAATTATTCCCCTATACTGGCCCTGGTCAGACTCCACCTGAAATACTGTGAACAGTTCTTATTAGTGATGAGCGAGTATGCTCGGCGCTACTTGTTACTCGCACGAGTATCCCGGTACTCGGGAGGCTCGGTGAGCACCGAGTACCGCCAAGATGCTCGGACTCCTCACCAATAATTATTGATCTGACACAAATACACTGCTCCCTTCAGTGCACACAGTGAGCTGGCACCACACAGGGAGCAGATTCATTGTTAGGATCCCTCTGGGGGGCACAGCAAGGTGTTGTATGCTGCGGCAATTTGAAAAAGCCCCCCCTCCCGCCCTTTCCCAGAAAAATCGTTTTATAACTGGAAGTCTGAGGGCGGAGCCTGTCAATAATTGACTTACATTGGGCTCGGTGCTCTGGCCGAGTACACGAGTATCTTGGGATGCTCGGCCAGAGCATCGAGCACCCGAGCATTTTAGTACTCGATCATCTCTAGTTCTTATCCAATTCAAGAAATACATCAATATATTAGACAAAAACAAAGGAGCAGGGAGCGCACATAGAACAGTTACCATGAGGACACCAGGAGAATTTATCAATGAGTGCACTCACCTCATCCAGTTGTGTAACACACAACCAGTTTAAAGGATATGGTCGCTGCAGATCTCACAGGAAAAAAGCAGAAATCAGGAAGGAATCAGGATTTATTCTGCGCTGACCACTAGGACTTGCTGCAGAAGCATTTTATTTAACACACTACACACAGATATAACACACTTAGCCTACGCATTTCGTGATCCACCGATCACTTCATCAGGGCATATGATACAATCAAAGTGCAAAAGTCCTTTTAAAATGTATGTTACTGACGTCACAATTTGGATTGCCAAACGTCAGTTCCGTGAAAAACGCCCCTTGTTTCACTGTTATACAGATATATACAGAAATGTCCAACAATTACAAAAATCAATTTATCAATTATGCCACCTTTAAACCAAAATCACAACTTACTTTCTAAAACACACTAATAAAAATTAAATCCCATTTAATAATAAATACATTAAAATCACCAAATTAGAGGTCAGTATTGGGATCTGAGCTCACTCATTCAGGGGTCTTTACACTGAAATTCCTTCTACCATACCACTAAACTGTCTTTTCTTTTTTAGCTACCAACACTAGACCTTTCTTAAGGAGGAGATTTTTTTTATTTCAGAATTAAAAACCAACCATGTAGTGGAATTGAACTAATTTTCTCTGAGTCTCTACACCAAATGCCCCATACCATGAAATGATTAAGGTTTTTTGGTTTAAGACACATTGGTACTTCTTTTAAAATATTGAAAAAGCTACCAACCAGTGGAATCAAACTCATTCATTCCAGGTCGCTAACGCCAGAGACCCTTTTATTACCCCTACACTACTGCACATCTATTGGTTGATTAGGGGGTTGTTTTTGGCTTAAACAACCCAATATAATAGAGAAAGTCCAGAGAAGAGCAACCAAGATGGTAGAAAGTCTGCAAACCATGCTCTATTACGACCAGCTACAAGAATTAGGAATATTTAGTTGGCAAAATAGAAGGTAGAGATGAGACTTAATAGCGGTCTACAAAACTGTGAAAGGTAATCACAGTGAAGAGGGAACTAGCCTACTGTAATTTGCACAGGGAAGTTCAAGAAACTTTCTGACCGTAAGGGCAGTCAGAAAGAGCAATGGCCTGCCATGGAAGCTGGATAAATATATAGCTGGGATTTAAGAAAACCTGCACACACAGGGAGTTGGACCTGATGGCCCTTAAGGTCCCCTCCAATTCTACCATTCCATAATTCTTTGAGCAATTGGGTCTTACTCATGGACCCCAGGCTATGTCTTTAAAGTAATCACTACCCAGTGGTTTAGGCTGGCTGGAAGAATGGTGGAGGGGACAAAATAATCAGGAAAATTGCCAGTAAATGAGCCAAGGTCAGAATCATGAATATCCATTGGAAACACAAGAGCTAAGAAACATAAGCGCTAAGACTAGAACTAGTCAAATTATAACTGGTAGTGGAAAACAGGATTTCAGGGACTAAATTATCTTGCTCAGGTTTAATAGCAGGGAGCAAACAATGACAGAAGTTAAAAGTGTGTTCAAGTACTTCAAATATATTTTCTAAATATCTATCTTTAGATCCTAACCTCTTTTGCAATTGTGTAAAGTTCTGAGACATTCTATATTTTTTGTTGCTCAAGCAAGGGTTCTAATCCGTTATAACAATAAAAATTGCTGTTTGGCACTCAGATTTGCAGAAAATGAAAGTTTTTTTATTTTTCAGGCAAAATTGATACAAGAAAAAACATACATTATATGTAACATTTTCGGCCTTATATGAGGCCTTCTTTAAACACGTGTGTGCACAGCTTCTAGAACCACTCTCAAATGAATCACCATCAAGAGGCAGCGATGCAGTCACTCCCGCAGCTTCTATCACTGACGTCAAACGAATCAGTGCCCCTTCCTCATGATAATTCGTTTGAGGGTGGTGCTAGAAGCTGTGATGTGGCATTGCTGTCACTCAGCTTCTATTTTGCCACATTGATGATGTCTTGTTTCACAGATGTTGAGGCAGTAGAGATAGAAGATGATTGTGAGTGCTGTACTCACCTCTCCTGCTGCTATCAGTGCCATGGAACCAGGACATCTTCAGAGGGCCGCAGTGCAATGAACTGTAGTAAGTAACTTTAGTGCTGCCCCCTTATGACATCCTGTTCCAGGAGGGTCAGTAGATACTGCAGGGAGTGAGTACTGCTCCAGCCTCCTCTGACATCATCTTTGAGACTCCTCTCAAATGAAATGTCATAGGAAGTGAATTTAAAAAAATTACACATTTAGGGATTAACTAGATAGAGAGAAGTGTAAGGCATTTTATAATAAAGCAAATGACAAAAGTGGTTGGGGTGTAAAGATAGATATTTCAAAAGGATACTTTAGGTACTGAACCAACCTTGAGTTTCCAGCCTGGAGAGTACTACAAGTTCCAGAGAACACAGAACTAGTGTTGTTGCTCCATAAACAAAGTATGGCACTGCTCAGCGCCAGAAGTAAGGAAGGTAGGTACCGACATAGGAGTCACAGTGTGATGAAAATTCACACATACCTTTCTGTCAGCACTTAGATCCTTCTTAATAAAAGGTAGGTGGATGAGACGTTTGGTGCCCAGACTCCAAGTCCCCATAAAATAATCGGCTAGAATGCGATGTCTTTTTGTCTTCTCTGAGCCGTTCAGATAAATGTTGTGTGCCACTTCAATGAACTGCCTGCAGACAGAAAAAAAGGTCTCATTTACTACAAGATGGCACCAAGCAGGTTAGCACAAGTGAAAATAAAAACAGTTAAGGTCTCCAGCTACAGCTTACCTAGAACCAGTGCACCAGTGACTGCATTGTACTTGTACTGTACTCTACTTGATGTTTTTATGTTCCCAGGTTCCCAAACATTTTCAACAGATTTACAATAAAAACATTTGGCTAGGCTGTAACATGATGCGGTGTGGTGGCTGTGGTCGAGGAACTCATCTCCCACGCCCCAGCACATAACCTGAAGGTGAGGGTTATAGCTGGGTGTGTGGACTTGTGCTATGGAGACCCTATGCCTGTGCAGGCTACATATTGCCAATGACTTTGGCTGGCCAGGCCAGATGTTGAATAGTTCAATGAGAGAGATCACCACTCTATGACCTATCTATCCTCTTGACAGGAAATTGTATCTGTCCCTTCACTTTAACCCTTCACACTCTGGCCTAGCCCCAACATTTACTCTAACCCTCCCTACTGTTGGGTAAAATACATTCTATCATAATGGGGGAAACATGTGCAGTATGTTCATCTCCCTACAAGCCTATGAAAGCTCATATAATCTGATAAAAAGGTAGTTGCCAGAAATTGTATTATGTACAACAAATTATTATTTTTACTACATAGTACTACAACACCCTGCGGCTGCCGCTCAGCTTCATACCTGTGGTAAAGACCTAAAACTGTGCTTTCGTCTGCTTGCCTCTCCACCAAATACTCTTCTAGATCATACCGCAGATGAGTCCATGAAAGGGAAGGAATTCGTATCACATCTTCACTTGGAGGGGCCCAGTACTGATAAATGTCTGAGAGGACATCATTATCAATGGAGAGGATATCCTTTAGCTCAGCTTCTGACAAACCATTCCTATAATTTATTGGTTAGAATTTATAGATTAGACTGGGGGCTTTAACTTTAACGACTTACCAGTGTCGCACAGCATTTCACAAGCCATAGTCAAAAGTATTGCATACATTTCTAATTGTTTAGCAAGCATTAATAATACCTTATTTCAATTGGGTAATGGTAAATATTGTAGAATAGAAAACTAAAAGCAATCAAATTAGTGATATTTTTGTTTACAAGGGGTTATATACGTTTGTACACAGGTAAAACTATAGGTTGAATGGTGGTAACAAGAACATTGCTCTTTGGTGCCCACTAACCCTAATGATTTTTACCCCATTTCCCCAAAACATATGCAGAAGAATATCTATTGCATTGTAAGAAAATTCAGTTAGGCGTCCTACACACATTTTAGTTCCAGCCATTTTTTAGGGAGCATGTGTAAAATACCAAGAAATTCATTTAGTCTTTTTTTTTATTTAAACAAATTTTTTTTTTAGCACAGAGCTTTTTGATCACACAACATTCTACATTTTATGCTGTTTTATTTTACTCCAAGGTCTATAGGAAAACACATGTGAAAAAGCCACATTTAGTGAATGCAACCATTTATAAAAATGCCCTTGATGCATGTGCATCTTAACCCCGTTAAAAAGTAGGGACCAGGGATGGTGTCGAGGAGATGGCAGTAAAAAGTAATCATTGAGGAGCAAGGTTTCTCTATTCAAACTTTTGTTCACACATAAAAGTGGAGCCCTAAATATCTACAAATCTATCAGTTCAGCATCAAGAGAGGACAATTATTCTTACTCCTGCCAATATTAATACTTTAGATCTGAGATAATATGAAATAAAAATAGATAATAGCAACATATTTTACCTAGATGCCACAATGTATCCAAGAGCATGGGAAATTAGCACTTTGCCATGAAGCCTTTCCAAACGTTCATACAATTGGTGTACAGCTTCTCTTGTGTTGCTGGCAATACGAAGCTCTGAGGTTGGTGTATAAGATGACCACCTCTTGGCTTCATCAAATGCCAATTTAAGAAGTAAGGGTTGTCCACATTTCCTAAAACTGTCCAAAACAATATTCTGTTGTGCATGAGTCAACTTACGCCCAGCAGAAGACATGAGCATTTCAATCACCTGGCCTCCTTGCTCAGCAGAAAGCGATTGAACTTCTAAGTACGATGTTTCATCTAAGATGTTTTCTCTGAGAGTATTCAGGATGCCTCCCTCTTCAGGTAAGGTAGACAACACAATGTGTACATTGCTTGGGCATTCTTTGGGCAGCCAGTGAAGATGATGGGCACCCTCTGACTCAGAAAGCTGATCAAGAGAATCCAGAAATAACACCAAAGTCTCTGTTTTTCTGTTAGACACTGTTGTGAGAATCTGGTGAAAAAACCTCACAGTCTCATTGTAGATATTAGTGACCTGAGGGCTGGGTGGGGGTAAGTCCAATGCTAAGCACACCTTCATGGAGATACAAAACAATATAGTAAAATTGCAGCATTCTTTACAAAATAAAACAACATGTGACATATCATGTAAGGAAACCTACCTGATAACAAATACTCTTCAAAACATCATGTATCTCTGAGCTTTGAGGTGATGTGCCAAAAAGTCGCAGCACCAATATATAATTCCCTTCATTACCAACCAAATTTTTGACCATTTCGAAGGCTTTACACATCAGTGCAGTTTTTCCTGACCCAGAAGCTCCATAGATAACAAGAGGGGGACTTATCTCCTTTTCTTTGACGTGACCTACAATTCTTTGCAACATATCCTGTCTTCCACAAAATACTTCTGATTTCTTGCGAGAGAGAAGCAGGTGGTGTATGACTTCTTGCATCAGCCAACCTAGCCATTGATGCTCTTTCTGAAAGTAAAAAAACATATTCTATTTATCCATACAGTACATTTTTGTGTATATTGCCATCAAAGAACATGCTTGAAGATATTTATGGCTTTAATCAACAATATACCTTTGATTCTGGCAGGTCAGCATCTTTTTTGGATAAAGAACTAAGTATCTGATGATTGACCACAGCAATAACTTGGTCACAAAGTTTCTGCAAATATGTTTCTTTGAATAACTGTTTACTAATTTCGACTGTATGTGTCTTAATTTTATCAGGATGCTTCTGTGCTATTCTGGTCTTTAGATCCTCAAGAAGCTCCTGGGCTTCTGTGTCTGGACTTCCATCTTCTGTGACATCCATGAGGTAGGAGACCAAGTCTTTATTAAGATCCATATCCTTCACTTCCCTAAAGAAGATAGTAGAACCTGCTTGGTTGGGTCCAGAGGCCAGCAGTCCACGTTCAATTTCCCATTCTGTCACTACAAAACATTGTGAGAAAATACGGTGAGCAGTACTCTTATCTCTGCTCTTCCTTCAGCCGGCCATACATATTAAATTGCTCAGCCGACAGCTATTTTAACTGACTCTCCCATACACAAGAGTGTTTGTTTGGCTGAATCTTGAATGAAGCAAAGGTGTGCATGCTTGACCACATAAGAAAGTTTAATTCAACCTTCAGGTATTTTAGTGATCTCCATTGACA
The DNA here is from genome assembly GCA_033576535.1 of Allobates femoralis. Taxonomy (NCBI): domain Eukaryota; kingdom Metazoa; phylum Chordata; class Amphibia; order Anura; family Aromobatidae; genus Allobates; species Allobates femoralis. Next base: position 432,246,817 of record JARQOC010000003.1, read on the forward strand.
ATTTATAAAGTGAAAACTGAGCAACCACACCTCCACTCTATTCAGGAAGGGGTCGACAGAACCATCTACTTGTGGTACCAGAGTCTATGATAAGGCATAATTTATGATTTTGGTAAAACCTTCATAATTGTGTGATTGGGGACATTGGGTGAGTGTCATAATAATTTCATAGGTCAGCTTATGGGTTATCTCATTTTGAACCCAAGTGTAGAAAACAGCCAGTATTATATATTTATGATATCTAGACACAAAAACTTTGGGAGACATGTTAAAGGAAGCGTGGAGAAGAAGAACATAGTAAGAAATCAGATTCCACCTTTCTTGGTTCAGACAATCTTTGGAAAATGAAAGGGATGTCTGATCATATGAGCAACTATTCTTTTTCCTTGCAGCAATTTAATACGTCTCTCAATATTTTCCAATCTTGTCAGAAGTTTATGTGAAACTTTCCATGGTAACTAATTCTATGTGTTACAGTAGTCATGAAAGAAAATATCAATGAGTCATGTTCTGTATTTCTTTTATAAGGTGTTTATAAACCTACATAGTGAATGCCTTATGCTGCATATTCCACGCTTATTGCATATAAGATCACAAACCTGATTTATAATAATTATGTTTTTGCTCCACAGTAATCAATCCTTCAATGTATGCAGCTTGTGCAGCTGAACGTAAAGCATTTGATAGCTGTTTTTTCAACTTCTCTCCACTTCTTGGCTTCCTTTGCCTGAATTTCTGCATGTGATGGATCCGTAATAGAGAAATTAGGGAAATGCACTGTTATGGGCTGGAAGACATATGTTGGAGGAATCGCATTTGTATCTTTCCAAAACCACTTAGTCAAAAGCTGAGCTTCAGCTTCATCCTTGAGCACTTTCTTGTATAAGATGTCAAATTCTTCTTCACCAATATTTCGAGGCATTGGTCTAAATCCATAGCGATTGCCTATTAATGCCTTTAAAAAAACACATTTTTTTTCATATTATTAAAAATTGACATAAATAGATAGGTGCAAAACCTATATAAATGGTTGCCAGAACACCACAAAACCACCAGTGATAAAAATAATATAGATGAGCACACCTAAGCACAACCTTTGATTTTTTATTATACATTTATACTGATTAGTTTTTGATCTACAATTGTAGTTTATTTCACCATTCTATACTTTTTTCCCATGTGTTTTGAGGTGCTCGTTTGATTTCTTGCACTGAGCCTGTTGTGTGGTTATATGAATTATTATTACTAATTTTTAAGTATATATTTAGTCCTCTCTCCTCTTGTACCTGTCTGTGCCTTGTATCATTCATAATGGTACTTGTCTATGTATACCTCTCTTCACATGTAAAGCGCCATGAAATAAATGGAGCTATAATAAATAATAATAATATATTTGGATATATTTATATAACTTTTTCACTATTTATATATGGTATATACATTACACTTTTTCACACTTGATTATCAGTATTTTTCACATTAACCTCCCCTTGTTTTATATTTGTTGCACCTCAATCACATGATATACAAAAGTATTGACACCCCTGCAATTCTGTCTGAATGAAAATGATTGGAATCACAAATTCTTTGGTATTAGTATCTTCATTTAATTTGTCTTAAATGAAAAAACACAAAAAGAATTGTCCTAAAGCCAAATTGAATCTCATTCCAGACCAAGCATAAAAATGGGGGTGGACAAAAGTATTGCCACTGTTAGAAAAATCATGTGATGCTTCTCTAATTAGTGTAATTAACAGCACCTGTAACTTACCTGTGGCACCTAACAGGTGTTGGCAATACCTAAATCACACTTGCAGCCAGTTGACATGGATTAAAGTTGACTCAACCTCTGTCCTGTGTCCTTGTGTGTACCACATTGAGCATGGAGAAAAGAAAGAAGACCAAAGAACTGTCTGAGGACTTGAGAAACCAAATTGTGAGGAAGCATGAGCAATCTCAAGGCTACAAGTCCATCTCCAAAGACCTGAATGTTCCTGTGTCTACCGTGCGCAGTGGCATCAAGAATTTAAAAGCCCATGGCACTGTGGCTAACCTCCCTAGATGTGGACGGAAAAGAAAAATTGACAAGAGATTTCAACGCAAGATTGTGCGGATGATGGATAAAGAACCTCGATTAACATCCAAACAAGTTCAAGTTGCCCTGCAGTCTGAGGGTACAACAGTGTCAACCCGTACTATCCATCGGCATCTGAATGAAAAGGGACTGTATGGTAGGATACCCAGGAAGATCTCACTTCTTACCCCGAGACATAAAAAAGCCAGGCTGGAGTTTGCCAAAACTTACCTGAGAAAGCCTAAAACATTTTGGAAGAATGTTCTCTGGTCAGATGAGACAAAAGTAGAGCTTTTTGGGCAAAGGCATCAACATAGAGTTAGAAGTAAAGGATCCAGCACCAGACAGAACTCCATATAAAAGTTTCTTCTTTATTAAATCATGTCATCAAGGCATAAAATTATTGTTGCATGTAAATATGGGAACGCAGTCCCATGATAGGCTGGACGCGTTTCGAACAACAGTTCTTTATCTACAGCATAACAAAAATGAGTGCAAACAATCCTTATATACAGATAAAACCCTGCCCCTCAGACACAGCTGTCATAATTGAGTGCTAAAGAAGTTAGTTAACTCATGATATGCAGGTTTTTGGAGCAATCCTGCAAGTATAATATAGAAAACCAACCTATATTAGTAACCAATGCAACTTATTCCAGTAAAATTTACATATATTACATTATTCCATATCATATGATATCAGTAAAAATAAGTTGCATCGGTTTTGTAGTTGAGTCCATTGGGAACTCTCACATTCAGTGTCATTATCCAGAAAAATTCTTTACATCTAACTTGTCGCTCCCAGTCCCCTCCCCTTTTGTTTTTTATTGATTCTATCGATACCCATATCGAGGGGCTGTGTCTGAGGGGCAGGGTTTTATCTGTATATAAGGATTGTTTGCACTCATTTTTGTTGTTCGAAACGCGTCCAGCCTATCATGGGACTGCGTTCCCATATTTACATGCAACAATAATTTTATGCCTTGATGACATGATTTAATAAAGAAGAAACTTTTATATGGAGTTCTGTCTGCTGCTGGATCCTTTACTTCTACAGACAGTCAATCCAGGCACCACTGGTCCATTGGAATTGGGTGAGCACATATCTACATTCCCCTTTCCTACTAGAAACTTATCAACATAGAGTTTACAGAAGAAAAAAAGAGGCATTCAAAGAAAAGAACACGGTCCCTACAGTCAAACATGGCGGAGGTTCCCTGATGTTTTGGGGTTGCTTTGCTGCCTCTGGCACTGGACTGCTTGACCGTGTGCTTGGCATTATGAAGTCTGAAGACTACCAACAAATTTTGCAGCATAATGTATGGCCCAGTGTGAGAAAGCTGGGTCTCCCTCAGAGGTCATGGGTCTTCCAGCAGGACAATGACCCAAAACACACTTCAAAAAGCACTAGAAAATGGTTTGAGAGAAAGCACTGGAGACTTCTAAGGTGGCCATCAATGAGTCCAGACCCGAATCCCATAGAACACCTGTGGAGAGATCTAAAAATGGCAGTTTGGAGAAGGCACCCTTCAAATATCAGGGATCTGGAGCAGTTTGCCAGAGAAGAATGGTCTAAAATTCCAGCAGAGCATTGTAAGAAACTCATTGATGGTTACCGGAAGCGGTTGATCGCAGTTATTTTGGCTAAAGGTTGTGCAACCAAGTATTAGGCTGAGGGTGCCAATACTTTTGTCTGGCCCATTTTTGGAGTTTTGTGTGAAATGATCAATGTTTTGCTTTTTGCTTCATTCTCTTTTGTGTTTTTTCATTAAAGACAAATTAAATGAAGATAATAATACCAAATAATTTGTGATTGCAATCATTTTCAGGAAGAAACTGAGTATTATCTGACAGAATTGCAGGGTGTCAATACGTTTGGCCACAACTGTACGTGTATATGTTTGGTTGGTTGGTACAATATTGTATATTCTGACCACTTCAAAACCACCCAGAATTCCCTCTAACGGGCTCTTAGATGAATGATGAGTACAATTATCTTTTAAATAAGTGATCACTTTATTAGTTTAAGTCATTTAATAATTCATAAAAACAGTAAAATAACTACATGACTACATGAGATACGGTAACAGTTTGGTGGACTATTGAGATAATAATTGTATATTCTGAGTATTACTTTATTAACTTTGTGCATGTGCATATTTACGTTTTCCTTAATTTTTTACCCCACTTTTGTGTATAATAATACACTATTTTATTTATTTTATAACTGTTTGATTTTATATTATTATATTAATAAAATATTATACCTTTTTACCTTCACTTGTGTAGTCACTTTCTTTTTAGGTTATTTAAATAGATACAGTTGAAACCAGAAGTTTACATACACTATATAAAAAGACACATATGCATGTTTTTCTCACTATCTGACATGAAATCAGAATAAACCTCTCCCGTTTGAGGTCAATTAGGATTACCATAATTATTAGTATTTGCCAAATGCCAGAATAATGAGAGAGAGAGAGAGAATGTTTTAAGGCATTTTTATTAATATCTGCAAACTCACAAGTTTACATATATTTCATTAGTATTTGGTACTATTGCCCTTTAAACTGTATGACTTGGGTCAAATGTTTTGGATCCTTCCACAAGCTTTTCACAATAGTTGGTAGGACTTTGGGCCCATTCCTCCTGACAAATCTAGTACAACTGAGCTTGTTTGTAGGTTGCCTTGCTCACAGCCTCTACAGCTTTTCCCATTAATTTTCAATAGGATCGAGATCAGGTCTTTGTGATGTCCACTCCAAAATATTGACTTTGCTATCCTTAACCTACTTTGTAAACAGTTTGGCAAATATGCTTTGGTCATTGTCTATTTGGAAGACCGATTTCCGCCCCAGTTTTAACTTTCTGGCTTGCTGATGTCTTAAGGTGTTGCTTCAGTATTGCCACATAATCTTCTTTGCTCATAATGTCATCTATTTTGTGAAGTGCATCAGTCCCTCTTGCAGCAAAACAACCCCACACCATGATGCTGCTACCGCTGTGTTTCACAGTTGGGATGGTGTTTTATGCGTCCAAGCTTCTCCCTTTATCCTCCAAACGTAACGATGCTCATTATGGCCAAACAAGTCAATTTGATTTTGGTCAGACCACAGTATATGTCTCCAAAATATAAATCTTTATTCCAGTGTTCATTTTCAAAAATTAACCTGGCTTTCTTATGTTTCTTTTGGAGAAATGGGTTATTCCTGGCAAAGTGGCCTTTCAGCCCATGTTGATACAGTACTTGTTTCACTGTGAATAATGACACAGTCTTACTAGCTTCTGCCATCATCTTCACAAGGTCTTTTGCTTTTGTTCCTGGGTTGATATGCACATGTTGGACCAAAGCACGATCATCTCTGGAACACAGAACATGACTCCTATCTGAGCGGCATGATGGCAGGAGCAATGGGCCCAAATTCCTACCGACTATTGTGAGAAGCTTGTGGAAGGATATCCAAAACGTTTGAACCAAGTCATACAGTTTAAAGGCAATGGTACCAAATACTAATGAAATGTATGTAAACATGTGACCTTGCAGAAAGTACTAAAAATGCCTTGAAACGTTCTCCTTTTCATCATTCTCCCATTTGGCAAACATAAATAATTATGGTAATTCCAATTGACCTAAAACAGGAAAGGTTTATTAATTTAATTTCATATAGTGAGAAAGACAAGCATATGTGTCTTTTTATATACTGTAGTGCATGTAAACTTCTGGTTTCAACTATAAATAGACTGATAGAAACACTCCACTTGGCTATGTTTCATCTGCCATACATGCACTGTTGTTGAACACATGTAATTAATCATACATTTGATTTTATGGTTAGTAAAAAGTCCCTCAGGGGAGGTTTCTTCTATTGTAAAGTTAAAGGCATCCAGGGGGGTTTGTTATCTGTCATTGGTGTAGACAAATGATAACTACGCAGTTATATTCAATGTGTATACTAGTTTGTAATCTTTTTGTGCTATTAAATGTTATAAAATACAGAATGCATTATGCAAACCTTGATTCAATGAATTTAGTTTTATTTTATTGTTATATACAGTGTTATGAAAAAATATATGACCCTTCTAGATAATTTCTGTTGAAGTGTATTTTGTATGATTAGAGTTGCTCCAGCTTCATTGGACACTTTCCTTATACATTCATATCAGGACTATTTTAATTAACATTTCACTTTTAGACAATTATTGCATTGTAAATCACAGAACAGGTCCACTGAAAATGATTATCTATACAGCAGTATTCACTTATCAAATATAATAGATAAAAAATTCCTAGGTCCTAGCACAGATTAAGGTTTCAACAAACATACAAATGATAATTTTGCAAAAAGATATTCAAAAGTATTAATCATACAAGGTCTGGGAACTTGCTATCTACCTTATGGAGACAGCTAAGTAGGTGAGGAGACTGTAGTCACATCCCTCCTCTAGGAAATATGCAAATTTGCACTTCAGTAAGGAAGTAGAATAACTCCAGTGCCACCTTTAAGCAGCTCCTCAAAGTCATAATCGCTTTGCAACAAGCTTTTAAATATGACTAAAGGATTTGTGCCAGATCAGAACCCCAAACTACAGACGCTGCGTTTAGGGGTAACTAGAAGAGGGATGTGGATGGTACCATAAGGTAGATAGCAAGTTCCCAGACCTTGTCTTAGCCCTATCACACAGCCAGATTAGAATATCCCACACACTACACTGATGAGGGGCAGTTACCCCAAAATGTAGCGTTTGTAGTTTGGGGTTCTGATCCGGCACAAGTCCTTTAGTCATATTTAAAAGCTTGTTGGAAAGCAGTTACAACTTTGAGGAGCTCCTTAAAGGTGGCGCTGGTGTTATTCCACTTCCTTACTGAAGTGAAAATTTGCATATTTCCTAGAGGAGGGATGTGGCTACAGTCTCCTCACCTATTTAGCTGTCTCCATAAGGTAAATAGCAAGTTCCCAGACCTTGTCTTAGCCCACACACACTATACTGATGAGGGCCAGTTACCCTGAAATGCAGCGTCTGTAGTTTAGGGTTTTGATCTGACACAAATCCCTTAGGCCACAAGCACACGCTGAATGTTTGGTGAGTTTTTTACCTCAGGATTTGTAGATAAAACCAGGAGTGGAGCAATCAGAGGAAAAGTCTAATAGAAACACCTGCACCACTTCTGTATTTAATTATCCACTCCTGGTTTTGGCTACAAATCCTGAGGTAAAAAACTCATCAAATACTCAGTGTGTGCACGTGGCCTTTGTCATATTTAAAAGCTTGTGGAAAGCGATTATGACTTTGAGGAGCTGCTTAAAGGTCACATTGGAGTTATTTCACTTCCTTACTGAAGTGAAAATTTGCATATTTCCTAGGGCAGGGATGTGGCTACAGTCGCCTCACCTACTTAGCTGTCTCTATAAAGTAGATAGCAAGTTCCCAGACTTTGTCTTAGCCCACTCGCACAGCAAGATCAGAATATCCCACATACTACGCTGATGAGGGCCAGTTACCCCGAAACGTAGTGTCTGTAGTTTGGGGTTCTGCTCTGGCACAAATCCGTTAGGCAGGTCTCACACATCCGTGTCACCACGGACATGAGGAACAAGGCCCTTTGGGGGCGGGGCATAGACCCATGTGTCATGGACGTGTGACACGATGGGTGCGGTCAGTGTGCTATCCGTCCATCCACGGATAGCACATGGACAGCCTGTCACCGCATACTCACCTCGCTCCAACGCTGACAGTTCCTCTCACTTCTGAGCCGCTTTTGGGCTCAGTGAAGTGAATGTTCATGAGCCCTAATGAGCGGCATCGGAAGTGAGAGGAGTAGACACCACTGGAGCAGGGTGAGTATGAAATTCTTTATTTTTAGGTTTTACACTTTTGTCTGTGGTCCGTGCACACGGATGTCACGGTGTGAACATCCGTGTGCAGGACGTTTTGACAAAAACATGGTCCGTGGCTCCGCAAAAAAACAGACTTGTCGCCAAGTGGAGCACACGGACACACATGTGCTCCACACAGAGACACGGTCTGTGCGGAAACACGGACATGTGCATGGGTCCATAGGGGATTGTGTGTCCCCATATGTCCGTGCCTCCGGCATGTGTCGGCATGTACTACTTACGTGCCGGAGGCACGGACATGTGAATGAGGCCTTAGTCATATTTAAAAGCTTGTTGGAAAGCAATTATGACTTTGAGGAGCTGCTTAAAGGTGGCACTGGAGTTATTCCACTTCCTTACTGAAGTGCAAATTTGCATATTTCCTAGAGGAGGGATGTGGCTACAGTCTCCTCACCTACTTCGCTGTCTCCATAAAGCGGCCGTCACACGCTGAGATATCGTGCAAGATATCGCTTGAACGCGGCAGATTAAACATCGCGAAAGCGATGTCTGTGCGTGTGACGGCGAGATACGACTAGCGATATCTGATCAAATCGCTAAATCGTGATCTGAGGTTCGGTTCTCAGATCTGACGATATCGGGCAATTAAATACGCCCAATCGACACGTGTAAATTCACGACATCGTACGAAACGTGTGATTTCAGCGATGGCGAAATCAAACCCGTAGGCGTGCCGGGTATTCACCTGTGTCACGCCTCCTCATTTCTGATTCGTGAACTCTCATGCGTTCCGATTGGCTGGCCCATCGTCTGCTATTATTGGTCAAAGCTCCAGCGTCATGATTGGTTCCCGCTTGACAAGGCGCCATTTGTTGTGGAGCTGTCACTTCAGCACCAAATACACACATTCTTATAGCTGATCATGCATTTGTGCCTTGAAACTACGGCCACAATCCAAACGCGGCTTAACCCGAAACAACCATTTATATTCTTTTTCTGGCCCCAATGCAGTGTGCTCCTACACTCAACGCGATGGCGTTACGCCGTTACCACTAGTTTAATTACGGCACGCCCCCGGGTTGTTGGCCCGTAGGTCGCGTAGAAGTGTTCCATGGCGGGCCACCGCGCGTCCAGCGCATTTGTCTGTTTTTGGCCCACGCTAGCGCCCGTAGTCACGTAATGACTTAGGTTTCGCTTTCATTCCGCCTGCTAGGTACTAGCTCCGCCCGTGCACATTGCAGCACAGGCATGGCCGCAACAGGGCGCGCTGCCACGTGGGGGATGGCGGAGCTCATGATCCTAATCGATCATTGTGATCGATTGGATTACTGGGGCCGCCATCCCCACAGGCACCCCAGGCTGCGTAACCGCATGACTGTGCGGAAAATCCAGAATGCCCTGCTCCGCCAGCTGTGTGTGTCCCGCACTCCAAAGCAGATCCAGCACAAAATTGCGGATCTCAAATTCAAGAGCCCAGGACGCATTCTTGACATACGTGCCAGGATTGCCAGGATGCGCGGTGAGTAACTGTTGGACCACACAACACACATGTACATGTAGCACACTAGACAGCACCGTCAACCAACATATTAACATAGTGTAGTCCCCAACCTGCGTCTGCACATGTGGCTCACAACGCCTTCACAGGTGCCTATGTCTCAACAGCGTTATGCAGACCCATATGCAAGCCTGTGCATGCACACGTGTAACATAATCCAGATCAATGCTGCTCATTGTGTCAGCACATGCTTGGGGACACATCAGTGCTCCCATTGGCCGGCATGACTGATCTGTGACAATAGTGATTGGCGTGCAGACCTTTTGGATGTGGTGGAGGTGCTAGTGTAGGGGGCCCTTGTTTCCCGATATGAGCAACGACTTTCAACGAACACTGGACACTCGAAGATTTCTCCTTGTGAAGTTGTGTAATTTTTGCCGTTGCATACAGACATTTGAGACGATAGGGCTGACGTGTTGACCACGTCCCGTGGTCTCCCGCAAAATATCGCTGTGTAGTCTTTTAACAATATGGATATATTGCTCCTATGTTAACTCACAGGCCCTGTATTGAGTAGTTGGTGCTTTTGTTGTTCCCTGATGGTGTTGGTTGTGTTTACAGATGTCACTATCAGATCTAAGGGGGCTATCTTAATTCAGATATGTGTCCCAAGGAATGTACCTTCCCATGTCTGGCCCTGTGAGTAGGATTAGTTCCTCCTGCACCGGGGTGTCCAAGAGCGTTCAGCGCCTTGACTGTGACTCACAGTCAAGGCGCTGAACGCTCTTGGACACCCCGGTGCAGGAGGAACTAATCCTACTCACAGGGCCAGACATGGGAAGGTACATTCCTTGGGACACATATCTGAATTAAGATAGCCCCCTTAGATCTGATAGTGACATCTGTAAACACAACCAACACCATCAGGGAACAACAAAAGCACCAACTACTCAATACAGGGCCTGTGAGTTAACATAGGAGCAATATATCCATATTGTTAAAAGACTACACAGCGATATTTTGCGGGAGACCACGGGACGTGGTCAATACGTCAGCCCTATCGCATTAAATGACTGATCTGTGTGCATACGTACCCATGGCCCAAGATAACATACTCCCCTACACACTATGAAGGCTAACTCGAATGGTGACCAATGTGAGTGCATGGCGGTCGGCATGCATTGGCAGGCACCGTGTCTCTCATTACCAAGCCTAGGTCTGGCTGCTGCATGCAGAGCCTCACACATGGCTCAGCAAAACGGTGTTTACACATCTCAAAGTGTGAGTGACCCCAAATGTAAAGGGAGCCCCTACACTTTTGCGTTGTGGCCCAAACTCACAATCACAAAACACAAGTTCACATCAATTTCAACGTCGCCGCACCAATTTGTGGAACAAAATTTCTCATCAAAGCTTCACCATTGTGCATCCCAAAACAGGCACTGAGGAATCGTCTTCCGAAGAAGAGGGCCAGCATGTGCCGCCTGCTGCAGGGCCACTGGCGACACCGCCACTTCCGGCGGCAGCTGCATCATCCCCCCCAAGTCCGAGTCGGCACAATGATCCCGACTTGCCAGCTGATGCGGTCCAGGAGCACAGCGAAGAGTGGTCCGGCCAGTCGGCACCTGAGCAGTCATCTACCAACTCTTCACAGCCATGGATGGACGAGGATGATGACATCCCCTCACCACCATGTCCACAGGAGGGCGAGGATGCTGGAGAACCGGCTGATGAGGATGATTGGGCCCCCTCCAGCCCAGGGCCCTTCTTGCAACCAGGCCATGTCCTGTGGCCCCAGAGCCCGAGCACCCCTGTTCAGCCACCTGCGACAGTGTCCAGCTCCCTGCCTAGCCCGGGCTTCGCAATGTCACCAGACACGGCAGATGAGGAGGATAACTGGGCGGCGGAGCCCTACCCCATGCCATCACCAACAGGGCCTGGTGAGGAGGAGATGGTTGCGGATGAAGAGGTCCCAAACTTGGACCACTATGGAGGTACATTCATATTTGTGTTTACTAGACCATGCATACTGTATTGAGTGTGTGGTTTATGGGGCACATCACACAAACAGATAAAGTTGCACATAATCTTTGGGAAAGTGTGTTTTAAGTTCGATTATGGCTACCTTCCTCATTTTTGAACCTTTTATTAAATTGAGGAATGTGCCCATTATTTGGCTGAAAATACACATGCTTTCTAAACAACAGATGATATATCTGTATGTGTAATGTTGCTCTATCTGCCCTCCTGGTAGTCCCACAATGTCCATTAATTGGTACACTTAATGTTTGGTGCAGATGGCGAACGTGCTGGAGCTGCGGGCTGGAGCCTGAGTGCATCCCCATCCAACCTGGAAAGATCACAGGATGGCGAACAACAGGGTAAGGAGCCTCTTTGGAGCAAAGAGTTAGAAATATCCACACAAACTGTTGTTGGCTAACTGTGGTCATCTTCCCAATACAGGTGTACCCACTTTGGAGGACATCATCCATGCGCACTTACAGTGTGCCATCCAGCTCCAGTCAGCTATCCAGACACATATTCGCCACATCATACGATTGAGGGACATGCTGGCTGCCCTACAGCAAGGGCATGGTGCCCTCCCTTAACCTGGTGACAAAGAGACACTGGCCGGGTATTTTTGGACCTGAAAGACTGCTGTCCATGTTGGACGCATTCTTCCTTGTTATGCCATGTTGGCATTGTTTGTTTGTTTTGTTTTAAGCCCCCGTTGGGCTTTTTTCTTATAGTGTCCAACATTTGGACCGTATGAAGCATGTTGGCCCTACCACGTTGGGCTTTTTTATTATAGTGTCCAACATTTGGACCATCACAAGTCAATACAGCTTTTTCATACCCTAACACAGCAATGTGTTCTTGGTGTGCATGGTATGACAGTTATTGACCTCTAATAAAAATGTTTACATTAAATTTTGAGCCCATTATCTCTATGTATGCAGACATGTATGTGGAACATTTGGGTGTGTATCTGGGTCACGTTAACACCATCAAGGACAACTCTATGTCCAAACGGGTTTAGGGAGAGGAAGGTTTCCATAACACCTTTTGGTACACAAGGGCCCCAATGTCAGCATGACGTGTGTCGAGCAAGCAGCAAACCTATATTAATGAAAGTGATATGAAAAGTGCCGCAATGCTGTTACACCAGCAAACATAAATGTGGCTTACCACTTACACATCTGCAAGCTTGGGTAGCCTGCCACCATTAATATTAGCCCATGTTGCAGAACACAGACAATGATGGTACGGACACCACTGCAGCCTGGGGGGTACAGCAAAAAGTCGTGCACCGGCAGGCTGCCTAAAGTTATGTTTCCTTACAATTTCCCTGTACATTTGTTTATGTTGATGGATCTAGCATGTGGCCTACTGTAGCTGGTCAGCTGGTAAAATTGTCATGGTCTAAATCAAATCAACATGCTTAAATGAGGGACAACATATTTCACGTGTTGAATCAGAAATTTAATGGAATTTAGTGACAAATATGTAGGCCTGGGCCACACCATCACACAAAATAAATAACAATCCAATATGGGCAACAAAAATAAAACTGCTATTGTCGCAGGTAGGGGACACACAAAACAAAGAAAAAGAGTATGGAGGGGCAATTAGCGGGGCCAATGGCGGAAACTTGAACAAAAATACAAGGCTCCAGCTTTGTACCAAGTCCAAAAAAAACTAAATATTATGGAACCGGGGCCCAAAATAAGAATCCCCCTCTGGGCCAAAGGGGTTGTCCGGCCGCTGCAGCTGGTGTGGCAAAGACACTAGCCGAGGCTGTGCATGGGCATGGCCAGGTGCTGGTGCTTGCTGCACATGGGTGGGAAGGCCCATGTACTGCCAGGCAGGGGGGGTTGGTGATGGCTGGGGAAGGGGATCAGGTAAGGAGGAACGGTTAGTCAGGAGGCCCTGACGGGCCTGGTCCATGGCCTGCAGGATTATGCGCTCACAATGCTCCCTTTGCTCCTGGGTAAACGTGGGGAGACGCTGCGCCACCACAGAAGCAAAGGGGCATTGTGGCTCCCGCACCTGCTGGGTCAGAACTTGCTGTGCCAGGGACACCAGGTCCGGCGCAGAGCTTGGGGCTGCCTGGCGTGTCCGTGCCCTGTCACGTGTCAAAGGCAGATGTGGCCGGCTGCTCGCTTCCACACTCCCCTCCTGGGTTGGTGATGTGTCCTCGCTCGGCAACTCTGAGACCGACCCCGAAGAGGGACCTTCAAGCGGATCCTGAAACCAAAAAATGAACACCACATGAGAACACATGCCATTTGAGTTTTGATGGTCATTTTGTCGACAATGAGCAAGTTAACAGTATGTTAAAAAACCATATTGTGGCTGATGTCCTAGGCAACTCAATAACAGGGCCTTCCAGCTTCGTCCAATAACACAACACTCACTACTTGTCTGCAAATCGATTGCTTGCTTAGGCTGTGGTCACAGTAGCCATGCTTGGTTTTTTTGTGATGTTAAAAAAAACATGCTTTTTTTCATGTCAGCAGGAGTTTTGTAAGGTGTGTGATGATTCGCTGCGTTTTTGGGAGCGTTTATGAGTCTGCACCTAAAAATAGTGTTTGCAGTATTTTTAGGAGCAATTTTAAAAACGCATTGGTTTTTATAACATGGGTTCGTATGTGAAACGCATGCAAAAACGCATGTACAATTAGTAACTTTTAGTGCCATTCAAAAACGCATGCGTATTTGGATAAGCTCCAAAAACGCATGGGACAGTCACACTTGCTTTTAGGCTATTAGGGCATGCGTATTTTAACATGGGGGCCTATGGGTGCGTTTTTAACATGCATTTTTGAAAACGCAGGTCTCAAAAAATGGATGTCAAAAATGGTACTGTGACCACAGCCTTAAATTGGAGTGGTTTGGAAACAACGTAATCAAGATATGAGGCCCATGGGGTCTATGTTTACCTTCTCGACATTGTTAAGTTGGCATAGATGTTGCCAAACAATGTTTAATGTGTGATAACTTTGCAAGATTGGGCCAGGTGATCGACTTACATTAGCCCCCTCCACGTCACCCACAACATTGGGCTCTTGTGGTTCCGAAAACTCCTCACTCTCCAGTGGTCGGCGGGGCTCCTGCTGCTCGGTGGTGAACAGGAGCAGATCGTAGTACCATAAGGCGGGGCGATAGACCGGCCCCGCTGCCATGCCTGACCGGCGTGCCTGGAGGACTTTTTTGTGTTCCCTGCCAAACACGGTGCGGAGGTACTGAATCTTAGTCTTTATTGCCTCACGGTCGAGGTCCATGTCTGGACAATATTCGCGGGCAACCTCCAGGAGCCTGTCATACGCAGCATTCCGGAGGGCCCTTTTGTGTGGTAGCCTGCATCCCTAGTCAGCCACAGGCAGGGGTTCTCCTTATAGGCAGCAATGAGGGCAGTGATGTAATCACGATCAATCCTGGGCATCTATGAATCAAAAACAAGAAAAAAAAACAGACATCAGTGTGGCAAATGTTCCAAGACATGTGTAAAATGTCAGCCACAGGACTAAAAGTCACCAGCCATGACCAATTTGTAATGCCCCCGCTAAATAACCCAACAACACACTTGCTAAAACCAAGATTGATGGTCAAGTCAATGGGATGTGTGCTGTTGTGACATTGACAGTCCCAAATTTGTGCCTGAAGGACAATAGAATGACTTGAAGTTTAGATGGGTCAGTGTCGTCATATGATGTGAACATACCTTGATTAAATCCAAAACAGTGTGGAAAATGGAGAAAGATCTGGGAAGGCCAAAGATGTGATGGCGTGCTGTCTGGTGTGGCTGCCACTTGTGTCAAGAGACACACAAAACAGCAGGTACAACACACATGTTCACAGTCCACTATTTATCCTAATTGATCACACAGTTGTTGGTAATGACAGGTGCGATATGCATAGACATCGCTATTACCACGCCCGGGACAGGACGTATACACTGCGTTGGGGGTGTACGTGCGGTTTGTGACACGCCTGCCGTAGAACATAGCCCCGGCGTTGTGTGTGGTCATTGTTTCACCACGCCTGTTTGGAGGGCGTAACATCGTGCTGGTGTGTGTTTTCACGTTAACGAGACACACCTGGGTAAGGTGACGTCTCGCCTTGACATTGGCTCGCCTGTGTATATAGAGCGTTTCCTGGAGATGCACACTGTCTTTGCTGCAAAGTTCCTGCAGGTATGTACGTGTGGAGTCAGCATGTGATACATTGTGAAGGTGTATAGCTATAGCGTTGTCAAAATACATATGGTTGTGTTGTTTTTCTTGAAACACTTCTGTGGTTTCCATGTTTTTTGTGTCTTTTGTTTTTTGGGTTTAGATTGTTGGTAATTTTGCTACATTCAAGGACTGAAGCATTGTCTTGCTGATTTTGAGTCATCGGGACATCTTTCGTTACTTGGGTAACTTGATATTATTAGAGTGACACCCATCGCTGCAAACACTGCATGTGAGTACTAATTATTGTGTGTATGTAGTTTAACTTTTGCCATACATATGGTCCGCTGTGTCTCGGATGTTCCTGTTGTTAGCGTTGGTCCTGATATATGAAGTCTGATGTAGGTTGGGATCTCAGGGTCTGGTGGGTTTGGTGGGTCTTTTATTTTTGTTTGGCCAAGGCATTTAGGCGTGTCAAAACATGTGCCCTTCCAGAACACTTCATTCATACTGTAGGTGTTATCTGCTTTTCATGCCTTTTTTTAAACATGTGTAGTGCAGTGGTCCATATTTTGCCAATGTCATGCTCCTTTTAGTCATTTAATTTATGATGATCACATTGTGGGGAAAGCACCTTTCTGCCTAGCCAGCATAGTAAACATATGTTTGCCTCTTAAACAGCA
The DNA here is from genome assembly GCA_033576535.1 of Allobates femoralis. Lineage (NCBI taxonomy): Eukaryota > Metazoa > Chordata > Amphibia > Anura > Aromobatidae > Allobates > Allobates femoralis. Next base: position 432,263,085 of record JARQOC010000003.1, read on the forward strand.
TGAATCCAGATCAACGTGCCGTTTTGGGGGCTGGTTTGCTGGTGCAGGCCGCACGTGTGGAGGATGAGAGGGTGGAGAGAGGCAGGAGGAGACCCCGACGCATCTGGGCCAGGGAGTGGCTGCAGCAGCGCGATCAGCATTCCCACATTCGCCTTCTGCACCAACTTCGGGACGACTTTCCACGGGACTTCCAAAATTTCCTCCGCATGACAGATGAGACATTTCAGATCTTGTTGGCAGCAGTGTGCCCGCTCATCAGACGGCAGGATACAGTAATGCGTCCAGCAGTGCCTGCGGAGGAGAGGTTGGCTGCCACACTGCGTTTTCTGGCAACAGGTCGCACCATGCAGGACTTGGTCTACTCGTCGGCAATATCACGGCCCCTCCTTAGCCAACTCATTCCAGAGACCTGTGAGGCGATACTGCGGGCTCTGGCTCCCACGTACATGCGTTTGCCGCAAAGCCCCGAGGAATGGCTGGCCACTGCCGATGAATTCAGCCAGAAATGGCAATTTCCCAACTGTGGAGGTGCCATTGATGGGAAGCATGTGCGGATCACACAACCCCACCACAGTGGTTCTTTTTTTTACAATTATAAATCTTATTTTAGTATAGTATTGATGGCAGTGGTTAACGCCAATTATGAGTTTATGTCCGTGTCCGTGGGCACAAATGGGAGGGTTTCAGATGGCGGGGTTTTTGACCAATCGTCTTTTGGGCAAAAACTGAAGAATGGACGTCTTAATTTACCACCAACCACTCGCACCTGTGGAAACATGAACTTTGTTTTCGTTGCAGATGAGGCGTTTCCGCTCCTTCCTAATTTAATGAAGCCATACCCCCAGAGACAACTAAATGCGCCCAAACGCATATACAATTATCGGCTTTCACGTGCACGACGAGTAGTGGAGAATGCCTTTGGCATCATGGCGAGCCGTTTCCGCATATTTCACACGGCCATTAATATGCGTCTAGAATCCATCGACCTGGTAGTTATGGCCTGTTGTGTACTCCACAATTTTCTAAGACGCCGGGATCGCCAGGCCTACACTCCGCCTAACTTTGAGGACCGCATAGACTCCACCAATGGGGAGGTGGTGTTGGGGGCTGGCGTGCTGATGCCCCACAGATGGCAGGACTCGAGCCATTAGGTGGTGGGAGCAGCCGGCAGGAGGCACAGGATATGAGGGACCGGTACTGCCAGTACTTTAATGGTACAGGGGCGGTGAGCTGGCAGCAGAACCTCCCCTAATTATTCTGGTGCCATGGGGAATTGGCCATTGCACTGTTTGACTGTGTCCTGCAGCTCCGGCTTGGAGGCAGGACATGTGTTCCTTTTTAGTTTTGAGGAAGAATGTTTTTTTTGTTTTGTTTTTTAAACATAACCCAGATTTAGGGATATTTCTGTTTATGTTTTTTAGAGGGCCAGGCCTTGCCCATTGGAGGGGAGATGTGTGTTACCGACAAACCTCTTGTCTGTGACATGAGCCAGGGATTTTGGTTCATGGTGCTTGTTGGCACTATTTTGTAATTTTGTGTTGAAGGGCCCGGCTTATGGGTCCTGTGAGAGACGGGCGGGACCAGGACCCACATACCTCCCCAAAGGCCCTTGTGACAGTGGTCACATTTTTGGGTTCACACACCTAGGGACAGAGTTAGGACTGTCTCGACCAGGGCCTACCGTGAAGTTGGTGAGGCAGCTTAATGTGCGTTTTTATGCGAAAACGCATTAACCAAAAGGCCCTGATTAGTGTCACACCACTTGTTTATTTGGTACATTGTTTGTGTGCGACACCGGATTACATACAAACACGCATATGTTGGGCCACATAGATGGTGTTTACGCCACTAGTGTTGCAAGGCACAGTGGAGAGGTACACCTACATTAGGCCACCAGGAACAATGAATGTTGTGAGACGCTTTGTCTCCTTTGCGTTGTCATACATTTTAACCCCAATTCCCCTTGATTAACACATGCGCTCTCTCACACACTGAAGCAAACATCATCCAGAGCACACCGCAAACACACATGCGTTTCACACGCGTCTGGAAATATCCACTCATGTCAACACACACAGCTCGCTGTAGGCTGTTTAATTAAACGCATCTGTACACCTTAAAATTAGAAAACGCATAAGCGAGCTAATTTTGCACAACGCAACACGGGGGGATTGCGTTCGGTACGTTTTCGCCATTGCTATTTATGTAGTACAGCACACAGATACATTGCGATCAACTCTCACAGGACATTCTTGGGATGAGGCCGCCATGTTTCAAAGGACATCTGACCCAATGAGGACGCAGAATTGGGCACCAATGGTGTAGTGAGGGGCGTAGCTTGGAGACCATGTATCACGCCTATGGGCTCCGATAACGCCCACATTTGCTCCCACATCGTTTAGGAGAGTTCTGTGTGACTTTAGCTGAACGATGTCCACTGCTGATAACTGCATCTCTCAGACGATCGCTGGATCGGTGGATCGAGGAATCGTCTGAGCGATGTCTGTGGGTGTAGCGTCGTGATGAACGATTTTGCGCGTCGTTCGGACGATATGCAAATTTAACTTCGTCTACGATATCTTTAGCGATATCTCAGCGTGTGACGGCCGCTTAAGGTAGATAGCAAGTTCCCAGACCTTTTCTTAGCCCACTCACACAGCCAGATCAGAATATCCCACACACTACACTGATGAGGAGCAGTTACCTTGAAAAGCAGCGGCTGTAGTTTGGGGTTCTGATCTGGCACAAATCCCTTAAGGCCACTTTACACGTTGCAATATTGTTACGGTATTGTATATGATCCCACGGGAGTGCGCACATTTTTGGTGTTTGTCAAAGATCGCGTAGGAGATGTTACACAGTGCGATATCGCCAGGCAATGCAACTATGATATATAAAGAAATAGGCAGCACTCACCAGGATTTTGCAGCAGTGGTCTCTTTAATCCATCATGTTATGGAATCATGACAGGGTGCAGGGAGGTGACCACGGAGGGCGGACGACGACGCCGTTTCGCAAAAAATTGCTTCTACGGGTCCGTCTGCAGCGTCTGTTGTTTGGGGTTCTGATCTGGCACAAATGCCTTAGGCGGCCGTCACACGCTTCAATATCGATAGCGATATTGTTAGCGATCACGTGCACGCGCGATGGCTAACAATATCGCTCACATCGCTGGTGAGCTGTCACACAGGCAGACTCACCAGCGATGTGGAGCAGCGAGATCGCTGGTAAGTATGGTACACATCGGGTTACTAGGCGCCGCGCGGCGCTTAGTAACCCGACGTTTACCATAGATACCATCTCCCTGCATAGGCTCTGCCGCTGGGAGATCATTCATCGTGGTGTCACACACCACGATGATGCAGATTGATCAAGCGTTTATCGCTTGATATGAGCTCCGGCTCACCAATCTGCGATCTACCGATCAAGCGATTTTACATTGTAAAATCGCTTGATTGCACGCAGCGATGCACAAACGATATCGCTTAAGCGATCAAAAAGCAGATCGCTTAAGCGATATCGTGCATTAAATTGAAGCGTGTGACGGCCGCCTTAGTCAAATTTAAAAGCTTGTTGGAAAGTGATTATGACTTTGAGGAGCTACTTAAGGCCTCATACACATGTCCGTGCCGACACATGTTCCCCTGAGGACCAATGCAGACGTCCGTGATTCCGTGTGGAGCACATGCGCATCTGTGTGCTCCACACAGCGACAAGTCCGTTTTTCTGTGGAGCCACGGACCGCATTTACGTCCAAACGTCCTGCACACGGATGTTCACACTGTGACATCCGTGTGCACGGACCAGGAACAAAAGGAAAAAGTTTCAAAATAAAGAATTTTATACTCACCTCGTTCCAGCGGTGTCTGCTTCTCTCACTTCCAGTGCCGCTCATTAGGGGTCATGAATATTCACTTCACTGAACCCTAGAGCAGCCCAGAAGAGAGAGGAGCAGCGGCGCTGGAGGGAGGAGATTATGCGGTGACAGGCTGTCCGTGTGCTATCCGTGACACATGGGTCTATGCCCCGCCCCCAAACGGCCTTGTTCCACACGTCTGTGGTAACACGGATGTGTGAAACCGGCCTTACTGAAGAGCAAATTTGCATATTTCCTAGAGGAGGGATGTGGCTACAGTCTCCTCACCTACTTTGCTGTTTCCATAAGGTTTATAGCAAGTTCCCAGACCTTGTCTTAGCCCACTCACACAGCCAGGTTGGAATATCCCACACATTACACTGATGAGGGGGCAGTTGCCTTGAAATGCAGCGTCTGTAGCTTGGGGTTCTTATCTGGCACAAATCCCTTAAGGTACCTTTACACGCCGCCACGGCAGGCTGGATACATCCCGCTACTTCACGTGCACGAGCACGCTCAAACGGCCTCAAACGGTCAACGCACCCTCTTTACACGCCGCCACAAGGTGCGCTACGCCACGCTACATCTATAGCTAGCTACATCACCGGGTGTCGCAAGTAGCCAGCTGTAGCTCATTTACACACCGCTATAACCAGCTACTATGGGCGGACCTGGTGCAGCAGGGCCAGCACATAGGCGTGCCACAATTAAGAGTACGAGACGTCCGTACGCTGATAGGACGAAGCAATAACATCCTGATTGGGCAGGCAACGCAGGAGGCTGAGTAATAGAGCACGCTCGAGCGATTGTGTAGTGTGACTCGTCAGCTCCTTAAATATGCCTCCCTATGCAGCGACTACCAATCGGCACGCAGCAGCTTCCACCAATGATCGCACATGGGGCGTGGTAACACGGAGCCAGGGTCACGCCTTAGCTACATTGCAGGCTGTCCCGAGTTCCCTTCCGTTGCCTCTTTACACGCCGATACAGCTCGCTACCATCGGCGATATAGCCATCTGTTTTCGAGCAGAGCCCATAAACAGATGTATCTGTCGCTGGCTGTAGCGTCGCGTCTTCAGACGCCGCTACGACGGGCTACATTGACGCTACAAGCTACATTTGTAGCCTGTAGCGGGATGTATCCAGCCTGCCGTGGTGGCGTGTAAAGGTACCCTTATGGTACCTTTACACGCCGCCACAACAGGATGGATACCAACGGCAACTTCACGTGCACGAGCACGGCCGAACGGTTACCAACGGGAACCGCAACCTCTCTACACGCCGCCACAAGGTGCGCTACGCTACGCTACATCTACAGCTAGATACATCGCCGGGTGTCGCAAGTAGCCGTCTGTAGCTCAGCGTACCAGCTTTACACACCGCCACCACAGAGTGATCTGGGAGCAACAAAGGCAGGACGTAAAACAAATAGGCGTGCCACAGACCTGTACGCCGCGCCCAAACCACAACCATTGGCCAACACTACGGAGTTGTGATTGGGCACGACGGAAAGGGCGGATGGCCGAGACGTGCCGTACTAGTGAGCGGAGTGTGGCACGGAATAAGCGCTTGTGACATGGCGGAGCCTGGCGAATGCATCCAAATCGATGGTAATGGGTCACGCTACAGCGGTGGCCAGTCACATATCCCGTGTGTATTAAAGTAGCGGTCCGGGGCTATGTGTGCGTAGTACAAGTGTTTGCCTTGTCACGCACGATCTTGTGACAGCCGCGTGTGCCGATGGAACTGAGGTGCGCTTGTGTGCCACACATTAGCGTCTTACAAAAGACAGTATGTGCGTTTTCTGTCAAAAATCTGTGACAACTGTGGCGAAGTATGTGTATGTATACAGGCTGAATGGGGTTTAATATATGTGCTGACAGATGTGAATGTAGTGGAACAGCTTCCAAGGCACCAAGTCAAAGATCTGTGTGACAGTGTATTAGCAAACACCTGACAAGAATATGTCCTGCATCAATGTGCTGTGTGCAGGGGACCCTCTGCCTACAACAAAATAAAGGATCATGTACGCACAATGGCCACAAACACTGTTGGGCAAAAGACTTTCAGAAAAACATGGCTACCCACACATATTGTGTGCACAATCCCAGCCAATAGGTGGCTATGACATCCCAGGCCCCCACCCAACCCTGCATCACATTGCCCTCCTCCACCAAGTAATCAGGCTCACACAGATTATGTTGGATCCAACAGAAAAAGGTTTAATATATTGCATGAATCTTGACCTTGTCTTGTGCAAACAAAATATACATAAAGTAAAAACATTGTAGAATTCAAGAGCAGGTGACATTAATCAGCCAAATTCAATGGATAAGCAAATCACCACACATTGCAAACTGTGCATGGAAAAAATACCAAAATAACCTAAACTAACTAACTAAATAACTACATAATGAAAACTCATGCACATAATGAAAACAAAGATAATGGAAAAGGTCAACCAAACATTAAAGGGGTGCAGCTAACCTGCTGTCACCTTCATTGAAAACACAAAAAGCAACTCCCAGAGCCAGCCACATTATATGGCCTGGTCCTGCCAGCTCACTGCACCAGACCCATTGAAGTAGGAGCAGTAAGCTTCTCTACTGTCCCTGGCCTCCTGCCGAGTGCGGCCATGGCTCTGCGGCTGGAGTGGCACAATCACATGGGCCTCATCACGCCAAGACCCTGGACGGAGCTCCCCTGTTGTAGCGTCTGCATTATCTACATAACCTCCTGGCGTGTATGATGCCCTATCCCTACGACGCAGGAAGTTATGTAGCACACAGCAGGCCACCACTACCGCGTCAATAGACTCCGGTTTCATATGTATAGGTGTATGAAAAATCCGGAATCTATTCGCCATTATCCCAAACGCATTTTCAACTACACGGCGGGCCCGGGATAGCCGGTAGTTGAAAATGCGTCTCTCAGAAGTAAGGGCCCTCTGGGGATATGGCCGCAGTAGGTGTTCCTGAAGTGGGAATGCTTCATCCGCCACAAACGCAAAGTTGAGATGTTCGGTCGTGTGCTCATTTGAGGGTAAGTTTAGCCCACCATTCCCTAGTAGTGTTGCCAAGGAGCTTAGGGCAAACACCCCCCCATCTGAGTTGCGACCGGGCATTCCAACATCCACGTAGAGGAACTCATAGTTGGCATCTACTACAGCCATGAGGATTATACTACAATACCCTTTGTAATTGTAATACGAAGAGCCAGAGTGGGCAGGTTTGGTAATCCTCACGTGCTTACCATCCAATGCCCCGCCACAGTTGGGGAAGTTCCACCGGGTTTCAAACCCTCGGGCCACTTCCAGCCATTCTGCGGCGGTTAATGGCATTTTCATGTAGGCTGGCTGCAGAGCTCTCCAGATGGCCCAACACGTTTCAGGGATCAGGCGGCTCAGCAGGGGCAGGGAGACACGTGACACGTATGTGAGGGATGTCATGGACTGCCCTGTAGCCAGGAACCGCAAAGTGATCGCCAACCGCTCAGCAGCTGATACTGATGGGCGCATTATAGTGTCCTGACGCGCTATCATTGGCCCTACACGCTCCAATAGGAAGGTGAAACAGTCCTCGGGCATACGGAGATAGTTTCGGTAATCATCAGGACAGTTAAGCTCCAGCTCCCGCAACAGCTGCATGTGGCCCCGGGTTTCCCGCCTCAGAAGCCAATCACGGGTCCACATCCGCCGCTGTCTGCGCCTCATCAACCTTTCATACCGATCCTGATACCACATTTGCTCTTCCACCAACGCAAGAGCCACGATAACATTGCGGTCATGGATATTCTGCATCCTCAATATCAGCACCTGTAGATGAGAAAGCACAACATGAGTACATAGACCAAAATGTGTGCAAGTCAGCAGGTTCAGCAAGCCACACCTCTTTCCCATTACACACTATAGCCAAGAGGATGGGATCTCTTGTGTGGGCCCAAAACACAACCCTGAAGCAAGGACGGCAAACACCCAGTAGTCACCCCAAACAACATGGCACACGGCGATTGAGAGTGGCCTCCTCTACATCAACGTCAATGGGAGCTCCCAAAATTCACACATCTGCACCTAGGTGAGTTAGAAAGGGACATGTGTCACCAATAATGTTGGTCAAACAGGTCCCATAATCCATTACACAGCCCATAATGTCAATTGATTACAGTAAAAATGAGAAGAATAACGAATGTGACGTACCCCGATATGGAAGGTTGAGGAAGGCTACATGAACCAAACAACATTGCACATGACTGCGGATGGTTACCCATGGTGTAATTGGTTTTTGAAGGTGTCATTTTACATACACATGTATGGCATGTCTGGCGCCCAACACCTCTAAGCCCTGTGTCATCCCATTCCCGTTGAACACAGTCTCCATTGGCCACAACCAGTATGCAGAAATCGATCCAGTCGACATGAGTGACACAGTTCCGTCTACAGTCATGCATCCATTCTCCTGTATGTTGTCTGCAAACAAACACAGCAATGTATCTCAACAAAAGTGTCAAGGCCCACACAAAATGCCGTATCCTAACCCACACACTACACTATATGTCGTCCCCAAAAATACAAACCCCTATATCGGCCGCTACACCAGTCTCCGGCGCTCTCCAAGAACATCAACATATGCACCCCACCCTGCGCTAATTCCATGTGTGTCCACAAAAACTTACCTAATGGGTCTGGCCAGCAAGCGTAATGTTTGGCGGGATGGGCAACTTTTAAAGGGCCGCCAACCTATCACGATTCAGCGATCTCCACCAATTAGCGGAAGGCAAATCCGCACCCAGGTGCCCCATCAGGATGTGCATTATTGTGTCCGCTGTGATTGGTGTCCCGGACTATAAAGGCAGGTCAATGGCCACTGCTCCGTGTCCAGACGTCGATGTGCATTGAGCTACTAGTGTCCTGTTTGACTTCTGTTGCTCTGACGGTAAGCCTCTTTAGCGGTTTGTAAGAAAATGTAATGAACGCAGCTGGTTCTGGCACAGGCAGCTTAGGCGATGTGTGTATGGCCATGTTTGAAGCGGCATGCAAATATTGAACACGTAATATTAAATATGTGAACCTTATTCTGTGTCGCCCAGTAGCCAGGTAGTGCCTCTACTTATATAGTGTAAGTATGTATTGCACCTTCTGCTTTTTGGCAATGGTAAAAGAGCACGGTGTTATTTCTTTGGCTGGTACTTCACATCAACATTTCAGGGGTGGTAGAATTGTGGCGGACATTCCAGGGATGTTGGGTACATGGGTTAAAATGGGACTTCCACGTCTGGAGGAACACCTACATGATCATCTGGGTGCACATTACATGTAGTATGTGCAGTGTTGGCACACACCCAGGCCGCCTTTCTCATATAGTGACCCCTTACCATTGTGGACACTGGCCAGGTACTAGTTTTAGCACACAACGTGTTAGGTCACATGTTGCCCTCTACAGGTATGTACGCACACACCGTGTCAAGGTGTGTTGCAATAGGTACAATGGGGACTGAAATCATGTTTGAAACATCTGTAGGTGGACAGCGATATCCGGGGCTTGATATTGGCAGCATACATGTGTTTGAGTTAGTAGCGGGCTGAGATTCAGAAAAGGGCACACTCATGGCCAGTTTCACTCCACAAAATAGCTGCATAGATGATCACTGTAGAAAGTTAATGATTATGTGTATGATTGTGGCAAGTTTTGAAATGTCGGTATGCCTTGTGTTGTGACTGTGTTTTTTTTGTTTATTTTTTCATCGGCAGATGCCGACGGGTACTGTGGAATTGGAATCCCAGCTTCTCACGGAGTATCAGCGGCACGAATGTTTGTGGCGCAGCTCGCTGCCCGAATATAAAAATCGGGCAGCGAGGGCCGAGGCCTACAGGAGTCTTGTGGCTCTGGCAAATCGCTTGGAGCCAAGGGTAGGCAAGACGTGGGACCAGCATATGGTGGCACTTAAGATCAAAAACATGAGGTCGGCGTTCATGCGGGCTCACATTCAGTACCAGCGTCGTCGCTCAGGGGCTGGAGCAGAGGAGGTACCATCACCTACCCTATGGTACTATCCCCTGTTCACCTTCATCCTGGGCGAGGTTCGCCCGCATCGAACGACCACCAACTGCCCCGTTGCTGCGTCCCATGTAGGCCCGGCTGCATCACCATCTGCGCCACAGGAGGTGGGTAATTGTGTGACAGTGGTGGGCCACAATGTTTCCTTCACATGTGTGCTTCGATAAATCCTTCACACCAAATGTGTTGGCATATTGACCTCCTTGCTGCGGCACACCTTGGGGTGTCAATCTATCTGCCCTCCTTCCATGACTTGCCAGACTTTTCTATTCTATGCTTCCAGCCGTATTGCAATGTTGCTTCTTCCACAACATCTTGGTATGTTTAGGTTAGTTATTTAAGGGTTTCAAGATAGCAGGTGGTTTGTTCTCAAACAGCCACATAGTACCATGTAGTAAATGGTGCTGGCTCACATGTGTGTTGGCTTTGTTGCCAGTGGGTTAAAGGTAATTGAGTGAGGGGTGGATTCTCACCATAAAGGAGTCCTAATGGGAAGGTGCCCAATATGTGTCATTGGCCAGCACAGCCCCCAGTATCAAGGTGTTGTGGTGACATGTCCTAATATTGGATTACGGCTACGTGACAAACAACTAATTATGTATTTAGCTGAGCTCCTGGAATGGTCGAGGTGAGTGTACAGGAGAACCACTGGTGTTGGGGTCTTGAACCTTATTTGCTTTACTGTGTTATTCCTCATTTTCCATTCTGGTAGTTGGCCTTGGTGTGTGTGGGAGTGGTATATAGAGTCCTGTTGTGAATGTATACAGTTGATATTGCCTCCACTAATGGTTTTTTTTTTTTCCCCCACCCACAGGCCCCAGAAGAGGACGGCTCCATTGCCGAGGATTCTGTTGCTGATGATGCTCAGCCCATGACATCTGGGGCTGAGCAGGAGGGCGGCGCTAGTGATGTGGGTCCAGGCCCAGGTCCCAGCTCCGGGATCCGTCGCCGCCGACGTCCTGCACCACCTGAGACGGAGCTGGGCGCCTGGGCCCGACGCGTGCTGTTGGATGAGCAGCGGACCCACATGGACAGCGACGCCCTCTACATGAGCAACAGAATGCGAGGGATGGAGCCGCTCCAGAAAAAGATCCTTCTGAGGGTCTTCCACAATGCCGCTGATGCTGCCGATGATGGGGCCCTTCAATGGGGCTGCCACGTCCCCCCCCCCCATGCAACACACCTTGTGGCCCCTTTCACCAGCTGCCCCATCTCGGCCCGTGAGAAGACCGGCCCCGCCACAGTCACCCCATCCCCCCTCAACACATCGTCGTTCAACCAGACGTTCTGGGGCAGGTCGGGGCTGCCCTCAGAGGAGGGGGGATGCGGCATTGTCAGAGCCGACAGAAGAGGAGTAATTTGGACACTAGTAGCCAATGCACAGAATTGGCAGTCTGGACTTTATAATTTCAGGATTCGCCTTTTATATGTCTATTTTGTTTATTGAGTATTGGCCAAAATTTGTGGTTTTTTATATTTTTTTTCCACAAAAATTCTATTCTTTGTATTTTTTTTAAAATTCCAGCCTGGATTAAAATTTTTTTATTAACACAATTGTGTATTCATTTCAGAATAAGGATTGTGGTGGTTTTTGGGGGTGAATGTAATTGTGGCCAATAATAGGTTTCCCCAAGCCACACAATATGGGCCAGTGCTCGCTCAGCAGGATCACCATGGTTCATTTGGAATGTCTTAGCACATTCACAAAGGGATGTTGTGATGTGCCTCACAGAGTTAGGTTATGGTGAGGTTTGGTCACCAAATATTAGTAACGGTCACATGAAGGAGCGTATAACAAAGTTAGAACAGCATTGTATTGTAAACATACATGTGTCACAGACATTTGCCATCATACAAGGAAGGCTTAGGCCAGATGGGGCTAGCCAGTCCACACTTGTGATGGTCCCAATGTGGGACAGTATAGGGATTGTAGGCCAGATGGGGCTAGCCAGTCCACACTTGTGATGGTCCCAATGTGGGACACTATAAGAAAAGAGCCCAACGGGGGCAAAAAAAAAAAATAAATATTTTCACTTTTGCAAGGCAACAAGCCAACGTGTGAAAATTTTAGGGTCCAACAAGGACAACTGTTTGTGGGGCCATGTTTGGCCAGGATACAATGCATCCCTCAAATTCATGGGTGTGATCCATGGTGTGGGTGTAGGTCCGCCAGCATTTGAGCCAGGCGGCCAAGGTCCTGCAGGCCACGCTGTAGAGCCGTGGTCAAACGGGCCACAAATGCCTGATGGGCCTGGATGAATTCCTCCATGGTAGGGGCACCTGTATTGGGAGTAAACACAAACTTTAGTACACAGTCGTCACTGCTGATGGTTAGTCATGACTGGCCGCAACCATCCACTTACCCTGTTCCTCCAAATCCAGTTCACCATCAGACGGGGAGGGAGATGGGGTCAAGCTCCATCCATATGAGCCCGCACGTTCACCATCTGGAAAAAGGGTGAACCAACATGGTTTACTTTGTTTACATAAATTGTTTGGCCCCAGATGAAATTTAAGCAACAGTGTGCAGGGTGTCTGTGGCAACATAACCCACTTACCACCATAGTCACTGTGTGGGGACATGGTCACCCCAGGACTCGCCACTGAGCTGGAGACAGTGGGAGGTGGTGTTACTCCCGGGCTGGGGCTCCGTGGCCACATTATGTGGTTCAGGGGTAACAGTGGTCCTGGGCTACGGGGCAAAGACTCCTCTGGGCCGCCAGGTACTTGCTGCTCCTCGCCCTCCTGTGGGGAGTTGTTGTGTTCCTCCAGCAGCCAGGCAGATGGGGACAGCTGGTCACACTCCAGCGGGCTGCCAGGTGCGGACTTGTCCTCCACGTCCTCTGTCCCGGTGGGTGACGGGACGTCTGGCTCCTGAGGCCCGGGGGAAGGTGTTGACCCTGGGGACAAGGGTGCCACTTGAGCCTGATGTGGTGGGGTTCTTGATGGGCCACCTGGGGGTGGGGCATGGGGCCCTTCTTCTGATGAGGATTCAGCATCTAGTTTGAAATTTGAACATAAAAGACGTAATAAGATCATGCCTACACATTGTTGTCCTACAAAGAGCTTGTGTGGGTATGTATTTGACGGCTAAGCCTGGGGTCACACACACACAGATATGTGGCCAGATATTGTTGACAGATCTCTGGTTGCAGTGAAAGCATGGACACATTGTTCCATTTTGAGGCTGTCTCCAAATGTCAACATGTGACCATGATTTGACTGCAAACAGAGATCTGCAAACAATATGTGGGCAGATATCTGTGTGTGTGACCCCAGCCTTACTTAGCATCAACCAGGTGATGCTGGATGCATACACTCATGTAGTATGCATGGACTGTGCGTGTGAGACATTTTTAGGCCTGACTGGATGAGCACAACACTGTGAAGATGTGTTTGATTGTGTAGGCCACACTGTCCCTTGTCATATGTTTCCATAATTTTTTGTGTATTGTGGGACATGCACATGTGGCGGTGTGTGTTTTGGGGCAACAATTACTCACCACGCAGCCTGGCAATCCTGGCACGGATGTCCAGTATGCGACCTGGGCACTTATGCTTCAAGTCAGCGATCTTTTTTTGGATCGCTTTGACTGTCCTCTGTACCCCCAGTTGGCAGAGCAGGGCCCGCTGGATCCGCCGCACGGTGCACCGATTGCGCAGCCTGGGGTGGCGGTGGTGATGGTGGCCCCAATAGTCCCGACGGTCGCACTGATCAATGAGGATGATCAGCTCCGCCATCCCCCATGTTGCGGCGCGGTGCACGGCTGCCATGACTGCTATGGTGTGTGCAGAGGCGGGGCTGGCACCTTGCAGGCAGAGTGAAAATGAAACCAACGTCATGACGTCATTACGACCGCTGTGGGGGTGACGCACCTTTATAAGTAGCCCAACACGCAGTGACTCGCCCGACACACTTATGCGGCCCCTACTGCAGAAGACCCACAGTGCAGTCCGTACAACACGGCTCTGATCTGTCAACTGGGTAATCTCCTCCGATGTGCTATGGGATTGTGTGCATCTGTGTGCGCGCTGCGCGCACTGCCAGACCCGGAACACTTCTACGGCAGCTGCTGTGCAATAAGCCAGAGCGGTACGTAACACACACTTGTGCGCTGTGTCCCGCATTATTCGTTATCATGTTGATAGGATGTGCACACTGTATGTAGATCATGGGCCATTTATGATTTTACGTTCAACTGTGTGTCCGCGTAATTGTACTACTATCTGATCGTGCATACGGCGCGTATGTGTAGTGCTGAAGGGACAGCTCATCCAAGATGGAGGGCTGTGAGGCAAGGGCCAATCGTAACGCAGCATCTTCCACCAATGATCGCTGAAGGGGCGCGGTATCACGGAGCATGGGTGACGCCTTAGCCACATTGCAGCTACATCGCCGGGTGTCCCGAGTTCCCTTCTGTAGCTTCTTTACACGCCGATACAGCTCGCTACAATCGGCGATGTAGCCATCTGTTTATGGGCAGTGCACGGATGCAGAGGTATCTGTAGCCGGCTGTGTCGTCCCGTCTTCAGACGCCGCTACTACGGGCGATATTGGCGCGACAAGCTACTTTTGTAGCCTGTAGCGGGTTGTATCCATCCTGTTGTGGCGGCGTGTAAAGGTACCATTAGTCATATTTTAAAGCTTGTTGGAGCTCAGTTTAGGGATGAGGAAATAGAACTGACGATACAAAGAGGTTGGAAAGAAATGAGATGCTTCATACTCAATGAGAGGTGGAGAGACTCATATTTTAGGGTTATCCACAGGGCTGTATTGGGGTTCAAATTCTCATCGCGGACAGCTGGTGCGGATAGGCTCCAGCACTGCCCCAAGTGCAAACAGGAAAAAAACAGACATGTTTCATGAGGTGTGGGAGTGTGACAATAAACGGAAGCTCTGGGAGAGAACATGGAGGATCTTAGCAGAGGTTTTGGAGCTGTCGATACCGTTGCCGCCAAAAATATGGCTATTTCAGGACAGAGATACGCTGGGGCTGAAGGGGGGAGATATACCAATTTTTCCACATGTTAGCAACTGTCACACTCAGAGTAACACTGAGACACTGGTTGGAGTCTGGCCCACTGCACACGTCAGAGGTAATCACGGAAATGAAAGGAGCCATGTCAGTGAAGAGACTACTAGCGGAAAAAAACAAGGAACGAGACACTGCCAAATTTTTCACTAGGTGGAGAGGGTTCATTGTTTCTCAGTTGTCGACGGAGGAGATTAGTAGGGTAGTATCGCCATTTAGATTGACCAGCTGGTATAGCTTGGAAGAGTTGGGGGGTAACTTGGGACTGCTAAAATTTAAACGAAAAATGCAAATACAATTGAACTTTTGGTAGATATACGAAGATTTAATCTCTACTGTGATACACTAAATTATTTAAGAAAATGAGGGGGGCTCTGAGTAGGAGATATGTGCCCCGGGAAGAAGAAATACATCTTCTTCATCTTTTTACCTTTTTTCTTTTATATTTTTGGAGACTGTGTAACGCATGAGACCCTAAGGGAATGGGGAATAAGTGGGAGGGGGGGCGAAGGATGGGGTTTACAAAATTGTAATCTAATGCTTATGAAAGCCAAGTGATTTGTTTGTGTTTATTTGAAGATTCAATAAAAATCATTTACAAAAAAAAAAAGCTTGTTGGAAAGCGATTGTGACTTTGAGGAGCTGCTTAAAGGTGGCACTGGAGTTATTCCACTTTCTTACTGAAGTGCAAATTTATTTAATTATACAAAATACTCAAGTAAGAACAAGGATGCCTCAAAAATAGAGGAGAAACAAAAATCAGACTAAGGGCCACGTCACACACACAGATATTTGTGCAGATATTGTTTGCAGATCTCTGGTTGCAGTGAAATCATGGACACATTGTACCATTCATACACAGCCACAAAATGTAGCAATGTGTCCATGATTTCACTGCAACCAGAGATCTGTGAACAATCTCTGCACAGATATCTGTGTGTGACGTGGCCCTAAGATTGTCATGCTGTCCTGAAACAATATCAAAGAGGGAATTCAAGTCATTAAATTCCCTTGTTTAACTAAGCCGCACCCCAGTGTAAATAAAACACGAACACATTGCTTGCAATTTTGTTCAAAATGGCCACAGCAGCTCTTAATAATTATTACTTATCCTTTCAAACAAGACAGCCAAACTAATGGCATCCCCAGAACAAAAATATTACAAACAATCAATCACAAATAACCCCTTCCCGACCTATGACATTATAGAGACGTCATGAAAGTCGGTGCGTTCCCGACCCATCACGTCTCTATAATGTCATGGCATTTTTCGGGACCTGCAGCTTTGGTGACCGGGTCAGTGACCAGTCACCGGAGCTGCATGCAGCCAGGGACCTCCAGATGACTCCAGAGGGGGTGGCTTTGCCACCCCGTGCTCCCGATCACTGTGATTGGTAGTTGAAATCGAAAGTACCAATCAGTGATTTTAGCTATGGTGGGGCGGTGTGATGTTATGGTGCTGACGAAGGAGGACCCTTGCTGCCCTGCTGCCTCCACGTGCCTGCTGCTGCCGACGATCTGCCGCCGATCCCCACCGATCAGCCGCTAGCCGGTAAGTCATCGCTGTTCCTGTGGTGCCGCTGCAGTTCCCGCTGCCCCATCCCCCTGTGATTGTCGATCACCCCCTGCTGCCCCTCTCGCTCCCCAGATCCCAGTGCTCACCCCCCCACTGCTGTCACCCTAGCTCTCCCCATCTCTGCCCCCTGTGCATACCTTCACTGCCCCCTGTGCTCACCCTCACTGCCCCCTGTGCTCGCCCACACTGCCCCCTGTGCCTGCCTTTACTTCCCCCTGTGCTCACTCACCTGTGATCACCCTCCATCTCTGCCATCTCTGCCCCCTGTGCTCACCCCCCCCGTGATCACCCTCTATCTCTGCCCCCTGTGATCACCCCCATCTCACCAACCACTGACCCTGTGCTCACCCCCCATCTCTGCCACCTCTGCCCTTACCCGCCACTGCCTCATGCACCCTGTGCTCACTCATCTCTGCCCTCACCCACTGCTGCCCCTTTGCTCCCTCCATCCCTGTGCTCACCTCCCATCTCTGCCCGCACCCACCACTGCCCCCTTTTCTCATCCCCCATATCTGCCCTCACACACTGCTGCCCCCTCGCTCCCTCCATCCCTGTGCTCACCCCCCATCTCTGTGCTCGCTTCCTCCATCCCTGTGCTCCCCCCATCTCTGCCCTCACCCACCACTGCCCCCTGTACTCACCCCCCCATCTCTGCCCTCACTCACTGCTGCCCCCTTGCTCCCCCCATTCCTGTACTCTCCCCTCATCTCTGCCCTCACTCCCCCCTGCCCAGTGATCACACCTCCTGCCCTCCGCTGCCCACCCCCTGCCCAGTGATCACCCCTGTGACCTGCTGCTGCCGCCTGCCCTCTGCGCACTCCATTGCCTCCGCTTGACCTCTGTGTATGTGACCGCCGCTGCCTGACCTCTACGCAAGCAACCACCTTCCCTCTGTGCAAGCGACCGCCCCCGCCTGCCCTCTGCGTACCCGACCGCCACCACCTGCCCTGTGCTCACCTGACCGCCACCACCTGCCCTCTCCGCACCCGACTGCCGCCGCCTGCCCTCACCACACCCGACCACCCCCGCCTGCCCTTTCTGCACCCGACCGCCCCCACCTGCCCTCTCTGCACCCGACTGCCCCGCCTGACCTTTGCGCACCCGACCACCCCCGCCTACCCTCCCTGCACCCGACTGCCCCGCCTGCCCTCTGTGCACCCGACTGCCCCCGCCTGCCCTCTGCGCACCCGACCACCGCCGCCTGCCCTCTGCGCACCCGACCACCGCCGCCTGTCCTCCTTGCACCCGACTGCCCCCGCCTGCCTTCTCCGCGCCTGATAGCCCCCGCCTGCCCTCTGCGCACCCAACATTTGACTTTTGTAGGTTATTTTCCATTCAAATAGTCAAATGGCGCTCCTTCCCTTTCGACCTCTGCCGTGCGCCCAAACAGTGGTTTATGACCACATATGAGGTATCGGTGTACTCAGGAGAAATTGACCAACAAATTTTAGGATCCATTTTATCCTGTTGCCCATGTAAAAATAAAAGGCTAAAAGAACATTTTTGTGAAAAAAAAATACTTTCTCATTTTTATGGATCAATTTGTGAAGCACCTGCGGGTTCAATGTGCTCACTATACATCTAGATAAGTTCCTTGGGGGGTCTTGTTTCCAAAATGGGGTCACTTGTGGGGAGCTCCAATGTTTAGACACACAAGGGCTCTCCATACGCGACCTGGTGTCCGCTAACAATTTGAGCTAATTTTCCATTCAAATTGTTAGCGGACACCATGTCACATGTGGAGCGCTCCTTTGTGCCTAAACATTGGAGCTCCCCCCCAAGTAACCCCATTTTTGAAACTAGACCCACCCCAAGGAACATATCTAGATGCATAGTGAGCACTTTGAACCCCCAGGTGTTTCACAAATTGATTCATAATAATTAAAAAGTACTTTTTTTTCACAAAAATGTTCTTTTTTAATTTTTTCAGATCAATTTGTGAAGCACCTGGGGGTTCAAAGTGCTCACTATGGATCTAGATAATTTCCTTGGGGGGTCTAGTTCCCAAAATGGGGTCACTTGAGGGGAGCTCCAATGTTTAGGCACACAGGGGCTCCCCAAAAGCAACATGGTGTCCACAAACAATTGGAGCTAATTTTCCATTCAAATTGTTAACTGACACCATATGGAGAGCCCCTGTGTGCCACCAGCACAAGGGAAACTGGAAGAATTGGGGTACAGCACCAGAAAATGGCGCCTCTTATAAATGCGCTATTTTCTGGGGTGGCTGTGGATAGAAATTTGCAGCGTCGAGGGACCACAACGTTTGGGACTCTCCACGCTGAGGATTCCGGCCCTCCAACTGCCAAGTTGTTCCTGGCTGGCAACCAAAAATACTTTAAAGCTCTATGTCGTTTTATTTGTAGAAATAATTTTAAAAAATATGTTTGGCTTCACCATATTATTGGTCCAGCCAGGTACAACTTGGCAGCTACGGACTGCCACCCACCCCCAGCTGCCTCATTGTACCTGGCTGGCCACCAAATATACAACAAAGCCCAAATCTTTTTTCATTTATAGAACTAATTTCAGAAAAAAAAGATCTGGGGCTTCGCCATATTTTTGGTCCAGGCAGGTACAACTAGGCAGCTGTTGGCTGGAATCCACAGTATGGTGAGGCCCAAGTGTTCTGGGCTCCCCCTGCTGCGAATTACAGCTTGCAGTCACCCCAGAAAATGGTGCAATAATTGAAGCTCAATTTTCTGGTGCTGTACTCAGACTCTTCCAGTTGCCCTGGTGCCGGTGGCAAACTGGGTAATAAAGGGTTAATGCCAGCTTTTTTATTGGCAGCTGACACTAAGCTCGAGATTCATAATGTCGGGCCAATGTTAGACCCAGCCATTAGGAATCTCTAGTGAATAGTAAATAAAATACACTATACAGAGAAAAATATTTTTATTAGAAAAAAAAAACACAAATTGAGACTCCATCTTTATTACTCCATACAGTCCGACGTAGTCCACAACAATGGTCCCACGACGCGCGATCGCTACAACTACATCCAGAGACTGCAGCAAAGGATCAAGTGTCCTCTTCCTACAGTCTCTGGGGTTACACTTATGGTGCACTGTATGGCAATGATCTGCCATACTGTGCACCATGACTCTGATCCCAGAGACTACAACAAGTGGACACTTGATCCCTTGATGTAGTCTCTGGGGTCATAGTCACTCATTCATCCACCTATCCATCCATCCATCCATCCACCCATGCACCCATCCATTCATCCATGCACCCATCCATCCACCCATGCACCCATCCATACATTCATCCACCCCATCCATCCATACTCACCTCACCGATCCTCCTGGCAGCTCGGTGTCCTGCAGCTCCTCAGCTGTCAGCAGCTGAGGAGCTCGGGAGAGGTGGCAGAGGGGAACGGAGGTATGTGGGGGCAAAGCCACCCTTCCCCCGATGTCACCTAAGGTCCTCTCCTGTGTGTAGGGCTGGTGACATTTCACTGGCCCCACACGCAGGAGCTGCAGGATCCCGATCTGTTGATCACGCCACATAGACGTCATGGGTCGGGAACGCACCAACTTTTATGACGCCTATGTGGCGTCAAGGGTCAGGAGAAGGTTAATTGCCTGCAAGTTGCTGTGACCTGTTACAGAAGCTACAGAAGTTGGTCACAGATATCTGTGTGTGTAAAGCGGCCCTAAGTAATGCTAAAGTTTGAAGAGGCAATTTGCATAACCAATGGAAAATAGTTTGCCTTGTCAGATGAATCCAGATTTCTATTGTTCCATACTGAACCCCTTCTGTCAGGTGTCAACAGATGTACAGCCTGGGTCTTTTGATATCTGTAAATGCACATTTGAAAGTAGCTTTTTTCCTAATTATTGTAACCAACCAAGTTACTGTAACTTCTTCATGGTAGCTGCTTACCCTATGGCAGAAGGACATTATGTGCATGGCCATGCACCATATAGTTTTGGAATGGTTCCAGGAAAATGAGCTGTTTCCTTGCCTTCACACAAGCCAAATCCTTAGGGCCACTTTACACACACCAACTTATTTGTCCAACTTCTGACCAATTTGCTGGTTGCAGTGAAATCATGGACACATTGCTCCATTTTGTGGCTGTGTACAAATGTAACAATGTGTCCATGATTTCACTGCAGCCAGTAAGTTGGTCAGAAGTTGGACACAGAAGTTGGTGTGTGTAAAGTGGCCCTAAATCTATAGCACATCTCTGGTACAAGATACAATGGGCTTTCCAGAGCATGTCAGTATATCCATCTAATTTGCTATCCTGTGCACTAGCCGATATTCATGCAGAAAAACTTCAACACCTTGTAGAATTTGTGCCACAACAAATTGCTATGGTTCTGAAGGCCAAAGGCGATCCAAAGCACTACTAGATGGGTGTCTAATAAAGTGGCCATTTAATGTGTGCATAAATAAATGAAATTGTTCCAGAAAATGGTTTTCTCCCAGAGAATTATTGTAATTATACATGTTTTGTATTCATCAGTGTTTTGAACCTAATTCTATTTGGTCACTGTTTCAACTTTTAATATTAGTTTCATCAATGATATTCTTCTATGGAAAAAAATACAAATCTGCTGTGCAGTTAATTGTTAATCACATACAGCACATGGACTACACACTGGTAGCATCCATATGCTGCCCATGATTTCCACAGATCCATAGACATGTAATGGTAATTTTGATTCAAAACTCAGATCAAAAACACCGTGATTTTTCGGTCCACTTGGTCTGTAAATAAAACACAAAAAAGTGAACACCCACATAATCTATAAAGGGTACGTGTTCTACATGTGTTCAAAGATGTCAGCATGAGGCTGGGCAACATGTCAGTAACGAAGTTTTTTAACACCTAAAAGTGAACATGTCATATTGAACATGCAACCTGATATGTGTGCAGCAGTATGTACAACAGAAGTACAGGGCCGGCCTCAGGGGCAAACAGATTCGGCAGTTTTCCAGGGCACCCACCCTCTGAGGGGCCCCTAGCGTTTCATTCACAAACTGCAACGAAAGGACAAAACTTGTACTATTTGCACTTGTGATACTACATGTTCTGTACTATCATCACTGCAGTTTCTGTGCTTGTAGAAGGACTTTTGGTGACATCAAAGTCCATCAAAGTCATGTGACTTACCAAAGGTCCTTAACACTGCATTGTGGGAGTCCCATCCTGCACAATATGTGGTGCAAAAGCTGGACCTGGAGACCTCACCGCACTTCTCAATTCAAATGAATTCTCGTTTTTCAGACATGAGTACATTTAAATAGTGGTGACAGGACTGAGGCAGAGGAGCGCTCCTCAACCTGCCCAGGCACAATATGCTGCAGCAATCATCACACTGCTGCCAGAGGTGCAGAGGTGGAGAGGAAGTAGAAAGCACAGGTAAGTGCTCCAATAGGAGACAAAGATGACATGTAGAATAATTGTAGATGAGGGGGCCATTGTGAGAGAGGATTTCGGTTACTTTACAAGGGACATAATGGGGGAGTAGGGGACTTTATGGAGCAATGAGGGACATTATAGTGCAGTGGGGAACTTTATGGGACCATGGGGGACTTCATGGAGCAATGAGAGAAATTATGGGGCAATGAGGGACATTGTGGGAAATGAGGGACATTATGGTGCAATGAAGGACATTATGAGGCAGTGGGGAACATTATGGAGCAATGGGGAACATTATGGAGCAATGGGGAACTTTATGATATAATTGGGAATTTTATGGAGCAATAAGGGACATTATGCGGCAGATGGGAACTTTATGGGGCAATGGGGACTTTAGGCAGTAATGAGGTACATTATGGGGCAATGAGACACATTATGGAGCAATGAAAGACATTATGGGGCATTGGGGAACTTTATAACTTTATGGGGCAATGGGGAATTTTATGGGGCAATGAGTGGTATTGTGGAGCAATGAAAGACATTATGGGCATTGGGGAACTTTATGAAGCATTAAAGTACATTATGAGGCAATGAGACACATTATGGAGCAATGAAAGACATTATGGGGCAATGGGAAATTTAATAGGGCAATGAAGGACATTATGGGGTACTGTGTTTTTTTATGGAGCAATGGGGGACATTGTGGTGCAATGAGGGGCATTATGAGGCAATGGGGAATTTATAGGGCAATGGGAGACTTTATGGGGCAATAGTGACCTTAAGGGTACCTTTACACGCCGCTACTGGAGGATGGATACAACCCGCTACAGGCTACAAATGTAGCTTGTAGCGTCAATATAGCCCGTAGTAGCGGCGTGTGAAGACGGTAGGAGGCAGCCGGCAACAGATACATCTGTTTCCGAGCACTGCTCGAAAACAGATGGCTACAAAGCCGATTGTAGCGACCTGTATCGGCGTGTAAAGAAGCTACAGAAGGGATGTCTATACACCAGGCGATGTACCTGGTATGTAGCTGGGGCGTGACACAGCCTCCGGGATACCGCGCCCCTTCAGCGATCATTGGAGGAAGCTCCTGCGTTGCGATTGGTTGTCGCTGCACAGGGCGGCATATTTAAGGAGCTGCCCAGTCACACTACACAATTGCTCGGGCGTCATGTATTAATCAGCCTCCTGCGATGCCTGGCCAATCATGGGTTTCTTGCTTTGTCCTATCAGCGTACGGACGTCTCGTACTCCACAATTGTGGCACGCCTATGTGCTGTCCCTGCTGCACCAGGTCCGCCCATATTAGCTGGTTGTAGCGGTGTGTAAATGAGGTAAGATGAGCTACAGATGGCTACTTGAGACACCCGGCGATGTATCTAGCTGTAGATGTAGCGTAGCGTAGCGCACCTTGTGGCGGCGTCTAAAGGTGGTGCGTTTCCCGTTTGTAACCGTTTGGGCGTGCTCGTGCACGTGAAGTAGCGGGTTGTATCCATCCTCCAGTAGCGGCGTGTAAAGGTACCCTTAAGGGCCCTTTACACGCCGCGACGGCAGGCTGGATACATCCCGCTACAGGCTACAAATGTAGCTTGTAGCGCCAATGTAGCCCGTCGTAGCGGCGTCTGAAGACGTGACGCTACAGCCGGCAACAGATACATCTGTTTCCTAGCTCTGCTCGAAAACTGATGGCTACATCGCCGATGGTAGCGAGCTGTATTGGCGTGTAAAGAGGCAACGGAAGGGAACTCGGGACAGCCTGCGATGTAGCTGCAATGTAGCAAAGGCGTGACCCTGGCTCCATGTTACCGCGCCCATGTGCGATCATTGGTGGAAGCTGCTGCATGACGATTGGTAGTCGCTGCATAGGGAGGCATATTTAAGGAGCTGACGAGTCACACTACACAATCGCTCGAGCGTGCTGTATTACTCAGCCTCCTGCGATGCCTGCCCAATCATGATGGTATTGCTTTGTCCTATCAGCGTACGGACGGCTCGTAATCCACAATTGTGGCACGCCTATGTGCTGTCCCTGCTGCACCAGGTCCGCCCATAGTAGCTGGTTATAGCGGTGTGTAAATGAGCTACAGCTGGCTACTTGAGACACCCGGCGATGTAGCTAGCTATAGATGTGGCGTGGCGTAGCGCACCTTGTGGCGGCGTGTAAAGAGGGTGCGTTGACCGTTTGTAACCGTTTGAGCGTGCTCGTGCACGTGAAGTAGCGGGATGTATCCAGCCTGCCGTCGCGGCGTGTAAAGGTACCATTAGGGATCAATGAGGGACATTATTGGGGCAATGGGGGACATTATGGTCCAATGGAAGACATTATGGCCAATGGGGACATTATGGAACAAATTGGGACATTATGGGGCAATGGGAAAATTATGACGCAATTAGAGAGGAAATTGTGAAAAGGGACAGTATAAGGAGGAGGGGGGACTTTAAGAAGAGATGTAATATGAGAGAGATGTTATAGAAAGGGGAAGTTTTGGGGTGACATTATGGAAAGGGTCAGTTTGTGGGTCTATTTTCTAGAGGAGCAGTGTGTGAGGGAATATTTTGTGCAGGAAGCACCATCAAGGGGAAATTATTTATTCAGGGGTTCAGCATAGAATATATCTTAATTTTGGGGCAGTATAATAATAATTTTCAATTTTAAAAGCACCGTGTCAGGAAATGCTGCTGAAGATGGGAAAGAGGGAAATCTGGAGAAAAAGGCTGTAGGAGTGAAATCTCATCATAGTATCTGTACTACATGGAGACAAAAGGGAAGGGAACAAATCTCCATGCCATTATTAGGGTACCTTTACACGCCGCAACTATCACCGACGATCGGTAGCAACCGAACGTGTGCGTGCACGTTTTTGACGGTTATTACCGCTCGCCGATGCCGCATATACACGCAATTGCGCCCTCAACCTAAGAGAACGTGGTTCTCCGGAAGTTGAAACAGATCCTGCAGGAAACAGCCAGTTCAATCCCGACGCCGCTTCACACGCCGCAATCACTAAGGGAATGTGGGCGTACCTGTGCAGCGCCGCCAGAACATAGGCGTGACAGAGTTTTGTATTCCGCGACCCAAACATGCTGATTGGACAACGCAATAGCGTCATGATTGGCGAGCCTGCGCAGGAAGGCTGGCTACTACATGATGCCATTGCAATTGTGTAGTGTGAATGGACAGCTCTTCAAATATGGCGCCCTGTGAAGGGACGGCCAATGGAAACACAGTAGCCCCCACCAATCATCGCTGATGGGGTGCAGTATCCAGCACGCTGTGGCACGCCTCTGGGAAATCACTAGGCGACGCAGATTCCATCCCTATCGCCCGTTCAAATGCCAAAACCAGGGCAATTCACCTTCAGGGTTGCCTCTGGTTTTAGAACAATACTCTGAAACCGCAACCGGTAGCAACTGCAAAAATCACGATCACTTTCCCCAATTACACGCTGCAACTTCGTAGCAATTTCAAGGCAACCATGACTGAAATCCCGATTGCCTCTCAGTTGCTACACCACAGTTGTGGCGTGTAAAGGTACCTTAAAGGACATACTGGGAATTGTAGCTTCAATTGACAACCTCTAATGATTACACATGTTACCCCCCCAATTAAAATAAGAAACCCTGTACTCTCCTGCCGTGATGGCGTCGTTCCAGCGCTGTCAGTAATCATAGTTCAAGGCTCACATGACTTTGCGACTCTCACAGGAGCCCGCGTCCAATCACTGCTGACTTCTCTCTCCCTCCCTTTGGTCCAAATAAGCATTCAGCAGGAAATCTTGCTGCAACTGCCGCTAACTTCCTATTGATTGTTCATTTGGTCTGAAGCAGGCGGTGATTGGATGAAGGATTCATGTGACGTCACAATGTAATGTGAGCCTTAAACCAGGATTACTGACAGCACTACAATTGTGCCATCATGGGGGTGAGTAGGAATAATAATAATATTAATTCATTTATATAGTGCTATTAATTCTATAGCACTTTACATACATCAGTAATGCTGTCTCTATTGACGCTCACAATCTAAACATCCTGTTAGTATGTCTTCACAATATGGGAGGAAACTGGAGTGCTCAGAGGAAATGCACACAAACATGGGGAGAACATACAAACTCCTTGCAGATGTAGTCCTTGGTGGGAAATAAACCAAGCACTTCAGGACCTCAGTGCTCCAAGGCTGCAGAGCTAACCACTGCACCACCACCACACCACCACGCCACCCTTTTATTTCAACTGGGGGTAACAAGTGGAATCAGAAGTTGTTGTCCTAGTAGTGGACAACCACTTTAATAAATGAAGCCAGTGCAGCAATATTCACCCTAGTTATATTTCTTAAAAGACACACAACACTAGATGAATTAGGAATGTGTATGCTCTCTGTGCATTTACATTTTTGTGTATGTACTGTGAGGTAGCGCCCCTGGGGGTACTCGCTTGCAGCATAATGAAATGACATTAGTGACTACATTTTTAACGGGAAACATAACACAGTAGTTTAATTCACGCCATAAATCACTGGTAACACACAACACCCTTTACATTTTCACATATAATATGCATATCATTACATTGCAGTATATGGCATTCACATATGACATTACACCATGTTTACAGTCACATTAGACTTACATTTTCCACAGAACTACAAGGCGTCACCCACCGACCCTTGCAGACCTTAGTCTGGTTCTAAAGACGGCTATCACCGTCTATCACCCTGACAGGGATTTTTCCCCGTCCTGCTGTAGGGATCCTCAACCTACTCTTAGGGAGTCTCAACCCACACTGCATCATACACTTCATACATGGCACTTTTGCATAAGCCATCAAATATGTTACAACTTCAACGGGTCCTTCTCACGACTACCCAGTTGGACCCAATGGTGGTTACGGCCGCCTGACCTTCACACCTGGATACATCATATGGTACTTTTCCATACACCACTATGAGTCACCCAGTCACATATCATACAGGGTAATTATACATACGCCCTTGTGATTACACATACACCTTCACACATAGTCAATGGGACCATATCACGACTAGCACAGTCAGTCCCAAAGTCAGCTATACCTATGACCGCCTGGCCCTTGAGCCGTCCTCGGTCTCCCTCGCCATCCATATGACTGCCTGGCCCTTGAGCCGTCCTCGGTCTCTCATATCACACATATGACCGCCTGGCCCTTGAGCCGTCCTCGGTCTCTCATATCACACATATGACCGCCTGGCCCTTGAGCCGTCTTCGGTCCTCATCACTGGCTGGCATGCACACATCAGGTGCACCGGCATGGAGCTGGCAGGCTCCCTTCACTTCCCCCACCGGGGACGGATCACTTCAAGCACGTCCCCACATGGCAGTGGTCTGGACTGCTCTGACTCCCATCGTCCTCTCTCTCATTCAGACACCTGGCAGGTTCTTATCCAGGCTGCCTCAACCACAGCTGCAACCCAGTGAGTCAATTAGCACATTTCACTCACACACAGACCTGAGATGTGATTAACCCCCTGTGCACCATTCAGGTTTAGCCCAGCAAAGCACTCATACACACAGGTTCAGCCGCTCATTAGGCTCATGAATCTCTCAGATCTTCAGCACTCACACTGAGCTGTTATACTCAGCTCATGAAAACCCTTCAGCTGTTAACCCACTGGACACCGGACAGGTTTCACACAGCACACACACACAGGAAAACTGGCCCATGTGAACAGAGACCTGCACCGACAACCCGTGTGATGCACCCGGCCAGGGGCCACATCACCACAGTACATTTGTGCTAGAAGCTCACGTGACTTGTAAGATTCCTAATTCATTAAGTGGTGTGCACATATTAATGAATTGGTTGAATATTACTGCAGTGGTTTTATTTATTAAGATTGGCATACACAACGTGTGTCTAAATGAATAGGGGCCATTATTCTTGGCCGCACATTGTCTGGTGTAAAACAGGAGATGTGCTGCCAATAACATGATCTATATGAGGACAAAGGCTAGGGTCACACTTAAATCTGGAATTGCGTTCATCGCATCCAGATCTGGATGCGGTGAATGCAATTGTCTTCTGACATTCAGCAATCCGGGAACCGGATTGCTGAAGCCGCAATCCGATAACCGGATTGCTCAGGATGTGTAATCCTGAGCAATCCGGTTACCGGATAGTTTGCTTATCCCTGCTACCGCAGGGATGAGCAAACTGTTCTGTGGTTTGTAAAACATTTAATTTGCTTAATAAATGTTCCTATAATGTCTCTAGGGGGTGCCCACTCCTCCTAGAGACCTTACACCCACTCAGGTGGGCATATAATGCTATAATCACCTCTGTACAGCAGCTGCCTCCTGACAGCTGCTGTACAGTTTTATGAATGAAAGCGCCGGGCTCCTCAGAGCAGCGCGCATACTATAGCTATTGCTATATTATGTGCGCCGCTGTCTGAGGTCCTGAAGCCTTATACAGTAGATCTATGGGCAGCGCTACACATCCTGAGCAATCCGGTTACCGAATTGCAGATAACAGAACCACTCCGAAAACTGCAGCCTGCATGATTTTTCACCCAGGCTGCAGAGCCGGAGATGGGAACCGGATTGCTTGTGAAGCAATCTGGTTTTTAGCATAGGCTCCTATGAGGAGCGTTTCCTGATCTGGTTTTGAGCTTTTTGAAAGCTCAAAACCGGATCAGGTTTTCAAAAAAAAAAACTGATGTGTGACCCTAGCCAAAGTGATCTGTTAGTGATTGTTGTAACCCCATCATTCTTTGTCAGCCTATGTGAGGAGCTGATACACAAGCACTGGATGATATTACTGTACATTAGTCAATCGTGGTCATTTAAAGGTCTGAAATCGGCTCCTGTAAATATAAATTAAATGTTTGTGTGTGATAGTACAATATATTAGCAGTTGGGGCCCCACTTTGTGTAAAAGCGGCCTTATAGAAGTAACAGGTATATAGTCATGGAAAAAGATTCAGCATATTTTAGCCATCAATCCAAGTTAATTCAGCTTTGAAGTCCAGTGGGTGGGTCTCACTTTTGATTGATGGCCATCTATTTATGAATATGCATAGAGAGATAGCTGTCTATTACTTTGTAGGCCACTGAGTGTACATTTTTACTTCAAAGGGCAGTGAACTGGATATTACTTACAATGAAGTGTGGTCCCATAGACGTCCTTTGGCAGGCTTCAATCTCTTTCAGACAAAGATCTGTGGTCATATGGTCCACTGAGGCATAATCTCGGACTCCCCAACGCATGTCTACCACCTATAGAGAAAGATTTTGTTGAAAATATTCATTGTAAGCGCAAAAGAGAAAAACTAAATACCTTTCATTTGAAATGATAGATCAGTTTTAACCAAAATACGTTTAGATTTCTTTTTGGCTTTCATTCACAAGGGTTTTTCTATAGGTACATCATTAGAAATGCTTGCATTGTATCCCTAAACATGAAATTGTTGTGTTGAATAAAAGGTAAGGGAATGTCGAAGTATCTTTTACAGACAAGGAGTGGGTAATGGTACCTGTATGACAATGAAGAGATCATTAAAAAAAATAAAAAATAACTACGGTAATGAATGGGACTTCGCCTAATCAGAAATGATGACATCTTGTCCATCAATCACCTGACCTGCAGCTAATCAGTGGCTGTCAACACCACCGAAGCTGTAGCATGTCCTCATGTTGGTCATCATTGCTGCTGCAGTAAGTAGTGACCAGCAAGTGACAGATCAGTGGGGTGACTGTGCCTTTTTCTATTGTTATATAAGATTTTGAGCTGTTATACTTTTTTTGCTGGAAAACCCTTTAAGAAAAATGCATTATACCAGGCAATCAGGTCAATGTTATTCCAAACGTTTGATCAAAAATGTAAAGAGTAGTGTCACATACTACTGCAGAAAGGTATTTAGGAAAATATATCACATAACTGTTATATACATGTATACTAATGTATATTATATTATAAAACAAGTTACCTCAAATGATAATCCATGTTTCTGGCAGAATGCTTGTATTTCCGGATAGGCCATCTCTAGCAGAGCATCACGTTCTTCAGCCATATCTCAAAGAATTATATAACATGAAGAGATATAAATACACTATGTACACTGTTTACATACAATAAACTTTACACAAAAATAAAGAATTTTTTTTATGAATTATTCCAGAATTGTTCTTTCCTGTAATTGCATTCCCCTTGATAGTTTATATACCAACCTAGTGTCTCTCCCCATTGCCCTGTAGAATGTAAGCCTAGAAAGACAGGGTCCTCTCTCCCCTCTATATCAGTTTGTCACTGTTAGCTTCATTGTATTTTTAACTTGTTTGTATGTAACCCTTTCTCATGTACAGTACCATGGAATCAATGGTGCTCTATAAACAAATAATAATAAATACAGTTTAAACACTGGTAAGGAGGACCTGAATGTAAACCAATCATACAGCTCAGTCCCTTTGGTAGTTGTCTCTGAGATCTGACTTCATGTGGTCAGCTGTCCGTCTCTATATTGCCCCTTAGAAATGTATTGATATTTTAAAGAGCTTAAGTAAGTGTTACTTACCCAAACATTTTATTTAAATGCCTTATGAAAAATGACAGAGCTCCCCTGATTCTTCTGCTTTTTCCATTTTGTACTGCATTTCTCCATTACATAGATATTCACAGTTAATGCTTTTGGAGTGCATTATGTGAAATCTCTGCTTGTAGTTCAGCTGGTTGTTTCTTCAGATTTTTCTCTGGAGGTGTACACTGGCAAACATTGCCAATCACAACTCAGCAGCTGATTTAGCCATCTTATAGCTGTGATTGGTAGTGTTTGGGATGAAGGGGTGGAAGCAGACACCCCCAGAGAAGACTATGAACAAACTCCCAGTTGAACTACCACAAGAAATTTCACAAACTGTTCTCCAGAAACTACAAATGTGAATATCTCTGTGGCTGAAGGCACACTGGCGTGAGAGTCGCGTGAGTGCAATGAGAGAAAAACTCCCATTGCACTTAGACCAGTATCAGTAAATGATACTGGTCCCATTAGCACGTTTTACTCACATTGTACTCGCCTTGTGAGAGAAAAGCGAGTGCTATTGCAGCATGCTGCGATAGCACGCGATTTCCTTGCGCGAGAGGCCATTAAAAGTATATGGGTGCGAGTCAAACTCGCACCCATACAGCACACTGTGCGAGAGTCGCACGCGTGTGCTTTAAAAATCGCTTAAAACTCCGAGGTTGCCAAAGCTGCTGGGTTTGAAATTTGCGGTTTCCCGGTAACAATAATCTTTCCCTGCCGCCAAAGCAGTGTGGAAAGATTATTGATAAAAATACATCTGCTGTACAAATTTTACAATTCCAGGGGTTAACTTGTATATTAACCCCCTCTGCATCCTCTGTGTGGCAATACAGCACAGAGGCTGCAGAGGCGGCTAATAAAGCAGTTGCTGAAGGGTTAAAATGATGTTTATGTGATGTCAGCATGTGTCCAGAGAGTGTCCACACTCTTTTGACACATGCTGTCCTCACACCCTGGCAGTGCAGGGGTTAATATGTGTTTAATCTGCCAGCCGCCAATTGTTGGGAGAGTTTTATATACTTTAACTGTGGGCCAGAGCTGTCAGCGGTGCTTTATGTACTTTTGAAATCATGAGCTGTCCAGCACCAAAGCTTCTGAAACGAGTAGCTGTCCCTGGTGCTTACGCCAATAGCGTACGCAAAGAGCGTACCATGACTGCCGGTGTCCCTGATTCTGAAACTCCCATGTTATAACAGCCGCCGAGTTTGAAAATTCACCGGCATATGCTATCCACGGACCTGAAGTTCGCTTCAGGACCACGGACACCATCACACTGACACGCACCGCACACTCAGTCATGCTTCCCACTCGCAGCACACTCACATGCATACAGCCATGCACATTCACCACAGGCACCACTCTCGCACCACAAAAAAACGCATATAACTCGCATCACTGTCATGCATCAAACACGCTCCGTGTTTGATGCATGACTGTGTGCCCCCAGCCTGCAATAGAGTAATGCAGTGACAAACAGAAAGGTTGGCAGAATCAGTGGAACTCAGTGATTTTTACAAGGTATTCAACTTAATTTTTTTGAGCAAGTAACAGGTTCTTTTTAATGCTGTAAGTGGCACATATGAATATTTTAATCAGGTTAAATTATTCCCTAGACAAAACAATGATGATTGCCTCCGTAAATCTAGAGTTTAGGCTGGTTTATGACATACAGTTGTGGCCAAAAGTATTGACACCCCTGCAATTCTGTCAGATAATACTCAGTTTCTTCCTGAAAATGATTGCAATCACAAATTCTTTGGTATTATTATCTTCATTTAATTTGTCTTCAATGAAAAAACACGAAAAGAATTGTCCTAAAGCCACACTGGATCTAATTCCACACCAAACATAAAAAAGGGGGTGGACAAAAGTATTGGGACTGTCAGAAAAATCATGTGATGCTTCACTAATTTGTGTAATTAACAGCACCTGTATCTTACCTGTGGCACCTAACAGGTGTTGGCAATAACTAAATCACACTTGAAGCCAGTTGACATGGATTAAAGTTGACTCAACCTCTGTCCTGTGTCCTTGTGTGTACCACATTGAGCATGGAGAAAAGAAAGAAGACCAAAGAACTGTCTGAGGACTTAGAGAAACCAAATTGTGAGGAAGCATGAGCAATCTCAAGGCTACAAGTCCATCTCCAAAGACCTGAATGTTCCCGTGTCTACCGTGCGCAGTGTCATCAAGACGTTTAAAGCCCGTGGCACTATGGCTAACCTCCCTAGATGTGGACGGAAAAGAAAAATTGACGAGAAATTTCAACGTAAGATTGTGTGGATAAAGCACCTCGACTAACATCCAAACAAGTTCAAGCTGCCCTGCAGTCCGAGGGTACAACAGTGTCAACCCGTACTATCCATCGGTGTCTGAATGAAAAGGGACTGTATGGTAGGATGCCCAGGAAGACCCCACTTCTTACCCAGAGACATAAAAAAGCCAGGCTGGAGTTTGCCAAAACTTACCTGAGAAAGCCTACAACGTTTTGGAAGAATGTTCTCTGGTCAGATGAGACAAAAGTAGAGATTTTTGGGCAAAGGCATCAACATAAAGTTAACAGGAGAAAAAAGAGGCATTCAAAGAAAAGAACACGGTCCCTACAGTCAAACATGGCGGAGGTTCCCTGATGTTTTGGGGTTGCTTTGCTGCCTTTGGCACTGGACTGCTTGACCGTGTGCATGGCATTATGAAGTCTGAAGACTGCCAACAAATTTTGCAGCATAATGTAGGGCCCAGTGTGAGAAAGCTGGGTCTCCCTCAGAGGTCATGGGTCTTCCAGCAGGACAATCACCAAAAACACACTTCAAAAAGAACTAGAAAATGGTTTGAGAGAAAGCAGTGGAGACTTCTAAGGTGGCCAGCAATGAGTCCAGACCTGAATCCCATAGAAGACCTGTGGAGAGATCTAAAAATGGCAGTTTGGAGAAGGCACCCTTCAAATATCAGGGACCTGGAGCAGTTTGACAAAGAAGAATGGTCTAAAATTCCAGCAGAGCATTGTTAGAAACTCATTGATGGTTACCGGAAGCGGTTGATCGCAGTTATTTTGGCTAAAGGTTGTGCAACCAAGTATTAGGCTGAGGGTGCCAATACTTTTGTCTGGCCCATTTTTGGAGTTTTGTGTGAAATGATCAATGTTTTGCTTTTTACTTCATTCTATTTTGTGTTTTTTCATTTAAGACAAATTAAATGAAAATAATAATACCAAAGAATTTGTGATTGCAATCATTTTCAGGAAGAAACTCAGTATTATCTGACAGAATTGCAGTGGTGTCAATACTTTTGGCCACAACTATAGCAGTATGACTGTAGGAGCTGCCTACTATTTATGACCCACCCCAGGGCCATGGGGTACCCAGCTACAGGCGTTAACGGGGGATGTCATGGTCAGCCTGTGTTCGGTCCCGTGGCCTTGGCGGTCGCTGAAAGAGGGGTTAAACATAAAAAAGAAAGGATTTGTGACGCCATCTACGGTACCCGGTAGTGATACCGGCGCTGGTTTCAGACTTCCGGGGACGGTGATGCTGTAGCCAGATGATAACGCTCCTCGTGGGTGGAGCAGGTTCCCCGGGGCAGTGATGTAGACTAGGGATTTTGCACAAGGAGGCAGCTCTCCACTCAGCCTTGTCTCTGGTGCTGGAGGAGAAGGTGGCTCATCAGGTGGAGATGCTGGTAGTCACTCTGTGTTAAGGGCAGGATCAGGGGCCGTAATAGCACACGCTGAAAGTTTTTTCCGTACTTTTTACTGATGGTGTTGCAAGGTAACGTCCAGGGTACACTCCAGGTGATCAGGAGACACTTCAGGATTTCCACACCCGAAGAGTTGTGAAGCCTCCTTGTTCTGTGTGTGTACTTAAGTCTTGGCCTGTCTGAAACCTGGCCCTGACTTCTCCTGTGTTCCTCACTTGTATAGCAGGCTGTGAGAACCTTCTGATGGGCACCGCTGCTCCTCTGTGGTCCCTGGCTCTATTAGTAGCTGTGCTCCAAGTGTCACCAGGAGACTGAAGTCTCCCTGGTCCTCCGGTATAAGCTAACTGGACCCTTGTAGACTCGGACTCCAGTGTCCGGGTTGCTGCCTGGAATGAACCAGTATGGCTCCTCTGCCACCACACTGTCTCTAGTATGCCTTCCCTCCAACCCTCACTCTTGGGCCCCTTACACTGGCTAGGCTCCCTCACTGGCACGGGCCTCGTGCAGCACCGTTCACCATAATATCTTCACAGTCCTCCCTGAAACTGCACTGCCTAACTTCTCCACCGGGCCTGAATTTATAGGGGACCTTGCCTGAAGGCAGCAAGTAGAGCTCTCCCTTCATGTCTGGGGTGGAAGATGTTGCATGTGTAGGGTTCCTGATGTGGAAATCCCTCTGTGCACCAGGTGGTTCTGTGGCTACCTATACCGAAGGGTGCCACAATTACATGCACCAGTCTGGTCCATAAATTGGACCAGAGTAGTGTATGCTGTAATTTTTGTTTTCAAGCAGACTGTTGGTCCGTGTAGAAAATCCGTCATGTGCACTGGGGCATGTGCTATAAGGGGTACGTGTGCACTCCGTGTTTACACAGAGACAGCACATGGCTGTATGATATGTTCTTCTGAACAAACCATAATGCACAATTTATAAAGATCACTGAAATAATAACTTTTATGTCTGTAATGTTTGCAGCCAGATTTAGAATCGTGCCTGTCTGAATGAATGCAAGACTGTTCTCCATCGTCACAGCTTCTGGTAATAATGTGGTTTATCCTAACAGATCCTATTTTTTTTAATGGGTTTCTATTAGGGTTTTTATTTTTAATTTTTTTTTACCGCAAAAATATGACTGCAAAACCACTGGAACCCCAATGGAAAGTGAAAAGTATAATGTAACTTAATATTATAGTTTATTTTTAGTGTTGTAAGGAGTATATACTACATTCAAGTATAATGTTTGCGTTCTCTACACACTATGTGATACTACCTGAAAAAGTGGAGCTTATGAATAATCGAACGATTTTTGAAGAGTCTATGGGCAGAATTTGTGTTTTCCCTCGAAGGATGTCCTTTAAGTTCATTGAATCCATATTTCTGCAGAAGGACATAACAATAATTAAATTATATTACATATTTAACTAATCTCACAAAGAAAAAATGGTATACTGATTATAGATTGGGGAATTGATTTGCGGGACTCCAGTCAATCAGTCAAGCCAGTAGTCCATGCTTGCTGGACAGAAGGCTCGCAAATCTTTTCCCTACTTGGATCCCTGATGTGACTTTTGATTAGCCGACCTTTCACAACGCCATCTGTGGGTTATGCCTCAATGATGACATTACACCAGCCAAGCTAATAGGCCAGGGTCACACATGCCCATTAGGGATGGGCGAATCTACTCGCTAGGACTCGTTACTCGGCGAGTAGTAAGGGACTCGCAGGACTCGGTACTCTGCGAGTCTCCCAGTGATTACTCGCACGAGTCCAATGCAAATCAATGGCAAACGCTGACAAAACTAGGATTGCCATTATTTGCATTAGACTGCGAGTAATCACTGGCTACTGTGCCAGTGATAGCAGGGAAACTCGCAGATAACTGCTGTTTCTTTGCGAGCCGAGTCCAGCTGTCTTCTCTGTGCAGCTCCAGGGTCCTAGAGCCCGCCTGCTCACAGACATTATGTAGCAGTGCTGAGATTGTTCTCAGTCTGCTCCTTCCCTGTGTACAGACATGAATGTCTGTGCACAGAGATGATGTAGCAGTGCTGAGATTGTTCTCAGTCTGCTCATTCCCTGTGTACAGACATGAATGTCTGTGCACAGAGATGATGTAGCAGAGCTGAGATTGTTCTCAGTCTGCTCATTCCCTGTGTACAGACATGAATGTCTGTGCACAGAGATGATGTAGCAGAGCTGAGATTGTTCTCAGTCTGCTCATTCCCTGTGTACAGACATGAATGTCTGTGCACAGAGATGATGTAGCAGAGCTGAGATTGTTCTCAGTCTGCTTATTCCCTGTGCATAGACATCTATATTTATGCACAGGGGATGTAGCAGAGAGGACATCGCGTTTTGGACTGCGTCGGACGGAAGAGGATTTTTTTAATTAAAGATGGAGTCCCTAATGGCTTTTTTTTTTATTTCTAATAAAAGTTTTTCCTTGTGTTGTGTTTTTTTTAAAACAATTTAATAGAAATTCATGGCGGTCATGTCTAATATTGGCGTGACCGCCATAAATTTCGGGCTTAGGGCCAGCTGATAATACAAAGCTGGCCCTAACCTCTTTATTACCCAGCGTGCCACCGCTACCAGGGCCGCTGGAAGAGCGGGGTTCAGCGCCAAAGGATGGCGCTTCAATGAACGCGCCATCTTCTGGGGTGGCTGCGGGCTGCAATTTGCAGCGGGGGGTGCCCAGAAAGCTTGGGCATCCCTGCGCTGCGGATTCCAGCCCCCAGCTGCTTAGCTGTACCTGGCTAGACATAGAAATTGCGCGGAGCCCCACGCATTTTTTTTTTATTATTTCATGAAATTCTGAGATTCTGACTCTGAGACTCTGACTCTGAAATTCATGAAATAATAAAAAAAAAATGCGTGGGGCTCCGCGCAATTTCTATGTCTAGCCAGGTACAGCTAAGCAGCTGGGGGCTGGAATCCGCAGCGCAGGGATGCCCAAGCTTTCTGGGCACCCCCCGCTGCAAATTGCAGCCCGCAGCCGCCCCAGAAGATGGCGCGTTCATTGAAGCGCCATCCTCTGGCGCTGAACCCCGCTCTTCCAGCGGCCCTGGTAGCGGTGGCACGCTGGGTAATAGAGGTTAGGGCCAGCTTTGTATTATCAGCTGACCCTAAGCCCGAAATTTATGGCGGTCACGCCAATATTAGACATGACCGCCATGAATTTCTATTAAATTGTTTTAAAAAAAACACAACACAAGGAAAAATTTTAATTAGAAATAAAAAAAAAAGCCATTAGGGACTCCATCTTTAATTAAAAAAATCCTCTTCCGTCCGACGCAGTCCAAAATGCGATGTCCTCTCTGCTACATCCCCTGTGCATAAATATAGATGTCTATGCACAGGGAATAAGCAGACTGAGAACAATCTCAGCTCTGCTACATCATCTCTGTGCACAGACATTCATGTCTGTACACAGGGAATGAGCAGACTGAGAACAATCTCAGCACTGCTACATCAGGCAGCAGGCAGGCTCTAGGACCCTGGAGCTGGCAGCCTGTACAGAGGAGACAGGATCTTATCTGTGCGAGTCAGCGATTACTTACAAAGTAAACGAGCAATGCAAATAAATGGCAAAACTAGGATTGCTTCAGGCTGAAGCTTCCGAGACACATCTGCGATTTGTAAATCTCACACTACTCGCTATTACTCGCTTCCCCATTCATTAACATTGGACTCGCTAGACTTGCAACGAGTAGCGAGTCCTGGGCTCGGACTCGCTAGAGTCAAGCGATTCCGAGTAATTTAGGATTCGCCCATCACTAATGCCCATCAGTTTTTTCCCCTTTCCAAAACCGGATTCCGTTTTTGGGAAATTACATTTTTGCATCTAAAAAACAAAATGTGTTAACGCATGCATTAACGCATGGTACCTATACGTACCATGCGTTAACGCATGAATCTCCCATTGGGCCCCATGTTAAAAAAAGCATCATTTTTTTAATTGCACCCAAAAATGTTGCTAGCAGCGTTTTTTAGGATACTGCACAAAAGCGCATGCGTTTTTGAAAAATGCACACACACATGCGTTAACGCACATGCATTTTTGGACTTTGAAAAAAAAATTACCAAAATGATCCCAAAAATGGATTTAAGCCAAAAACGGATGGTATGTATGACCCTGGCCATAAATAGGCATAACAAAAGAGTATCAACAACTGGCTTTTATAAGAAAGCCTGCATAGACTTGGCCCCCCCAAAAAGTTCTGAAAAGCTCTGTAGTCCAGCTTAGGGATAAACATTTCTTGCTTTATTTTGTATGTAGAGTAAAATACAAATATAGTAACAATTGAAGCTTATATTTTCATGTGATGGGGCATAACTACAATAAGTGCAGGGGTTGCGATCGCACCTGGGCCCTGCAGCCTAGGGGGGCCCCAAAAGTCCCTTTGGCCTATAGAAAAAGACTAATATTATTAAAGATTTGCAATAATTGGGGACCCTGTTGGAGCCTTCGCATTGGGGCCCCTGGGCCTGAAGTTACGCCACTGTTTATGTGTATATAGCACTCTTAGTCATAACTAAAAGGTATACTGACTACAGATTGGAGATTCGATTCTCAGTACTCCCAGCACGACTTTAATTAGCTGAGCTGGCGCAATGCCATCTTTGGTCACACAGCAATGATGACATTACACCAGCCAGGCTAATGAAAAGCCATGCTCGGAATCTCAGAAGGCAAGAGCTTTGCGAGTTTTCTGTTCAGCGACCAGAGACTACTGACCTGGCTGATGAGTCCTACAAATTAATCTGCCCACCTCTGATACTGACCTATACATGTCTGTCAGAAGCCAAAAGGATACTCCTTTGGCCTATATGGAGTAATTGTGGCCTATAGATATGTTTTATGTACAGTATGCTCATGAGCATATGGAAAAAAATACACTGAAAACACAGTGTGAAAGTAGCTCTTTCAGAATTGGTTTCTGAATACCAATTGATAATTTAATTTACTTGCAGTATGAGCATATTGTTTAATACATATATAGTCATTATATTCAGTAGCTGCATACTGGAAATAGTTGTAGTGTGGTGCCCCTGCGGTCACAAGTGGTATTGCAATCAACACACTGCAGTGTCATGCCTGGAGAGAGGTGAGGATCATGCTGCTGGAATCTCCCTTAATACACCTAAAACAATCCGAACTCTAAGCCAGAAAATGCTGGGCGGAAGAGACCCACCTTAGGGCAAACCCTATTTCTGTTTAGATGGAGGAATTAGGTTAGGGAGGGTTAGGCAAAGAAGAGATTTACAGACAGGGTGTCAGGCCCATGGTGTTGACTGAGCGCATCTACTGCCAGCTCAGAGATGCTGGGCAGAGGAACAATGCTGCAGAAGGAGTACCAGGACCCCAAGCTGCCAGGTCTTTATGACTGGCAATGAACTGGAGGCTATTGGGCTGCAAGCTCAGTAGTCACACTGTGGAACTATCCAGGGGCACAGCAACCATCAGAGAGCTAGAGAACTGGTATGGGTCTGGGGTTTCATAGAGCGGAGTTGCCTGCCTGCCTAGTAGTTAGTCATGAAGGAGTAAAGAGACACATGGGAAAGTGGAAAGTGCCTAGAACCCAGGGAGAAGACAGCTGGTAGGACGACGGTAGGACACCTGATCCCAGTAGGATTGTCCTATCTCTCTCCGGACTGGGAAGCTGTATACCTGGTTCTACACACAAGTCCGAGCTGTGCTGCAAGATCATCAGTAAATGTACAGAACTGTGAATCTGCCTCCCTGTCTCCTTCGTGCGATATCCCCTGCATTCTCCACTGCACCTCTCATCATCTTCTACATTTTCAACATCTACTACTCTCAGGGGCCTGCTCCTGCTGATTGGAGTAATCTACCCTGCTGCACTAACATCCATCCCCTGGGAATCCACTACATGCAGCGCTGGTCACTTCTTACCAGATCCCTCAGCTGGTATCTCGAACTAGCCATTCCCTTGTAAATATCCCCTTTCATATTACCAGTCAGGGCCACAGGGCTGGGAAATTGCCATCGTGATACAGACTGACTACCTGCCTGGTTAGCAAGTACGCCAGCCCTTCCGACTGTGACAGTAGAATGGGAGTATCAACCTATAATTACATAGTGTTAAAATTTGGTCTACTTGTGGTGATATTCAATCAGTATGTAGAAGTAATACAGAATATCACAAAACTGAGTACACAACTCACATTTTTGTAAATATATCTTGTCTTATGACAACTCTGAAGATATGACTGTCATATATGATACAGTCTATATAGAGTCTAATGCATGGGTATAATGAGACACATGAGACATACGCTTCTTAAGCAGCTCTTGTATTGCTTCATACAAGTTAGTGCATCAACAGGATAACATAAATGTAGTTGCAGAGTGCAAGGCAAAACAACCCAGGACATCAGAGTATTAAAGCATAGCACAAGTCATTCAGAGTCCATTACTTTCCTGTCAGATGTTGCTGGCAAACAGGATGATTCCAGGCAGAGTGAATCCAGGCTTCAGAGAGCAAGACACAAACTGGTTGCAGACCTGATTCTGGAGCACAGGTTAACCAGCTGAACTAGTTTAAAAGGGCAATTGGCAAGAAACAGGGCAGGGACATCAAAGCTGAGGACTCCATATTGTTTGAGGGCAAGAGTCAATGCACAGGACAGGAAACAAGATGGCCGACGACAAGCTGAGAACTCCATATTGGTTGAGGGCAAAAGTCATTACACATGACAGGAAACAAGATGGCCGACAAAATACACTAAATGCAAACATAACAACAGATATAGCAAAAAAGACTGAAAACCTTACATTACTCCCCCTTTAGGGACAGCCTCTGGATGGCCCCAGTCCAGGCTTTCCCGGGTACCTCCGATGGAACTGGCGGAGTAACCGAGGAGCATGGAGATTGGAGGCCGGCTCCCACGAGTTGTCCTCAGAAGAATAGCCCTGCCACTTTACCAGGTATTGCAACCCGTTTCTACGCAACCTGGAGTCCAGGATCCTTTCCACGACAAAC
This sequence comes from Allobates femoralis, assembly GCA_033576535.1. Lineage (NCBI taxonomy): Eukaryota > Metazoa > Chordata > Amphibia > Anura > Aromobatidae > Allobates > Allobates femoralis. The sequence continues at coordinate 432,304,236 of JARQOC010000003.1, forward strand.
TCCTCCTGGCCATCGATGAGTACCGGAGCAGGAGGGGAAGAAGAACGACCAGGGAATGAATTGGGAGTCACAGCCTTTAGTAGAGAAACGTGGAACACGGGGTGAATCCTCATAGATCTTGGAAGTTGAAGGCGACAGGCAACGTTGCTGACGAGCTTATTAATCTTATAGGGCCCAACGTACTTATGACCCAATTTGGATGATGGTACTCTCAATTTAAGGTTCTTAGTTGACAGCCAGACCAAATCTCCTACCTTGAAGGTTGGTGCAGGTTTACGAAACCTATCTGCCGCTTTTTTATACCTGTCCTGAGCTGATTCCAGATTCTCTTTAAGCAGATCGAGGTTCCTTTGTAGAGAGGTGATTCTGTCGGCTACAGCTGGAAGAGGTGAATCTATGGGAAGTCGAGGAAGGATGTTAGGATGATAACCCAAATTGGCATAAAAGGGTGACTGCTTGGTGGAAGCGCTCTGTGAGTTGTTATAAGAGAATTCAGCTAGTGGAAGCAAATCCACCCAGTCATCTTGTAGGTGGCAGATAAAACAGCGGAGATACTGTTCTAGGGTCTGATTAGTCCGCTCGGTTTGTCCATTTGTCTGCGGATGAAAGGCAGAAGACAGGTTAACTTTGATGTCCAACGCAGCACAGAAGTGCTGCCAAAACTTTGAAGTGAATTGCACCCCTCGATCAGATACAACCTCATCCGGTACGCCATGCAGGCGAAACACATTTTGAATGATTAAGTCCGATGTGTGTTTCGCAGTGGGTAGACCAACACACGGAATGAAATGGGCTGCCTTTGTTAACCGATCCACCACCACCAGAACTGTGTTCTTTCCTTGAGAGGTTGGCAACTCCACAATGAAGTCCATAGATATGGATCCCCATGGACGGGATGGAACGGGTAGGGGTTGTAATAGACCCGTAGGCGAAGATCGTGGAGTCTTGCATCTGGCACAGACTTCGCAAGAAGTGACGTAACCTAGAACATCTCTTCTGTATGTGGGCCACCAAAAGAAGCGAGACAGGAATTCTTGAGTCTTCAGAACTCCTCTATGCCCCGCTATCTTAGAATCGTGGACGAGTTGCAGTACTCTCACCCTGACTGCTTCAGGAATATACAGGCGTTGCCCTGAATCCACACACCGTTCTTATATACAAGACTTACTTCACAAGACGGTTGTGCCAGCCAGGGATCCGTATGGTATGCTTCCTTGATGTCGTTAAGCAAGTCTTGATTATGAAGCACTCCAGGAACCTGGAATCAGAGATAACAGTCTTACGAGACGTGAGTGGAATTGTCTCAGTTGAGTAGAGTCTAGACAACGCATCGGCCTTTCCATTACGCGATCCTGGCCTATAGGAGATAACAAAACTGAATTGGTTTAAGAAAAGACTCCAACGAGCCTGGCGAGGAGTCAAGCACTTAGCCGATCTGATAAACTCAAGATTGCGGTGGTCAGTCAACACGATTATCTGCTGCGCAGCTCCCTGAAGGTGGTGTCTCCATTCCTTGAAGGCTGCGATGATGGCCAACAATTCTCTATTACCCACATCATAGTTCCGTTCTGCAGGAGACAACCGCCGGGAAAAGAAAGCACAGGGATGTAAGACTTCTTTCTCACCTGTCCTCTGGGAGAGGATAGCTCCGATGGCACTGTCTGAGGCATCCACCTCTATTATGAAGGCCAGTTCAGGGTTAGGATGCACCAGAATAGGTGCCGTGGTGAATTTCTCTTTCAAACGGGAAAATGCTTCTTGAGCCTGGGGGGTCCAGGTAAAAGCAGAGTTCTTGCGGGTAAGCCGTGTAATGGGAGACACAACCTCAGAAAAGTTCCTGATAAAACGCCTGTAGAAATTAGCAAACCCTATAAAGCGCTGGACCTCCTTCACATTCTTGGGGACCGGCCAGGCTTTAATGGCTTGGATCTTACCCTCATCCATACTAATTCCTCGTGATGACATTACATACCCCAGAAATTGGATCTCCGTTCGATGGAATTCGCACTTCTCCAGTTTGATATACAGATGGTGTTGTCGAAGGCGTTCTAAGACCATCTTCACATGTCTGTGATGCTCCTCTGTGGAATTAGAAAAAATCAAAATATCATCCAAATAAATGACAATGAATGTATCCAGGAGGTCCCTAAAAACGTCATTCACCAAATGTTGGAAAGTTGCTGGAGCATTACATAAACCGAACGGCATTACTAGATATTCAAAGTGTCCGTAGCGTGACCTGAAAGCTGTCTTCCATTCATCCCCAGGTCTAATGCGGACCAAGTTATAGGCCCCACGGAGATCCAACTTTGTAAAGAGTTTTGCATGCCGTACTCTCTCCAATAATTCAGGGATCAACGGTAGTGGGTAACGGTTTCTGATCGTGATTTTATTGAGCTCCCGATAGTCTATACAGGGCCTAAGAGATCCATCTTTCTTCTTCACAAAGAAGATTGGTGCACCAGCAGGAGATGAAGAGGGGCGTATGAAGCCCTTGGCTAGATGTTCGTCTATATAGTCTTTGAGAGCCTTTAGCTCAGGCCCTGCCAAAGAGTAAATCTTGCCAAAAGGTATTCCCGCACCTGGTAACAGGTCTATTGGACAGTCATATGGACGGTGAGGGGGTAGCAGGTCTGCGTTCCTTTTGTCACACACGTCAGCATACTCACGGTATATGGCTGGTAGCTCAGAGACTGATGTTGGTCCTTTAGGAATGGAGCAGACTGAAGCTTCTGGACTTATCTGTTTCTCTGGAAAGTGCAGTTCTTTAGTTTCCCAGTTAATCGTAGGATTCTGAGCCTGCAGCCACGGCAGTCCTAGAATAATAGGGAAATGAGGAGAAGAGATGAGCATAAATGACAGACTCTCTTGATGGTCATTACCCATGAGGACCTTTAAGGGCTCCGTCTCCTGATCCACTGGTCCAGAGTTTAATAGTGAGCCATCTACGGTCTCCATCTGTACAGGAGTAGCCTTCTTTACTGAACGTACTCCAAGTTTCTCAGCGAAGGAGATGTCCATAAAATTGCCGCTTGCCCCTGAATCAATCATAGCGGAGGTAGATACCCAGACAGAGTGAACCCTGAGCTTGAGGGGAATAAAGCAATGAGAATTGTTGTTCTTACAACTCAGCTGGGAAACCGCTGAAAAAACCTGAAAAACTGCTGCAGTAACACGTGCATCCGGCTCAGAGATAACAGAGTTCAAGTCTGAGTAATCAATGTCTGTATCCTCTACTCTCTCTGGGATCTGTGGTTCGGACCTGACAGAACCCCTCTCACAGCACTCGCAGTGTATGATGGCTGCAGTTGTCTTACGAGAACGACTGGGGCAGTTTATAATGAAATGTCCTGACTTACCGCAATAGAAACACAGATTTTCCTTTACTCGATGTTCCTTACGTGCATCACTGACCCGTCTCTGTAAAGAGTCCACCTGCATAGGCTCAGGTTCGGGTTCTCGTATAATCCTGCTCAAGGACTCCTTAGCTGGAGAGGGAGGAAATAAATGATTAGTGCGCTTTATCTCCGACCATCTCTCCTGTCTGCGTTCAGTAAGCCGAGCATCGATCCGAATACAGTAGTTGATAAAATCTCCTAATGCTGTAGGTGGGTCGGCACGAGCGAGTTCGTCCTTAATCACAGAGGATAATCCTTTCCGGAAAACCGACTTCTTAGCAGAGCTATCCCAAGTGGTGTCGAGAGCCCATCTCCGGAAATCCAAAGCATACTCCGCTACCGAGCGCTTACCTTGGCTTAAAGTTAACATGGCTGATTCCGCTGTAGCACCGCGGTTTGGATCATCGAATACCTGCCCCATAGCTGAAATGAAAGCATCAAGATTATTTAGACAGTCATCGTCAGTCTCAATTAGGGGGTTTGCCCATGTGAGAGCTTTGTTGGAGAGTAGCATAATTATTGTCAATACTTTAGATCGCTCAGTAAGGAACTGTGGCGCATGAGCCGCAAAAAACAGTTTGCATTGATTAATGAATCCCCTGAATTTTTCCCGTTCACCGCCAAAACGGAATGGTGGTAGCTTGGGGATTCCAATAACCGGGGTTGAAGTTGGGATGTGGACGCGTCCCTCCAGAACCTCAATCCGGGTTCGTAAGTCCTGCGTGGTTTGTCCGAACACCTGCAGATTATGATCACCGCGATCCCGCAGGCTTGCAAAGCTGGTCTTCAATGCCTGTAGGTCAGCAAGGATTGAATCCGTCACGTCGCACAGATGTTTAACGGGGTCCTCCATATTCCCAGAAGCTGCACGGCAGAGAGGCTGGAAAGGAAGAAAAGGAGCACAATAGTGTTTACCTGTGGTAACACTCCTGACTTAAAAGAAGGGAATGTGCTCACCTGGAAAGGTTGTGAGAAGCCACAACCACTATCATCACATATATCGATATCTCAGATCCACGGTCTGCAGCAGCTCTCCAATGGCAAAAGATCCAGAAATCTCTATACAGGTGGCAGCAGATGCAGCACTGTCCTAGACCCAGCAGACTCTATTATGGCTCCAGAATCTGTCATATATGATACAGTCTATATAGAGTCTAATGCATGGGTATAATGAGACACATGAGACATACGCTTCTTAAGCAGCTCTTGTATTGCTTCATACAAGTTAGTGCATCAACAGGATAACATAAATGTAGTTGCAGAGTGCAAGGCAAAACAACCCAGGACATCAGAGTATTAAAGCATAGCACAAGTCATTCAGAGTCCATTACTTTCCTGTCAGATGTTGCTGGCAAACAGGATGATTCCAGGCAGAGTGAATCCAGGCTTCAGAGAGCAAGACACAAACTGGTTGCAGACCTGATTCTGGAGCACAGGTTAACCAGCTGAACTAGTTTAAAAGGGCAATTGGCAAGAAACAGGGCAGGGACATCAAAGCTGAGGACTCCATATTGTTTGAGGGCAAGAGTCAATGCACAGGACAGGAAACAAGATGGCCGACGACAAGCTGAGAACTCCATATTGGTTGAGGGCAAAAGTCATTACACATGACAGGAAACAAGATGGCCGACAAAATACACTAAATGCAAACATAACAACAGATATAGCAAAAAAGACTGAAAACCTTACAATGACACTTTGATTCAATATAAAGTATTCAGTGTACAGCTTGTGTAGCTGTGTAAATTTAGTGTGCACTCTAAATAAGTTAACACTCAGCCATTAATGTCTAAACCACTAGCAACAAAAGTGAGTATACCCCTAAGTGAAAATGGCAAAATTGTGCCCAGTGTCAATATTTTGTGTGGTCGTTATTTTTAAGCACTTACTTAACACTTTTGGGCGAATAATTCTCTAGAGTTTTACATGAGCCACTGAAATCCTCTTCCACTCCTCCATGATGATATCACGGAGCTAGTGGATGTTAGGCTAGGGACACATTAGCGTTATGGACTCCGCCATATCGGATCCAGCATAGATCACAATTATCGCAGCATTAGCGCAGCGTCACTTTAGTGTAGCGCTGCCTTAACCTTGCCATAGACTAATATGGGTGACGGGACCCGAAGAGCGTGCAAACACCGGCATGAAAGTGCTGGAGTTTGAAATCTCATGCTATTTTGTAGGCGTTAAGCTGTCCACTACAAAATAGCGCGAGATTTCAAACTCCGGCACTTTCATGTCAGCGTTTGCATGCGCTTTGGTCCCGTCACCCATATTAGTCTATGGCAGCATTAAGGCAGCATTACACTACGATAACGCTGCACTAGTGCTGCAGGAATGTTGATCTATGCCGGATCCAGCATGGCAGAGGCCACAACGCTAATGTGGCCCTAGCCTTAGAGACCTACTGCTCTTCCACCTCGTATTCGAGGATGCCCCAGAGATAGGGTTTAGGTGTGAAGACATGATCGGCCAGTCCAGCACCTTTACCCTCAGTTTCTTTAGTAAGGCAGTGGTCATCTTGGAAATGTGTACAGGGTTATTATCATGTTAGCCTAGTTTCCAAAGAGAGGGGATCATGCTCTGCTTCAGTATGTCACAGTACATGTTGGCTTTCATTGTTCCCTCAATGAACTGTAGGTCCCTACAGCCAGCAGCACTCATGCAGCCCCAAACTATGACACTGCCATTACTGTGCTTGACTGTAGGCAAGACACCCTTGTCTTTGTACTCCTCAGCTGGTTGATGACAAACACACAGTTGACACCATCTGAACCAAATAAGTTTATCTTTTCTAATCAGACCACAAGACATGATTCCATTAATCCATGTCTTTTGTCTGCTTGCCTTCAGCAGACTATTTGAGAGCTTTCTTGTGCATCATCTTTAAAAGAGGCTTCCTTCTGGGACAGCATTAATTCAGATCGATTGATGCCGTGTGTGACATATGGTCTGAGCACTGACAGCCTCACCCTCCACCTCTTTAACCCCTGCAGCAATGCTGGCAGCACTCATATGTTGATTTTGAAAAGACAACCCCTGGAAATGACGCTGAGCACGTGCACTCAACTTCCTTGGTTGACCATGGCGAGGTCTGTTCTGAGTGGAACCCGTCTTATTAAACAACTGTATTGTCTTGCTCTCAATCCTGCAGCTCAGTATCAGGGTGTGGCACCCCCAGGGTCGATGTGCCACAGTGTCATCACTGCCCCTGGGTAGTGGTGTCACCAGAGAGCAACAAAGAGTATTCTCATCTGGCAACAGGCACACACAACACTAACACCTCTAAGCCAGAAGGGGGAGACCAAGCCCGAGTTCAGGGTGAGCTTCCCTTATATTCTAGACTGGGGAGGAACAAGTCAGTGCAGTGCAGAGCAGCACTGTGAAGACATCCTGGTGGACTGGAAGCTGCTTAGATCGTCCCAGGATCGCTAACTTGTTCCAGGCCTAAGGCTAGGGTCTGAGGAAAGGAGAGGAAGAAACACACTGTGAGGCGGAGCAGCATCGTGCCTTCCCCAGAGAAGGCATTTTTTCAGTTATGCATAATCACCCGGAAACACTGGATACATTACCTGAAAGAGAGCAACGTGCCATGCGGGGCCTACTGGACTTGTTTGATAATAACACCAATAACACAGGTAGGACTGTCTTTCCTCATCGCAATAAATCAACCAAGGCTCCTCCACTATCCACCCTACCCGCTGTTAACCTGTTTTTTGAGACCACAAAAAATTAAATTAACAATCTCCGCCCAAACACTGTTAGAGATAAAAACTTGACTGGCAAGGAAATAGCGCCCATTACACAGCTTAGGAAAAACTCAAATTTTACGATCAAGGAAGCGGACAAGGGTGGCAATGTGGTGATATGGCCTATCACTATGTACCTTGAGGAGGCTACTAGACAACTGAATAATAGGAAGTTCTACGTGAAATTACCTTCTGACCCCTCTTCTGTATTTCAGAATAAGCTGTACAAACTTCTGGAAGCCACAAATCGGTATGGTACCATCAACAGCAAAGAGAAGGACTACCTTTGGGTCGAGACTCCGAGAACACCTACATTCTATTTACTCCCCAAGGTACATAAGGACATGAATAGGCCCCCTGGAAGACGAATCGTCCCAGCATTGGCAGCCTGTGCGAAAGGGCGAGTGAGTATGTAGATTTTTATCTACAGCCACTCGTCCAAAAACTTCCATCTTATACTAAAGACAGTACGCACTTTATCCAACACTTACATACTCTACCTGTGGTCACAAACATGCTGATCATAACATGTGAGGTTGAGTCACTATATACCAACATTGCGCACACTGACGGCATGAGGGCAGTTCTATACTTCCTAGACAGGCAGGTTGGGTTGGACAGGATGCACGACTCCTTTCTGGTAGATTTACTGGAGTTTGTGTCGACACACAATTATTTTGTATTAGATCGTTCATACTATCGCCAAGTGTCCGGAGTGGCTATGGGGGAAAAATGTGCACCTGCCCTGGCTAACCTTTTCCTGGGGTGGTGGGAGCTAACTGTGGTGTTCGAGATGGAATTATTTAAGACCAAAGTAAGCGGTTGGCTTCGTTATATAGGCGATATTTTCTTTCTGTGGCACGGTACCGAATCGGAGTGCTTGGGTTTCTTAAACACACTTAATAACAATAACCACAATATCTTCCTGACCCACTCCATTTCAACTCAGAGGGCAACATTCTTGGACCTTGAAATATCCTTAAAGGAAGGCACATTTACTACAACTCTTTATAGGAAGCCAAAGGCGACAAATGGTTTATTAACCTTCTCGAGTTTCCACCCTTTTCACCTCAGGAAAAGAATACCAGTGGGACAATTTCTACGCACTAGACGGAATTGCACATTGGACTCCAGCATCCGACAACAGGCGAAATTGCTGACAGAGAGATTCTCTCACAGAGGATATCCAAGGAAAATCATCTCAACAGCTTTTCAAAGAGCGAAACAACAAAACCAGGACACATTACTGTGCTGGAAAGAAAAAAAAACAACAGACAGGAGTTTTAGGATCATCACACAATACAACAGCCAATGGCCCGAGGTGGGTAATGTTCTCAGAAAGCATTGGAGACTACTGACCAGTGATCCTAGAATCAGACCTCTTATAGAAGATAAACCACTTCTGACTGCACGGAGAGCCCCAAACGTACGTGACTGTCTTATACCTAGTCATTTAATGAGACCGACGGTATCCACCTCGGGGGTAGGAGGCTTAAAGGATCCTTTCCATGCGGCTCCTGTAATATGTGCCAACATATGATACCTACTCATCTTGTGTTTATCAATCCACTGGACTCTAAGGAACACACTCTGAGAAATTATAAAAACTAAATCTACTAATGTTATCTATGCCTTTGTATGTCCCTGCAACAAGGTCTACATTAGAGAAACGTCCAAGGAATTAAGAGAACGTGCACAGAAGCATATATCCATAATAAACTTGGCTGCAGACGACCTCGAAAAAGGTAACAGACTGACCACAATAGATTCACACTTTCTGAATAAACATCAGGGAAACCCACGTGGCTTGATATTTGTGGGGCTGGATCATGCCAAATTAGATATCTGGGGCAGAAATGTTAACAAACTTCTCCTTCGCATGGAAACCAAGTGGATATACTCATTGAACTCTTTGTCTCCCACAGGATTGAATGAGGAATTTCTCTTCACTGGTTACCTCGGCTGAAGATCCTTAAAAACTTGCGTTTGACTTTCTCTAAATTTGGAATCTCCGTCCTTTCCATAAGTGAGTCGTCTTTCAACATCTGTACCAACCAAAGCTTCCTACTAATATTGGCTCCCTTGGATGGACATTACACAATTTTCTGGATAGAACTACTATCTTCCTTTCCACTATATTACATTGTACGTGCTAAATTCGGACTAAATGGGACTTTGGCTAGCATCAATTATTTTAGACCAAAAGATCCTTGTTTTTGGGCCTTGGATTTATTCCTTTCTGCTAATTTCTATACCCGAATATTGTGTCACTTGGCAGTCATCTATTGATTCTTGTTGATGACCACATATTCCTTTTTTCCCCCTTCCCTCTTCCCAGAGTGGTACTTATTATAGGAGATTGGTTTATACATTTGATGATTTAAAGGTAAGGACTTCATGTTATACTACTGACATTTTGATATCACGTTTCCTAATAAATACAAGATAAATGTCGCATGTATATATTCTAGTTGCTAACACGGTGCCTAGGGCTCTAAACTCTCTGAACTATCTGTAATACAAAATAGGGACCTGTATTTTCAAGAGTAACAAATGAGCACCTATGTGCAGACACCTGTCTAGATATCGGGCACCTAGTGGTATATAATACAGATTTACTGTGACCTGGACATCACCAGTGTGCCTAGGGATGTATATTTCTGACTTTGGTGTCTTGCACTTTGGTGGTAGGATTTGAAGTAATACAGTGTTATATCCACCATTTCCTCTGGTATTTAAATCTGGAACTGTGCATTATTATAGTGCACTTCCTCATTGACTAATATACCTATATACTTGCTTCACTGAACTGTTCACTTGTACTTAGAAATGTACTTTCAAGCAATGCGCTTTTACTATGTCAGCTGAACTTTATTGTCTGGCACTAAACTCTCCCTCAAGAAGTGTCAGTATTTGCCTCACACTTTTCTCATCATGATGCCTAAATCACATCCCTTAATACATTGTGTACTTTCTTCTGTAAAGAAGCCCCCTTCTATAATCTGGGGGAGTGGTTTACAACAATCAGGAATCGCTACATTAGCATTCCCAGTCTCCTAGTAACCGCATCACATGATTATGATGCATTTCCTGTACTCTAACTAAGCTTACTTGGTAACCTAGTAACACGGTCATGTGACCGCCACGCACTTCCGGTTTCACGGTCACCAGGAACCAGGAATCAGCTGCGCTCTGTATCTAGTGCTATTTAAAGTAAACCACAAGCAATGGCGGTACATCCCTTGATGAAGCTGCACATGGAGGCAGCGATATGCGTGGGGTAGCGTCCTACATGGGCTCCTGGCTCTGCACAGGTCCTGGTATTGTCCTTACCCCCACCTCTCCCTTTAGAATAGGAGGATATCACTACTGGCAATTTACTGATGTGGATGCTGTTTTAGACCCACAGAAAATGTCATTGTAGCTTGCTACTATTGATTTTAACCTGCTTATGGTTTTTTGATTGGTCTATAGGGAGAGAGTGTTCTTATTTGTCCACCAGATTAACATTGGTGCTAGGGGTTCATCAATATCCTTATTTACCCACTGCATAGTATTGATGCATGATAGAACCAAAGTAACATAGATTGGCATGTGTTATTAGACTGAATCAGGTAACACAATTATATTGGGCCCACTTTCTATGCATTGAGGATCGGTTAATAATTTTGGCCTTTATGCACAATTTAATTGCCCAGTTCTCTATCTACGATAACCTGTTCTGATATTTATTTCTTATATTCACCATCTATCATATACTATGTATGTAGGGGTTATATGAAAATACAGGTACAATTATGCAATTGCATTTTTCCTTGGGATCATTACTTTGTGAGTGTATATCATATGGTCAAAGATTATTTCTGGATTGATGGCACCTATATATTGTGTACAATGTGATACATTATTCATGGTCTAGTCTTGTCCTTCCAAAATTGGTTAGGTAACTTGCCGTATGTACTCGTGAGTTTTCTCCTATACATTGCAGGACCCTTTGTAATATAAATCTGGCAATAGTACTTACTGATTTACCTTTGTGTACAATCTGTCTTCATTGCTGTTATATATTTTGTGATTAAGAACCCACTACCGGTGGTCAGGTGATCCCTGTGCCACTATAACACAGTAATCAACCTGGTGGCGAATTATACGTAATATGCTTTTGACCTGTGTTATGAATCCATTCTCTTGATTGTTCAGGCACCCATGTACCAGAAAATGTCTGGTTTTAATTGTTTTTAAAGTGTTTTGTCCGCTTTTTTCTAGTTAAATAAATTTGCATATATACTTCTTTACTTCCAATGTTCTCCCATCTTACTATACTGTATGTCATGTCTTTTTCTTGCTATTCCCCAGAGAACAGGCGCATAGAACGGACACCGGAGTCCGAGACTGTGCAGGGTTACACATCCCAGCAGTCAACACCGGAAAGTGGGGGACTCCAGATTCTCCAGCTACACTGTACCAGAAACACAGCAACGCATAGACTCCAACAACATTGACACCCAGCTGCAGGGTAGAGAGAGTGAAGGACTCGAGTTGCCTGTTATACTGGTACCCCGCAGGACGAGACAGGGCCAGCAGCCTAGCTAAAGCAAATGCAGGAGCCAAATCACAAGTGCAGCAAGGGAGCCAAAAAGACCCGACCGGGTGAGAATAACCCCAAGTTGCGCTCAAGACTCAGTGGACAGCATTTAACATCTGTTCCAGTAAAGGACTGAGAAAACTACAAAACCATGAGTCTGTCTGTTACTTGCGCCCGTTACCCTGAACCCTGTACATAGACTTCCTACACCTGCCTTGGGGACCCTCAGCCCTACCCAAGGAGGGCTTACCAGCCACTCAACCTAAAGTCACCGTCCCCAGCAGGAATACGGCAGTGGTGGTTCTACTAACCACATACTCTGGCGTCACGACAAATCCCTTGTAAATACCACTTTTTGGACTGATCCCAGGACACGGGACCGGGTCACGACTACCGTGATACTCCAGTGAGACAGCGACGGTCCGGTTCCCGAGTACCACATAGCCTGGGAGTGCATCAAGGGTGTTGGCAATCTTCTTATAGTCTAGAAAATTTTTATGTAGCGAAACAATTATTTTATTTGGATCCTCAGAGAATTCTTTGCCATGAATTGCCATGTTGAACTTCCAGTGACCAATATGAGGGTGTGTGAGAGTGATAACACCAAATTTACAACATGTGCTTCTCATTCACTCCTGAGGCCTTATATCACTAATGAGTCACATGACAGCAGAGAGGAAAAATAGGCAAAATGGCTAATTGGGCACAATTTGGCCATTTTCATTTAGTGGTGTACTTACTGTTGCCCGCAGTTTAGACATTAATGACTATGTGAGTTGATTATAGGGCACATCAAATTTACACTGTTATACAAGTCATACACTGACTACTTTACAATGTCCATTAAAGGGTTTTTCCAAGGACAAAGTTCATTTTAATCAATACTCTGTGTTCTAAATTATTATGCAAATTGGTTTTAAGTGTCATAGGGTTTTATTAAAAATTTTTTTCAATGAAACCCATTGATGGCATTGTGTCTCAGGGTTCTTTGGATTGTTGAAATCAATCTCAGATACCTGTGATAATTAGTTTGGCAGATGAGCCCAATAAGAGGAAAATTGGGTGTTCCACGATATTACGCAGGCCACAGTTTTCAAGTAACATGGGAAAGAAAAATTATGTCTCTGCTGCCGAAAAGCAACAAATAGTGCAATGCCTTGGACAATGGATGAAAACATTTGATATTGCACGAAAACTTGAGCGTGATCATCGTTTTGTGAAGAGATTTGTGGCTGATTCTGAGCACAGACGTGTTCGTGCAGATAAAGGCAGAATGAGGAAGGTTTCTGCCAGGCAAGTTCATCAAATTAAGAGAGCAGCTGCTAAAAAGGCCTTACAAACCAACAAACAGATATTTGAAGCTGCTGGTGCCTCTGGAGTCCCTCGAACCTTAAGGTGCAGGATCCTTCAAAGGCTTGCTATGGTGCATAAACCTACTATTCGGCCACCCCTAAACAGTGCTCACAAGCAGAAACAGTTGCAGTGGGCCCAGACATACATGAAGACTAATTTTTAACCACTCTTGTTTACTGATCAGTGCCAAGCAACCTTAGATAGTCCAGATGAATAGAGTAGTGGATGGTTGGTGGATACCACCATGCTCCAACAAGGCTGCGACGTCAGCAAGGAGGTGGAGCAGTCATGTTTTGGGCTGGAATCATTGGGAAACAGCTGGTAGGCCCCTTTAAGGTTCCTGAAGGTGTGAAAATGACCTCTGCAACGTATATAGAGTTTCAAATTGAGAACTTTCTTCCATGGTACAAAAAGCAAAAACGTGCCTTTAGGAGCAAAATCATCCTCATACATGTCAATGCACCATCTCATGCTACAAAGAATACCTCTATGCCATTGGCTGCTATGGGCATAAAAGGAGATAAATTCATGGTGTGGCCACCATCTTCCCCTGACCTCAACCCTATAGAGAACCTTAAGGAGTATAATCAAGCAAAAGATCTATGAGGGTGGGAGGCAGTTCACATCAAAACAGCAGCTCTAGGAGGCTATTCCGACATCCTGCAAAGAAATACAAGCAGAAACTCTCCAGAAACTCACAAGTTCATTGCATGCAAGAATTGTGACGATGATATCAAATAAGGGTTCCTATGTTAACGTGTAACTTGTCCTTTTAGGATGTTTTGGAGTTAAATAGCTTTTTATTTCAGTGAAAGTGACCTCCTAATGCTGCAAATTCAACAAATCAGCATTTTCAGTTCTTTCAAACATATCAAATATTTAGAAACTCTACCATGCCTAATAATTTGGAACAGTGCATTAAGGGCCACTTTACACACACCAACTTATCTGTCCAACTTCTGAACAACTCACTGGTTGCAGTGAAATCATGGACACACTGTTCCATTTTGTGGCTGTGTACAAATGGAACAATGTGTCCATGATTTCACTGCAACCAGTAAGTTGTTCAGAAGTTGGACAGATAAGTTGGTGTGTGTAAAGTGGCCATTAGAGTTTTTTAAAATTTTGTGGATTATACTGATTATACTGTTATCATTGGGAGGTTTATTCAATAAAATTTGATGTATACTCTAACGGGTGATGACTAGTGATGAGCGAGTACTAAAATGCTCGGGTACTCGAAGCTCGGGCCGAGCATCCCAAGATACTCGTGTACTCGGCCCGAGCACCGAGCCCAATGTTATCCTATGGGAGACCCGAGTATTTTTATGAAATGACTGCCGGCAGCATGTAGAAACCCTAAAAATGTCACAAAAGTCTCAGAAGAGTGCTCAAGTGACATGGCAATACCATGGGGAAGACCCCTGTAAGCATTTCTCACTCAAAAGTCACAGCTGTGAACAATGTTGTCCGAGTTTCACGCCAATTTTACGGAGTCACCAGAAAACCTTCCAAAATGACACCAAAATGAATATTCAGGGTGGAAATGTTAAGGGCACATACCCAATAGTGAGATACAGCTGGTGTATGTTACTTTTTGTGATTACATGAAAGATTTTACGTGAAAACATTGTGCGGCACTCCGATGTCCCTGAGAAGAGACGTACATGAAGGCCTCTTGACATAATGTGCCCATTTTCAGGAAGTGGGTCTATTGTAGTATTTTCCTTTGCCAGGGCAGACCAAAATTAGGAGGTTCACCAATGCCCCTTGATAGAGACGTGCATGAGGGCCTGTAAACCTGAAGTGCCCATTGTAAGGAAGTGGGTGTATTGTAGTATAGCCCTTTGGCAGGGCAGCCAAAAATTGGGAGGCTCCACATTTTCCCTGGATAGAGACGTACAGGAGGGCCTGTAAATCTGAAGTGGGTGTATTGGAGTATAGCAGGTTTGGCAGGGCAGCCAGAAATTGAGAGGCTCCACATCGTTCCTGGATAGAGACGTGCAGGAGGGCCTGTAAACCTGAAGTGCCCATTGTAAGGAAGTGGGGGTATTGTAGTATAGCCTTTTGGCAAGGCAGCCAAAAATTGGGAGGCTCCACATTGTCCCTGGGTACAGATGTGCAGGAGGGCCTGTAAACCTGAAGTGGGTGTATTGTAGTATAGCCCTTTGGCAGGGTAGCCAAAAATTGGGAGGCTCCACATTGTCCCTGGATAGAGACGTGCAGGAGGGCCTGTAAATCTGAAGTGGGTGTATTGTAGTATAGCCCTTTGGCAGGGCAGCCAAAAATTGGGAGGCTCCACATTGTCCCTGGATAGAGATGTGCAGGAGGGCCTGTAAACCTGAAGTGGGTGTATTGGAGTATAGCCCTTTGGCAGGGCAGCCAAAAATTGGAAGGCTCTACATTGTCCCTGGATAGAGACGTGCAGGAGGGCCTGTAAACCTGAAGTGGGTGTATTGTAGTATAGCCCTTTGGCAGGGCAGCCAAAAATCGGGAGGCTCCACATTGTCCCTGGATAGAGATGTGCAGGAGGGCCTGTAAACCTGAAGTGGGTGTATTGGAGTATAGCCCTTTGGCAGGGCAGCCAAAAATTGGGAGGCTCCACATTGTCCCTGGATAGAGACGTGCAGTAGGGCCTGTAAACCTGAAGTGCCCATTGTAAGGAAGTGGGTGTATTAGAGTATAGCCCTTTGGCAGGCCAGCCAAAAATTGGGAGGCTCCACATTTTCCCTGGATAGAGACGTACAGGAGGGCCTGTAAATCTGAAGTGGGTGTATTGGAGTATAGCAGGTTTGGCAGGGCAGCCAGAAATTGAGAGGCTCCACATCGTTCCTGGATAGAGACATGCAGGAGGGCCTGTAAACCTGAAGTGCTCATTGTAAGGAAGTGGGTGTATTGTAGCATAGCCCTTTGGCAGGGCAGCCAAAAATTGGGAGGCTCCACATTGTCCCTGGATAGAGACGTGCAGGAGGGCCTGTAAACCTGAAGTGGGTGTATTGTAGTATAGCCCTTTGGCAGGGCAGCCAAAAATTGGGAGGCTCCACATTGTCCCTGGATAGAGA
Organism: Allobates femoralis; assembly: GCA_033576535.1. Classification (NCBI taxonomy): domain Eukaryota; kingdom Metazoa; phylum Chordata; class Amphibia; order Anura; family Aromobatidae; genus Allobates; species Allobates femoralis. The sequence goes on from JARQOC010000003.1 coordinate 432,320,386, forward strand.
CGTGCAGTAGGGCCTTTAAACCTGAAGTGGGTGTATTGTAGTATAGCCCTTTGGCAGGGCAGCCAAAAATTGGGAGGCTCCGCATTGTCCCTGAATACAGACGTGCAGTAGGGCCTGTAAACCTGAAGTGGGTGTATTGGAGTATAGCCCTTTGGCAGAGTAGCCAAAAATTAGGAGGCTCCACATTGTCCCTGGATAGAGACGTGCAGTAGGGCCTGTAAACCTGTAGTGGGTGTATTGGAGTATAGCCCTTTGGCAGGGCAGCCAAAAATTGGGAGGCTCCACATTGTCCCTGGATAGAGACGTGCAGTAGGGCCTGTAAACCTGAAGTGGGTGTATTGGAGTATAGCCCTTTGGCAGGGCAGCCAAAAATTGGGAGGCTCCACATTGTCCCTGGATAGAGCCGTGCAGGAGGGCCTGTAAACCAGAAGTGCCCATTGTAAGGAAGTGGGTGTATTGTTGTATAGCCTGTAAACCTGAAGTGGGTGTATTGTAGTATAGCCCTTTGGCAGGGCAGCCAAAAATTGGGAGGCTCCGCATTGTCCCTGGATAGAGACGTGCAGGAGGGCCTGTAAACCTGAAGTGGGTGTATTGGAGTATAGTGCTTTGGCAGGGCAGCCAAAAATTGGGAGGCTCCACATTGTCCCTGGATAGAGACATGCAGTAGGGCCTGTAAACCTGAAGTGGGTGTATTGTAGTATAGCCCTTTGGCAGGGCAGCCAAAAATTGGGAGGCTCCACATTGGGACGTGCAGGAGGGCCTCAAAACATTTTTCCCATTGAAAAGGAGCGGGTCTCCTGTCGTTGTAATGCCCATTCTAAAAGAATGGGCGAAAAAATTTACCACTGGGGGTATACCTGAAACAACAGCCTAACTATTGTAACGGTCATGATGGTGGCACATGAGGAGAAGGAGGAGCACTCCAGCGATTAGCCAAAGTCCAGAAGTGTGTACCCATGGGTGAGTGTTGGTACATGGCAAATTCCCATAACAAAATTTAAATTCCGCTGTCATTTGTTGGTGGTGTGGTGAAGTCTGGCCCAATCCAACCCTTGTTCATCTTGATCAGAGTCAGCCTGTCAGCATTTTCAGTTGACAGGCGGGTGCGTTTATCAGTAATGATTCCACCTGCGGCACTGAAAACACGCTCTGACAAAACGCTAGCGGCAGGGCAGGCCAGGACTTCCAAGGCGTAGAGAGCCAATTCATGCCACGTGTCCAGCTTGCAGACCCAATAATTGTAAGGCACAGAGGAATGTCGCAGTACAGTTGTTCGATCTGCAAGGTACTCCTTCAGCATCTGGCCAAACTTAGCATTTCTTGTTGCACTACCCCGCACCTCAGGGGCTGTGGTACGTGAGGGGCTGAGAAAACTGTCCCACATCGTAAAGACTGTTCCCCTACCTCTGGCGGATTGGACTTGTGCCCCTCTCGGCCGTATGCCTTGGTTGTCCACAGATTCCTGGCCTATTCCGCTTGCGTTTTGTGAGGGGAATGCTTTGCCTACTTCCGTGACTACGGCCTTCTGGAACTGCTGCATTTTGGCTGACCTCTCCGCCTCAGGAATCAGAGACATAAAGTTCTCCTTGTAGCGTGGGTCTAAGAGTGTTGCCAACCAGTACTGATTGTCGGCCAGGATGTTCTGAACGCGAGGGTCACGAGCCAGGCAGCTTTTCATAAAGTCAGCCATGTGCGCCAGACTCTTAACAGCCATCACTTCAGTATCCAGACCAACACGATGACTGAACATGCTGTCCACCTCCTCCTCGTCTCCCCTGTCCTTTGGCCAGCCACGCTGAAGCGAGGGTATGACTGGTGTGCATGTCATATCCTCAATTTGGCCAGAGAGTTGCTCCATGTCTTCATCCTCCTCCTCCTCGTCATAGTCCTCCACTACACGTTGTGATGAGATGAGGCAGGGCTGTGTGTTATCGCCCACACCCACTACTGTTTCTTGCTCAAACTCATCGTGCTCTGCCTGCAACGCATCCTCTTTGTTTTTCAGCAGAGACTGTTTTAGAAGGCAGAGCAGCGGTATGGTGACGCTAATAATGGCGTCATCGCCGCTCACCATCTTGGTGGAGTCCTCAAAGTTTTGGAGGACGGTACATAGGTTCGACATCCATCTCCACTCCTCAGGTGTTATGTGTGGAGTTTGACCCATTTCCCGACGGCTTAGGTGATGCAGGTACTCAACAACTGCCCTCTTCTGCTCACATATCCTGACCAACATGTGCAGAGTTGAATTTCAACGCGTGTGGACATCACACACCAGACTGTGGGCCGGTAGACGCAAACGGCGCTGAAAGCCAGCAAGGCCGGCTGAAGCAGCAGGTGACTTGCGAAAATGTGCAGACAGGTGGCGAACTTTTACCAGCAGATCAGACAGCTCTGGGTGTGACTTTATAAACCGCTGAACCACCAGGTTGAGCACATGGGCCACGCAGGGAACATGCGTCAGCTGGCCTCGCCTCAAAGCTGCCACCAGGTTCCGGCCATTGTCACACACGACCTTTCCTGGCTTTAGGGTCAGAGGGGTGAGCCAGTGATCTGCCTGCTGTTTCAGAGCTGTCCACACCTCTTCTGCATTGTGGGGTTTGTCACCTATGCATATTAGCTTCAGCACAGCCTGTTGCCGCTTCGCAGAGGCAGTGCTACAGTGCTTCCAGCTTGGGACTGGTGTGGAGGGTAAAGTGGATGAGGATGCGCAGGAGGAGGAGGAGGAGGAGGCTGAGGAGCATGACATTCCGGAGCTGTAGAGTCTGGGTGAAACCATGACTGAGGTAGGGCCTGCAATCCTTGGTGTGGGAAGGACGTGTTCCGTCCCTCGCTCAGACTGGGTCCCAGCTTCCACAATATTAACCCAGTGTGCCGTCAAGGAGATGTAGCGGCCTTGCCCACAAGCACTTGTCCACGTGTCTTTGGTTAGGTGGACTTTGGCTGAAACAGCGTTGTTCAGGGCACGTGTGATGCTTTGCGACACGTGGTTATGCAATGCGGGGACGGCACATCTGGAGAAATAGTGGCGGCTGGGGACTGAGTAACGTGGGACAGCAGCCACCATCAGGTCGCGGAATGCTTCCGTCTCCACCAGCCGGAAAGGTAACATTTCTAGTGCAAGCAGTCGCGAAATGTGATAATTTAGGACTGTGGCATGTAGGGTGTTGGCAGCGTATTTGCGCCTGCGTTCAAAGGTTTGCTGAATGGATAATTGAACGCTGCGCTGGGACAAGGACGTGCTTGATGGTGGTGTTATTTGTGCGTGGACAACATCAGGTGCAGGGCCGGAGGCTTGTTCAAAGCCAGCATGGACAGGGGATTGGCTCGCACGCACAACACGCGAAGACGTAGCAGTGACATCAGCAAGCACCCCTCCTCGACTCGGTTGTACTTCCCACAAAGTCGGGTGCTTGGCTGACATGTGCCTGATCATGCTGGTGGTGGTCAGGCTGCTAGTTTTCATACCCCTGCATGGCAGGTGTTGCAAATGGCCTTTTTAGAGTCATCTGGAGCCAACTTAAAAAACTGCCAGACTCGGGAAGACCTAACATTTGCACAGGCACCTTGTGTCGTGTTTTTGTTCCGGGGAACGGTTGCCTGCCTTCTGCCTGCTGACATGACCCTGCTTCTTACTGCCTGTTGGGATGCTACGCCTCCCCCCCTGTGCCTGCTGTCCTCGCTCTGCATATCCTCCTGCCAGGTTGGGTCAGCTACTGGATCATCTTCCACGTCGTCTTCCTCTTCCGCACCCTGATCCTCCTCCTGACTTCCTGGCAATTGTGTCTCATCATCGTCCACCCCTTGTTGAGACACGTTGCCAAGGTTCCCTTCGTGAGAACGTGGCTGCTCAAATATTTGGGCATCTGTACATACCATCTCATCACCCACTTCAACAGGAGCTGGAGAGAGGCCAGATTCTGCGAATGGATACGTGAACAGCTCTTCCGAGTGTCCTAGTGTAGGATCAGTAATGTCCGTGGACGTGTACTCGACCTGGTGGTAGGAAGGAGGATCAGGTTGGGAAATGTGCGGTGCAGTATCACGGCTACTGACACTTGACTGTGTGGAAGACAGGGTGTTTGTGGAGGTGCCCATCAGACTTGAAGCATTATCCGCTATCCAAGTAACAACCTGTTGACACTGGTCTTGGTTCAAGAGCGGTGTACTGCTGCGGGCCCCAAGAATTTGGAACAGGACGTGCGAGTGAGTAGATGTGCCACTTTGTTGTTGCGAAAATAGTGCTTGCACACGACCTCGGCCTCTGCCTGCACCACCATCACGTCCACTTCCTTGTCCCTTGCCAACGCCCTTGCGCATTTTTCCTGTATACAGCTACAACAGTCTGGTGACTGTTCTGGTCACAGGAAAGCTGGATTTTAGACCCTGCCTGTATACAGCTAGTCAATTTTGATAGTCTGGTGACTGTTCTGGTCACAGGAAAGCTGGATTGTAGACCCTGCCTGTATACAGCTAGTCAATTTTGACAGTCTGGTGACTGTTCTGGTCACAGGAAAGCTGGATTTTATACCCTGCCTGTATACAGCTAGTCAATTTTAATAGTCTGGTGACTGTTCTGGTCACAGGAAAGCTGGATTTTAGACCCTGCCTGTATACAGCTAGTCAATTTTAACAGTCTGGTGACTGTTCTGGTCACAGGAAAGCTGGATTTTAGACCTTGCCTGTATACAGCCAGTCAATTTTGACAGTCTGGTGACTGTTCTGGTCACAGGAAAGCTGGATTTTAGACCCTGCTTGTGTACAGCTAGTCAATTTTGACAGTCTGGTGACTGTTCTGGTCACAGGAAAGCTGGATTTTAGACCCTGCCTGTGTACAGCTAGTCAATTTTAACAGTCTGGTGACTGTTCTGGTCACAGGAAAGCTGGATTTTAGACCCTGCCTGTATACAGCTAGTCAATTTTGACAGTCTGGTGACTGTTCTGGTCACAGGAAAGCTGGATTTTAGACCCTGCCTGTATACAGCTAGTCAATTTTAACAGTCTGGTGACTGTTCTGGTCACAGGAAAGCTGGATTTTAGACCCTGCCTGTATACAGCTAGTCAATTTTGACAGTCTGGTGACTATTCTGGTCACAGGAAAGCTGGATGGATTTTAGACCCTGCCTGTATACAGCTAGTCAAGTACTACAGTCTGATGACTGTTCTGGTCACAGGAAAGCTGGATTTTAGACCCTGCCTGTATACAGCTAGTCAATTTTAACAGTCTGGTGACTGTTCTGGTCACAGGAAAGCTGGATTTTAGACCCTGCCTGTATAAAGCTATCAAGTACAACAGTCTGGTGACTGTTCTGGTCACAGGAAAGCAGGATTTTAGACCCTGCCTGTATACAGCTAGTCAATTTTAACAGTCTGGTGACTGTTCTGGTCACAGTAAAGCTGGATTTTAGACCCTGCCTGTATACAGCTAGTCAGCTCCAACAGTCTCCTGAGGACTGTTCTGGTCACTGTAAAGCTTGGACTCCGATCTGAATCACCCTGCCTATATCCTCCTAGATTAGTCCTGAGAAGGACTGTTGTGGTCAGCAGCAGTTTGCAACCCTGCTCCGGATCTACCTATGAGGGCCGCAAATCTGTCCCTAAGCAGCAGCAGACACTCTCCCTACACTCACTGTCTGGATCGCTGTGTGCAGAGCACATCGTGGCCGGGTCTTATAAAGGCTCGGTCACGCTGTGCGGGCCGACCAATCACTGCAATGCCACAACTAACAGGGCTGTGGCATTGCAGTGGTCTGCCAGCCAATCCCTGCATGTTGGCTGGCTCTCTAAAGAGCGCCAACATGCAGGGATGAGGACCACGAGCACAGCACGAGTATCGCGAGATTACTCGGTGCTCGCCGAGTAGCCCAAGTACAGTGATACTCGTGCGAGTACCGAGTAGCACAAAGCATACTCGCTCATCACTAGTAATGACTTTTATTACACTGACTGTCATTTGCACCGACCATTTAGGAAAATCAGAAAAAAAGAACATTTGCATAATAATTTGGAACACAGTGTAGACCTTGGAATAATAATAATTTTCAGAATCGGATGTGTTTAAAAAGAGTTCTGAGATAATCTTGTATATATGGCTCGGTTCACACTTGCGTTTTTTTTTTTGTAAAACCTGATCCGGTTTTGAGCTTTTTAAAAGCTCAAAGCCGGAGAAGGAAACGCTCCTCATAGGAGCCTATTATAAAAATCGGATTGCTTGTAAAGCAATCCGGTTTCCGCATCCGGCTCTGCAGCCTGCGTGTAAAATCATGCAGGCTGCAGTTTTTGGAGCGGTTCTAAGCCCCGCAATGCGGTAACCACATTGCTCAGGATGTGTAATCCTGAGCAATGCGGTTACTGTATATACTTTGCTTATCTCGGCTGCCGCCGGGATAAACAAAGTGTTATCAGTGTTTAAAAAGACTAAATATTATTAATAATTGTGGCCATAATGTCTCTAGGGGGTGCCCACCCCCCCCTAGAGACATACCACCCACTCAGGTGGGCATATGTGTTAATTGCAGATGTACAAGAAGCCGACCCCTGTTGGCTCTGTACATTTTTATGAATGAAGCCGCTGGCTCCCCTGGGAGCAGCGCGCATACTATACGCAATGTACGTATAGTATGTGCGCTGTCCAGGGTCCTGTAGCCATTTACAGTAGATCTATGGGCTGCGCAGTGCCATAGATCTACTGTAAAAGCCTACAGGACCCAGGACAGCGCACAGACTATACCTACATTACGTATAACCTCAAAGATAGAATAATTTGCATTATTTGCAGTAAAATACCACATCTCCTGGGCTGAGATAATTTTTATATATGTGTCCCTGCTATGTACTGTGCAATGGCTGTGTCTGACCGTACAACCGTACAGAGACATGGTCTGATCATAACACATCTCCTGAGCAGGGGGGTTGCAAAAGAGTATACAGATTTTACTGCAAAAACAGGGACACACATATAAGATTATCTCAGCACAGGAGATGTGGTATGATAAGACCATGTCCCTGTACAGTCAGACACAACTATTACACAGTACATAGCAGGGACACATATATAAGATCATCTCAGCCCAGGAGATGTGGTATGATCAGACCATGTCCCTGTACGGTCAGACACAGCCATTACACAATATATAGCAGGGACACATATATAAGATTATCTCAGCCCAGGAGATGTGGCATGATCAGACCATGTCGCTGTATGATCAGACATATCCATTATACAGTACATAGCAGGGACACATATATAAGATTTTCTCAGCCCAGGAGATGTGGTATGATCAGACCATGTCCCTGTATGATCAGACACAGCCATTACACAGTAAATAGCAGGGACACATATACAAGACTATCTCAGCCCAGGAGATGTGGTATGATCAGACCATGTCCCTGTACAGTCACACATGGCCATTACACAGTACATAGCAGGGACACATATATAGGATTATCTCAGCCCAGGAGATGTGGCATGATCAGACCATGTCGCTGTATGGTCAGACATATCCATTATACAGTACATAGCAGGGACACATATATAAGATTTTCTCAGCCCAGGAGATGTGGTATGATCAGACACAGCCATTACACAGTAAATAGCAGGGACACATATACAAGACTATCTCAGCCCAGGAGATGTGGTGTGATCAGACCATGTCCCTGTACGTCAGACACAGCCATTACACAATATATAGCAGGGGCACATATATAAGATTATCTCAGCATAGGAGATGTGGTATAATCAAACCATATTCCTACATGTTCCGACACATCAATTATACAGTACATAGCAGGGACACATATATAAGATTATGGCCAGGGTCACATTTCTGTTTTTTTTCTAGAATCCTCATCCGGTTTTGAGCTTTCAAAAAGCTCAAAACCGGACCAGGAAACACTCCTTATAGGAGCCAATGCAAAACACCGGATGGCTTCACAAGCCATCCGGTGTCCGTCTCCGGCACTGCAGCCTGCGTGAAAAATCATGCAGGCAGCAGTTTTCGGAGCGGTTCTCTGTACCGCACTGCAGTAACCAGATGGCTCAGGATGTGTAATCCTGAGCCATCTGGCAACTGCATAGTTTGCGCATCCCGGCTATTGCCGGGATGAGCAAACTGTACTATGTATAGTAAAGTGTTAAATTTAATAACTAAAGAATGGTCGAGGTCTCTAGGGGGGCTTAGACCCCCCTAGAGACCGGCCGCCCACTCTGGTGGGCTTCTTCTACAATTGCCCCCATGCCACGGGCTCCTCCGAGCTCCGTGCATGTCAACCAAAGTCCCCCCCCCGTATCTCTATAGAGGGGTGCATACACCCCTCTTGTATCCTTATTCTTGTATGTTGCAAAAACGAAGTATTAAAGTATACATTTAAGCTCATAGTTACGTGGTTTCGTAGGCAGTGTTCTGTGAAATCCATGGGCAGGCTGTGTGCTGCAGCCTCCGCCCGCTCATTCATTATGGCCGCCCCTTGTGGGCTTCATCCAGTGTTGTGAGGGCAGCCGCGTCATGAAAGGGGCGGGGCTAACGGTGTGGATTTTTGAAAAAAAATGTGTGTGCCTGGCATTGCGTTCATCGCATCCGGATCTGGATGCGGTGAATGCAATTCTTGTTTTAAATGTGACCCCAGCCTATCTCAGCACAGGAGATGTGGTATCATCAGATCATGTCCCTGTACGGTCAGCCACGGCCATTACACAATATATAGCAGGGACACATATATAAGATTATCTCAGCACAGGAGATGTGGTATGATCAGACCATGTTCCTGTATGGTCAGACACAGCCATTACACAATACATAGCAGGGACACATATATGAGATTATCTCAGCACAGGAGATGTGGTATGATCAGATCATGTTCCTGTACAGTCAGACATGGCGATTACACAGTACATAGCAGGAGCACATATATAAGATTATCTCAGCACAGGAGATGTGGTATGATCAGATCATGTGTCTGTACAGTCAGACACGGCCATTACACAGTACATAGCAGGGCACATATATAAGAATATCTCAGCACAGGAGATGTGGTATGATCAGATCATGTTCCTGTACAGTCAGACACGGCCATTACACAGTACATAGCAGGGGCACATATTTATAAGATTATCTCTACACAGAAATATTTTTATTAAACACATCCAATTGTGGAAATTAGCATTATTCCACGATTCATTAAAATCTATTTTAAACTGAAGTTTGTTCGTGGGTAAACCCCTTCAATTTAATAGTAGCACATTTAGCCTTAGTACATACGGCAGCTTACAATGCAATTATGCACCTGGTTGTGATTGGTGATTGGTGGTCCTCATTTTATGTAGAATGGAATGAAGAAATGAATAATGCAACCCAAAACATTGCAGTACTAAAATATATGTAAAATTCACTGGCGGACACAGACAGAAGAGGACCCTGTACAAGAACAATATATGGGACCTTTGCAGTCCAATAGCTCATTTCCACCTGTTTTGGAGGTGGAAATGGGCCCTCATAGCTTTTGGCCTCCAAGTTGCATCAATGGGAGAAACATTCATATTCTCTAGCATGAGTTTACCTGTAGAAGGTTAGCACATGTTCCTTTTATTTTCATAAAAAGGTAAACTATTAAGCTACTTTAAATATAAATTTGCTGCATAATAATTTACTTCTCACTCACTCTGTTCATAATACATGAAACATTAACAAGTTAGTAACTTGAGATAGCTATTTAGTTACCTTAAAGATCTTTTCTCGCTTGCAATTGTTTAGTGTTGGAGGATAATGTGGGAGAATTGTTTTTCAAGGCCTGAATGATCCGTGTCTATTACTTTCATGGATGTCTGGCTCTCCATAGCCCAAAACTAATAGTAAAAAACTGCATGGAAATCAAACTTGTGAAAAGTGACTTTTCCTCGTAGTAAAGTTAGTCTACTGAAGGCACTGCTGCGAGAAGCCGCCTTTGTATACAGGTGAGTGATACACGCAATGTCACACAATATCCCATCTCTATAACAACAAATGTTTTCTCTTAGGGACAGTTTAAATGAGTCTTCGGGGAGCTGGGAAACCTTCTCTGTTTTCTGCACACATGACTTTTGCACACACATATAGATCATTGCTCATAGGCTTTGTGTGGGGTAGTTAAACCAGTTATGAGGTCCTCTGGTTGTATAATACAGTTGGTATACAACAGTAGCAAACTATTGTTAGGCTTTAAGCTCTTGCAAAGGTTTAAAGAGTAATCGTCATCATAATTTTTTTCATAAATCAATTGAACATGTGAAAATGAGAAACTATAATATATCTTAGAGATCAACTTCTTTCTCTGCCACCAGTGTTATACTGAGTTGGCGGGGGCTCACCAGTAACATAGACTCTGGGGGCTCATTAATCAACTACATGCAAATATTACAGTCACAAATTTACCTATGATTCTATATATTAATATACTGGGCAGTTTGTAAAATGAATGAGGAGATGCTTCCATTATCTGTTCACAGTGAAACAAGTGTATTGTGCCAACTACTGATCATGTTGGCAGGATAAGTGACAAACTACTGCAAAGGGCCCACCGGAGGATACTCCAGTTCTCCTGACCCTGGCCAGGACTGATCATTTATTTTTTAAAATTCTCAATTCTCAGCTGAAATCTATATTCAGTGAACACAGACTTTCCCCTTAATGAGATAGGGAACAACAGTTTGTGCTCATAATGTTCTATGAAGAAATGTGACTGCTGCTTCAGGTGAACTTGTAGCAGAATGTCTGTCTCCCTCTAGCTCCTTCTTCCTCCCCTCCACAGAATTTTAAGCACCAACTATTATCTCCTTTCTCAGCAAAGTGCAATCTGTATTCACTGGCTACAAATTTTACAGATTTTACCCATGAATTCAGATTGAGCAATCAATCGAGGAGGAGAAAGAAGCAGATTTCTATCATACGACACATTAGAAAGCTGCTTATTTTAATTTGTACTATTGATTTATGAAATAAAAAAGTAAAACATCACTTTCACCCCGTCACGACATGTGGCATACCCAGTTCCTGACTTATGGGTACGTCATGGCGATCATGCAGAATTGGAGCATAAGTGATAGCCAAGCTCTGATTGTCACAGGCAGGGCTAGTGCCCACACCGCCCGCCCCTGGCTGTTTAATCCCTTAAATTCCTCGATCAATGGACATTGCATCATTTAAGAGGATAGGAAAGAGATTGCACTCCCTCTCCCACTCGATCGGTACCCCCACGACGTAAACACGTGCTGCTGATCATACCCATTGCAATCAGAAATCAAATAATGACCTTCATGTTTGCTGGCTACGGTGGACTGTTAGATCATGCAAGGAGCATAGTCTTAAAGGCTTTTCTGTCAGTGTCACATTGACTGAAGTATTGCAATACTTGAACATTTCAATGCATTATGCCAGCGATAAGACTGACAAAAGTTACAGTCCAATAGAACAAGTAAGAAAAAAGTTTAAAAAAAATAGCAAAAATATTTTAAATAAATACAAAAAAACATTTTTATTCCAATAAATTAATATATTTATGTAAAAAACAAAAATAAACAAAAACAGTACACATATTGGATATCACTGGGTCCAGAACAACCCCAACTATAAAACTGTCACACATTACAGCTTTCAGTGAACTCCGTAAAAAAATAAAAATAAACATTGCAAAAAAACATGCTTTATTATGATAAAAAGGGGAAAAAAGTGGGGTAAAGCGCGATCAAAACGTCTTATCTGAAAAATAAATTGTATAAGAAACTGTCATCTTGTCGCACAAAAACTAAGCTGTCACACGCTCTGTCAGCATTAAAATAAAAAAGCTACAGCTCTCAGAATTAGACCGATGTAAAAACAATTATTTTTTCTATAAATTGTTTTTATTTTGTAAAAGCGGCCAAACAAAAAAAGTACGGTATATAAATGTGGTATACACTGTATTTATCTTGACCTGAAGAATAAACCTACAATTACCATGTGGTGAATGATATGAGAAAAAATCCTAAAACTCAACCCCTGAATTATTTCACATTCATTTTGCCTCCCAAAAAGCAGAATAGAAAGCAATTAAAAAAATGTAATGTGCCTAAAAATGACACCAATAAAAACATCAACTCATTCTACAAAAATAAATAGTAAAAGCGTTAAGGTAAGCGTTACGTTAATTGCCATCTATTTCCACTATGCAGCAAAATAATAACAGTAAAATAAAAAATATTTTACAGATGAATACATATAAAAAGAAAAGTAAAATATAATCATTTCCATTGGTGGAAATTAAGTTTATCCAAATGAGTATATGGTTTTAAGAATATTTTAGTGGTACATTTAATGAATATACACGTGCATCTCAATAAATTAGAATATCACCTAGAAAATAATATATTTCAGTAATTCAATACATTAAGTGAAACAAATATATTATATAGAGTCATTACAAACAGAGTGATCTATTTCAAGTGTTTAGTTCTGTTAATGTTGATGATTATGTCTTACAGTCAATGAAAACCCAAAAGTCATAATCTCAGAAAATTTGAATAATTAGCACAAAACACCTGCGAAGGCTTACTAAGCATTTAAAATGGTCCCTTGGGCTGGCTTCACACCACGGTTTTTGGGATCAGGTTACTGTATCCGTTTTTTGCACAGAACATGCTCAGAAATTAAGACGTCCAAACTTCAGCACCATGGACAACAGTACTTCCAGCACAGGCTGTGAATTCAGCACCAAGAACAGCAGCAGAGTAGACACAGGCAGAATTCAGCAAAATAGACAGCAGCAGAAAATGAATCATGCAAAAACCAGGACCCGAGACCTTATTTGGCCACACTTTTCTACACATCCTGTCCTGTCAGATTCTGTCAGGGTGATCCTGCAAAAAACAGGATCCACCTTGACAGACAAAAACCATGGTGTGAATCTAGCCTAAGTCTGGTTCAGTAGGCTACATAATCATGGAAAAGACTGCTAACTTGACAGATGTCCAGAAGGGTAAGCCACAAAATGTCCCAGGAAATCAGGAAAAGGAAATCAAGGTTACAGAGTCTGGAGGAAGAGTGGAGAGGCCAAAATCCAAGCTGCTTGAGGTCTGGTGTGAAGATTCCACAATCAGTGATGGTTTGGGGAGCCATGTCACCTGCTAGTGTATGTCCACTCTGTTTTATCAAGACCAAAGTCAGCACTGCTGTCTACCAGAACTTCATGCTTCTCTCTGCTGACAAGCTTTTTGGAGAAGGAGATTTCATTTTCCAGCAGGACTTGGCACCTGCCCACACTGCCAAAAGTACCAATATCTGGTTTATTAACCACAATATCACTGTGCTTGTGACTCACCATGGCCGGGACTCCGGTTTAGACAGGCAGTAGCGTCTTCCTCCTTGTCACGGGTGGACCGCGCCTGCCGGTAGTGGGGCCCGCTTGAGTGCAGATCAAAAACTTGAAGACGTCTTGTGAGAACAGATTAAGGGGTTAATTTGTCGTGACGCCACCTATGAGTGATTTCGGTAAGTCTTACTGACGCTGCGGGGCCTCCGGGGGATGGAATGCAGCAAGATGGAACGCTCCCCACAGGCTAAGCGATGATCCCCGGAGCCGTGAGCTGCTGAAGATGTTGTGCGGCAGCTGCGGTTACCTTGAAGTGCGGACAGACAGTTCATAAGAAAGCATGGACACTGTAAGTCTCTGTAATGGGTGCTTTACTGTAACCAGCAGACAGTACATGGTATACAGTTGTAGGTAGCAGACCGGGTGAACTCAGCAGTGATAGGTGTCCCTCAGAGATCTGCGGTGTTCCTCCATTCTAAGTAAGTTGCCATTGTCGCCCAGGAATACCAGGTCGGGTACAGGGAGGCTGCTTGAATGCCCTACCGGGGGTATACGTTCCGGATGCTTTGGGGAGCCTAGGTTGCAGAGCTGGGATTCTGCAGAGGGTCTTCTAGGTTGCTGTTACACCTTCAGCCCTCGAACTCCAACTGTTCTAAACTTTCCACTACACACTACCCTTGCACTTCGCCCACCAGGACCTTGATTGGCCCTCTATGCTAAGTGATGCATGCAGGGTATGGATCTCTGAGTTAACCACATGACTGCTGGGTCAGAGAATATTGCTGCAATACCCTCTTGTGACGCACTTGTTGCGGGGCGCCACACTCCCCCTTAGTGAAATACACTTGTCCCCAAGTGTCATACTACCCAAACATTACAGAGAGATTTTTACATTTTTATTAAAAGGTAAACAAGATATTGCAAGCAAAAAGGAACTGGTTAACACATTTGCGGCGGGCGGTCGGCTGTCCTTAATTAAAAGTTCAGGCTATAGCCGCAAAGTTGCGGTGTTATTTGCAAAACAGAAAGAAGTCTCTTGCAAAGTTCAAACAACAGAGTCGCTTGTGGAGGGCAGTGTTCCGGACCCGTATAGCGAACCACCCATCACAGCATACATATCGCTCGTAGGTTACAATGTCCCCTCTATATAAGTCTCGGTTTGGATGCCCTCGCGGTAGGTACGATTCCACATCACGACGCCCCACAAACACTTCCGTACATACACCCTCCTCCCTTATGAAACCCCACCCGGTCGATAGATTGAATGTGCTCACCCGTCCGATCTTACGGAGTTCATCAGGCAATGGAGATTAGTGGCAGGCTTCAGCGCGAGCCTGCCACTCCTCCCTCCGGATGCGACATACATCTTCGTTGGAGCGATGCGAAGTGTGGATTAAGTCACTACGGCGTGCTGGTTGTTGAACTGGTTGAGCTTGGTGGGCAGTCTGGATCGGAACCCGGTTGAACGGCACTGGAGAAGTTGTTGCAATGGCACCCGACCAGCGTACCCGAGCGGATTGCTCGGCAGAAGGATCCACGGTATCCTCCCAGGCGAACCCGGTGTAGAGGTCCTCAGCGGTGCTGTGGGTCTCGTCGTCGTCAGCATCCTCCTCTCCCTCAACGATCACATCGGGCTGCTCGGCGCACGGAGATGTTGGAATGAAGTCCTCTGGGTCGATGGGCGGCTGTGCTGCATAATTCTCCTCGAGGTCGTCCTGCAGGGCTTCCAGGCTGCCTGCCTCTTCTTCTGTACCAACTTGTAGTGGTGTCTCAATCCGGGTAACCAGGAAGGCCTCGGTAATAGCAGAGGAGGCCTCTGGTTTAGGGAAGAAACAGGCGACAGTCTCGGTAGTGGTGAGAGTAGTCGCGGGTTCCGCAGTGGGAACCGGGTAAGTGTCCATATCTTCTTTGGAGCGGGTTACAAGCTCCGGCTCAAACACGGTTTCAGTTCACGGCTCTGGAGCAGGATGAGCTGTGGTCTCCACCGGGATAATACAGTCTATCGGCTCCGGAGACGAGGCGGGACAAGTGGTCGGCGTGGGCGAGGCGGTGCTGAAACTGGAGATGTCGTCCGGTCCTGGAGTGGTTGCACCCGAGCGGCTCTGCTGCATCGCACGATGTAGTCTGCTGCCCAAGCTCGCGCTCCAACTGCGGATTGTCCATTCAACGGTTTCAAGGAGCCGCACCCGAAGGTCTTGTAGAGCTTCTTGCCAAAAGTCGGGGCTGCCGTCTATGTTAAGGACAGGACCCGGACCCGGATGGCCTATTGCTGCTCTGGCCTCGGCTTCCACTTCTCGCATCAGGTCATGGAGTCTGGTACTGGTCATTTTCTTGGAGGAGCCACACCCGTCTCTACCCGGTAACTGTTCTGGTGAAGAGCTGGTGAAGACTGGTCTGTGTCACTCCCACTTCCTTGGGGGCTTTTATAGCCCAATGGTGGGAAAAAGTCTTTGGTCCTCCCCATGGTTGATTCGAGCAATCAGGGCGGACAATGATTTTTGCGCCTTTGCCTTTAGCCCTCCCACGAAGAGGGGCGGTGGCTCACCCTGGGCTTGCACGTGGCGGATCCTCATGGCGGGCATCGCCATCTTGGGCGCCATCTTGGCCCAACGGTGAAAATGCGGGAAAAGTTCTTTTAGGGACGAACAAAGTCCAAATTGTTGAAATAAAGTCTGTTAAGCACATAATACCCGTTAGGTAACGGGCCTGCTCGTATCCTGTTCGTGACGCCAAATTCTGACTCACCGTGGCCGGGACTCCGGTTTAGACAGGCAGTAGCTTCTTCCTCCTTGTCACGGGTGGACCGCGCCTGCCGGTAGTGGGGCCCAGTTGAGTGCAGATCAAAAACTTGAAGACGTCTTGTGAGAACAGATTAAGGGGTTAATTTGTCGTGACGCCACCTATGAGTGATTTCGGTAAGTCTTACCGACGCTGCGGGGCCTCCGGGGGATGGAATGCAGCAAGATGGAACGCTCCCCACAGGCTAAGCGATGATCCCCGGAGCCGTGAGCTGCTGAAGATGTTGTGCGGCAGCTGCGGTTACCTTGAAGTGCGGACAGACAGTTCATAAGAAAGCATGGACACTGTAAGTCTCTGTAATGGGTGCTTTACTGTAACCAGCAGACAGTACATGGTATACAGTTGTAGGTAGCAGACCGGGTGGACTCAGCAGTGATAGGTGTCCCTCAGAGATCAGCGGTGTTCCTCCAGGAATAGCAGGTCGGGTACAGGGAGGCTGCTTGAATGCCCTATCCGGGGTATACGTTCAGGATGCTTTGGGGAGCCTTGGGTCCCTTGGTGGGTACACCGCTGGTTAGACGACTGGATTTGGCGATGGTGGGGTGCTCATGTAAAGCGATTCCTCCACTCTTCTGGTTCGCATAGCAGAGCTGAACTGCTGCTAGCTTCGGTACCAGAAAACCGGCTGTAGATGGGCACGGGATGATTTTGAGCCCGCATTTTGACGCCCATAGTCCGGTTGGTAATGCACCGGGAGTAATGGTGCTCAACCGTGGTGACGGTAGGGAGATGGCCGGTAGAAGATGGCCAGGGGGCCGCACGGGACTGTGCGAGCCCCCTCTCCTAGGTTGCAGAGCTGGGATTCTGCAGAGGGTCTTCTAGGTTGCTGTTACACCTTCAGCCCTCGAACTCCAACTGTTCTAAACTTTCCACTACACACTACCCTTGCACTCCACCCACCAGGACCTTGATTGGCC
This sequence comes from Allobates femoralis, assembly GCA_033576535.1. Taxonomy (NCBI): domain Eukaryota; kingdom Metazoa; phylum Chordata; class Amphibia; order Anura; family Aromobatidae; genus Allobates; species Allobates femoralis. The sequence goes on from JARQOC010000003.1 coordinate 432,337,416, forward strand.
CTCTATGCTAAGTGATGCATGCAGGGTATGGATCTCTGAGTTAACCACATGACTGCTGGGTCAGAGAATATTGCTGCTGCATTTATGGCTGCAATACCCTCTTGTGACGCACTCGTTGCGGGGCGCCACACTTGATTGGGAAGCAAATTCATCTAATCTTGGGATGCTCGAAGCTCGGGCTGAGCATCCCAAGATACTCATGTACTCGGCCCGAGCACCGAGCCCAATGTTATCCTATGGGAGACCCGAGTGTTTTTTAGACATGACCCCCAGCAGCATGGAAAAACCCCAAAAATGTCACAAAAGTATCAGAACGGTGCTGAAATGATATGGGAACAGCATGGGGAAGACGCCTGTAAGCATTTCAGACCCCAAGGTCACTGATGTCAACAATGTTGTCAGACTATTACGCCACTTTTACGGACTGTCAAGAAAACGTTACAAAATGAAACCAAAACGGATTTTCATGGAAAAAATATTAAGGGCTCATACCCACTTGTGAGACAAAGTTGGTGTATGTTAGTTTTCTGGATTATATGAAAGATTTAAAAAAAAAAAATTGTGTGGCACTCCCATGCCCCTGGGAAGAGACGTAAGTGAAGGCCTCTTTAAATAATGTGCCCATTATAAGGAAGTGGGTCTTTTGTAGTAATGCCCTAGCCAGGGAAGCCAAAAATTGGGAGGCACTTCAATGCCACTGGATAGAGGCGTGCATGAGGGCCTCTTTAAATGATGTGCCCATTTTAAGCAAGTGGGTCTGTTGTTGTATTTCCCTAGGCAGGGAAGCCAAAAATTGGGAGGCACCAATATGCCACTGGATAGAGGCGTGCATGAGGGCCTCTTTAAATTATGTGCCCATTTTAAGCAAGTGGGTCTGTTGTTATATTTCCCTAGGCAGGGAAGCCAAAGGTTGGGAGGCACTAAGATGCCCCTGGATAGAGACGTGCATGAGGGCCTTTACAAAAAATGTGCCCATTGTAAGCAAGTGTGTCTTTTGTAGTATTTCCCTAGGCAGGGAAGCCAAAGGTTGGGAGGCACGAAGATGCCCCTGGATAGAGGCATGCATGAGGGCCTTTACAAAAAATGTGCCCATTGTAAGCAAGTGTGTCTTTTGTAGTATTTCCCTAGGCAGGGAAGCCAAAGGTTGGGAGGCACCAAGATGCCCCTGGATAGAGGCGTGCTTGAGGGCCTTTACAAAAAATGTGCCCATTGTAAGCAAGTGGGTCTTTTGTAGTATTTCCCTAGGCAGGGAAGCCAAAGGTTTGGAGGCACCAAGATGCCCCTGGATAGAGGCGTGCATGAGAGCCTTTTCAAAAAATGTGCCCATTTTAAGCAAGTGGGTCTTTTTTAGTATTGCCCTAGGCAGGGAAGCCAAAAATTGGGAGGCACCAATATGCCACTGGATAGAGGCGTGCATGAGGGCCTCTTTAAATGATGTGCCCATTTTAAGCAAGTGGGTCTGTTGTTGTATTTCCCTAGGCAGAGAAGCCAAAGGTTTGGAGGCACCAAGATGCCCCTGGATAGAGTCGTGCATGAGAGGCTTTTCAAAAAATGTGCCCATTGTAAGCAAGTGTGTCTTTTGTAGTATTTCCCTAGGCAGGGAAGCCAAAGGTTGGGAGGGCACCCCAATGCCCCTGGATAGAGGCGTGCATGAGGGCCTTTTCAAAAAATGTGCCCATTTTAAGCAAGTCGGTCTTTTGTAGGATTGCCCTAGGAAGGGCTGCCAAAAATTGGGAGGCATTGCGATGCCCCTGGGAAGAAACATGGAGGAGAGCCTCTAAAAATTGTTCCCATTACAAAGGAGCGGGTCTCCTGTACTTGTAATGCCCATTCTGCAAGCATGGACTAAAACATTTACCCCTGGGGGGTATACATGGAACTTATGCCTAACTTTTCAACGGTTAGGGTCATCATCATCATAAATATGATGTAAAAAAATTATGGTTTTGTGGCATCATGAACCACTGATCATATGATGGTGGCGGATGAGGAGCAGGAGGAGCAGTGCTCAAGTAGCCAAACACATGAAGTGTGTACTGATGTGTGGGTGTGCGGAGGTGCATGGGAATCTACCGGCACAAAATTTAAATTCCGCTATCATTTGGTGGTGGTGTGGTGAAGTCAGGCCCAATCCAACCCTTATTCATCTTGATCAAAATCAGCCTGTCAGCATTGTCAGTTGACAGGTGGATGCGTTTATCTGTAATGATTCCACCTGCGGCACTAAAAACACGCTCTGACAAAACGCTAGCGGCAGGGCAGGCCAGGACTTCCAAGGCGTAGAGAGCCAATTCCTGCCACATGTCGAGCTTGGATACCCAATAATTATAAGGCACAGAGAAGTCTAGGAGCACTTTAGTACGATCGGCAAGGTACTCCCTCAGCATCTTTGCAAACTTTGCATTCCTTGTGACACTACCCCGCACCTCAGGGCCTGTGGTACGGGAGGTGCTGAGAAAAGTGTCCCAGATCTTTGAGAGTGTTCCCCTACCTCTGCTGGATTGGACTTGTGCCTCTCTCTGCCGGACGCCTTGGTTGTTCACTGAATCGTGACCTCTGCCGCTAGCGTTTGCAGAAGGGAATTTTTTTAATAATTCTGCGACTATGGCCTTCTGGTATTGCAGCATTTTTGTAGACCTCTCTGCCTCGGGAATAAGAGAAATAAAGTTCTCTTTGTAATGTGGGTCTAAAAGTGTCACCAACCAGTAATGAGTGTCCGCCAAGATCTTGATAACGTGAGGGTCACGAAACAGGCAGTGTAACATAAAGTCAGCCATGTGCGCCAGACTGTTAACAAGCAAGACTTCAGGGTCCTCACCAACAGCATGACTGGCCATGCTGACGTCATCCTTCTCTTACTCCTCTCCCCTGTCCTCTGGCCATCCACGCTCAAACGACGGTCTGACGGTTGTGCATGTACTACTGTCAATTCCGAATGAAAGTAGCTCCATTTCTTCATCCTCCTCTTCCTCGTCATAGTCCTCCAATGCACGTTGGGATGAGATCAGGCTGGGCTGTGTGTATTCACCAGGTTTCTTGCTGTAACTCATCCTGCTCCGCCTGCAATGCATCGTCTTTGATTTTGAGCAGAGAGCGTTTTAGAAGACTGAGAAGCGGGATGGTGACGCTAATGATGGCGTTATCACCACTCACCATCTTAGTGGAGTCCTCAAAGTTTTGTAGGACGGTACATATGTCGGACATCCATGTCCACTCCTGAGGTCTTATGTGTGGAGTTTGAACCGTATACCGACGGCCTAGTTGATGCTGGTACTCAACAACTGTCCTCTGCTGCTCACAAATCCTGACCAACATGTGCAGTGTGGAATTCCAACGCGTGGGGACATCACACACCAGTCTGTGAGCCGGAAGCTGCAAACGCCGCTGAAAGCTGGCAAGGCTGGCACAAGCAGTAGGTGACTTTCTGAAATGGGCACACAGGCGGTGTACTTTGACGCGCAGATCAGACAGCTCCGGGTAGGATTTTATAAACCCCTGAACCACGAGGTTGAGCACATGGGCTACGCATGGAACATGTGTCAGCTTGCCTCGCCTCAGAGCCGCCACAAGGTTACGATCATTGTCACACACGACCATGCCTGGCTGTAGGTTCAGCGGTGTGAGCCAGTGATCTGCCTGCTGTTTCAGAGCTGTCCACAACTCTTCAGCGTTGTGGGGTTTATCACCTATGCATATTAGCTTCAGCACAGCCTGTTGCCCCTTAGCCGAGGCAGTGCTGCAGTCCTTCCAGCTTGGGACTGGTGTGCAGGGTGAAGTGGAGGATGAGGAGGAGGCTGAGGAGCATGATGTGCCAGAGCTGTACATGGTGGGTGAAACCCTGACTGAGTTAGGGTCTACAATTCTTGGTGTGGGAAGGACATGTTCCGTCCCAAGGTCAGACTGGGTCCCGGCTTCCAGAATATTAACCCAGTGTGCCGTCAGTGAGATGTACCGGCCCTGCCCGCAAGCACTTGTCAACGTGTCCGTGGTTAGGTGGACTTTGCCAGAAACTACGTTGTTAAGGGCACGTATGATGTTTTGTGACACGTGCTTATGTTATGCGGGGACGGCACACCGGGAAAAATAGTGTCGGCTGGGGACCGAGTAAGGTGGGACAGCCGCCGCCATCAGGTTGCGGAATGCTTCCGTCTCCACCAGCCTAAAAGGCAACATTTCCAGTGCAAGCAGTGGTGAAATGTGTGCATTTAGAACTGTGGCATGTGGGGCGTTGACAGCGCATTTGCGGCTGCGTTCCAAAGATTGGTGTATGGATAACTGAACGCTGCGCTGGGACAAGGACATGGCTGATGATGGTGCTATTTCTGCTTGTGCAAGTACAGGTGAAGGACAGGAGGGAACAGTGGAAGACGCAGCTGTGTCACCCGCAGACAATGCTCCTGTACTCTGCTGTACATCCCACAAAGTTGGGTGCTTTGCTGCCATGTGCCTGATCATGCTGGTGGTAGTCAGGCTGCTAGTTTTGCTACCCCTGCTGATGCTGGCATGGCAGGTGTTGCAAATGGCCTTTTCAAATTATCTGCAGACACCTTAAAAAACAGCCAGACTCGGGAAGACCTACCAGTTGTACTGGCAACATCACTGTCACTGTTGTTCCGGGGAACGGTTGCCTGCGGACACCACCCTGCTTCTTCCGGCCTGTTGTGATGCTACGCCTAACTCCCTCTGTGCACTACTGTCCTCGCTCTGCATGTCCTCCTGCCAGGTTGGGTCAGTTACTGGATAATCCACCACGTCGTCTTCCACTTCCGCACCCTGGTCCTCCTCCTGACTTTCTGGCAATTGTGTCTCATCATCGTCCACCTCTTGTTGAGACACGTTCCCAACATTGCCTTCGTGAGACCGTGGCTGCTCAAATATTTGGGCATCGGTACATCTCCTCATGACCCACTTCAACTGGAGCTGGCGAGAGGCCATAATAGATAAGTGAACAGCTCTTGAGAGAGTCCAAGTGTGGGATCAGTTATGTCTGGGGCCGAGCACTCGGCATGGTGGGAGGACTGACACTTGACTGTGTGGAAGACAGGGTATTTGTGGTGGTGTCAAACTGACTGGAAGCATTATCCGCTATCCAACTAACAACCTGTTGACACTTGTCTTGGTTTAATAGTGGAGTATTGCTGTGTTCACCTAGAAATTGGGACAAGAAAGTCGAGCAAGATGATGTGGGTGTTTGTGGTGGAGCAATTCGCGCTTGCACACGGGCTCGGCCTCTGCCTGCACCACCATCATGTCGGGTTCCTTGTCCCTTGCCACCGGACTTGCACATTTTCAATGTTGTGCTGACTGCATACAGCTAAATGAGTGCAGACAAGAGTTCGTTTTTAGCACGACCCTGAGATTTGAAATTTAGGCCCTGCAGGTGGACTAGTCAGACACAAACGCTGACTACAATAGCGAGTCCTTTGGCGTATCCTAATTTACGCTGCAACCTACAGTAGCAGCACTACGATGATAAATTAGTGCAGACAAGAGTTGGTTTTTAGCACGACCCTGAGATTGGAGATTAAGGCCCTGCAGGTGGACTAGTCAGACACAAACGCTGACTACAATAGTGAGTCTTTTGGCGTATCCTAATTTACGCTGCAAACTACAGTAGCAGCACTAAGATGATAAATTAGTGCAGACACAGACAAGAGTTGGTTTTTAGTACGACACTGAGATTTGAAATTAAGGCCCTGCAGGTGTACTAGTCATACACAAACGCTGACTAAAATAGCGAGTCTTTTGGCGTATCCTAATTGACGTTGCAACCTACAGTAGCAGCACTAAGATGTTAAATTAGTGCAGACAAGAGTTGGTTTTTAGCACGACCCTGAGATTTGAAATTAAGGCCCTACAGGTGGACTAGTCAGACACAAACGCTGACTACAATAGCGAGTCTTTTGTAGTATCCTAATTGACGTTGCAACCTACAGTAGCAGCACTAAGATGCTAAATTAGTGCAGACAAGAGTTGGTTTTTTAGCACGAGTCTTTTGGTGTATCCTAATTTACGCTGCAACCTACAGTAGCAGCACTAAGATGCTAAATTAGTGCAGACAATAGTTGGTTTTTAGCACGACCCTGAGATTTGAAATGAAGGCCCTACAGGTGGACTAGTCAGACACAAACGCTGACTACAATAGCGAGTCTTTTGTAGCATCCTAATTGACATTGCAACCTACAGTAGCAGCACTAAGATGTTAAATTAGTGCAGACAAGAGTTGGTTTTTAGCACGACCCTGAGATTTGAAATTAAGGCCCTGCAGGTGGACTAGTCAGACACAAACGCTGACTACAATAGCGAGTCTTTTGGCGTATCCTAATTTACGCTGCAACCTACAGTAGCAGCACTAAGATGCTAAATTACTGCAGACAAGAGTTGTTTTTTAGCACGAGTCTTTTGGCGTATCCTAATTTACGCTGCAACCTACAGTAGCAGCACTAAGATGCTAAATTAGTGCAGACAATAGTTGTTTTTTAGCACGAGTCTTTTGGCGTATCCTAATTTACGCTGCAACCTACAGTAGCAGCACTAAGATGCTAAATTAGTGCAGACAAGAGTTGGGTTTTAGCACGACCCTGAGATTTGAAATTAAGGCCCTACAGGTGGACTAGTCAGACACAAACGCTGACTACAATAGCGAGTCTTTTGTAGTATCCTAATTGACGTTGCAACCTACAGTAGCAGCACTAAGATGCTAAATTAGTGCAGACAAGAGTTGGTTTTTAGCACGACCCTGAGATTTGAAATTAAGGCCCTGCAGGTGGACTAGTCAGACACAAACGCTGACTACAATAGCGAGTCTTTTGGTGTATCCTAATTTACGCTGCAACCTACAGTAGCAGCACTACGATGATAAATTAGTGCAGACAAGAGTTGGTTTTTAGCACGACCCTGAGATTGGAGATTAAGGCCCTGCAGGTGGACTAGTCAGACACAAATGCTGACTACAATAGCGAGTCTTTTGGCATATCCTAATTTACGCTGCAACTTACAGTAGCAGCACTAAGATGCTAAATTAGTGAAGACAAGAGTTGTTTTTTAGCACGAATCTTTAGGTGTATCCTAAATTACGCTGCAACCTACACTAGCACTAAGATGCTAAATTAGTGCAGACAAGAGTTGGTTTTTAGCACGACCCTGAGATTTGAAATTAAGGCCCTGCAGGTGGACTAGTCAGACACAAACGCTGACTACAATAGCGAGTCTTTTAGCGTATCCTAATTTACGCTGCAACCTACAGTAGCAGCACTAAGATGCTAAATTAGTGCAGACAAGAGTTGGTTTTTAGCATGAGTCTTTTGGCGTATCCTAATTTGAGCTAAAAACTACTCCTGCATATAGTGAGCTAAATTAATCCCTAAAAGCGCTGTTTTGGGATGGATAGATGAGATTTGCAGCCTGTACACCAGCCCCAGATGTGATGCAGGCTGGTATACTGGCACAACGAAGTTTGCTACATACCCTACCTCCCTGCCTGCATGTATACAGCTCTATTAGTCCTCAGAAGGACTTTTGTGGTAATTAGACTGGCAGCTCTGTGCCTACACTAGCTGAAAGGCCACAAATCTGTCCCTCAATCAGCAGCAGCTCTCCCTATACTGACTGTCTAATGGGGCAGAGTGACGAGCACAGCGCGGTCAGGTCTTATAAAGACCTGATGACGCTGTGCGGCCAGCCAATCACTGTAATGCCACAACCAACATGGCTGTGGCATTACAGTGTCTGTCAGCCAATCCCTGCATGCGGGCTGGCTCTGAAAAGAGCGCCAACTTGCAGGGAGGTGGACCCCGAGCATAGCAAGAGTATCGTGAGATTACTCGGTACTCGCCGAGTGCCCCGAGTACCGAGATATTCATGCAAGTACCGAGTCGTGACAAGCATACTCGCTCATCTCTACCTAAAACCCATAGAGAATATATGGTGTTTTGTCAAGAGGAAGATGAGAGACACTAGACCCAACACTGCAGACAAGCTGAAGTCTGCTATCAAAGCAACCTGGGCTTCCATAACACCTCAGCAGTGCCACAGGCTGATTGCCTCAATGCCACACCGCGTTGATGCAATAATTCATGCAAAAGGAGCTCCAACCAATTATTGAGTGCATTTACTGTACATACTTTTCATTAGGACAACACTTATGAGTTAAAAATTATTTTTTCAGTTGGTCTTATATAATAATGTATTCTAATTTTCTGAAATAATGATCTTGGCTGTTAGCCATAATCATCAACATGTAAAGGAATAAACATTTGAAATAGATCACTCTGTTTGTAAAGACTATATATAATATAAGCGCTTCACTTTATATATTGAATTACTGAAATAAATGATATTGTTGATGATATTCTAATTTATTGAGATGCATCTGTATATATTAAAATTGAATAAGTAGACAAAAGCAAAAAAAGGAAGCACCAATCGCTACACTATATGGAATTATAATTCTGCAATTAATAACCGCTGTCAGCGGGATAAATACGCCATACTGGGGTGCTCGCTCAGAACTTTGAGCCACACTTAATGCACAGGAATGAGGAAAATTAATAATGATCTGCAACTTACTGGTCAGTGCAGGTCCTTTAGGCTGGAATCACACTGTTCATGTGATGTTGGATATGTCACAGATGAGTAACTTGGAATGGCTCTCCCCTGTCAGGATGGGAGTGTAGAGCTGCTCAGAAAAACAAGCAGCTGACGCTCCCATCCAGACAAGGGAAAGCCATTCCAAGTTACTCATCCGTGACACGTCCGACTTAGTCGTATATCACATGGACAGTGTGATGGATCCACGGACTTCAGTGCCATTTCGTGCTGCTGCGCTTCTATTGGTCCTAGAGAGGTTGCTCATGTCCATTCCTTATGACGGAGTCATACAAGTGCAGCCTCATGAGACGTCACTGCCTTTACACTGTGTTCCAAATTATTATGCAAATGTTCTTTTCTCTGATTTTTCTAAATGGTTGGTGCAAATGACAGTCAGTGTAATAAAAGTCATCACCCGTTAGAGTATACATCAAATTTTATTGAAGAAATCTCCCTATGATAACAGTATAATTTTCAAAATTAAAAAAACTCTAAAAGTACTGTTCCAAATTATTACGCACAGTAGAGTTTGTAAACATTTGATATGTTTGAATGAACTCAAAATGCTCATTTGTTGAAATTGCAGCATTAACAGGTACCATTCAGTGAAATAAAAAGCTATTTAACTCCAAAACATCCTAACAGGCCAAGTTACATGTTAACATAGGAACCCTACTTTGATATCACCTTCACAATTCTAGCATCCATTGATATTGTGAGTTTCTGGAGAGTTTCTGCTTGTATTTCTTTGGATGATGTCAGAAAAGCCTCCCAGAGCTGCTGTTTTGAAGTGAACTGCCTCCCACCCTCATAGATCTTTTGCTTGATTATACTCCTAAGGTTCTCTATAGGGTTTAGGTCAGGGGAAGATTGTGGCCACACCATGAGTTTATCTCCTTTTATGCCCATAGCAGCCAATGGCACATAGGTATTCTTTGTAGCATGAGATGGTGCATTGACATGGATGAGGATGATTTTGCTCCTAAAGGCACATTTTTGCTTTTTGTACCATGAATGAAAGTTCTCAGTTGAAAACTCTATATATGTTGCAGAGGTCATTTTCACACCTTCAGGAACCCTAAAGGGGCCTACCAGCTGTTTCCCAATGATTCCAGCCCAAAACATGACTCCTCCAACTCCTTGCTGACGTCCCAGCCTTGTTGGGACATGGTGGCATCCACCAACCATCCATTACTCTATTCATCTGGACCATCCAGGGTTGCTCGGCACTCATCAGTAAACAAGACTGTTTGAAAATTAGTCTTCATGTATATCTGGACCCACTGCAACTGTTTCTGCTTGTGAGCACTGTTTAGGGGTATCCGAATAGTAGGTTTATGCACCACAGCAAGCCTTTGAAGGATCCTACACCTTGAGGTTCGAGGGACTCCAGAGGCATCAGCAGCTTCAAATATCTACAGTCCAAGTATAGAAAACAAATAGGCGGCACTCACCGTGTGTTCGTAGGTGCTTTCTTTATTGAAGAGGTGCGGGGAGGGGGTGCATGAAGGTAGCACCACCAGGTGACTGGGGATAAGACAGCGGTCTGTCTTTATGGAGGAATAAGAAAGACCAATAGCCCTGAAGGTGCCCGGTGCCCCTACCTTTCTATACACGAGCTGTACCTTCATGCACCCCCTCCCCGCACCTCTTCAATAAAGAAAGCACCTACGAACACACGGTGAGTGCCGCCTATTTGTTTTCTATACTTGGACTGTAAATGCTTGACTGGCTGATGCAGGCGTAGCACCACCAGGTAACTGGGGATAAGACAGCGGTCTGTCTTTATGGAGGAATAAGAAAGACCAATAGCCCTGAAGGTGCCCGGTGCCCCTACCTTTCTATACACAAGCTTCAAATATCTGTTTGCTGGTTTGTAAGGCCTTTTTAGCAGCTGCTCTCTTAATCTGATGAACTTACCTGGCAGAAACCTTCCTCATTCTACCTTTATCTGCACGAACACATCTGTGCTCAGAATCAGCCACAAATCTCTTCACAATACGATGATCACGCTTAACTTTTTGTGCAATATCAAATGTTTTCATCCCTTGTCCAAAGCATTGCACTATTTGTTGCTTTTCAGCAGCAGAGACATCCTTTTTCTTTCCCATGTTACCTGAAAACTGTGGCCTGCGTAATATTGTGGAACACCCAGTTTTCCTTTTATTGGGCTCACCTGCCAAACTAATTATCACAGGCATCTGAGATTGATTTCAATGATTCAAAGAACCCTGAGACACAATACCATCAATGGGTTTCATTGAAAAGAAATAAAAATAAAACCCTATGACACTTAAAACGTAAACTACATGTTCATTAAAAACACTCAAGCATGACATAAACACAGAAACGAAATAAATACAAATTACTATATAAAGAAATGAGAATCTTCACAGACAAGTCCACTGTCATGTAGAGCTGCAATCCTGTTGGGTTCCTTCAGCAGTCAGTATGCAGTAAGGGTGCTTTCACACGCTGCATATTTGCCGCATTTTTTTTACGCGCAAGCTCATCACAAACCAGGAGTTGAACAATTAGAGGAAAAGTATAATAGAAACAAGTGCTTGACTTTTGTATTTTATCACCCACCACTGGTTTGTGATGAGCTTGCGCGTAAAAAAATGCAGCAAATACACTGCGTGTGAACGCACCCTCAATCCTGAATGCTCCATCATAGACTAGAGTATACCCCGTTTCCCCAAAAATTAGATTAGTGTCTTATAATAAGTTTTGCTCCCAAAGATGTGCTATGTCTTATTTTCAAGGGATGTCTTACTTTTCCATGATCCCCATCATCCTCACGCAGCCTGCAATATCCCCATCATCATTTTGCAGCACCAATATCCCCATGCAGCCCCAATATCCCCAAGCAGCATCCAATATTCCCAAACAGCCCCCGATATCCTCATTAAGTTATCTGCAAAAAGATACACATACACACACAATCACAAACTCTCACACTCACACACTGTCACCGATCCACCACTTCAGGTGCTAAGATTTATTGGTTGACTTAGTGGCAGGTGACGCTTTGTAGGCTTAGAAAAGGCTTGGTATAGTGGGAGGGATTTATCCCTGATGAAGAAGCCCAAGCCGCTCTGAAATTAGTCTGTCCTTCACCCCATTGAGTGACGTCCCCGCCAAGTCCCGCCTCCAGTGCTGCACCTGCAAACTGAAAACGCTGATCGGCCGAGGCGTCCCAAGCACGGTGTCGCACAAGGAGCAGGCACCTGCATCCTGGGTGTGTGGAATAGACCCCTTCAACCTGCAGATCTAGGACTACACCCTGGTTCCACAGGACTTCCATCGTGCGCAGGATCTACAGCAACTAAAGCCCTGGGACGGGTAGGAGACTCATTAGAATCTGTGGCACTGTTTAGTTGTTAGTGAACAGGCTATAGAAGTGGGAGCACCCTGTTTTGAGCTAATTGGCTCTGAAAGCACACATTGTAGTCTAAGTTAGAAACTTATATAGGTGTACTTTATACATAAACATTATGTATGGTGTAAGTGGATTATCTGAGAAGTGATCTCTCGACTGATGAGACCCGGATCAAACCCCTTTTGCGCCGAGCAATAATACTCCACAACCAAATAACATTTCAAAACTTTATTGAGCGGTATTGGTAACATACGTCTCATTATCTTTCTTACATGGCAAAATTAAATTATGGCCGCAGCACAGCGTAGGCATAAACTCGCCTCGATCCTGGGTGATTAAAACGATACCGGAACTAGCCATCTAGCCGGGTTGTTTTAATCCCAATTACCCATTTCCGCCAAGGAGGAGCGAAAGGGTGCCCCTGAGCTGCGACCCCCCCCGAAACTAAACGAAGGGCTTGCTCGATACCATCCTGTAATCCAGAGAAAAATATGTCCAGACCAATCTCGTTCAAGTGAACTCCATCCGATAACATCAAACGTCTACTGTCCGATTCTAATTGATACACCTCCCTTAAGCGCAACAAAACGCGAAATTCTAGCGTTCAGCGTGAGTCTCGACCTTTCCAAAGCCGCCCCGTCCTTGGCGCCCTGCCACACCACCCGGGGGATGACCTCAGACCATACCAAGCAGAGTTCAGAAAAAAAAAAATATTAAACTTATCAATGTCTGACCTCATAAAAGCGAGGAGCTCTCCAAGGCGGGTATGGACGAGGTCATTACCCCCGGCGTGAACAACAAGGACGACAGGGCCAGTGGCGACCCTGGAAATCCTTACCACCTCTGGGAGGACCTGCGACCATATAAGTCCACGAAACCCTCTCCAATTGACTTCGACATCATGGAATCCTAGTGCTCGACCTCCCGGCCGAACTTCAGCTCGTTGAGCAGCCCAAAAGACATAGGAATGTCCTAAAATCCACACGCTGGGACGGACGTTATCTAAAAGAAGCAAAATGTCAGAACCTGACAACCAATTACATACACCTAAAAGAAAAAGAGTTAATAAACATATCATATCAAACATAACCCAAGAAAACGTTTATATAATATCAATGTTTCAGTACTCTATGAAATAATTCTTTCAAAGAAATTTATTTATTTATTTTTTTTAAATCAAATCAGGGCGAATATAACGCCGGAAACAGTCAGAACGCCATCTCCCAACCCGTTTTATAGCATCGTCGGATAAACCGGCCCGCGACGCCTCCGTCGCAGCTCCGATTCTAAACGAATGCGTGCCAAATTCGTCCGGAGAACGGCCGGCATTTGACAGTGATCGTTTCAAAATAAATTTAAACTGTGCCCCGTAACTGGGGAGCCATCAAAATGAGAAAAGAAAAAGGGGGGGATGCTCGTAACCCCAAAAAACGCTGGGTCAGAAAAACTGGGCAAACAGACCCATGTATAGCAAAAAGATGAAACCATACTCCTATTCCCCGCTGGTCCGTTTTGGAAGGACGTATCCGGATACGAAGTCAACCATCCTCCAAGGCAACGTCGTCATGTAAAAGGCCCCCTCCGTGCCCCGAGACCGAGGAACGATCTCACAAACCCGCAAGGCACCGAAAAATGCGATGGAAAAAATGGATGCAAACAAGGACGCTTCGTACTCTGACCCGCAACTCAAGGGTAAAACATCAATTAGCAAAGATAACAATTCGAACGTAATAGGATGCCGCCGCTCCCTCCCTTTTCCAACCTTTTACAATTTGGGAAACCAAAAAATGTTTTGTCAGGTCTTCGACCCCCAGTAACTTAAACTGAAAAGAAAGTCCAGACAAACGATTTTGAACAGCACCACCCGACAAATGATTCTTACGTAAAAACGCCAAATATTGAAACATATCCTGTAAATTGTAATCAAAGCCACTCCCGGATCCCTGCTCCATATGCAATTGCAACCATTCCCCCCATGCCTTACCATATGCCCTCCAGGTGGACGGGGCAAGAGATGCTCTTAATAACGGAATCAGCTGCCCAATGGAAGCGTCCAAACGAATTCCGGGAAATCCGAACTCACCGGGTCCGCCGAAGGATGCAGCTCCCTGAACGTCTGAAATTGGAAGCGAGATAATGCATCAGCAATAGTATTCTCAACCCCTGGGACATGCCTAGCTTTAAACCATATATTGAATTTCAAGCATTGTAAAACCAGGAAACGGATCAAACGAATCACAGGAAGAGAAGAAGAAGACAATCTATTAATGGCCTGAACAACACTCAAATTATCCGTCCAAAAGCAAATACGCCGGTTCTGCAAAATAGATGGCCAGGTAGAAACAGCTACAATAATAGGGAACATTTCTAACAACGTTAAGTTCCTTGTCCAACCAGAAGAGGACCAATCATCAGGCCATTGCCCACAACACCAGTGCGATCCCAGAATGACTCCAAAACCGGATGATCCTGCAGCGTCAGAAAACAATGAGATGTCGAAACTAGAAACTTCCGGGGACTGAAAGCACGTGTGACCGTTATAATCTGCTAAAAAATATTTCCAAACCAACAAATCGTCCTTCAGTGGGCGAGTTAATCGAATTCTATGACTGGCAACCGAGACCCCTTTTGTGGCCAAGCTCAACCGCCTAGAAAAAATCCTTCCCATGGGCATGACCCGGCATGCAAAAGCCAGGGATCCAAGAAGGGATTGCATCTGAGACAACGTCACCTTCTTTGAGGAACAAAACCCGTCAATGAGCACCGTCAGTTTCACAATTTTTTCCTTCGGGAGCCGGAACACCATGGCCACTGAATCAATTTCAATGCCCAGGAACGACAATTGTGTCACTGGGCCGACAGTCTTCTCAGGAGCCAAAGGAACCCCAAACTGTACACATAAATTCTGGAAAGAAGAAAGGGCACGAAAACAATCGTCACTAGAGGAGGGACCGACAAATAAAAAATCATCCAAGTAGTGCGTCACGGACCGAGTACCGGAGGACACCTGAGCGGCCCAATCCAAGAAAGTACTAAAAAGTTCAAAAAATTGGCACGAAATAGAGCACCCCATAGGCAGACATGTATCGTAATAATAACCTCCATCAAAATAACAACCCAACAAATTATGGCAATCTGGGTGCACAGGAAGGAGGCGAAAAGCCGACGCCACATCGGTCTTAGCTAAAAGGGCGCCGGGGCCTGCATCCCGAACTAAAGCAACTGCTCTATCAAATGACACATAAGACACGGATGAATCTTCTAAAGGAATTCCGTCATTCACGGACGAACCAGCAGGATAGGATAGGTGATGAATAAGCCTGAATTCCCCAGGGTCCTTTTTAGGCACAACTCCTAACGGGGAGACCCTTAAATTTGAAAAGGGGGGGAAAGGAAAAGGACCTCGGATCCTACCTAGCGACACTTCTTTTGAAAGCTTATAAGCCAAAACCTGAGGGTGCTCCCTAGCAGATTTTAGGTTAGGGGCAAACGTGCCTGACCATGACAACTGAAAAGGTATAAAAAACCCTTCGGAAAATCCATATAGTAATATTTCAGCTGCCTTTTTATTGGGGTACCGACTTAGCCAAGGAGCCATCGCGGAGACGCTCACTGGCGTCCTTGGGGTCTCTTTGAGAAGAGGTCTTTCCCGATATTGATTTGGGCTGCTGTTTGGAACACTTTTGTGCAATATGGGGGCCTCCACACACTGAACACTCGTGTCTGTACTTACATGCTGATTGAAAACGACAGTGTCCGTCATTAAATAACCAACAGCATCCTGGACGCCGAACGGCCACCCCGCCGGGGGTAGTACCCGACTGGGTGGCCGAAGATGAAAAGGGCTGGGAGGATTTCTGAGACATCATTAAACGCAGCCGTGAATCCGTGGCCTTTACGTTCCACCCCATCGTAGGGTTCAGAGCCAACCGGCGTCGGAAGTCTTCGTCGTACCTCCACCACGCCGATCCACCATGAACCTTGTATGAATTATATATCGTGTCTACATATGTAAATAACTCTGAACATCTCTCAGGGTGTTGCTGACCCATAACGCTTCCCAAAACACATATAGCCTGAAGCCAATTATTCATTGTCTTTGCAACCTTAGGCTTACGTTCATAAGGTCTGTCAGCTGTCTTACGCTCACGGTCCACAGTGCTTTGCTCAGGAGATATCAGGGACCAAATATCAATGTATTCATTTGCCCAGATCTTTTGGTATGTCTCTGTATCTAAATGAGATCCTAGAAAGGAACCCCGCAATAACAAGTGCCCTTATGTAAATCAGGGCGAATCGGTTCAGGGCGAGGCAGAAGAACCTTAGGGTTAATAAAAATCTTACCGGACAAAAGATTCCTTAAAACCTCAGCTACCCCAGGCGACTGCCCGTAACCATCCCAAGCCCCAGAACAAGAATACTCACCGGACTGCAACAGATGGGTTCCCTACCCCTCCTTGCAACACCGGTGGCGGAACCAACCCTTGGACATCCGGACCTCTTGCTTCTGGGGCCTTTGACGAACTCCGATGTGGACTAGGACTTCCAATCCTCTGTGAACCTGAGGAGGAACGAGAAATACTACGCCTCGAATGGCGCCTACTACTTCGACGATGAGATCTTGATCTGTTCCGGCTCCTCCGAGACCTTGACCTGCTCCTACGAGATCTAGAACAACTCCTCCGTGACCTAGAACGACTCCTCCGTGACCTATAACTACTCCTGCGTCTATCACTATGAGAACGCCTACTCCCACCACTATGGACACTACGCTCCCTGTGAGGTGAAGCTGGATGAACACTCACAGCCTGGCTATTAGTCCCCTCATGTTGAACATGGGCTGGCGGACCCGGCGCTGCTGTATCCATCCCTCGGGCAGAATCCTGAGAAAGCCGCTGGAGCTGAGCCATATCCTGGACAGGTTGCAGCTGGCCCTGTAGGACATTCCTGGGTTGCTCCCCGCGGGGCCTTGGGAACACAACAGGGTTCCCGGCTGTCTGTACTGAGGCCATAGAACTAGAAGCCCCTTGTTTTCCTGACCTGGCACGGCTGTCACTACCACTTCCTCCCATATTCAAAGTCCTCTCCAAGTCCTGAACACTATTGCCCGACACACTGACAACCTGCTGAGGTAAAACAATGGGCACCGAATCCAGTGAAAAACCACCAGAATTCGTGGGGCAAGCAGGAGCTTGAAGAGTTCTGAGGTGACGGTCTGTATCTCCCACTGCCTGTGACTGAAAAGCTGGGGGCGTTAACCTAGTAGGAGCAGGCGTATCTCTTCTACGTCCACTCCCACTTTCACTGGCTGCAAGGTTGAGGCGTAATGGCGGGCGGGAAATCCTGGAGGAACGCCTCTCCCCCGACGCCGCCGAAGGGACACCCATGAGAGAAGCACCAGGCACACTTAATAATGTTGCCAACCAAGCATTTCCGTCACGGATGACTCGTTCCCTGACAGCACTTACCAGCGGGTCCATGACGCTCGATACCGGCAGTAACAACACGTTACCCCGGGTCTTCAGCTGAGGGACTGCAGCTGCCCGCCAAAAACCTTCCTTATATACCTAAGGGGCGGGGCTTACTCTGTGAGGAGAATTGCACCGCCCCTCACACAGTGAAGGGAGAAACATTGCTTGGCGCTGTTAACCCTTAACAGGCTCCTCAGTCAGGGTGCATCGTCAAACAGCCGAAGTGCCCCTCATTTTTACATCAATCCTAGAGACAATATAACCCCCATATAGTGAGATACGAATTGTGACAATCACATATACGTATAATCAAAGACACCCCTATGTATAGTAAGTACCTTGGAATTGGGCCACTGACTGAATATTTTTAGATATTGTATGTGTGGCGCCCTGCCATTACAGCTAGCCAAAGAACCACCTAATGCATGGAAGAATTTCCACAGTAGGTACCCTTACATATACAACACCTTCCACCCCAGGACCGTAGGGGGAGCTCCACTTGCTGCCTTAAAGTGATCCTAAACCAACAAACTGACCCCCCGCATCTTTATACCTGTCCCTGCACCCTCTCTTATCATTTCTAGCCATCCCTTTTGCAGAAAAAATCACTTTTGTAAAGTAGAGAAAAAGTTATATTACTTTGTCCTGTGTGAGTTCTCTGCTTCTGAGGAAGCTGCAATAGCCCCGCCTGTCTGCTGCTGCCTTGTAATTATGCACGCCCCTCTCTGCTTCTAAGAGCCAGGCCGCGTCATGAAAGGGGCGGGGCTAAATAGCGTCATGCTGGAGCCCTGCCCCCTTTCATGACACGGCCAGGCTCTTAGTAAGCAGAGAGTGGCGTGCATAATTACAAGGCAGCAGCAGACAGGCTCCACCCATTGCGGCTTCCTCAGAAAGAGAGAAC
Source organism: Allobates femoralis (assembly GCA_033576535.1). Classification (NCBI taxonomy): domain Eukaryota; kingdom Metazoa; phylum Chordata; class Amphibia; order Anura; family Aromobatidae; genus Allobates; species Allobates femoralis. The sequence continues at coordinate 432,355,759 of JARQOC010000003.1, forward strand.
TCACACAGGACAAAGTAATATAACTTTTTCTCTACTTTACAAAAGCGATTTTTTTCTGCAAAAGGGATGGCTAGAAATGATAAGAGGGGGTGCAGGGACAGGTCTAAAGATACAGGGGGTCAGTTTGTGGGTTTAGGATCACTTTAAGCAAGATCCCCTATAAATACTGGTGCTGGTGGTGGACTTAGTGAGTGCAGTTTCAAAGAGAACTGTGAAGATGTCCTGGTGTGTTGGAGCCATGCTAGGCCCGAGCCAGTAGACTAGCCTAGCCAGTGTGAGGGCCTGAGAGTGAGGTCAAAGGCAAGGCATGAGAAAGACAAAGTAAAGGAGTAGAGTGGGGGCAGAGGAGCCATACCGCTTCACCACAGGAAGCAACCCGGACACCAGAGTCCAAAGTCTGCAGGAGAGCATCAAGCCCAGCAGAAAACACCAGTTCACCGAGGAGACTCTAGTCTCCCGGACACCTGTAATACAACCAACAGAGAAGCCAGGGACCGCAGGAGAAGTCATAGCGGTAGCCCACACAAAGGTTCTCGACACTATGACATGGGTGAGAGAGAGCGAGACACAGAGGCCTAGTTCTACACAGGTCAGGGGACTTCACCGAGGGAAAAAAAGAGACAAGGAGGCCTTATCCAACACTCACTGTGGAAATCCAGACGTGCCTTCCCGACCACCTGGAGTGTACCCTGGACAGTGCCTGCCGTAACACCAGTAAAGGTACAGAAACGATTCACAGTGTGTGTTTCCGTTTGTCCATCCCTGAACCTGTCAGGCCTAGAGACTGTTGCAGCGGACCAGCTAGGGGGGCGCAAACATGACTGATGCGCAGGAGGATACCGCAGTTCCCGACCTCGACCCTGTTAATCAGTCAGTACCAGTCGCTCCTCTGGCGGGTGGACTACCCGCACCGATGGGGGCTGTAGCACCGATCATGCCGATATCTCTACCGTATGTTCAAGTGGTTACCCCAGTACAATGACCATCCAGACACCTTATCTGGATTCAAAAGGAAAATCTGCAGTGTGCTAGATATGTAGGCAATGAATGGCAAGCAGAGAGCTGCTGCTGTATTGGGACAGTTAACCGATGCAGCAGAGCGGGAGATTGAAACATGCTGAAACCTTCGACGAAGCTAACGCGAAATGCGCGTTACGGGACGGTCACAGGCAGGTAATATATCTTTAACTCTCTTGGTCTTCTGACACTTGTCAGCATATGTGAGTTTTGCTATGAGGTTTTGGCATGGGTCTTTAGGATTAACTGTATTATGTATCTACCTGCTTGAACTCTGGCCATGATATTTGTATGGATTGCCTTATACCAAGTGGGTTTACTTGCACTGTGTTCCTTGTAATATCTCTGTTTTTTAACCATGTGGTGAGAGTGGACCACAGGATCCATGACCTATTTAAAGAACTAAAAAATTCTAAATATAGTGAAACAATCTCAGAACTATATAAAAGTGTGAAAAATCGAGGGCAAAAAATTGAAGAGGAAATAGTAGAAAAACGTGTTCAAAATTCCTGCGATATGGGATTACCGTACTCTTGATACCAATTTTTTCTATCGCAGAACAGAGAAGGGTAACTATGAGACCCATCCTTCAGAATTTATTGTTCTAGATGAATATCAAGTGCACCAGAAGAAACCTTAAGGTACCTTTACACGCCGCCACAGGAAGGAAGAAACCGCCGGGCATCAGGGACAATTGTGCCTGTTGCCATGAAATCACTACGAAATGGCGGCGTGTAAATCGGGAAGTTCCTTCCTGTGTCCCGCAGTTCCTTCGGATACCTGTTTCTGAGCCGTGCTCAAAAACAGGAAGGCACAATACCTATGGTGGCAGCGTGTAATCGGGGCACAGGCAAGGTATTTGCGTGGCCTATGAAATCCCACGGGTGTGCCACGGCGTCATGGATACCACGCCCCATCAGCGATCATTGGTGGAGGCTCCTACGTTACGATTGGTTGTCCCTTCACAGGGCGCCATATTTAAAGAGCTATCCATTCACAGTCCACAATTGCAATGGCGTCATGTAATAGCCAGCCTTCCTGCGCAGGCTGGCCAATCATGATGCTATTGCGTTGTCCAATCACCGTACGAGAGTCACGTAATACAGAACTCTGTCACGCCTATGTACTTGAGGCGCGAAATATGTACGCCCATATTCCTGTGTGGTAGTGGTGTGTAAACCAGGGAAGGTATTCAACAGGCAGTAAGCCGCAGGAGCTGTCGGCACTTCCGGGGAACGCAAATACCTTCAGTGGAGCATGTTGTGGCGGCGTGTATATGCATCCGGGATCGGTATCCACCGTTAAAAACGGACGCGTGCACGTGCGGTGGATACCTGTTGCTACCCGCAGTGGCGGCGTGTAAAGGTACCCTTAGATGTATTATTATATTACTAGGAGGACGCCTGATGATATTGCATCGGGAGGGCGGCAACATCATGATGGGGGCAGGCTCTAAGGCCATCTCTCCCCCATGTGCTCTCTCCCTGCCATGCACTCTCTCCCTTCGTTTGCTCTCTTTTTAGTTGTCTCCCTAAATGCGCTCTTCCTCCTTGTGTACTTTCTCTACCTTAATGTGCTCTCTTCATTGAGCTATTTTGCCTCTGTGCACTCTCCTCCCTGTGTATAATGTCTGTAACAGGTGTTTAAGTAAAAATACATTTATTTAATGTGTTTAATAAAGTGTTTAAATTCCCAGTAAAAAATGTGTAGTGCTTTGCTCTATTTTCTATTGCCAGTGTAGGTAAACGAAGAAGCTACCAGCTGCCAAGTATTACCTTCGCTGGTAATGAAAAATACAGAGGAGCTCAAACACTTAAAAAAAAAATTGATGTGAGCTCCGCCATATTTTCTATTGCCAGCCAAGGTAACCCAGGCAGCTGGGGGCTGGAATTCTGTGTGGTAAGGCCCAAGCGTTCTGGGCCCCCTCATGCTAAAAATTGCAGCCAGCAGCCGCCCCAGAATTGGCACCTCCATGAAAGATGCCAAAGTTCCCATGCTCTTCCAGCTGCCGTGTAGTGGTGACATACTGGGTAATAAAGGGGTTGGTGTCAGCTGCCAAAATAAAGCTGACATCAAGCCTTATTGCTAATGTCAGCCATCAGTATGATAGCTGGCCATTAGCAATACTTTCAGTAAAGAAAAAAAACCACAACACAGAAAGAAAACCCTTATTACATACAAAAATAGACAGAGACACCTTTTTATCCATTGTGCCCTCTAATGTAATCCTGCAATTACTGTAATCTTGCAATAGGCCGCTGTGATGCGTTACACCGCTGCCATCTTTCTATACCCAGGTGTCCAAAGATGGTGGCCACGTTAGTAAGTGCGCATGTATGAGTATATATATGTATATGTGCATGACCCTGCTGCATTACATGACCCACCGCGTGTGTGTATACGTGTCGACCCGCCGTGTGTATGTGTGGGTCTGTGAGGAGTGAGCATGTGTCTATGAGGAGTGAGTGAGCGTGTCCGTGGAGTGTGCGTCTATCTGAGGAGTGAGCGTGCCTGTAGAGTGTGTCTGTCTATGAGGAGTGTGCCTTTGAGTGGAGTGAGCGTGTGTGTATGGAGCAAGCGTGTGCGCAGAGTGAATTGGTTTGCGTAGTGGGCATGCATATGTATGTGGAGTGTGCGTGTATGTATGTGGAGCATGTGTGTGTGTACATGTATGTTGAGCGTGCGTATATATGTGTAGCATGCGTGTATTGTATGTGCATGGGTATGTGGAGCAAGGTGTTTGAAGCATGCATATGTGGAGTGTGCGTATGTATGTTGAACGTGCATATGTGTGTCTAAGGTGCATATGTGAAGCATGTGTGTACGTGGTGTATGGGTTTATGTACAGAATGCATGTGCATGAAGTGTGCAAATGCAGAATGCATGTACGTGGAACGTGTGCGTACGTGGAGCGTGCATGTGGAGCATGCGTGCATGCGGAGCATGTGTGAATGCGCATGTGGAGCGTGCGTGCATGCGCATATGGAGTGTGCGTGCGGAGTGGGCATTAAGTGACTTGCTACGTCACAGAGGCCCTTGCAGTAAGTTTGGAGCTGGCGGCGGTAAGACTGAGCAGGGATGCTGTGTGCAGGGGGTGCTGTGAGGGTGGGGAAGATGGGAACCTGGGGGTGCTGGGAGCAGGGGGGTGTGCTGGGAAGGGTGGTGGTGTGCTGGGAGTGGGGGGAGGGGTGCTGGGAATCGGGGGTGCTGAGAGGAGGGAAGCTGGGAGTCGTGAAAGCTAGGAGCAGGGGGGGTGCTGGGAGCAGGGGAGGTGCTGGGAGTCAAGGAGGTGCTGGAAGCCAGGGTGGTGCTGGGAGCCAGGGTGGTGCTAGGAGCTGGGGGTTGCTGGGAGAGGAGGGGTGCTGGAAGCAGGGGGAGTGCTGGGAGGTGAGGGGGGTGCTGGGAGTATGGGGGGGGTGTGCTGGGAGTACGGAAAGTGCTGGCAGGAGGGGGTACTTGGAGCAGGGGGTCGTGCTGGGAACCGGGGGGTGCTGGGAGGGGGGGGAAGCTGAGAGTGGGGAGCTGCTGGGAGAAGTGGGGGTTTTGGGAGCAGGGCTGGTGCTGGGAGCAGGGTGGTGGTGCTGGGAGCCGGGGGCCAGTGGGTGCTGGGAGTAGGAGGGTGCTGGGAGAAATAGGGATGTTGAGAGCATTGAGAGCAGGGGGGTGCGCTGAAAGCCGGCGGGTGCTGGGAGCAGGGGGGTGGTGCTGGGAGAAGTGGGCGTGCTGGAATCAGTGGAGGTGCTGGGAGCAGGGGGCGTGCTGCAAGCCGGTGGGTGCTAGGAGCGGGGGGTACGGGGAGCCGACGGGTGCTTGGAGCCGGTTGGTGCTGGGAGCATAGGGGGTGGTGGGAGCAGGGGGTGTGCTGCAGGCCAGTGGGTGTGGTGATGGTGCTGTGGACTGGCAGGTGCTGGGAGCTGGGGGCCGGTGGGTGCCAGGAGCTGGGGGCCGGCAGGTGCTGGGAGTCGGTGGATGCCTGAATCCAGTGGCCGGTTGATGCTGGGAGCCGGCGGATTCTGTGAGCTGGGGGCCGACGGATCCTTTGAGCTGGCGTGCGCAGGGGCTGGCGGGTGTTGTGAGCCGGGGCCAGTGGGTGCTGGGAGTCGGGGGCCGAAGGGTGCTGGAAGCAGGCGGGTGCTTGGAGCCGGCGGGTGCTGAAAGCCGGTGGGTGTTGGGAGCCGGCGGGTTTTGGGAGCCAGAGCCAGCGGGTGCTGGGAGCCAGGGCTTGTGGTTCCTAATCCTGGAGCGTTCAGCCTGCAACAGTAACACTGGCTGGGGGTAGTAACAAAGTGGCTAGGGAGGGGGAGGATGAAGCGGTGAAGGGGGAGGATGAAGCGGTGAAGGGGGAGGATGAAGCAGCACAGGGGAGGATGGAGCAGCACAGGGGGAGGACGGAGTGGCACAGCTGGAGGACGAAGTAGTGAGGAGGGGAGGAGGGAGACTGAGCAGCGGGGAGAGCGGGTGGCAGCACCGCTAGTGGCTGCCATATCGGAATACCCTTCACTTGGGTGTTCCAATTTGGTGGTCAACCTACTTCCGGTCGGCAAGGTGGCTTATGGGATTCGGGGACATACAGATGGAAGTGGATGACAGACAATTTATGGCAATTATATATAGAGATTATTATTATGATGAAATGGAAATATCAATATATGAGGACACGGTTAGTGAACGGTTAGTGAACAACCCGCTATGTTAGGGAGAAGAATCTTGTCACCAACCATGAGGGTAGCAAATGGCAGCCATACCAAAAGTAGAGGGAGTAATAGAATCTCCAAAAATTTTATTAATATTTATGTGGTCGTATATACCAAAAAATTTGATTGAGTTAGAGACAGGGACAGAAATAACAAATAATGAATTATCTTATTTAGATATATCTGATACAGTTTAGTCGGAATGAGATCTATCCATAGATCGGAATGACAGCACATATAGTCTATGTGATCAATCACTTGAGATGAATTTGGAGTGATTTCTACTCCCCCTATACCATGTAAACAAAACTGGTGGGAAAATAACACTAATGTAGTTAGATCGAAATGTAAGCAAGCTGGAGATATAAACACCACCGATAAAAACAATAGAGAGAAAAATAAAAATAAGGACAATAGAAACAATAACAAGGGTAACATGAGAAAAACAAATAATAAAAATAAGAAAAGCAAGAAGAATTTAGAAAAACACAATATGAGAAAGCATACCATGGGGAACAAGGAGGATTTTTTGGGGGTAACACAAAAAAATCGAAAAAACAAAAAGAGGTAAGAGGGGAAGGGGCATTGAAAAGAGATGATAAATGGAAACAACAGAATCTAACTCAAAACAAATTATAATCTGAGCTCCAAAACCCTTAGTATATAGAAAAAAACCTTCTCTGTAAATGTTGAAAAATCGCCCCTTCAAATAAATTTAATAAATTTGAAACATTTATCAGTATCCAGAAGTTCGTTTGAAAATTGTCCTTAAAGAAATATTTTGTGAAAAGAATCACTAATTAAGGGACTAACCAAGGCCAGCCTTGGCCTGAAAGGTGCACTGTGCAGAGCTGCCTTTTGGTCCCCCCCCACCATTGGTTTTTTACTCTGTTTCCCAGGACAATAACGCAGAGCAGAAGCCATTATTTTTACATCCTAAAAGTAAAAATATTCCTTCACATGTATTGTACAATAAACGCCTCTGATTTTGTACTGAAGAAATCTGCACCTCAAATCCACATTAATTTGACCAGGTGTGAACTTACACTTAATGGGGTCTGCTGATGTCATACATAATAGACAGGATAACGGGTGCCTCCGCTGGGACCTGCATCAGTTGGGAGAATGGAAGTTTTGTCATCTTTTGGCTGAGAGCGGAGCAGGTCGTGGCCCTATTGTTGGCGCCCCTCACCCTCCTCTGGCTAGTGAAGACGGCACAAGACAGGACAGAGCACAGAGGGAAGGGCGCCCCCTGCAGTCTTCCTACTGGAGCCGGTGTAGAACGGGAGAATCATACAAGTGAGTTTTGAGGTCTCCCTGCAGCGCCCCCCTCTGGCTGGTGCCCTGTGCGGTCACACGACTCGCACATATGTAAAGCCGGCTATGGGACTAACTATGTTATACATAGCAATAAATATAAACACAAATTTAAGTAACAAATCAACATTTATCCCAATAAATGAGTATTTGAATGCACTACGTAATTTCGAAACCATGGTTATACAGGGACTACGTTTGATGGATAATCACCAAACGAACAACCCATACTCTAAGTTATCTTATCATGAACGCAAGGCACTGACATCCCTACAGAATGATAACAGTAACACGCATATTGGTTGACCCCAAAAATGACCAAATATAGAAAACTGATGCAACTGAACAGTTTGGAAAGGATTTAAAAAGACTGTTAGATAAGGGACGAGCCTAGGCATTTTATCTAAAAAATAATATGAATACACCTATACTAAAACACCTAGGTTGGCCATATTCTACTATTTTCCCTAACTACATGAAAATGAAAAGGATCCTTCCAGCCGCCCGATCATCTCAGGCATAGGCTGTTTGACAGCGAACCTGTCAAAATATGTGGATTGCCAACTACAATAACACATTAAAAAACTTCCTTGTAATCAAAATAATCTGTTTTCGTATTTAATGGAATCTTGTTATTATATATGCCCTTTTAAGTTTCAAACCAAACAACAATTAAGGTATACCTTTAAAACTCAAAGTATTTTCAAAGTATTTGCACTATGTATTTTAAATGTGTTTGTGCTAGGTTTTCATTGGTTGACTGGGAGGCAGATGACGCTCTGTAGGCTTACAAAACACTTGGTATAGTGGGAGGGGTATAACAATGATGAAGGAACCCGAGCTGCTGCGAAACTAGCTGGTCCTTTGCCCCTGTGAGTGACATCATTTCCAAGTCCCACCTCCAATCCCAGTCATTACAGTATATCTGAATTATGTAGCAATTTCAGATATACAGTGGCATTGAGTTTTCCATTGATGAAGAATGGCCCCACTATCTTTGTACCCCATATACCACACCATACCATCAATTTGTGTGTTCCAACAGTCTTGGAGGGATCTATCCACTGTGGGTTAGTGTCAGACCAACATGGTTTTGTTTGTTAACTTCACCATTCACAAAAAAGTTTGCCTCATCACTCATCTGAAGGCAATTGTCTATGGCATGCTGTGAAGATACGAGATGTGCAGCATCTGAGACAACAGATACTGGAAGCCTGTGCTAGCATTTCTTCTGTGGTGTTGCTATCAGTGTGTCAAGAGTGGGAGAAGAGGGTTGCATTGACAATCCAACACAATGGGCAGCACTTGGAACACATTTTATCAGTGGACATAAATTTGTAAATAACTCATGAAAGAATAAAATTACAGTATGTTAAAACCAAGCTCACCATTGTGTTTCTTATGAAATTCTCAATAGGTTTGATGTGTCACATGACCCTCTTCCCTTCAAAAAAAATAAAGTTGGATCCAAAATGGCCAACTTCAAAATGGCCGCCATGGTCATCACCAATCTGGAAAAGTTTTCCCCCTTCCATATACTAATGTGCCACAAACAGGAAGTTGATATCACCAACCATTCCCATTTTTTTTAGGTGCATCCACACAAATGGCCCACCCTGCACATTGGGTTAAAGGCAGGAACGACCTTAATCCCCTTTTAAATTGTCAAGATTATCTCCGCACAGGAACATTTTTGTAAACACATCCTAATGTGGAAACTATTATTATTTCAACATCTATCGATTAAAAAGAACTTTGTTTGTGGAACAATCCCTTTAAGGGACTAAAAACCACACAAAATTTTTGCAAGTATATGCCAGATTAGGCCTGAGGTGGGTGAGGTTTATGGAGTTGACACTAGATGTAACATAATGCATTTACTCAGAATTATTATTAGCGATCATGAAAGAATGGCACCAAATAAAAAACACCAATAACAGTAAGATGCAAAAGATATAAACATTTAATTATTCATAGCATCCTGATTTTGCTTCAAAAATATAAAAATATAGAGGCATCTATAAAAATATTTTTTTTACTGAAGCATCTTCATTATATTATACATCTTATGATGAAAGAAGGAAGGTATTACAGGAATATGTGTATAAAATAAGTGGCAAAATTAACAAGCGTTTACATAATTAAACAACCATGACATGGGCAATTATCCATGTTACAAAGAATGTTTCACATATGCTTTGTCAGGAGGTATCATTTATATAATAGAAACAATTTTTTATTATTCACAGCCTGGAAAATTCTCAATCATGATCTTTCAGTTTAAGATAAAGTGACATCAAGAAAGATTTGTCAAGTTCATAGCATAGAACCAAGTGTCATACCTATAAGTATTTTAAGCAATGCTTGAAGTTTTAATGCTTCAATTATATTTTACAAATTTTCATTTAGACAATTCTTTACTCAACGACTGCACTGTCCAAAATATAACAGAATAATGGAGCTGTTTATTGTACTGAATTGATGAACTGAAGAGAGGAGTCGTCTATTATGATGATCTTCAATAGCTCTTGCACTTGCTCCCATGGTAAACTGTCTTGGTTTTCCTCTACTAAACCATCACTAATATGTTATTCTGCTTATTAAAGGATGATTCCCAAGATAGTAAGTTAACCAAGCGCTGTTGCCATTTTTCTATAGCAATTGCAATGACATTGAATGGCATTAGTGTTGAGCATATCCATCTATGGTCCATTCAATAACGGTTTCTGCAAAGACTGGTACTTCATTTCCAGAGGCACATTCTTAGGATCACTGGAGTTAATAACAGAAACATTGCCAGTGATCAAGTTATCTCTCATTATTACTATTTTAGGAATTACCCTTTAATAGTTTCCACAGACGTGTTTTTATATAAACCGTGTAATAATGAATATCTAAGGCCGGGTTCAAACCACGACCTGATCAGGTCCGGGGCTGTCTGGTGTAAACTGGAGAGCCCCGGACCCGATTTTGACATAATACAGCCCTATGGGGCTGGATGGAACCGGATGGTACTGGTTTCCATCTGTCCGGGAGGATCCGGGTGAATTTGGATCTCTCTCCTGCACACAAAAACGTTGCTTGCAACGTTTTTGTATCCGGGGCGAAAATCTGCCCAAATCGGATCCTGACGGCGCTCCCTAACATGGGGGTCTATGGCGCCTGATTGTCCCGGTCCGACAAAAAATCGGAACCGGACGCCGGCGGCTGAAGTTCAGCAGCGAGCGGTGCTAAACTTTAGCACCACCAGCTGTTCCCTGCTGAGCTTTCAGGACCGTGGCTAGCTCCCCACTAGCCACGATCTTGAAAAAACAGCAGCTACAGCTGCGAGCTTCAGAAGCCGGCTACAAACCGGACCCTCCAGTTCTGTTTGCAAATCCGGTCCGGGGCTGTCCGATTCATATCGTACAGCCCCGGACTGGATCACACCGTGGTGTGAAGCTTGCCTTAAAAACAAAAAATGATTTAGGCTGGTTTCACACTGCACTTTTTCCCTGATCAGGTTCCATCCAGTTTGTGTGCCAAAACCAGGAGAGGAACCAGGAGAGGAACTTGCAGAGAAAAAAGTATAATTGAAAGATTGACACCTGTTCTGGGTTTTGGAGACACTCCTGGTTTTGGCACACAAACACTGATGGAACCTGATCAGGGAAAAAACTGTGGTGTGAAACCAGACTTATCCATGTTCAATTTGTATATAAATTCCTTACAACTAGCCATCTGAGCATTGTCCATGAATAGACTCGAAGAGTGTGGTGTAAATAATGTCTAATGTGGTCAAAGTCTTATGACAAGTGCCCTTTAAATAGGTTTACCAATGGTAAGTACACAAAATGATTGGTTATGAACTAATGTCACAAAAGGGATATATTCTCACATGTCTTTGGGTATTAAAGTGCATATTGCAGTAATTCATAACTTCTGAATATACTGGCTGTCTTCAACATTAACTTGCTCCACATAAGAATCTATGGCTTCTTCTGCTTCAGACGTGGTTGTTACTACAGCAGGGCTTTTTTTCCTCTTCATTATGAAAGTTATTTGATAAATCAGGACTACAGTTAAAGCGATAACAACAATCTGGAAAGAAAGTAATACAGATATTATATAAAACTGAACATAATACAGAAAATCTATATATTCGGGATCATGTTCACTGCCATTTTACAGCTCTACACGATGTCTGAGACCTTAATAAGGTTAAAATATATCCATCCCATATCGGGCATACACACTAGTGTACACCAATATACATTGACATATAAGGAGGAAAGGAAAGAATAGTGAAAAGGGGTGTGAATTATCAGCAATTTGTGGTTTCTCTTGACGACATATATTGGCTGACCAATTTGAGCATATTAGCACCTGTATCTTTTAGTGCTTCATTTATAATGATGTGCTTTTATTGGTCCAGACTGTACACAGTACTTTATATTATTAATATGTAGGAGTGCACTAGCTACAGTTGAGGCCAAAAGTATTCACACCCCTGCCATTCTGTCAGATATGTTTCAGATCAGTTTCTTCCTGAAAATGATTGCAATCACAAATTCTTTGGTATTATTATCTTCATGTAATTTGTCTTCAATGAAAAAACACAAAAAGAATTTCCTAAAGCCAAATTTGATCTAATTCCACATCAAATATTAAAAAGGGGGTGGACAAAAGTATTGGCACTGTTAGAAAAATCATGTGATGCTTCTCTAATTAGTGTAATTAACAGTACCTGTAACTTACCTGTGACACCTAACAGGTGTTGGCAATAACTAAATCACACTTGCAGCCAGTTGACATGGATTAAAGTTGACTCAACTTCTGTCTTGTGTCCTTGTGTGTACCACATTGAGCATGGAGAAAAGAAAGAAGACCAAGAACTGTCTGAGGACTTGAGAAACCAAATTGTGAGGAAGCATGAGCAATCTCAAGGCTACAAGTCCATCTCCAAAGACCTGAATGTTCCTGTGTCTACCGTGCGCAGTGTCATTAAGAAGTTTAACATGCAATAAACAAGGAGAGAGGAGGCGCAATGGTAAAAATACCGTCTGTATAATTAATCCCTCAAGAGAGTTATATATATGCACTAACCTGATAATGTTGTGCAAGCCATGCACAACACTGGTGTGAGTGTTGGTTTTTTCCCTTGTTACCTCGTGTAACCCCTGGTCCTCACACGCTGGAACCGAGCTGCTCCTGCCGTGTAGCTCAATGAGACAATGCAGTTTTCTGAAGCATCCACGGTCTATGATGGGCGCTCAGGTAAAAGCAAGGGATTCCCAGGTAAATTAAAAAGGCTTTATTCCTCGTGCCTCCATAGCCACAACATGTTTCGACGGCTTGTGACCGTCTTCATCAGGTGAAAAATAATTTTTCACCTGATGAAGACAGTCACAAGCCGTCGAAACATGTTGTGGCTATGGAGGCACGAGGAATAAAGTCTTTTTAATTTACCTGGGAATCCCTTGCTTTTACTTGAGCGCCCATCATAGACTGTGGATCCTTCAGAAAACAATCAAGAAGTTTAAAGCCCATGGCACTGTGGCTAACCTCCTTTGATGTGGACAGAAAAGTAAAATTGATGAGAGATTTCAGCGCAAGATTGTGCGGATAGTGGATAAAGAACCTCGACTAACATCCAAACAAGTTCAAGCTGCCCTGCAGTCCGAGGGTACAACAATGTCAACCCGTACTATCCGTCGGCATCTGAATGAAAAGGGACTGTATGGTAGGATATCCAGGAAGATCCCACTTCTTACCCCGAGACATAAAAAAGCCAGGCTGGAGTTTGCCAAAACTTACCTGAAAAAGCCTACAACGTTTTGGAAGAATGTTCTCTGGTCAGATGAGACAAAAGTAGAGCTTTTTGGGCAAAGGCATCAACATAGAGTTTACAGGAGAAAAAAAGAGGCATTCAAAGAAAAGAACACGGTCCCTACAGTCAAACATGGCGGAGGTTACCTGATGTTTTGGGGTTCCTTTGCTGCCTCTGGCACTGGACTGCTTGACCGTGTGCATGGCATTATGAAGTCTGAAGACTACCAACAAATTTTACAGCATAATGTAGGGCCCAGTGTGAGAAAGTTGGGTCTCCCTCAGAGGTCATGGGTCTTCCAGCAGGACAATGACCCAAAACACACTTCAAAAAGCACTAGAAAATGGTTTGAGAGAAAGCACTGGAGACTTCTAAGGTGGCCAGCAATGAGTCCAGACCTGAATCCCATAGAACACCTGTGGTCAGATCTAAAAATGGCAGTTTGGAGAAGGCACCCTTCAAATATCAGGGACCTGGAGCAGTTTTCCAAAGAAGAATGGTGTAAAATTCCAGCAGAGCATTGTAAGAAACTCATTGATGGTTACCGGAAGCGGTTGTTCGCAGTTATTTTGGCTAAAGGTTGTGCAACCAAGTATTAGGCTGAGGGTGCCAATACTTTTGTCTGGCCCATTTTTGGAGTTTTGTGTGAGATGATCAATGTTTTGCTTTTTGCTTCATTCTCTTTTGTGTTTTTTCATTGAAGACAAATTAAATGAAGATAATAATACCAAAGAATTTGTGATTGCAATCATTTTCAGGAAGAAACTGAGTATTATCTGACAGAATTGCAGGGGTATCAATGCTTTTGGCCACAACTGTACATTTGTATCGGCATTTGTACTTTAATAGATTTGATTTAGTGAATGCAATATTTGATTAGCCATTATCTCTGCTGACGATAATATTTTATGCAGAAATACAATTATTTAACTGTTGAATGTGGCACACAAAATTTCCTTACCTTGCTTTAGTCTTTTTACTGATCTGACTTCAAGAGGGGTCTCCAATAAAATTTTCTTACAAATGTTGGTTGGGACTTATCACTTTATCAATATATTTTAATTGTTGAATAAAACTGGTATTATTATCCATTCACACCCCTTTTACCTATTCTTTCCCTTTCTCCATTTTATTGGCCTTAATGAGGTGACAGCAGGCTATTAGGAACTACTTTATTTCTATATGCCTTCAATGTCACACAACCTACAAGAAAAATTATGGCACACTCAATCAAATGTAGTCTTGCAAATCTATTCAAGCTTCTGCGGCACAATACCAACAGAATACTGACACCTCGAAAGTATAAGCTTTAAGCCTTCTTCAGACTACTGTGAGTCACATACTGTCATGGCTTGGTTTGGGGATTTTATCCAGTGAACTCTTGTTGCGTGGTCAGTTCTTCTGTCTCCTGAGCTATTGTCTTTTCTTCTATGACCAAATGTCGATGGTTCCCCTTGTTTTTGTTCTCCCTTATTGGTGGACTCTTCTCCAGGTGTTTCTTATTTTCCTGTTTTGGTCTGCCCTATTAAATTTTGGGTTGGATGTTATATGTTCGTCTTTCACTGAACTTCCTTGCCAGCTATACCTCTAGGTTGATTTGTATTTGGGGTTGCAGCTCTTCAGCTAAGATGTTTTCCTTTATTGGCTAAACACCAGTGTAATTCCTGCAGTTAGTTTATTTTCCTTCCCAGCATCTTTTCCTTTCACCTCTTTTATGTTTCTAGGAGGTTTTACTCGATCTGCTTAATTATAGCTCTCTTTTGCTTCCTCTCTCTACTTTATATGAATGTGTTTTTGTTTTTTCATTGAGTTTTTGTATCTTCCTGCGCACCTTCCTCTCCCCTTGTTGGCAGTGTGTCGCGGACTCTTCTCTGGTCTTTCAGGAGGTACATGAAAACCCTCAATGGCTTTTTAGAGAGTCAGGTCCGAGGTGGTGTTTTGAATTCTGTGGCTAGGGTGTTTCTAGTCTGTACAGAGACCAGTTGGGTTCAGGTGTGGTGTCTCCCTGTAGTAGGTCTTTCCTTTTTCTGTCACTCATGTATGAGAGTGTTTACATTTATAACACATACATGTTCTATCCATGCTTTTCGTGGATAAAACACATACCCATTGATCTCTTCCCGACATGGCGATTTTGTCTTTTCGTTTTTTTCCTCTTCCCCTCTTCCAAGTCTTTTTTTTTTTTCTTCAACATAGCCATATGAGGGCAACTTTTTGCAGGATGAGTTGTAACTTTGAATAACATCAATCAGTTTATCATGTGCTGTACTGGAAAGCGGGTAAAAATTACAAAGTAAAGCAAAATATGAAGAAAAAGAAAAAGAGCAACTCCACAATTTTTTTTTATCATGTTCACTAAATGGTTAGAATGACCTGGAATAATGATTTGCTAGCTCAGTTAGTGCATGCATGGTTTTGATTCTTATATTTAAGGAGGAGAAAAAATTCAGACAGCTGCAAAAAATACAAAATGATTTTATTTGTGTCACCATTTCCCAAGAGCCATAGTGTTTTCAATCTTTCGTTGATGGAGCTGTGTGAGGGCTTGTTTTTTGCACCCTGAACCGAAATTTTTTAATGATAACATTTTGGGGTAGATACGATGTTTTGATTTTACCTTTAAAACAAACAAGTCCTTTAATATATACCCAGATACAGATAACAATATTCCAACCTACACAATGTATAAAAAATTAATTTACCTCTAGTAAAATTAGTCCCAGTGCAATAGATCCCAGGAACAAAAGGTTTCCCCGACTCCAACTGACAATCTTCTCCAAGCAACCATCGATATAAATTCGCTCCTCTGCATGCCAACTCTGGAGGTTCTGTGTCTCATATCCACACATTGTATTAATTACAGTCTGGAAAGAAAAATAAATGTCAAAGCTAAGCGGTTACAACTAGCAATTGTGCTATGAACTGATTTAGACATATACAAAAGAGCATTTTGTATCTGCTTATCTACTTTAGTCTGTGTCATGATGTAACACTGGAATCTCTGCCCTGTTCTTTTCCATCCGCCTGGCAGGAATGCCTATGCACTCAATGTCTCTTTTGTTTTGGACCTCCGCCGCAACCTCCCTGCTCTGCTTCAGCTCCGCTCTGCATGGCTGGACCACTGCACGCTGTGCAGGCCTCCTGGTGTGTCCTGTAGGTTGTGCAAGCTTTGTACCATATTTCTTAAAAGGACTAGCGCACGCACACCAATAGTCTTGTACAGCCTATTGCTGGGAGCCATAATGTATTTAGGCACCATCCCCTTCTGGGAAGTGCCTGTTCAATGTTAGTTAATCCTGTGCTTCTAGTGATTTGTCATGTCCCTGCTCCTGTGTCTCAACACTTGCCTTTACCTAAACTGTACTCCATCCTGTGTTCTAGTGCTGACCAGCTTGTGTTCCAGTGTGTGTCCGGTTTGTGTACCCAGTCCTATCTGTACCAGTAGTTCCATCTGTACCTGTCATCCTGTCTGAACCAGCCATTCTATCTGAACGAGCTATCCTGTTGGTACCTGAATCTGACCTGTTCCTGACATTCAGCACCTGAACTCAAACCTGTCCAGCCTGCAGTTCCAGCTCCACCCTGCATAGCCCCTGCCTGTGGCTCCAACTCTGCTACCATCACAACCATCAGTATCTACTAGTATGTCACCTACTGGCTGGAGAAACCACCCAAAACTGATGAGAACCAGAGCTGTGTCCTCAGGGGTAGAGATTCAGAGGGGAGACAGGTAAATGTATAAGTCCGGTACATGATAGAAAGGATGGAGTTTGGCCAAAATGAGGAAAGAAGCAGATGTGTGAGCAGAAGTGCAGACTGCTTTCTCACCTGTTCAAAAAGCAATGGGCCCTACTGATATCCTAATTAGCCCTACACTGTGCCACCCAAAAGAGATGTACTTTGGGCACAGACGTCAGGATCCTGTACCAGACAATGCTGGTCAAGATCTGGAGCCCTGACTGCATGGTCAAGACAAGAAGACTCAAAGTTGCCGGTCAAGATCCCCAGTTCTGGATTGTGTGGTGCAGACGAGAAGACCTGACGTTGCCAGTCAAGATCTCAAATTCCAGACTTCGTGAAAAGCAGAGAAGACCAATTACCGTGGGTGATCCAAGTGAGCCGGGTTGCTGCTTCCTGCTTAGATGTGTGATACCTAGTGATGTGATGTAATTCTTACAATTGGACTGTATTACCAGTGGCTTATCCTGCAGATCAAGTGTTGTTATCTTAACGAAGAATTGTACTGAATAATAAGATTGACTGTAAAAGACATAGGTACATAGGTACCTGACTGTGGTATCACCTGGAATTACCATTTGTGAATTAGTAAAGTATTCACAGCTTGTTTGGTCATATCAAGAGTTGTTCGGTAAATAGGTGTACCTGTATACTTTCTGTGTAAGCTTATTATTCTGTGGAAATTCTTATTTTCTCTTTTTTAATAAGCCATTTTCTACCAGTTATTTCATAAAAAACCCTATTTGGTAGTCATCATTGTGTTGTCCGCCTCTGTGTCATTGCATTTTCTGAACCAGTATTTCATCTCGATATTCACACACTGGTCTCTGAATTTCCCATTCTAGTCCATTTGTCCGGAACAAGCTCAAAAAAGTACCGTATATACTCGTGTATAAGCCGACCCGTGTATAAGCCGACCCCCCTACTTTTGCCCCCAAAACCTGGGAAAACCTATTGACTCGTGTATAAGCCGAGGGTGGACCCCAGCACAGGTATACAGTCCCCCCCAGTGGTATATAGCAGCCTCCCCAGTGGTAGTATACAGCAGCCACAGAGGTATATACAGCAGCCCCAGTAGTAGTATACAGCAGTCTCCCCCTGTGGTAGTATACAGCAGTCTCCCCTGTGGTAGTATACAGCAGCGCCTCCCCCTGTGGTAGTATACAGCAGCGCCTCCCCCTGTGGTAGTATACAGCAGCGCCTCCCCCTGTGGTAGTATACAGCAGCCTCCCCCTGTGGTAGTATACAGCAGTCTCCCCCTGTGGTAGTATACAGCAGTCTCCCCCTGTGGTAGTATACAGCAGCGCCTCCCCCTGTGGTAGTATACAGCAGCCTCCCCCTGTGGTAGTATACAGCAGCCTCCCCCTGTGGTAGTATACAGCAGCCTCCCCCTGTGGTAGTATACAGCAGCCTCCCCCTGTGGTAGTATACAGCAGTCTCCCCCTGTGGTAGTATACAGCAGTCTCCCCCTGTGGTAGTATACAGCAGTCTCCCCCTGTGGTAGTATACAGCAGCGCCTCCCCCTGTGGTAGTATACAGCAGCCTCCCCCTGTGGTAGTATACAGCAGTCTCCCCCTGTGGTAGTATACAGCAGCCACAGAGGTATATACAGCAGCCCCTCCCCTGTGGTAGTATACAGCAGCCTCCCCCTGTGGTAGTATACAGCAGCCACAGAGGTATATACAGCAGCCCTCCCCTGTGGTAGTATACAGCAGCCCCCCGTAGTATATACAGCAGCCTCCCCGTGGTAGTATACAGCAGCCCCCCCGTAGTATATACAGCAGCCCCCCCGTGGTAGTATACAGCAGCCCCCCCATAGTATACACAGCAGCCCCCCCGTGGTAGTATACAGCAGCCCCCCCGTAGTATATACAGCAGCCCCCCGTGGTAGTATACAGCAGCCCCCCCATAGTATACACAGCAGCCCCCCCGTGGTAGTATACAGCAGCCCCCCGTAGTATATACAGCAGCCCCCCCGTGGTAGTATACAGCAGCCCCCCCATAGTATACACAGCAGCCCCCCCGTGGTAGTATACAGCAGCCCCCCCGTAGTATATACAGCAGCCCCCCCGTGGTAGTATACAGCAGCCCCCCCATAGTATACACAGCAGCCCCCCCGTGGTAGTATACAGCAGCCCCCCCGTAGTATATACAGCAGCCCCCCCGTGGTAGTATACAGCAGCCCCCCCGTAGTATATACAGCAGCCCCCCCTGTGGGTATATACAGCCCCCCCCCGTTGCTGCCGCACACCTGTAAAAAGAAGATCTTTCATACTTATCCTCCTGCAGTCACCGCGCGCATCCTCCGCTCTTCTTCTTGCTTGCACCCGGGCCCCGGCGTCCATCCATATGACCGCGCACAAATAATGACGTCATTATTTGTGCGCGGTCACGTGGATGGACGCCGGGGCCCGGGTGCAAGCAAGAAGAAGAGCGGAGGATGCGCGCGGTGACTGCAGGAGGATAAGTATGAAAGATCTTCTTTTTACAGGTGTGCGGCAGCAACGGGGGGGGGGGGGGGGGGCTGTATATACCCACAGGGGGGGCTGCTGTATACACTACGGGGGGGCTGCTGTATACTACCACGGGGGGGCTGCTGTATATACTACGGGGGGGCTGCTGTATACTACCACGGGGGGGCTGCTGTATATACTACGGGGGGGCTGCTGTATACTACCACGGGGGGGCTGCTGTATACTCACAGGGGGGGGGCTGCTGTATACTACCACAGGGGGGCGGGAGAGCACTGACAGTGCTATGTAATATTCACGGCTCCCCCTGCCGCTGATAGACAGGGGGATGCAGTGCATATTGCATTGCACTAATGAGCGGCCCCACGTGACCGGCCGCTCATTGTACAGCCTCCCCCTGCCTCCTCCAGCCCCCGGACACCGGCCCCACACAGTCAGCCGTCACTGACTCGTGTATAAGCCGAGGGGGGCACTTTTCAGCACAATTTCTGTGCTGAAAATCTCGGCTTATACACGAGTATATACGGTATATGATAACTGAAATGCTTTAACATTTCAGAGTACAACATACACAACTGAAATAATAGATCTGGTCTCTAAGGCTGAATTGAGACACCAGTGAAATGACTGATGTATTGGCTGGCCATGGGTCTCCCAATCATAACTCAATAGCCTCATAGGTATAGTGGAGGCTGCTGCATTCAGGTCAGGACATTTGCAACCAAAGTCATACTGCCCCTGGTTCAGGCAGGATGAATCAGCTGTGGGGATCCCTTTTAGTTTTATACAGTGCCCATTAACACCAATGGGTTCTCATTGCAAAGCTGGAATGGTCCTCCAGAGGAAGAGACACCCTTTCCAGCAATTCTTCACTCTTGCCAAGACAGAGGGCAAAAGTCTTTAGGCCTGCCAAAGATAGGTGATTTGTAATGATAGGTAGAACAATTATTTAATATACGGTATGTGTTTTACTGGGGATTTCACTGTGCATTTTCCAGTGAACTTTAATCCCTGCATTGAATGGGTGAAATATGTCAAAAAGAAGAAAGTTGTTGACATGCAGGTCATACAGAAAATGTGAAAGTCACCAATATGCCCTGTACATTTCATGTTGTGGCCAGAAAAATGTTTGAAGAAAGTATCTCAATGGAAAGCATTTCAATAAAATAAGAGAGTAGGGATGGTGTCACACAGTTTATTAAAATGCCAGAGCTGTTTTGTAAGCATGCTTTTTAAGTCAGAGCCTGATGTGGGAGGAGATGTATAGCCCTTCCATGCTGTATCTAATTTCTTTTGAATCCAGTTCTGTCGAAAAAATGTAAACGTGAAAACCATCACCGGCTTGGTGGACCAATCAGCTAAAACATAACCCTCATTATCCCTCCGTCAGGCGGAGCTGATCTGACAGGCACAGCTCAATTAATTTAGTTTCTCTCTCCTTTCATAAATTTTATGTTTTAGCTTAATGGTCTACCAGGCCAGTGATATTTTTTAGTAATAGTGGACTATTAAAGTTGTATAGGTCTTTGACTGTAAAATGTGTTTTAACACGAAAAACTCCATAAAAATGCTATTTCCCAAAATAAAATATTGTGTTTGAACAACCCTAAAAACATTGCATTCTGCAAGAATGTTAATTTATTTTTATCTCTCACTTAACTACGGTAAGTGAATTTCCCCAATAGATCCCCAAGTACTGAACACAGAAATTACCTGGCCCTTCTCCTTGATGCAGCAGGAATATGGCACACCACATCTCTCCAAGCTAGGGTTAGTGTGTCTGCAGTAAAAGTAAATGTTTGTGGACCAGTCTTTGTAGCTTTTAGCTCCACAGCATTCAAACTTTAAATAAAAAAATACATAAAGATCACACAGACATAAACATATGCAAAAACAGTAAATACTAACTTTAGTTGTGCCTCCTATTAAAGTCAAGATTTACAGGCAGGAATATTTTACTACAGTATATTTTACTGCAGTAATTCAGCCTTGTTTATTAAAATATTCCTCAGTGCTGATGAGCCAGTTACATTGTAATTCCCTGGGATATTGCCAAATCTGAAGTACAGCTCCGTCCGAAACCCGCCCCTTGACTCGTGACATTGACCCGACTATGACGCGGCGTCACCTGACCATGTAGCCGCAACCAGAAAGCGTAACCGCAGCATACACCGCCTGTCAGAAACCTCTATCTCCCTCTCCGATTAGGGAGAAAACGCAAGAACAGACCTCCATCTCCCACTACACAGCAAGGAGAAGGAGAAACAGGATTCCTATCCAGAGGAGCGGGCACAGCGAAAGGCGTGATCTATAGAAAGGTACAGTGCACCATTACCTCTCATCTATATAAATGACACACATTCAATCCATTGTGTAGATGATTGCAAGAACAATACTATTATTTGGGGAACCTGCTTACCATTTGTAACCTCTTTGCCACAGCTATTTAAGGCTGACTTCACACTACGGGTCAGATCCGATCCGAGGCTGTCAGGATGAACCTGAAAGCCCCGGATTGGATCAGCATGCACAACCGGAGGGCTAATATGCACGTAGCTGCCGCCACTGATGAATCAGGACCGCGGCTGGCAGGGAGATAGCCGCGGTCCTGAAACAACTGCGGCGTGCAGCTGCAGAGGTCCGGTTCCCGGATCCTCCTGGACCGGGGCAATCTGGCCTCATAGGCTCCCATGTTAGGGAGCGCCGGATTGCCACGTTTTTGTGTCCGTGAGAGAATTCTGAATTCTCCCGGATTGTCCCAGACAGATAGCCTCGGATCGGATCTGACCCGCAGTGTGAAGCCAGCCTAAGAGCATTTAGGCTCAGCATACTTTAATGCTATTTTGAATGGGAATATCATATAAAAATCATTGATATAGAAACCCTTTGCACGAGCGTGTGCACGTTTTTGCCGGTTGCCTCCGAACGCCGTAGGCGCATTTACATGCCGCAATTGCGCCCTCAACCTAAGGTGATGTGTCGTCCCGGAAGTTCCCACACCAACATTGGGAAACATCCGGTTGACTCCTGACGCCGCTTCACACGCCACAATCCCCAAAGGAATGTGGGCGTACATGATCAGCGCCGCAAGAACATAGGTTTGACAGACTTGTGTATTCCGCACCCCAAACACGCTGATTAGACAACGCAATAGCGTCATGATTGGCCAGCCTGCGCATGAAGGCTGGCTAATACATGATGCCATTGCAATTATGTAGTGTGAATGGCCAGCTCTTCAAATATGTCGCCCTGTGAGGGACAGCCAATGGAGACACAGTAACCCCCACCAATCATCGCTGATGGGACGCGGTATCCAGCACGCTGTGGCACGTCTCTGGGAAATCACTAGGTGACGCAGATTCCATCCCTATCGCCTGTTCACATGCTAAAACCAGGGCAATTCACCTTCAGGGTTGCCTCTGGTTTTTGAACAATGCTCTTAAACCGCAACCAGGAGCAACTTTCAAAATCACCATTGCGTTCCCCAATTACACGCCACAATTTCATAGCAATCTCAGGGCAACGGTGACGGAAATCCGGATTGCCTCTAGGGTTGCTACACCGTAGTTGCGGCGTGTAAAGCTACCTTAATGTAATTGTAGATACTAGGTCATCACCAGCTAATTGTTTGTTACTCATCCCCGCCTCACATATATGTCCCACCACTGAAAGGGTAAGACACCGTGCCTTTACATAATCACCTATACCTATATAAACACTTGTTTTTTTCACAAGTTTTTGATATATTCAATTGCTTACAGGTAGTATATTTCTTTGACACCACAACCCTACGGTTACCTGAAAACCATCTATAAGCAAAGTAACCTCACCCATTGGAACACACCCCAGGTGAGACACAATAATCACTACCTTTTTTAGGCTGATTATGCACCTGATTTTGGGTTTGCATGCATTTAGCATGATTTGCATTTTTATTCTCCTCTAATGCACTGCAAGGCTCCATAATAGAACACCTCTACACAATTAATCTGTGCATAGGTAAGAAGACAACCAGAGTGACCACATACTCGCATACAAGAAATTGCACATATTCTTACCCAAATTTGTATATTCTTAGGAGCCATCTGAATTATTATTCAGCCTCCCCTGAAGACCAACCTGCAAGGGTCATACTCCACAGAGGGATACAGATCAACCATATTTTAAAATAATTTTAGATGTTTTATGGTGGGTTTACACACACCAATTTCTGTGTCCAATATCTGAACAGATCTCTGGTTGCAGTGAAATCATGGACACATTGTTATTTGTACACAGCCACAAAATGGAGCAATGTGTCCATGATTTCACTGCAACCAGAGATCTGTTCAGATATTGGACACAGAAATTGGTGTGTGTAAACCCACCATTAGATATTTTAATAGTTTATATTCCAATTTTATTCCCATGCTATTAATAAATTTTGTTCATTTGAGTACCTGAGCTCCTTCGTTTTTTTCATGCCATGTCTAGCGCAGAGCTCTGTTATATATTTATTGACATGTAATATTATCTGATCAGGCAGGTTACACGTGGCACCCCCTAGGCTCTTGGCAGCAGCATTTCTTTACACATATTTGTTGACTCCAGTGTATAAATATTATTTAGACTTTAGAAATACTTTTTATGAAGATTTGTTTATGTATGCAGCTGCATGAAGGGACTCTTAGGCAGGGAATTTAGATATGTGCCCGCAACTGTTGGTGCTTCTGAGGGAACAGGAGGACCTGACAGGTTTCCTTTAACAAATGCCATAATAGAGTTGAACTTGTTAATATCAGGATTGGTTAATTACAATTCAGTGATGCATAAAAACTAAAACAGGCTAATACCAGGGGTTCCTGTACAGGTAGCAGTTTATGCAGCAAAACAGACAACACAGGACACAGATTGATGTAATTTTCGGCAGAGTGGCTGGGACATCAAAACCTTTAAGTAATTTATACCAAAATTTTCCATAAATTGCATTATAAATGTAGGCTTTCATTTTATGGCATTGACTTTTAAATATTACTATAACTTTTTAAATAACAAGAACAATATTACCTTTTTCTGAATGTAATCAATGAAGTTTTGCAAGTCTAGATCTTCTCGATAATAAATGATAGCCCTTAACATTACAGAAGAGGCTTTATCCAAAACCTGTTAAAAAAGGGTGAAAAAGTCTCATTATGTTAACCATAACACTAATTTGAATTTGCAGTAAACTGGAGTTCAATAGGGAGTTTACAATGTGTCAGTCGCTAGGGCCTGGCTACTATGCAGCTGGGCCAGAGTTTAGTTCAAGGCATCCGTGCCCAGCAGTTGTGGTCCTAACCGCACATGTAAAGGGGGTAGTAGTACAGATAAAGTTTGTTTGTGACGCCAGTTGGGATATTTAGCCTAATGAGACTGGCACTGTAAGGGGTTCCTGGGTGGTAGGTGGTATAGCAGCGCAGATGGTTAACCCTTCCAAATCAGGGCTGACTCCCAGGGAGATAATGAGGGAGATGGTAATGAGTGTAGTGAAAAAAGTAGGCAGCAGGAATCAGTCTTTTGCTTTACCTTTTTATTTAAGTTTCTGAAACAAGTCCAACGTAATACAGTTGTGGCCAAAAGTATTGACACCCCTGCAATTCTGTCAGATAATACTCAGTTTCTTCCTGAAAATGATTGCAATCACAAATTCTTTGGTGTTATTATCTTCATTTAATTTGTCTTCAATGAAAAAACACAAAAAGAATTGCCCTGAAGCCAAATTGGATATAATTCCACACCAAACATAAAAAAGGGGGTGGACAAAAGTATTGACACTGTTAGAAAAATCATGTGATGCTTCTCTAATTTGTGTAATTAACAGCACCTGTAACTTACCTGTGGCACCTAATAGGTGTTGGCAATAACAAAATCACACTTGCAGCCAGTTGACATGGATTAAAGTTGACTCAACCTCTGTCCTGTGTCCTTGTGTGTACCACATTGAGCATGGAGAAAAGAAAGAAGACCAAAGAACTGTCTGAGGACTTGAGAAATCAAATTGTGAGGAAGCATGAGCAATCTCCAGGCTACAAGTCCATCTCCAAAGACCTGAATGTTCCTGTGTCTACAGTGCGCAGTGTCATCAAGACGTTTAAAGGGAACCTGTCACCTGAATCTAAGCCCCTACACTATCACTAGCTGTCCCTACACCTTCCTAGCTGCTCCCTATCTATCCCTTTCTCATCTAAAGTGTCCCTATGAAACATCTCAAAAATTAGTTTAAACTTACTGCAGTCCTCGAGGTTGGGGGACTGGGAAGGCGGGCCCATGCTCCATTCACCACTCCTCCGTGGTGTAGTGCACGCCCCGTTGGGCGGCATTATTCCTTGTCCTCTCTGCCCCCACCATTTGGAATCTCCTGCCCTCTGTGTCATTCTTTACACCGGCCGGACGTCACATCTGGCGCGGTGCATTATGGGGCCGGTGACGTGATCAGCCCTAGTGCATTATGGGGCTGACCACGTGATCGGCCCCAGTGCATTATGGGCTTGATCACGTGATCGGCCCGGCTTCAATAAGAGCATTGCGCATGCATGGAGTCAGGCAGATCATGTGATCAAGCCCTTAATGCACTGGGGCCGATCACGTGACCGGCCCCACAATGCACCGCGACGGATGTGACGTCCGGCCGGTGCATAGAATGACACAGAGGGCGGGAGATTCCGAATGGTGGGGGCAGAGAGGACAAAGAATAATGCCGCCCAGCAAGGCGTGCACTACACCACGGAGGAGTGGTGAATGGAGTGTGGCCACGCCTTCCCAGTCTCCCAACCTCGAGGACTGCAGTAAGTTTAAACTTATTTTTGAGATGTTTCATAGGGACACTTTAGATGAGAAAGGGATAGATAGGGAGCAGCTAGGAAGGTGTAGGGATAGCTAGTGATAGTGTAGGGACTTAAATTCAGGTGACAGGTTCCCTTTAAAGCCCATGGCACTGTGGCTAACCTCCCTAGATGTGGACGGAAAAGAAAAATTGATGAGAGATTTCAATGCAAGATTGTGCGGATGGTGGATAAAGAACCTTCTCTAACATCTAAACAAGTTCAAGCTGCCCTGCAGTCCGAGGATACAACAGTGTCAACCCGTACTATCCGTCGGCGTCTGAATGAAAAGGGACTGTATGGTAGGATACCCAGGAAGACCCCACTTCTTACCCCAAGACATAAAAAAGCCAGGCTAGAGTTTGCCAAAACTTACCTGAGAAAGCCTAAAACGTTTTGGAAGAATGCTCTCTGGTCAGATGAGATAAAAGTAGAGCTTTTTGGGCAAAGGCATCAACATAGAGTTTACAGGAGAAAAAAGAGGCATTCATAGAAAAGAACACAGTCCCTACAGTCAAACATGGCGGAGGTTCCCTGATGTTTTGGGGTTGCTTTGCTGCCTCTGGCACTGAACTGCTTGACCGTGTGCATGGCATTATAAAGTCTGAAGACTACCAACAAATTTTGCAGCATAATGTAGGGCCCAGTGTGAGAAAGCTGGGTCTCCCTCAGAGGTCATGGGTCTTCCAGCTGGACAATGACCCAAAACACACTTCAAAAAGCACTAGAAAATGGTTTGAGAGAAAGCACTGGAGACTTCTAAGGTGGCCAGCAATGAGTCCAGACCTGAATCCCATAGAACACTTGTGGAGAGATCTAAAAATGGCAGTTTGGAGAAGGCACCCTTCAAATATCAGGGACCTGGAGCAGTTTGCCAAAGAAGAATAGTCTAAAATTCCAGCAGAGCATTGTAAGAAACTCATTGATGGTTACCGGAAGCGGTTGATCGCAGTTATTTTGAGGAAGAAACTGAGTATTATCTGACAGAATTGCAGGGGTGTCAATACTTTTGGCCACAACTGTACATCCACCACCAGGCAGGTGGTCTAGCCAGTCTGATGAGAACTGCAGTCCACTCTGCTGGCTAAGTAATAGGCCTTCCTGTTGATTTTTCCAGTGCTTTAGGCTTCTTGGTGCCTTGAGCTTCCAGTACTCCCTCTAAGTTGCTGTGGGTTACCTCCTGCTAGGCTGGTAGTGTGGACCTGGCGTATATCTGTGCCTATAGCAGTTTCCTAATCCTCTGTACTACTTATCCCCCAGAGAGCTCCACTTGAGTTGCTGGTGAGATTGAAACTCACCAAGATCCAGTTCTGCCACCATGCCCTGTAAGCCTGGATGACCTAGGGACAAGTTCCCTGCTTGCAGCTGGTCGCTTCAGACCAGCTCCTGTTGCCTCCTCACTGGACCTCTCCTTTCCATAATCTGTCCTACTATACCCTAACCCCTCCCTCCAAACAGAGGTTGAGTCATAGCCCAACCCAGGCCTTCAGTGCTCAGCTTCTTGGTTAAAGATCAAGCAGTGTGTATATGCTTCAAACATCCAGCAAAGGGACCTCAGTTACCATCAGATATGGCAATGCATGATGTTACAAGGGGGCCACAATGACATTATGTATTACCTTCATCATGAAGAGATCAAATAAGTTTAGAATTTTATAGAGAAATACTTACCATTCCTGAGAATATAAAGCCCAGAACAGCTGCCACAAGCTGAAGAAACAACACTATAATGAGCATGCCAGCAAACTAGAAAGGAAACACACTCATCAATTTCGTTGTAGGTACATTTATTTAAATTAATGATAAAAATGTAATGCTTCTTTCCAGGCATAAATATACTTTCCTTGTAAATAGCCAGGCACCTAAGATTGACAATTATGTTTGTATTACAACAGAAATTTTCATGGTTATATATTGCTTTCCACTTTGAATTAGCTTCTTATCAGCTAATATACTTATTCGAATGGAAATAGAGTAATGGTGGGTTTACACACACCAATTTCTGTGTCCAATATCTGAACAGATCTCTGGTTGCAGTGAAATCATGGACACATAGTTCCATTTTGTGGCTGTGTACATATGATACAATGTGTCCATGATTTCACTGCAACCAGAGATCTGTTCAGATATTGGACACAGAAGTTGGTGTGTGTAAACCCACCATCAGAGTTATCATAACAGTTTTCAAGCCTGAAGAAGTGACAACATTTCTACAACACCCCCACCGATCAGTTGACAACTGCAGCTGCTGGGAATTACAGTAAGCAATGTACTGGGCCATTTGTACATGGCTTATCGGCTGTTTCTGAGTACTGCATTTAATGTGCTATTAAAGTGAAGGAAAGCCAAAGTGTAGTACTTAACTGGGGCCCCTAACCAATTTATGGGGCTGCTATGTGCCACCCTGTACATGGCTGAAATCCAGCCTTTGCCAGTTCATTTTCTGCTGGTTATTGTAGGCGCAAATATGAAATTGATGACTGATCTCATTTTGATGGCCAATCTTATAATCAGGTCATCAATACTTCAGATAAGGCATCAATTCTTCAAATTAAAAATCATATGATAGTCTATTACCAATTATTATTTAAAACAGTGATTAGACCACACACATGTTATGCAGGTCAGGAAAAGATGTAATGTTGAGCAATTACAACATTGGCAATCGATTTGGAACTATTAGTGTAAGGTTCTGTTTGCACCATGCTGTTTATTTACACAGGGGCATACTTTGGATAAATTTACATTTCAGTCTAATTTAACACCTTCCCCTCGGGCGATTTTTAATTATACTATTTTGGGGTCGGTTCGATGTATTGATCGCCCATTATTGCATTTTATTGCAATGATGCAGTGACCAAAAATACGTAATTTTGGTGTTTAGACTTTTCCTCCATTATTTAGTCTACTGAACAGATTAATTGATTTTATATCTCAGTAGATCAGGTATTTCTGAATGCCATGATACCAAATATGTGTCTTTTTTATATATATATATAGTTTTATCTTCAGTGGGACAAAAGGGGACTATTTGAACATTGAACAGATCTCTGCGACACCACTTTTATTGTGCTGTGATGGTGGGTTTACACACACCAATCATTGTATCCAATCTCTGAACCAATCTCTGGTTGCAGTGAAATCATGGACAGATTGCTCCATGTTGTACACAGCCACAAAATGGAACTATGTGTCCATGATTTCACTGCAACCAGAGATTGGTTCAGAGATTGGATACAATGATTGGTGTGTGTAAACCCACCATCAGATGTTTGCTGCCCATGATGAGATCAGCTGACATGTGTAAGGAATGATGCGAGCTCGGTGCATGAGTTTACATCAATGGGAAGGACACAACCAAGGACGCACCTATATGTCCTTCGTAGTGAAGGGGTTAAACTCTTATATATTCATTTGTACAGGGGCAGACACAGACTGCAGTGGGCCCCTGTGCAAGAAATTTTTTGGGCTCCCCCCTTTCATAGTGCAATAAAGTTGTGCAAATATATAGATTGTGTTATTAATAAATGCTGCATATTTTAGTGCGGGAAAATCTGCTGCATATCAATTCTTGCTGCAGGTTTTCCCACACTAAATTGGCTGTATATATAATATTGAGGATATGCAGGGATGTATTTATTATCTGGAGGCTACTGCTGGGCTGTATATATTATTTTGAGGCCAGTTGCAGCATCCAAATTATATATACAGCACAGCACGGCCTCCAAATAACATATATAGCCCAGCATAGCCTCGAAATAAAATATATAGCCTAGCACAGCTTCCAAATAACACATACAGCCAAGCACAGCCTCCAAATGACATATACAGCCCAGCACAGCCTCTAGGTAATATATACAGCCCAGCACAGCTTCCAGGTAATATATACAGCCCAGAACAGCCTCCAGGTAATATGTACAGCCTAGCAAGCTTCAAGGTAATATTTACAGCCCAGTATAGCTTCCAGGCAATATATACAGCTCAGCATAGCTTCCAGGCAATATATATGACCCGGCATAGCTTTCAAGTAATATATACAGCCCAACATAGCTTCCAGGCAATATATACAGCCCAGCTGTAAGTCTGTCCGGTTCTAATTGGACACCAGAGGCGGGGCCACCATCAGAGCCTGACTGGCCTTAATCCACTATGGAGCCTGGAGACACTGACAGCCCGGACATCAGCCCCGGGCGCAGCAGGCATGGGGTTGCCATTGGTGGTTCACACTGTAGTCCTGGCGGCTGCAGTAACAGTTGGACGTTTTCTCTCTGAGTTGCCATCAAGTTGTCAGCGGCTCATAGAAACTTTAGCGTGCTGGCTGCCACTGATGACCTTTACAAGCATCTGTTAGACAATCGTATAATTGAAGCCCTGTCCACAGGCGTTGAAGGAACAGTGATAGATGTTTTTTTGCAAAAACTCTTCAATATTTAATGGATCCAATCATGTTACACGTGTATCAAAAAAAAATCCACCCCTCACCCCCGTCGAAGTGCATAGTTTTTAGGGGGCTGAGGAATGGATTTCTTTTTGATAAATGTGTAACATGTTTGGATTCATTAAATATTGAAGAGTTTTTGCAAAAAAACATCTATCACTGGCCATGTTCACACACCTGCGCTCTAAGTATTTAGCGATTCTGCGCTAAATACTTAGGTTTTGTGAGAGAAGCGCAGGTGCGTGTGTGCCGGCGCTTCCTTGAAACGCAGCCCTTGGTTACCAGATGTGTATCGTGGTAACCAGTTCATACAGCAGGCTGCCTAGTGACCGCTTATGCCGAGCGCACAGGGAAACGCTGCTTGCACTTCTGGCATTAACTAGGGAAATACTACAAAAGACCCACTTCCTTAAAATGTGCACATTCTTTAAAGACGCCCTCATGCACGTCTCTATCTAGGGGCATCAGAGTGCCTCCGAACTTTTGGCAGCCCTGCCTAGGGCAATACTACAAATAACCCACTTCCATAAAATGGGCACATTATTTAAAGAGGCCCTCATGCACGCCTCCATCCAGGGGCATTGTGGTGCTTCCCAATGTTTAGCAGCCCTGCCTAGGGCAATACTACAAAACACCCACTTCCTTATAATGGGCACATTATTTAAAGAGGCCCTCATGCACGCCTCTATCCAGGGGCATTGGGGTGCCTCACAATTTTTGGCAGCTCTGCCTAGGGCAATACTACAAAAGACCCAGTTCCTTATAATGGGCACATTATTTAAAGAGGTCCTCATGCACGTCTCTATCCAGGGGCTTCAGTGTGCCTCCCAACTTTTGGCAGCCCTGCCTAGGGCAATACTACAAAAGACCCACTTCCTTAAAATAGGCACACTATTTAAAGAGGCCCTCATGCACACCTCCGTCCAGGGGCATTGAAGTGCCTCCAAACTTTTGGCTGCCCTGCCTAGAGCAATACTACAAAAGACCCACTTCCTTAAAATGGGCACATTATTTAAAGAGGCCCTCATGCACGTCTCTATGCAGGGGCATCAGAGTGCCACACAACATTTGGCAGCACTACCTAGGGCAATACTACAAAAGACCCACTTCCTTAAAATGTGCACATTCTTTAAAGAGGCCCTCATGCACGCCTCCATCCAGGGGCATTGTGGTGCCTCCCAATGTTTAGCAGCCCTGCCTAGGGCAATACTACAAAAGACCCACTTCCTTGAAATGGGCACATTATTTAAAGAGGACCTCATGCACGCCTCCATCCAGGGGCATTGAAGTGCCTCCCAACTTTTGGCTGCCCTGCCTAGGGCTATACTACAAAAGACCCACTTCTTTATAATGGGCACAATATTTAAAGAGGCCTTCATGTACGTCTCTTACCAAGGGCATGGGAGTGCCACACAATTTTTGGCTGCCCTGCCTAGGGAAATACTACAAAAGACCCACTTCCTTATAATGGGCACAATATTTAAAGAGGCCCTCATGCACGTCTCTACCCAGGGGCATCATAGTGCCTCCCAACTTTTGGCAGCCCTGCCTAGGGCAATACAACAAAAGACCCACTTCCTTATAATGGGCACATTATTTAAAAAGGCCCTCATGTACGCCTCCATCCAGGGGCCTTGGGGAGCCTTCCAATTTTTGGCGGCCCTGCCTAGGGCAATACTACAAAAGACCCACTTCCTTATAATGGGCACAATATTTAAAGAGACCCTCATGCACGTCTCTATCCTGGGGCATCATAGTGCCACACAACTTTTGGCAGCCCTGCGTAGGGCAATACTACAAATGACCCACTTCCATAAAATGGGCACATTATTTAAAGAGGCCCTCATGCACGCCTCTATCCAGGGGCATTGAAGTGCCTCCCAACTTTGGCAGCCCTGCCTAGGGCAATACTATAAAAGACCCACTTCCTCATAATGGGCACAATATTTAAAGAGGCCTTAATGTACATCTCTTACCAGGGACATGGGAGTGCCACACAATTTTTGGCTGCCCTGCCTAGGGCAATACTACAAAAGACCCACTTCCCTATAATGGGCACAATATTTAAAGAGGCCCTCATGCACGTCTCTATCCAGGGGCATCAGAGTGCCTCCGAACTTTTGGCAGCCCTGCTTAGGGCAATACTATAAATGACCCACTTCCATAAAATGGGCACATTATTTAAAAAGGCCCTCATGCACGCCTCTATCCAGGGGCATTGTGGTTCCTCCCAATGTTTAGCAGCCCTGCCTAGGGCAATACTACAAAAGACCCATTTCCTTATAATGGGCACATTATTTAAAGAGGCCCTCATGCACATCTCTATCCAGGGGCATCAGTGTGCCTCCCAACTTTTGGCAGACCTGCCTAGGGCAATGCTACAAAATGACCCACTTCCTAAAAATGGGCACATTATTTAAAGAGGCCCTCATGCACGCCTCCATCCAGGGGTACTGAAGTGCCTCCCAACTTTTGGCAGCCCTGCCTAAGGCAATAATACAAATGACCCACTTCCTTAAAATGGGCACAATATTTAAAGAGGCCCTCATGCATGCCTCCATCCAGGGGCATTGTGGTGCCTCCCAATGTTTATCAGCCCTGCCTAGGGAAATACTACAAAAGACCAACTTCCTTAAAATATGCACATTATTTAAAGAGGCCCTCATGCACGCCTTCAACCAGGGGCATTGAAGTGCCTCCCAACTTTTGGCTGCCCTGGCTAGGGCAATACTACAAAGACCCACTTCCTTATAATGGGCACAATATTAAAAGAGACCCTCATGCACGTCTCTTACCAGGGGCATGGGAGTGCCACACAATATTTGGCTGCCCTGCCTAGGGCAATACTACAAAAGACCCACTTCCTTATAATGGGCACAATATTTAAAGAGGTCCTCATGCACGTCTCTATCCAGGGGCATTGGGGTGCCTCCCAACTTTTGGCTGCTCTGCCTAGGGCAATACTACAAAAGACCCACTTCCTTAAAATGGGCACATTATTTAAAGAGGCCTTCATATACGTCTCTTCCCAGGGGCATGGGAGTACCACACAATTTAAAAAAAAAAATCTTTCATGTAATCCAAAAAAACTAACATACACCAACTCTATCTCACAAGTGGGTATGAGCCCTTAATATTTTCTACATGAAAATCCATTTTGGTTTAATTTTGTAACATTTTCTTGACCGTCCGTAAAAGTGGCGTAATACTCTGACAACATTGTTCACAGCAGTGACCTTGGAGTCTGAAATGCTACAGGGGTCTTCCCCATGCTGTTCTCATGTCATTTCAGCACTGTTCTGATACTTTTGTGACATTTTTAGGGTTTATCCATGCTGCTGGGGGTCATGCCAGAAAAATTCTCAGGTCTCCTATAGGATAACATTGGGCTCGGTGCTCGGGCTGAGTACACCAGTATCTTGGGATGCTCGGCCCGAGCTTCGAGCACCCGAGCATTTTAGTACTCGTTCATCTCTAGTCCTGACCTGTGCCTCATGAGAATCCCAATCGTTGGAAAAAATCAAAACATCATCCAAATACACAATCAGGAACTTGTCAATAAACTCCCGAAATATGCCATGCATAAAGGACTGAAAAACGGATGGAGCATTAGTAAGCCGAAACGGCATTACGAGATATTCAAAATGGCCTTCAGCCGTATTAAACGCCGTTTTCCATTCATGACCCTGCTTAATACGAACTAAATTATATGCCTACCTAAACTTAGTCTTAGTAAACCAACATGCCGCCTTAATCCTAGAAAACAAGTCGGAAATCAAAGGTAGAGGGTATTGAAACTTGACCGTGATCTTATTCAAGAGGCGATAATCAATACAGGGTCTCAGGGAGCTATTTTTCTTATCAACAAAAATGTTCCCCGCCCCCAACGGCGAAGAAGACGGGCGAATATGTCCTTTCTCCAAAGAATTCTTAATATAGCTCCGCATAGCAGCATGTTCAGGCACAGACAAGTTGAATAGTCAACCTTTAAGAAACTTACAGCCTGGTACCAAATCAATCGCACAATTGCACTCCCTGTGTGGCGGAAGAGAACTGGACTTGGGCTCATCAAAAACATCCTGAAAATCAGACAGAAACTCCGGAATCTCCAAGGGCGAAGAGGAGATAGACATCAAAGGAATGACATCATGTATCCCCTGACAACCCCAGCTAGTCACAGACATAGACTTCCAATCCAAAACAGGATTATGGACCTGCAACCACGGAAAACCCAGCACAACCACATCATGCAGATTATGCAAAACCAGAAATCAACAATCCTCCTGATGAGCTGGTGCCATGCGCATTGTCAACTGCGTCCAAAACTGGGGCTTATTTTGAGCCAAAGGCGTAGCATCGATTCCCCTTAAAAGAATAGGGTCCCGCAATGGCTGCATAGGGAAGCCACACCACCTGGCAAACTCAAAATCCATCAAGTTTAAGGCCGCGCCTGAATCCACAAATGCCATCACAGAAAATGACGACAAGGAACAAATCAAAGACACAGAAAATAAAAACTTAGGTTGTATAGTACTGATGGTAAATGAACTAGCAATTCTCTGTGCCCACTTGGGGCAGACAAAAATATCATGAGAAGCTTATCCACAGTAAAAACACAACCTATTCTGGCGTCTAAATCCTTGTCTTTCAGTTTGAGATAGAATCCTATCACACTGCATCGGCTCAGGAATCTGCTCTGAGGACAACATTCCCGAGCAGACAGTTCTGCGCTCCTTCAGACGCCAATCAATCTGAATGGTCAGAGACATAGAATCGTTCAGACCCGAAGGCGTGGGAAACCTCACCATAACATCCTTAACAGTGTCAGAAAGACCCATTCTGAAAAGCGCTGACAAAGCATCATCATTTCCATTTAGTTAACACAGACCATTTTCTGAATTTTTGACAATACAATTTCACGGCCTCTTGACCCTGAGACAGGAGCAACAAGGTATTTTCAGCTTGATCTACAGAGTTGGGTTCATCATGAAGTAAACCCAAAGCCTGAAAAAAGGAGTAAACAGTAAGTAAACCGGATCCCTAGAATCGAGAGAAAATGCCCAATCCTGCGGATCACCACGCAGCAAGGAGATAACAATTTTAACCCGCTGAACGGAATCACCAGAGGATCGAGGTCTCAGAGTAAAAAAACTATTTACAATTATTTTTGAAACTCAAAAATCTGGACCTGTCACCAAAAAACAAATCCAGAGTAGGAATTTTTGGTTCCAAAACTGAAGTCTGGACAATGTAATCAGAAATTCCCTGTACCCTAGCAGCAAGCTGGTCTAAACGAGAAGCTAGTTCCTGGATACTGTGAGGCACCGCCGGCATGATCCTCATGGCCGGGGCGCATCACATGCAGGATCAGGAGGATCCTGTGCACACAGGCCGGGTTGACTGTGATAATGCTGTGTGAACCAACTTTGAACACAAGGTTTCATGTTACTAATGAGTGGCTCATAAGATCGAGGAGTCCATGAGGAAAGGGATGTAAGGGCTGAGTGCTGACAACACGGAACACAGGGAGTTAACCTGAGCTGTGTGAAAGGCTGATTACCAGCAGCTAAGGGGGTGTGTCCAGTGTGGGTGTGGCCGGCACGATAAGAGGTCAGCCAGCTGAGTGATTGAGAGATCCATTCTGAGCCAGACATCAGCCTGAGAGCATGTGGGCTGATTACCAGCCTGAGAGCTGAGCAGAGCCAGTCTGTGTGAGGGACTGGGAGTGCGAGTTCATGCCGCCATGTTGCGATGGTGAAGGGAGCATGCTAGCTCGATACCGGTAGCCAGGACCAGGGTCGTGACAGCACCTGGGGTGGGGATGCCGTGGCTGACCTGTTGGACGCTGGACTGGACGTGGGGTGAAACATGTCCAGGACGGAGCCTGTGAGAGGCTTGGCCAACCCGCTACCCAGGTAGTGAGACCCGGATCGGTGCCCGGTAAGACAGCGGTTCCCGTGTAACGGAGTGAGCTGTGTGTGATTAATGCCAGGCAGGCATAACCGCTATTGGGTCCGACTAGGCAGTCGGTAAAGGACCCGTTGATGTATGTAGGGGCTTAGGCAATTGCCCTGAATGTAAGATGATGACCTATGTAAGAACATTGTATAATAATGTGGGGAGAAAGTGACCCAGCCAGTATGGATGATGTTGGAGGCGTTCCGTCCCTGTGGGACGAGAGGGAGGCTTGCCCTGCTGCTTGCAGAGGGTACCCGTCCCTCAACCACGGCCTCTAATGGTGTGGGTGTGCCTGTGGTGCCAGACACAGGGGTAATAGGGCTCCTAGTAGGTAACGGATGAGGTTCCCGTGTACTATGGTTTGCCAGTCCCTGTAATGGGCCATGGAGGAGCCACAGTCCATGGATGATGGGCTGTGTGAGCGTGTGGAAGAAATGTATGTGATCCATGGACGTTTGAATGATGGATCACACATGGTATGTAAGGCCCGGTCAGGCAGGAATCCTGACTATGGGGTAATGTTATGTCATCGAGCTGGGTGACTAAAGCCAGGCGGCAGGTACCGCCATTGGGACCCACAGGGCCCGTTGAGGCGTATGTAACGAAGGTCAGAAGCAGGGGTTGAAAGGGCTCCTAGAGTGGGGACACCATTGTTGAACCAGGTGGACGCTGACCTGGACATGGGGTGAAACATGTCCAGGAAGGAGCCCCTTGGGGATACATGACATACCTGGTACTCAGGTTGCTTAATACCTGTTATGAACCCGGAGGGGTCATTGTCGAAGTATAACAAATGTATTTATCATAAATGTACTGTAAGATGTGTAAGTAGGCCGGAGGCCGTAGTTACCACGGGAGCAGGTGTTAGAGCTCCAATGGGGAGAGAGTCGTGGTTACAGGTCCCGGGTTATTGTGAATGTATATGTGCAATGTTCTATGTAATGTATGATGTATTTATGTAAAGTGTTTAGAATCAATGTGATATGTGTCCAACATACTACCCGGGTTATGTTATTATATGTGAAAAATAAACGGGTACACATTGGTTAAACTTATAAACACGTGTTTTGTCGTTATGCAAGCGGGTTCCCCGGTTGCTACCTCACAATACTCATACTGGCACAGGACTCCACAGTCACCCAAAGAAAAGGATGGAAGAGAAAAAAAAACTACAGAAAAAAAAATGCCTCAACACCTCTCTTCCCTTCTTCTGGGATGCACATAACTCATTTTCGTCTTTTGGGCCAGTTGTACTGTTATGATCCGATGACCTAGGAGTAACATAAACAGACTTCACAGAAGTAGTTGGCAACTGTACTGACCGCAGTCCCTGACTAAATACCGCAACTAGAAGTAGCCGTGTGATGTAACTAACCATGCCCTAGACACCTCAACAACATGTGTGCCACAAAATAACAAAACCCATTCACTTAGCTTGCAAGGATTCAGCAGAGTAGGAAGAAACCAGGGAGAGATGTGGACACCTCCAGGAATAATTACAACCGGCAGAGATTGATCAGCTCCAACCACCTATATGCTCCAATCCGAAGCAGACTGTCAATCATCAGGATCAGCTGAGGAACTCTCCAAAACACAGCCATCTGCATCATCAACGACAACCCCAGGAGGGAGCTCTCAACCAGAATTCTTCATAAATGAATTCACAACAGGGGGGTGCAGGCTGTGCAGAGGACATGGGGATGCAGGATGGTCATGGGGCATGGAGGGTGCAGGGTGTTTGAGATAGAGCACAATAACATAGGTGTAGATGAATGAGAAATGAAGTGCTCCACAGTGGAGCTGAAGATGTGAACATCTTTTACCTCTAGATTGTGGTGGGGGAATATGGGTATTCACTCAGTATCCAGTGAGGTCACAGTATGGGAGGCAGTATACAAAAGTAAGCAGCGTAAGGACACAGAATGGGGGCAGCCGCATACGAGGGACAGCGTGAGGGATGGAGAGGAGCAGAGAGGATGTGGACAGTGTGGAGGCCATAATTCGTATCACAGGTACATTGTGGGGTTTGGACAGTGTATAGGCCATGGTCCTTGAGGGGGAATTATTTGACAAATATTGTTCCTAAAGAAAGACAGTGTGGCAGCCATACTTTAATGGGACTAGATGGTGTTATAGTATTTAAGGGGGAATGTATGAAAGCAATGTTTTTTAGGAAGGGATAGAGTAGAGTAGTCACTTTTTTTGGGGGGAGCACAGCAGGGCAAGTATTTATTCAGGTGCCCAGCATGTGAGGATATTTTTTATTTAGGTATAATAGTAATGACGGTGTTATTTTTAAGGGAATTGTGTTGGCATGTGTAATGTACAATAATTAGATCTGCCTCTTTAAGAAAACTAGGTCTGGTGTATCATGGGTAAGGTGAAGAAGGAGGTGGGAAGTTAAGTTTTAGTTTCACTTTGAAGCATGCTGCTGAAAAGACTGTTCTGATATATGATGGAGAAAGATGGAAGACAAGAATAAAGTACAGTTAAAGTTTACTCTTGTGAATGCCTCATATCGTGTGGACATTACAGCATGTGCTACAGAAGACCAGAGAAGAGGGAAGTCTGTGATTCGCCCCAGTGGGTGGCCGTGGGGTACGCGGAGCCAGGCTTCTCCCTCTCTTTCTCAACGTCCTCGAGTGTCTTGGTGGAAAGCTGTCACATTGGCATGACCCGGTCTTTGTGCACCCCAGGATGGCGGCCAAGCTCCCGGACTTTGTCCTCCAGGAAGGTGGGGTCAAGCTCTGGCCGCTGGCTCTGCTCTGGGGAGCTGGGGGATTCCGTCACTGCCACCCCATGCTCCAGGTCTTTGAGGCCTCATTCCACCATGCTGGATGCTATGCAGACAAAGAAGTTCCCACCACTCCATCTGTAGTTTGCGCCAGAGTCTGCCGCTGCCACCACCTTTCGTGGGCATGCCTCTGTTCCACTGGTGTCAGCCACACCCCTGGGTGAAGAAGCACAGTCTCTTAATCCACCCTCCCGACTCTTGGAGGGTGCAGGGGACGTAGGCCATTTTTTGTGCTGTGTGCTGGCCTGGCCCACGAAGGAGGACTGCGGCACACTCCCCATGCTTTCAGTCTATTGTGGCTGCCATTACTCCAGCCTGCAAAGCATAGTCTCTAGTTTCCGTTTGTGAGGCACACGGGACCCAGCGATACCGGGTCGGTAGATCTTGTTTGTAAAGCCAATCTGACTCGCCCCATTGGGTGGACATGAGATACTCGGAGTCAGGCCTCTCCTTCTCTGTCTGGATGTCCTTGAGCGTCTTGGTGGTCCGTGTCCACCCGGGATGGACGGTCAGTAAACAGGGGCTAAGAGAATTTTTGGATTAAAGGGATTTATGGGATGGTTGTCGTGACGCCACCCATGGTATGTGGCTGTTAGTAGCCGCTGCTGTAGGCCAGGACCTCTGGGGATGATGGAATGGCAGCAGTGATGGTATCACTCCCCACGGGTGGAACAGGTCCCCAGGGCATCCGAAGTAGATAGGTTATTAGTGTTCTTGGGAATCAAGCAGGGCTGGGCTGGCTGCAGGGCAAGAGCGGGGCTACTCTCAGGCAGGCTCTGGCTGCCTGCGCGGTGTTCCAGTGTACTGCTCCTCAGGTGAGAATTAAACAGTCTGACACAGTCTTGAGTTCCAACCCGGTTTATTGAGCTCTCTTCCATATGCAACACAGTTACAGTTCAAGTACAGTAGCGGCCCGGGTAGTCCTTAGCAACCAGGATGGCTTGTCCAGTTCACCCCTTTCGTGTGCTTTCCCTCACAGGCCTCTCTTTCTCAGTGCTGCCTGTTCTCCTCCTTCCTGCATGCGCCTCCGCGCACAGAGCTGCAATCCAGCAGCCACAGCCCTTTGTTGGGTGACTTGTAGTGTCCCCTGGCCCTAGTAAGGCTACCTTCTCGGCGGATGTGACGGGAGTGACAGGAGTTCCTGGTTCTCACCCTGCCATTCCACTTTAGTGCAAATTCAGGCGCACGGGTGGATAGCTCACTGCCTGTGCCCCTGGGGCTCCCTCTGCCTCCTCGTGGTCTCTGGCTTCAGGACCTGGGATGAGCCACATCATTACTCCTGTCCTCCAGGTCCTTTCTCTCTGTCCTCTCCTCAGCTGACCTTCTCCGACTGCCTCCCACTTCCTGCGGTGCTTTCCCTTTGTCCCTTTCCTTTCCCTGACTCCTTCCTGCTCCCTGTCCACCCACCACCTTTCTCCCCCCGCCATCCCACAAGATGCCTGAGCCATCTCACTACCTGGGTTCACCCACTCTCCCTGGGACCTGGTGTGTTGGGTGTGTTTGGTAGGTGACTGGACTTACCAAACCTGGTTGCCGCAGATGGGAATACTACCCACAGGTTTGGGTGCAGTACCCCCTTTAGAGGCGACCAGACTGCTGGGGTGCCACATCTGCAGAGACGAGCTGTGGATGTCCAAAGTCCTCATGGTGTCTGGTTAACAGAGAGATGAATTTTGTGTTTGCAACTTGTACCATGTTACTGTTTATTTATGTATGTACCCCCCCCCCTCCCTTTCCCCCCTTCACCCCCCTAGTTTATTCTGTTCCCCCTACACCCCCCCCACTCCCCTCTTCCCCCCCCTTTTATAAAAAATATTTCAATAAAGACTTTTGGAAAACAGAGAGATGAAACTAAAGATTATTCTTATCAGAGAAGATGTCACCCAATAAGGTACTTGGATTTTTAAGTGTGAACAATTGCTGCCTACCAGTTGTATGAAGCTGATCGGCAGTTATTTAATAGCCTGTGACCTCAGACTTGTTAATCCACACAGTGTGCGTATCGTGCCATGTTCGGATTCTCCTCTACTGTGTAATGTGAAATACAAACAGCACACGGATGGCACACATGGATGCCATCTGTGTGCTGTATATGTTTTTTCCAGACCTATAGACTTGTCTTGGCCCTTTTCAACCGTGATACAGTGAAAAAAAGAAGAAAAAACAGGCATATCTCTGAGTTTTAAGGTACCGTCACACGCTGCCATATCGCCGGCAAGATCGCTGGCTGGGCGATTCTACGGCGAAATCGCCGGTAGAGCGTCGCCTGATTGCCCTGCACTGCAGGGCAATCAGGCGATATCCACCAGGCGATTTCAGCGGTTTGTGGAGTGAGACAGGGCGATAGCGACATACACAGGGATCCTGAAATAAATCCCGTAGGCATTCTTGGATGTTGTTTTTGCCACGCTGCCTCAGTTGCGATTGGTGGGTGATACTGTGTTCCGATTGGCTGGCCATGTCCGAGGCGCCTTATTTGATGACACATGCGTTCACGCAAGGCTGACCAATGCGAACGCAGTTCCGTCCACCATTCGCAGTGATAGGGACGCGGTGAAACACACTCTAGCACGCCCCTATCGAAGCAGTATGGCCACATCGCTGCTATGATTGTGGCGTGTGACGTGACAATGTGTGAAGGGAAGATTGTCTTCTGCAGGCCATTTCCGGAACGAAGGATCGCCGTTGATGGCACGCGAAATCGCTACGTGGGACAGATCCACAGCGTTCTCAAAAAATCTCCCAAAACATGCACACTCACGTCAAATCACCAGCCATATGGAAGCCATATGGCGGCATATGACGGTACCTTAAGATAGACAAATAAACCTGTCGTATCCATGAAGAACATGGACATCAAAATGGGGCCTTAGTCTAACTTGGCAGTAGAAGGCGTGACCACTTATAGCGCGTAGGGCAGCATGAAGGCAAAATACGGCCCTGTCTGTACATGCAGCTTCATAGTCCTATTCTAATCATCCCTTTCTGAGCTCATAGTGTAATGTTAAAGGTGAAAAAAAAGCATTTATATACTTACATTTTCTTATATAAATGATGCAGTGACTACACCTTGGAGGACTTAGTCACTCTGGTAGGTTAATAGTTAACTCACTTTTACCTTCTCTGTATAAAGGACCTGTGTGATTTAATCATCATGCGACTATAGTGGGCAGAGTTAAGCAAGCAAAATCATTATGAGCTATGAAAACTTAAAGCCCTGTTACACAGTAACGATCAGGTCGTTGCAACATCGTTAGCTGATCGCTGGTGAGCTGTCAAACAGGCAGACTCTCCAGCGATCAGCGACCAGCGAGAACACTGGTATCCATGGTAAACATCAGGTAACTAAGTGCAGTGCTGCGCTTATTTACCTGACGTTTACCCTGGTTACCAGCCTCCCAGCGTGTGCTGTGCGGCGCTGGAGGTAATTTATTGTTGGTCTCCCGCTGTCACACACGCCGATGCTGGCCGCCCAGCGGGAGACCAACGATAAAATAATGGTCCTGGCCATTCTTCCACGATCAACGATCAACGAATTTATCCTTGGTCATTGATATGTGTCACACGCAACAATGTCGTTTCAACGTCGCTGCAACGTCACGAAACTGGTGACGTTGCAATGATATTGTTAATGATATCGTAGCGTGTAACGGGGCCTTAAGTTTCGCCTATCATAGTCGCATGATCGTGACATCACACAGGTCCTTTATACAGAGAAGTTAATAGTGAGTTAACTATTAACCTGCCAGAGTGACTACATCCTCCAAAGTGTCTACACACTGCCTCATTTACATAAGAAAATATAATTGTATAAATACTTTTTTTTTCACCTGTAACATTATGGTATGAGCTCAAACAGGGATGATTAGAATAGTATTATGAAGCTGGATGGACAGACCGTGATAGCCGGGGAAGGGGGGAGTGTATAAACGATCTGACAGGTTCCATTTAAGTGCTGTAGATTTTGCATAGAGTATATGGGCATACAGTATGATATAATCAGGGCCGTATTTACCATTAGGCACCCGTAGACACGTGCCTAGGGAGCCAGGTGTCAAGGGGGCGGCACCAGGGGCAAGTAAAAAAATGTTAGTTTTTTTTGTTTTTTGTTTTGATCCCCCTCCCTCCTCCAAACTCTTTATTAAATCCGGAGTGTTTTTGGAGGGGGGAGGGGGCTCAGGGGCGCAGCATTCATTTGCAATCGTAAAAGGTACGATTGCAAATGAATGTGAGCACCCCTGCACTTCCGGGGTCAGTGGAGTCCATTCGGCTCCCCGTCCCGACATCCAGCTGCGCGCTCCTGCAGCGACACGGGCCGCGCCTGGCAGCAGGTGATGAGTCACCACACTGCCGGCATCTGCAGAGTGCGGAAGAGAAAAGAAGATGTTGATGGATCTGCCTGGAGGCAGGAGCAGGGAGCAGGTAAGGCTCTTTAGAGCCAAAGAAGCGGGGGGCCAAGGGCGAGAGCGGTGTGCACTGTGAAATGCACATGGCAGGGGGAGTGCTGGGATCTGCATCACAGTGCATGGCAGGCGGGGGTGGGTGATGAGATAAATGTGCATGGCAGGCATAGGGGGGGGTTGCAGGGATGGATGTGCATGGGAGACAGGGGCTTCTGGGATGTGCATGGGGGACGGTGGGAAATGCTAGGATATGCATGGCAGGTGGGTGCTGGGATGTGCATGGGAGACGGGGGGGGTGCTGTGATGGATGTGGATGGGAGACAGGGGTGCTGGGATGTGCATGGAAGATGGGGGAGTGCTGGGAAGGATGTGCATGGGAGATGAAAGGGGGGGTGCTGGGAAGGATGTGCATGGGAGATGGAAGGGGGGTGCTGGGAAGGATGTGCATGGGAGTGCGAAGGGGGGGTGCTGGGAAGGATGTGCATGGGAGATGGGTGGGGTGCTGGAAAAGATGTGCATGGGAGACAGGAGGGGGGTGCTGGGAAGTATGTGCATGGGAGACGGGTGGGGGATGCTGGGAAGAATGTGCACGGGAGATGGGGGGTGCTGGGAAGGATGTGCATGGGAGATGGGGGGGGTGCTGGGAAGGATGTGCATGGGAGACGGGGGGGTGCTGGGAAGGATGTGCGGATGTGCATGCCAGACGGGGGGACTTCTGGGAAACATGTGCATGTGAGACGGGGGGGGTGCTGGTAAGGATGTGCATGGGAGACGGGGGGGGGGGGGTGCTGGGAAAAATGTGCATGGGAGACGGGGCGGTGCTTGGAAGGATGTGCATGGGAGACGGGTGGGGTACTGGGAAGGATGTGCATGGGAGATGGGGGGTGCTGGGATGGATGTGCATGGCAGGGTGCTGGGATGTGCATGGGAGATGGGGGAGTGGTGGGATGTGCATGGGAGATGGGGGAGTGCTGGGATGGATGTGCGTGGGAGATGGGGGTGCTGGGATTGATGTGCATGGGAGACGGGGGGGTGCATGGGAGACAGGGGGTGCTGGGATGTGCATGGGAGACGGGGGGTGCTGTGATGGATGTGGATGGGAGACAGGGGTGCTGGGATGTGCATGGGAGATGGGGGAGTGCTGGGAAGGATGTGCATGGGAGATGGAAGGGGGGGTGCTGGGAAGGATGTGCGTGGGAGATGGGGGGTGCTGGAATGGATGTGCATGGGAGACGGGGGGTGCTGGGATGGATGTGTATGGGAGACGGGGGTGCTGGGATGTGCATGGGAGATGGGGGGGTGCTGTGATGGAACTGCATGGTAGACGGGTGGTGCTGGGATGGATGTGTATGGGAGACGGGGTGGTGCTGGGATAGATGTGCATGGGAGACGGGGTGGTGCTGTGATGGATGTGCATGGTAAACGGGGTGGTGCTGGGATGGATGTACATGGGAGACGGGGGTACTGGGATGGATGTGCATGGGAGACGGGGGTGCTGTGATGTGCATGGAGATG
This sequence comes from Allobates femoralis, assembly GCA_033576535.1. Lineage (NCBI taxonomy): Eukaryota > Metazoa > Chordata > Amphibia > Anura > Aromobatidae > Allobates > Allobates femoralis. The sequence continues at coordinate 432,400,752 of JARQOC010000003.1, forward strand.
GGGGGGTGCTGTGATGGAAGTGCATGGTAGATGGGGTGGTGCTGGGATGGATGTGCGTGGGAGATGGGGGATGCTGGGATGGATGTGCATGGGAGACGGGAGGGTGCATGGGACACAGGGGGGTGCTTGGATGTGCATGGGAGATGGGGGGTGCTGTGATGGATGTGGATGGGAGACAGGGGTGCTGGGATGTGCATGGGAGATGGGGGAGTGCTGGGAAGGATGTGCATGGGAGATGAAAGGGGGGGTGCTGGTAAGGATGTGCATGGGAGATGGAAGGGAGGATGTTGGGAAGGATGTGCGTGGGAGACGGGAGGGGTGCTGGGATGTGCGTGGGAGACGGGGGGTGCTGGGATGGATGTGCATGGGAGACAGGAGGTGCTGGGTTGGATGTGCATGGGAGACGGGGGGTGCTGGGATGGATGTGAATGGGAGACGGGGGATGCATGGGAGACGGTGGTGCTGGGATGTGCATGGGAGATGGGGGCGTGCTGTGATGGAAGTGCTTGGTAGACTGGGTGGTGCTGGGATGGATGTGTATGGGAGACGGGGTGGTGCTGGAATAGATGTGCATGGGAGACGGGGTGGTGCTGTGATGGATGTGCATGGTAGACGGGGTGGTGCAGGGATGGATGTGCATGGGAGATGGGGTGGTGCTGGGATGGATGTGCATGGGAGATGGGGGGGTGCTGTGATGGATGAGCATGGTAGACGGGGTGGTGCTGTGATGGATGTGCATGGTAGACGGGGTGGTGCTGGGATGGATGTGCATGGGAGACGGGGTGGTGCTGGGATGGATGTGCATGGGAGATGGGGGGGAGCTGTGATGGATGTGCATGGTAGACGGGGTGGTGCTGGGATGGATGTGCTGGGAGACGGGGTGGTGCTGGGATGGATGTGCATGGGAGACGGGGGGGTGCTGGGATGTGCATGGGAGACGGGGGGTGCTGTGATGTGCATGGGAGAGGGGGCCTGGGATGTGCATGGGAGATGGGGGGGTGGTGCTAAGTTGGTGTACCCCCTCTGTGTCATGCTGTACCTGGCAGTGGAGGGGTTACTCTGGGGCTCGGTGTACCCCCTTGTGTCATGCTGTACCTAGCAGTGGAGGGGTTTCCCTGTGGCTCGGTGTACCCCTCTGTGTGGGAAGATGGTCCGTGTGCGGTACGTGATTTTGTCGGACCCATAGACTTGCACTGGCGAGTCTCTCGCGTGAATCGCATACTGTCGCAGCATGTTATGACTTCCATCCAGAATCTGGATGAAAAAAAAGCACCCATCACTCGCCAATGTGCTCTAAGACATTGAATAACATTGATCCGACTGCAATACGATAAAATGATGCATTGCACTCGTCCGAGTTTCACACCAGTGTGTCCGAGCCCTAATAATAAAATCCATATAGCAATCCTACAATGTCTGCTGGACATGGTATGGGGAGGGTTTATGGCTCAGTTAGTACACACCATACTTGTTATTAACCAGTTAATGCTCTCTTGTCCACCACACTGCAGTGTCAAAAGAGGACGACAGCGAGACAGGCAGCGACATGGCATCAGAGAGTCCCTGACCTCGAAATAGAAGATCCTCAGATCCTGGTATTGTGACATAATATAAGAATAATATTTTTTGCATTTATATTACACTATGAACTCCACAGCTATTTACATACATCATCAACATTGTCTCCATTGGGGCTCACAATGTACAAACCTACAAATCTTTTATATGTGCTACATGATGGAATGTGGGGGGGAGAAGCTACATGAAATTTGGGGGACGGCCGCGATGGGGAAGATTGTCCATGATGGGGGAAGGGCTGCAGCGGGGGATCGAGCCGTGATGGAGGGGGGAAAGGTGACAGTGCCTAGGGCAGCAGGAACTCCAAATACGGCCCTGAATATAATATAAACCAAATAAGCAAACATACAGTTAGGGCCATAAATATTTGGACAGTGACACAATTTTCGCGAGTTGGGCTCTGCCTGCCACCACATTGGATTTGAAATGAAACCTCTACAACAGAATTTAAGTGCAGATTGTAACGTTTAATTTGAAGGGTTGAACAAAAATATCTGATAGAAAATGTAGGAATTGTACACATTTCTTTACAAACACTCCACATTTTAGGAGGTCAAAAGTAATTGGACAAATAAACATAACCCAAACAAAATATTTTTATTTTCAATATTTTGTTGCGAATCCTTTGGAGGCAATCACTGCCTTAAGTCTGGAACCCATGGACATCACCAAACGCTGGGTTTCCTCCTTCTTAATGCTTTGCCAGGCCTTTACAGCCGCAGCCTTCAGGTCTTGCTTGTTTGTGGGTCTTTCCGTCTTAAGTCTGGATTTGAGCAAGTGAAATGCATGCTCAATTGGGTTAAGATCTGGTGATTGACTTGACCATTGCAGAATGTTCCACTTTTTTGCACTCATGAACTCCTGGGTAGCTTTGGCTGTATGCTTGGGGTCATTGTCCATCTGTACTATGAAGCGCCGTCCAATCAACTTTGCAGCATTTGGCTGAATCTGGGCTGAAAGTATATCCCGGTACACTTCAGAATTAATCCGGCTACTCTTGTCTACTGTTATGTCATCAATAAACACAAGTGACCCAGTGCCATTGAAAGCCATGCATGCCCATGCCATCATGTTGCCTCCACCATGTTTTACAGAGGATGTGGTGTGCCTTGGATCATGTGCCGTTCCCTTTCTTCTCCAAACTTTTTTCTTCCCATCATTCTGGTACAGGTTGATCTTTGTCTCATCTGTCCATAGACTACTTTTCCAGAACTGAGCTGGCTTCTTGAGGTGTTTTTCAGCAAATTTAACTCTGGCCTGTCTATTTTTGGAATTGATGAATGGTTTGCATCTAGATGTGAACCCTTTGTATTTACTGTCATGGAGTCTTCTCTTTACTGTTGACTTAGAGACAGATACACCTACTTCACTGAGAGTGTTCTGGACTTCAGTTGATGTTGTGAACGGGTTCTTCTTCACCAAATAAAGTATGCGGCGATCATCCACCACTGTTGTCATCCGTGGACGCCCAGGCCTTTTAGAGTTCCCAAGCTCACCAGTCAATTCCTTTTTTCTCAGAATGTACCCAACTGTTGATTTTGCTACTCCAAGCATGTCTGCTATCTCTCTGATGGATTTTTTCTTTTTTTTTCAGCCTCAGGATGTTCTGCTTCACCTCAATTGAGAGTTCCTTTGACCGCATGTTGTCTGGTCACAGCAACAGCTTCCAAATGCAAAACCACACACCTGGAATCCACCCCTGACCTTTTAACTACTTCATTGATTACAGGTTAAAGAGGCAGACGCCTTCAGAGTTAATTGCAGCCCTTAGAGTCCATTGTCCAATTACTTTTGGTCCCTTGAAAAAGAGGAGGCTATGCATTACAGAGCTATAATTCCTAAACCCTTTCTCCGATTTGGATGTGGAAACTCTCATATTGCAGCTGGGAGTGTGCACTTTCAGCCCATATTATATATATAATTGTATTTCTGAACATGTTTTTGTAAACAGATAAAATAACAAAACTTGTGTCACTGTCCAAATATTTCTGGCCCTAACTGTACGTTAAAAATAACATCAAGTATAAAGCATGTAGTTGTGCCTATAGCATGTACTTACGATTTTAAGAAGCAAGTACACATCTCTCAGGGCTCCCATGCATCCAAAGAAAGTTATTATAAACATAAGCATTCCCACCACGATTAATAAAATAGCAGGATCTGCAGTAAGGGAATCCACAACACCTGAAAAGTAATAATCTTCAGTCAATTGTGGTAAAGTTTGTAGTCAGTATCACTTATATGAAGATTTCATCATTATTTATTTTATTATTATTATTATTATTATTATTATTATTATTATTATTATACCATTCTTCTCTGAAGCATGTGCTTACACAGGATGATGTGCTGCTGAGAAAGATGATTTTTCAGCAACCTTAAAGCGAACCTGTCACCCCCTCCAGACGGTGACAGGACAATTGTGTACAAGATAATTGTGTACGGACAATTGTGTACAGACAATTGTGTACAGGGCAATTGTGTCCAAGGACAATTGTGTACAAGGACAATTGTGTACAGGGCAATTGTGTACAAGGCAATTGTGTACAAGGCAATTGTGTACGGACAATTGTGTACAAGGCAATTGTGTACGGACAATTGTGTACAAGGCAATTGTGTACGGACAATTGTGTACAAGGCAATTGTGTACAAGGCAATTGTGTACGGACAATTGTGTACAAGGCAATTGTGTACGGACAATTGTGTACAAGGCAATTGTGTACGGACAATTGTGTACAAGGCAATTGTGTACGGACAATTGTGTACAGACAATTGTGTACAAGTGTGTACAAGGCAATTGTGTACGGACAATTGTGTACAAGGCAATTGTGTACGGACAATTGTGTACAAGGACAATTGTGTACAGGGCAATTGTGTACAAGGCAATTGTGTACAAGGCAATTGTGTACGGACAATTGTGTACAAGGCAATTGTGTACGGACAATTGTGTACAAGGCAATTGTGTACGGACAATTGTGTACAAGGCAATTGTGTACAAGGCAATTGTGTACGGACAATTGTGTACAAGGCAATTGTGTACGGACAATTGTGTACAGACAATTGTGTACAAGTGTGTACAAGGCAATTGTGTACGGACAATTGTGTACAAGGCAATTGTGTACGGACAATTGTGTACAGACAATTGTGTACAAGTGTGTACAAGGCAATTGTGTACGGACAATTGTGTACAAGGCAATTGTGTACGGACAATTGTGTACAAGGCAATTGTGTACAAGGCAATTGTGTACGGACAATTGTGTACAAGGCAATTGTGTACGGACAATTGTGTACAGACAATTGTGTACAAGTGTGTACAAGGCAATTGTGTACGGACAATTGTGTACAACGCAATTGTGTACGGACAATTGTGTAGAAGGCAATTGTGTACGGACAATTGTGTACAAGGCAATTGTGTACGGACAATTGTGTACAACGCAATTGTGTACGGACAATTGTGTACGGACGATTATTTACAGACAAGTATAGGGAAAACAAAAAATTAAACGTCCAAAAAAAGGAAATACTTTATTCATCATTGATTTTAACGTAAGATTGCTTATTGAATAACAGTTTCAAAGCTTCTTCTATTCTTATTCTACAAATATTGCTGGTCTTGTCTATCGTGCCTGCATGTTGCTGATCGCTCGTAGATACCGCAGCTTGTCTCCTTGATTGTGATAATCAGCCACTTTCACACGCAGTCGTTCAGCTAGCTGGACATACTTGCTTCGTGGATGCTCAACATTCAGTACCTCAGCATTCTGGGCTGTAAGTCTATGAATTGCCATGTCACTAATGAGTCCGTTGAACAGTTTCCACACGGTAGGATGAGCACAAAGAAAGAGTGCTTGTAAGGCGTTATGAAACCCCTCGCAGAAATTCGTGGTCTTGGGGGCAGAGGCCAAAGCGTTAGCATAATGATTCCAGACCTCTGGAGTAAACCTTGCGTTTCGAAAGCGTCCACCTACTCCTGGCCCCCTAACGTAGGTATGCTCAAAGTAGGAGAGGAGCTGATTGGTAGCATCATCATCAGGGAAGATTTGGGCTAGTTCGTCATACCTTGCACTTACTTCGGCTGGTGGGACAAACGCCAAGGAGGCCAAAGATTTTACCTTGAGATTGAACTCTCCATCCTCAGCCTCAAATTCAGCCTTTAGGCCCAGCTCATTGACCTTTCGAATAATGGACTGGCTCAGATGAAAGAAGCAGCCAGAAATCGCTGCAGCTGGAAACTCATCTTGGAAAGCTGACATTGCTGCCATCTCAAAGTCAAGAAGAATTTTCTGGGGATTTGCACCTGGCATCAACCCTTTGAGCGCCGTGATCATTCGACGATAGGTTGGACCAGTCTTGTTTGGCAGCAGGCAGTAGATCAGGGAGGATAGGAGTTGCCGACTTTTGCATGGAGAGAATACAGCTGAAAGAACATGGTTGGCACCACCTTGAACGTTCCATCGCCAAACCATGTCTCTCCTCTTTCGAAATAAGGCAACAGTTCATTGCTACCAATGGCAAGAATCCTGTGGGGGTCATCTCTTGCAGAGTCATATAAAATGATGTCGCTGTATTCCTGGGGGATAGCAAAATTGATGCTTTGAGGAGGAGTCAGCATGGTGTTTGCTCGCTGCCTGACCCGACGTGTATTTCGCTCAACGTCACTTCGCTTGGGCATTCGAGACAACACGTCATCAGACCTGTCTCGAAGAACCTGTCCAACAATGCTTCTAGTAGATGCTTGAGAGCTGATTGCTTCTTGCCTCAGAGCAGCCATTGTAGCTCTGGCTTCAGCTTGAACTGGATCTGCAGAGTGACTGTGCTCAGTCGGCTGTTTAACAATCGCGGCTCCAGATGTGTGCATGCGTGCGGGACACTTGAATTTGTTGACTTGCCTGCACCGCCATTCTTTGATGCTGTCATCACGTGTCCTGTGCAGGATATACTCGTGTCCCCCAAGCCTAAGGACATCTTTGTCTTTTTCAGACTTGCTCATAGTAAAAGTCATGGTGAAAGTTGCAAGGGGTGAGTAATGAAACTGAAAGTAAGCGTCATTGTGAAAGTGGCCTGTACAAGTGGCCTGTACACAAATAATTGCCTTGTACACAATTGTCCGTACACAATTGCCTTGTACACAATTGCCTTGTACACAATTGTCCGTACACAATTGCCTTGTACACAATTGTCCGTACACAATTGCCTTGTACACAATTGTCCGTACACAATTGCCTTGTACACAATTGTCCGTACACAATTGCCTTGTACACTATTGTCCGTACACAATTGCCTTGTACACAATTGTCCGTACACAATTGCCTTGTACACTATTGTCCGTACACAATTGCCTTGTACACAATTGCCTTGTACACAATTGCCCTGTACACAATTGTCCTTGTACACAATTGTCCTTGGACACAATTGGCCTGTACACAATTGTCTGTACACAATTGTCCGTACACAATTATCTTGTACACAATTGTCATGGAACCCCTCCAGACATCTAAAAATACCATAGCCACCTTCTGCAGCACTAAGGCTGCATTCTGACAAGGTGTCTATAGCATTTATGCTCCCTTGATTCACTGAAATAAAGACTTATATAAAATCTGTTTCAAACCTGATCCAAGACCGGATGGCGGGTTTTCAAGTGTCTGTCTCCCTCCTCTGTGGTGTCAGTCATCCCTCTCTGCTCTCTGTGTGCCGCCTCCAGGGCCATCTCCCTGCATTACAGAGCTTTGTCAGCTCTGCTACAACATAGAGCTGCTGTTATAGGAGACCCCACAGTAGTAAATCTAGCAGGAAGACCCTGAGCAGAGAAAGCACTGCCTGCTACATAGCAGCCTGGAGCTGAGCTGTCAGCAGTGCAGCAGAGTTGAGTTTGTGCTTTAGATCAGGGCTGAGGAGCAATGCTGCTGGGTGCAAGAAACTGAAAGTGAAACCTGCTCAGCTCAAGGGCTGCTATGTAGCAGGCAGTATCCTCCTGCTAGATTTACTACTGTGGGGTCTCCTATAACAGCAGCTCTATGTTGTAGCAGAGCTGACAAAGCTCTGTAATGCAGGGAGATGGCCCTGGAGGCGGCACACAGAGAGCAGAGAGAGATGACTGACACCACAGAGGAGGGAGATAGACGCTTGAAAACCCGCCTCCCGGTCTTGGATCAGGTTTGAATCAGATTTTATAAAAGTCTTTATTTCAGTGAATCAAGGGAGCATAAATGCAATAGACACCTTGTCAGAATGCAGCCTTAGTGCTGCAGAAGGTGGCTATGGTATTTTTAGATGCCTGGAGGGGGTGACAGGTTCGCTTTAAGGGTGGCTTCACACTGCGGTCAGGTCCGGTCCAGGGCTGTCAGGGCTGTACCTGACAGCCCCGGACTGGATCAGCACGCAGAACCGGAGGGCTAATATGCCCTCCGGTCCGGTGTGCAGCCTGCTGCAGCTGCCGCTGCTGATGATTCAGGACCGCGGCTCGCAGGGAGCTAGCCGCGGTCCTGAATTATAACAGCGGTGTGCAGCCGCAGATATCCGGTTCCCAGATCCTCCCGGATCGGGGAAATCCAGCCCCATAGGCTCCCATGTTAAGGGAGCGCCGGATAGCCCCGGAAGGATCCGGGGGAATCCGGTGGAATCCGGGAGACACCAATTATGGGGAGATTGGTCTCCCCGGACACAAAACTGTTGCAAGCAACGTTTTTGTGTTTTCCGGAGAAAAATCCCACTTCTCCCGGATTCTCCTGGCGAGATGGAAGCCAGATGGCAGAGAGCTGCCATCCGGCTCCATCCGGCCCCATAGGATACTATGGGGCCAAAATCCAGTCCGGGGCTGTCACCCTTGACAGCCCCAGACCAGATCTGACTGCAGTGTGAAGCCGCCCTAACAAATATTTCACCCAATGAAAGATCATTTTGTTTGTTTATCTGGTGATTGGCTGCCTGTTTAGGCAAATTAGTTATCGACTGATTACCGTAATTGGTGTGTATAGATGCATCAAAATCTGAGTGCACATTTAGCCGAAGTAAAAGTCGGGAGCTTTTCCTAACATATACATTAACGTTCCCATATGCCCACATTCACCAAAATGAAACCAAAAGTTTATTCTTTCTGTGTGTTTCTGTCAGATATGTGTCTGCATACCATTTATTTAAATATATATATACTAGCTGTGAGCCCGATGCAAATGCATCGGGATTCTAGAATGTGCATTAATTTGATTATAGTAGTTATAGCTGTTAGCCTGATGCAAATGCATCGGGTATCTAAAATATGTTCATTGTTTTTTTTAAAGATTTTTAAATAATAATTGCATCATCAATAGCAATAATATAAGCCATAGCATTATTATTAGCAGTAATAGCAGTATTAATAGCATTATTAGCAGTATTATGAGCATAAATAACAGTATTAATAGCATTAATAGCATTATTATTAGCATTAATAGCATTATTAATAGCATTATTAGCATTAATAATAGCATTAATAACATTATTAATAGCATTAATAGCATTATTATTAGCATTAATAGCATTAATAATAGCATTATTAGCATTAATAATAGCATTAATAACATTATGAATAGCATTAATAGCATTATTATTAGCATTAATAGCATTAATAATAGCATTATTAGCATTAATAATAGCATTAATAACATTATTAATAGCATTAATAGCATTATTATTAGCATTAATAGCATTATTAATAGCATTAATAGGATACATATTAGCATTAATAGCATTAATAGCATAATTAATAGCATTAATAGCATTATTAATAGCATTAATAGCATTATTATTAGCATTAATAGCATTAATAATGGCATTATTAGCATTAATAATAGCATTAATAACATTATTAATAGCATTAATAGCATTATTATTAACATTAATAGCATTATTATTAGCATTAATAGCATTAATAATGCCATTAATAGGATAAATATTAGCATTAATAGCATTAATAGCATAATTAATAGCATTAATAGCATTATTAATAGCATTAATAGCATTATTATTAGCATTAATAGCATTAATAATAGCATTATTAGCATTAATAATAACATTAATAACATTATTAATAGCATTAATAGCATTATTATTAGCATTAATAGCATTAATAGCATTATTATTAGCATTAATAGCATTAATAATACCATGAATAGGATAAATATTAGCATTAATAGCAATAATAGCATAATTAATAGCATTAATAGCATTATTAATAGCATTAATAGCATTAATAGGATAAATATTAGCATTAATAGCATTATTAATAGTATTAATAGCATTAATAGGATAAATATTAGCATTAATAGCATAATTAATAGCATTAATAGCATTATTAATAGCATTATTATTAGCATTAATAGCATTAATAGGATAAATATTAGCATTAATAGCATTAATAGCATAATTAATAGCATTAATAGCATTATTAATAGCATTAATCGCATTATTATTAGCATTAATAGCATTAATAATAGCATTATTAGCATTAATAATAGCATTACTAACATTATTAATAGCATTAATAGCATTATTATTAGCATTAATAGCATTAATAACATTATTATTAGCATTAATAGCATTAATAATACCATGAATAGGATAAATATTAGCATTAATAGCAATTAATATAGCATAATATTAATTAGCATTAATAGCATTATTATTTAGCATTAATAGCTTATTAATAGAGAAATAATATACATTATATAGCATTATATTAATTAGCATTAATAGCATTATTAATAGCATTAATAACATTATTATTAGCATTAATAGCATTATATATAGCATTATTAGATTAATATTAGCATTAATAACATTATTAATAGCATTAATAGCATTATTATTAGCATTAATAGCATTAATAGGAGAAATATTAGCATTAATTAGCATAATTAATAGCATTAATAGCATTTTTAATAGCATTATAATACATTAATTATTAGCATTAATAGCATTAATATTAGCATTATTAGCATTAATAATAGCATTAATAACATTATTAATAGCATATTAATTAGCATTATATATAGCATTAATGACATTAATAATGCCATTAATAGGATATATTAGCATTAATAGCATAATTAATAGCATTAATAGCATTATTAATAGCATTATTATTAGCATTAATAGCATTAATAGGATAAATATTACCTTTAGCATTAATAGCATAATTAATAGCATTAATAGCATTATTAATTAGCATTAATAATCGCATTATTATTAGCATTATAATAGCATTAATAATAGCATTATTAGCATTAATTAATAGCATTAATAACATTATTATTAGCATTAATAGCATTATTATTAGCATTAATAGCATTAATAAGCATTATTATTAGCATTAATAGCATTAATAATTACCATAATAGATAAACATTAGCATTAATAGCATTAATAGCATAATTAATAGCATTAATAGCATTATTAATAGCATTAATAGCATTATTATTAGCATTAATAGCATTATTATAACTAGCATTAATTAGCATTAATAATAGCATTAATAACATTATTAATAGCATTAATAGCATTATTATTAGCATTAATAGCATTAATAATAGCATTAATAACATTATTATTAGCATTAATAGCATAATTATTAGCATTAATAGCATTATTATTAGCAGTAATATCATTATTATGAACATTTTTTTTTTAATTATTATTTTTTATTTAATTATTTATTATTTTTTATTAATTTTTTTATTATATTTTAATTATTTTTATTATTATTAAATTTATTATTTAGGCTGAGACCGAGTTCTCTTTCAGGTCCGCTAAAGGGCTGATATAATTAGCATGTATTTAATTTTTTTATTATTATTTTTATTGAATTATTTATTATTTTTAATTTATTTTTTTATTATTTTGTAATTATTTTTTAATTATTTTTTTTATTATTTAATTTATTTATTTTTTTAAGTGAGAGTGAGACACAGTTCTCATTCAGGTCCGCATTTTTTTTTTTTTTTTATTATTATTTTTATTAAATTATTTAATATTTTTTATTTATTTTTTTATTATTTTTTAATTATTTTTAAATTATTTTAAATTTTTTAATTCTGATTGGTCGGCGTTCAATCCGAAATCGGGCTGACTGCCCATAGAGATGCATTAGCGGTGTGTCCGCGATTTTAGGGCCGACAAATAGAACCAGGTGGGCGGCCATAAAATCGCCGACACACCGGTAATGTATGTCAATGGGGAAAAAAAGGCGGACCTGAATGAGAACTGCGTCTCAGTTTTGAGGGGCTCTTCTGATTGGCTGAGGGCAGTATACAGCGACCAATCAGAAGAGGGCCTCAGATCTCATTAAGGTACAATGGCGGATTTTTCGTCCATTGTATCTTAATGAGAAGGAAGAGGACGTCGAAGATGGAAGCTAGCGAAAAGAAGAGAGAAGACCCCCGGGGCCGGAGGAAGAGGACGCCTGGCCGGACGGAGGATCAGATGACAAAGAAGACATGTAAGTATGTGCGGACATGGGGGGGCTGTGCGGACATGGGGTCGGGCTGTGCGGACATGGGGTCGGGCTGTGCGGACATGGGGTCGGGCTGTGCAGACATGGGGTCGGGCTGTGCGGACATGGGGTCGGGCTGTGCGGACATAGGGGGCGGGCTGTGCGGACATAGGGGTCGGGCTGTGCGGACATAGGGGTCGGGCTGTGCGGACATAGGGGTCGGGCTGTGCGGACATAGGGGTCGGGCTGTGCGGACATAGGGGTCGGGCTGTGCAGACATAGGGGTCGGGCTGTGCGGACATAGGGGGCGGGCTGTGCGGACATAGGGGGCGGGCTGTGCGGACATAGGGGGCCGGGCTGTGCGGACATAGGGGGCCGGGCTGTGCGGACATAGGGGGCCGGGCTGTGCGGACATAGGGGGCCGGGCTGTGCGGACATAGGGGGCCGGGCTGTGCGGACATAGGGGGCCGGGCTGTGCGGACATAGGGGGCCGGGCTGTGCGGACATAGGGGGCCGGGCTGTGCGGACATAGGGGGCCGGGCTGTGCGGACATAGGGGGCCGGGCTGTGCGGACATAGGGGGCCGGGCTGTGCGGACATAGGGGGCCGAGCTGTGCGGACATAGGGGGCCGGGCTGTGCGGAGGCGGGTAGCGATTTGCGGCTCAGGCAGCGACTCGCAATGGCCTCGCGGCCATTGCTCGCGGTACCTGAGCGGTAAATCGCTAAGGTTGTAGCCGAGGATGTGGATGGATTTTGGGCCAGCGGCTCGCAATGGCCGCTTCGCGGCCATTGCTCGCCCTGGGCCAGCGACTCGCAATGGCCTCGCGGCCATTGCTCGCGCAGCATTGGGCGCTTCGCGCCCAATGTTAAATTCGTATCCACATGACGACATCGGAAAGTGCGCGCGGAGGGGCGCTTTTCCGATTCGCGATTATATAATAGATTAAATATATAGAAACAGTATCCTTATATAGCTTTCCTATGCAGAGGGATACTGCAAATAAACATATACCATGGAGAATACATTTTTTTACATTCACTCTTATGATGAATGTATTTCTAGCAATCTTAATATTCTATAAACTAGACGGTGGGCAGGAAAGCAATGTGTACCTCGTTAAATGTTATTAGTGCCTCCCTTCCATATCCTAATCATCATAGCAGTGCCAATCCCTATCCACTGCAGAGCCTGAAGTGCCAGCCATGAAGTGCAGAGCCTTGATCCCTTCTACCACCCCCATTAATCACAGCATTGCCTTCTCCCTTGTTCTAAGGCGGCCGTCACACGCTACAATATCGTGAGCGATATTGTAAGCGATCACGTGCACGCGCGAATGTGGCACCCATGGGTTAATGTGCCACAATAACATCACATGGGTTCTCTCCCCACTACACACTGACAAACACTACCACCTCTGGGCAATAGGGGGAGCACCACCTGCTCCCTTATATACTCTTGCCCATGAGGAAGAGCTCAGTTCAGTTCCTAGAGAACTGAGGAAAGAACAGCTCAGGAGACTGTTCAGCACGGTGCAGTGCTGAGAAGAGAGCAGAGTTAGCTCAGTGCAGACCTAGCAAGGGTCAGAGGAACAGGAGAACGAAAGACAGAGGAACACGTCTGGGAGCTAGAGTGACACCATCACTTGCCCCAGAAGTACGCACAGAGACGGACACCGGATCCGGTACTGTGTCTGGCACCCACAGCACAGTGAATCCAGGAACAGCGGGATCTCTAGATGCCCCCTAGTACCAGAGCGAAGCAACACGGAGGGGTCAGCACAGCATAGAGGACTCAAGTTGCCTAGCCAAGTGGTACCAGCAGCATACAGAGAGACGTGAGGAATCCCAGCAGCTTAGCTAGACGCAGCAGCTCAGGACACACACACAGTGCAGCACAAGGAAGCCAACGACCCGGACAGGGTGTGGGGAGAGAGCTCAGCCCCATTACAGACTCCGTGGACTATAGCCTGCAATAATATCAGCAGTAAAGCCTTGGAAAACAGCTTTGGAGTCTGTGTATTGATTGCGACCTTTGCTCCAGATTCAGCACAGAGACAATTCCTCCCTACAGATCCAGCCTGTCAGCTCTGCAGCATCGGGAGAAGAAGGAAAGTGCACCAGTGCCAACCAAACGTGAGTGTGTGTCCTCCAACCCTTCTCCACCATCTATAACCCCAATAGACTTTAACCCTTTACTGCCCCGGGGGATACAGTTCTCCCCACTGGAACTATACCATCTCCGCTGCCACTCCATCACCCCCGGAGGTTCTGCAGCAGCGGCGGCCCCATCACTGGCCGCACCAAGTGGGTGGCGTCACCCGTGACAATCTCCCTTGTAAATAATCCCCCTTTTATTGTGAGGGCCCAGGGACACGGTCCGGACCCAGCCACCTGTGACATCCCCAGCTACCGACCGGTCCGGTACCGAGTACCCTAGTCCCGCCTGGGGCTCCACACGATCGCTAACGATATCGCTCACATCGCTGGTGAGCTGTCACACAGACAGACTCACCAGCGATGTGGAGCAGCGAGATCGCTGGTAACTATGGTACACATTGGGTTACTAGGCGCCGCGCGGCACTTAGTAACCCGACGTTTACCATAGATACCATCTCCCAGCATAGGCTCTGCCGCTGGGAGATCGTTCATCGTGGTGTCACACACCACGATGAAGCAGATTGTTCAAGCGTTTATCGCTTGATATGAGCTCCGGCTCTCATATCTGCGATGTCACGATCAAGCGATTTTTCATTGTAAAATCGCTTGATCGCACGCAGCGATGCACAAACGATATCGCTTAAGCGATCAAAACGCAGATGGCTTAAGCGATATCGTTCGCAATATTGAACCGTGTGACGGCCGCCTAACAGTGACATCTGGACTAACCCTCCTTTTCGCTTCAGTTGTGGCAGCACCATCAATGCTTTCTGCTAATAGTCTGCCAATATTCATTTTTACAGGCTACCATGAAATAGTTAGATATGTATTTCTTTGCTGGTGCTATTCTTTATGGGATTTAGAAAGTGGGCGTTACTCACAGTATTCTCTTGGGTGTTACTTTAGGGTGCCCTGCATTAATATCCTGTGAACATTGCTGCCTTAGTAAAGACTATTATGTTAGTACCAAATATAAAGTTCCTTTATCTTTAAACCGTAAGCTGGAGTAAAAAAAAAAAACATGGAAAGAGAAGATGAGCAATCGGAATAATGTATAGAGCGTAAAAAAGTATTTAGTCAGCCTCCAATTGTGCAAGTTCTCCTACTTAAAAAGATGAGAGAGACCTGTAATTGACATCATAGCTAAACCTCAATTATGAGAAAACAAATCCTGAAAATCACATTGTCTGATTTGGAAAGAAATGTTTATTCAGGTTTTGGTGAAAAATAAGTATTTGGTCAATAACAAAAGTTCATCTCAATACTTTGCTATATGCATATACTGTGTTGGCAATGACAGAGGTCAAATGTTTTCTGTAAGTCTTCACAAGGTGGCACTCATTGTTGCTCATATGTTGGCCCATTCCTCCATGCAGATCTCCTCTAGAGCAGTGATGTTTTGGGGCTGTCGCTGGGCAACATCGACTTTCAACTCCCTCCAAAGGTTTTCTATGGGGTTTAGATCTGGAGACTGGCTAGGTCACTCCAGGACTTTAAAATGCTTCTTATGAAGCCACTCCTTCGTTGCCCTGGTGGTGTGCTTGGAATCATTGTTATACTGAAAGACCCAGCCATGTTTCGTCTTCAATACCCTTGCTGATGGAAGGAGGTTTGCACTCAAAATCTCACGATACATGGTCCCATTCATTCTTTCATGTACATGGATCAGTCATCCTGGTTCCTTGGCAGAGAAACAGCCCCAAAGCATGCAACTCAGCATTCTTTCTCCTCCAAACATGACAATTTGTGTTTCTACCAGACAGTTCTACTTTGGTTTCATCTGACCATATTGCATTATCTCAGTACTCTTTTGGATTATCCAAGTACTCTCTAGCAAACTTCAGATGGGCCGGGACATGTAATGGCTTAAGCAGAGGGACACGTCTGGCACTGCAGGAAGTGAGTCCCTTGCGGCGTAGTGTGTTACTGATGGTAGCCTGTGTAACGTTGGTCCCAGCTCTCTGCAGGTCATTCACTAGGTCCCCCAGTATGGTTGTGGGATTTTTCTTCACCATTCTGCAGATCGAGAGAGATTATCAGTGGTCTTCTATGTCTTCCATTTTCTAATTATTGCTCCCAGTTGATTTCTTCACACCAAGCTGCTTGCCTATTGCAGATTTAGTCTTCCCAGGCTGGTGAAGGGCTAAAATTTTGTTTCTGGTGTCCCTTAACAGCTTTTTGGCCTTCACCATAGTGGAGTTTGGAGCGTGACTGTTTGAGGTTGCAGACAGGTGTCTTTTATACTAATACCAAGTTCAAACTGATACCAGTACTACAGGTAATGAGTGGAGGACAGAGGAGCCTCTTAAAGAGGAAGTTACAGGTCTGTGAGAGCCAGACATCTTGCTTGTTTCCATTATCTCATATATCTCATGAGATAATGGATTCTAGAATTTTGTTAGCGACTAATATTGTTTGTTTTAAGTGACCAAATACTTTTTTCCACCAAAATTTGAAAAAGTGTTCTTTCCAAATCAGACAATGTGATTTTCAGGATTTGTTTCTCATTTTGTCTCTCATAGTTGAGGTCTAACTATGATGTCAATTACAGTTCTCTCTCATCTTTTTAAGTGGGAGAACTTACACAATTGGTGGCTGACTAAATACTTTTTTTCCCCACTGTAAGAGCAAGAACTGACAATTTTAGGCCTTGTGACAGGTCGTCTTTAATGAAACTTCGAAGCTATTCCCTTTACTGAGCTTGACAGGTTACCCCACCATTAAGTCACAATTAGGCTTTATTCATTCTGACAGAACCATCACCTGATATGTCTGGATTAAAAAATAATTATAATTTCTTTCCTTTTTTCCCCAAATCAATAATACACGTGACAGCTTTCTAATATATTGTGTAAAAGAAATATGCTTCTTTCTCCTCATTCATTCTCGAAATGCTCAATTTTCGTGTAAAATCTTTTTCAGAGTGAATGCAGATTTTCTCATTAATTAGTGAGATAGGAAATGATAGTTAATGCTTACAAAGTTCTATGGAGAACTGTAACTTTGGTTTCAGGAGAACTTGCATTAGAATGTCTGTGCCTGCCTCTAAAACCACCTCTCCTCTGCATAAAATTTAAAAGCACCAACTGCCATCTCCTATCTAAGGGACCTTTCACATCAGCGGTTAAAGAAATTTGTGGCAGATCCGGCAGATGACGCAGCACCTGCCGATTATGCCGCGTAACGTGTGACTTGCAGCACTGATCCGGCAAGCCCCATTCATGGAACATGTGGTCAGGTGTGGCAAGTGTGGTTTGTCCAGATCCGACACTTGTGGCACCTAAAAAATGCTGTTTTTTTGCACAGCGGCAAGTGCCGGATCCATCAAAACAACACTTGCCACACCTGACCACGTGTTCCATAAAGAATGAATGGGGCTTGCCGGATTGGTGCTTCAAGTCGGCCGTTACGTGGCAGGTGCGGTGACATCTGCCGGATCTGCCGAACATTACATTCACCACTGTTGCGAAAGCAGCCTTAGTAATGGGAAAACCTATCTTCACTGAATACAGATTGTATTACTTGAGAATGAAAGATTAGAAAAAAGCAGATTTCTCTGATAAGATATATTACAAGGTTGCTTTATTTCATGATATTCTTCATTTATGATATTTAAGTTGTAATAGTGGATACTCCTTAAAGGGGTTTTCCACTGCAAGGACAACGCCTTCTGAATCCACTTCTTTTCCCCAGTTAAAATAATAGACCCATTACTTGCCTCCCCTACTGCCACCGTTCCAGCACTGTTGGTAACCATGGCTAAAGGCACACTCGACAATGTGATGTCATGCAAGCCCCACGTACAATCACCACTGGCTTATCTCTCGTTCTACCTTTTGACATAGAAAACATCAACAGGAAGTCCACCACTCACTTAGAGTTGATAGGTTCTATGTCTGAAGGCCAGGAGAAGGAAGCAAGCGGTGATTGGATGCAGGGCTCGCATGACATCATAATGTCATGTGAGCCCTGAGCCATGGTTACCAACAGAGCTGGAACAATGGCAATGTTAGAGGTGAGTACAGGGTCTATTATTTTAACTGGGGAAAAGAAGTAGAATTAGAAGGGGTTGTCCTTGTAGTGGATAACCTCTTTAATGTATTTGCTTGAAAAATCTTGAAGGAACTGTAATGGACTAATCCATACTTTTGACCACAAGAAAAAACACAATTAAATATTTTTAATGATGAGTATAAAAAGAGATTCAGATCAATACACAATTTCAGTCTTAGGCCCCCTTCACACCACGGTTTTTCCCTGATCAGGTTCGATAAGGTTTGTGTGTCAAAACTAGGAGAGGAACCAGGAGAGGAACCTGCAGAGAAAAACTATAATTGAAAGATTGACCCCTGTTCTGAGTTTTGGAGACACTCCTGGTTTTGATACAGAAACCTGATCAAACCTGATCAGGGAAAAACCTTGGTGTGAAGGTTGCCTTACTGGCTGACATTACATAGCGATTTTGTCACACACAAATCATGATAAAAATCTCTGTCTAGCCCTAGCCTTACAGTTAGCAATAATTAAGACATCTTAAAATTAGAAAAGATTTGAAACACAAATTTATTTTGAAACTTCAGAAATATTGTATGATAAGACACCTATACACAGTGTCAATGTTGGATTGGGATGCCAAGAGCCCACCGATATTATTGACTCTGTCATAATGGAATTATGAAATAGTAAATACACTCACCTGTTTCTTTACATAGTTTTGCATAAAATCCTACTGCAATCATAAGCCCACTGGCCACCTGGAATAAAGTTAAGAATATGTCAATTACACTGAGAGAAAAATTACACTAAACCACTCCTCACAGAAACAAGCTCTCAACTGAAGCTGAGGGGGCAGCTAGCTGTTATTTTATGACTAAAACCAGTCAAACCACATTTTGTTACTCAAGGTTGTACATTCACACCTGTTCAAAGCAGTTAAAACTGGTTTGAATCACTGACTGGTAACCAACTTACAATTTTACTTTAAAAAAATGCTTTTTCCCAATTAATTTGCACAGCACTGATCAATGCTGCTCACTATTATTGATACCCCTTCATTTTTTTCAGAGACTTCAATATTTTCAGAAACAAATGGAAATGTACCAAAGTTATATCCTCAGGATTTTTTAATTAGTGGTTCAAAGTAATGCTGCAATTTCAAAGAACGAACAAAATAAACAGCATGTGCAACTGATGTGCCCAGGGCTATGGGTACTCGGACACCGGGGCTGATGGTTTCTTGGAAAGAAGATCACGGGTGGTCGGGTTCCCGGTTCCGTGCCCTGATTATCATTTGAGTTAGATGGTGGGGGCGAAGGGAGTATTTACAGGGGATCGTGACGTCACCTTTAGTTCCCGGTAAAATGGTACCGGCACTGCAAGCCGGCTGCTGAGGTGATGGTGGGTGCAGCAGAGAGTAGTCCATCTCCCTACAGGTGGAGCTATTACCTCAGGGCAGCGGTGAAGGAAGATGTGAATGGTGAGGGAGATGAGGGGAGTAGTTGGTTTTGCAGTTCTTACCCCTTTGCTGAGCTGCTGGTGGTGCTGAGCCCTCCGGGCACCAGTGGGAAGAATAACGGAAACCAGTTCAAGTTTTACTCCACTTTACTAGGTACAGGCAGATGGTGAAACGGAACACGGTACAGTTTGGTTTGCCAGGTGGATGTTGCCGGCTCAGGGTCCCCCTTATAGAGTTTCTAGGTGTTCTCTCTTTGTCCTTCAGGGATTACTTCTCTCTTCCTAGTTCCTACCACCCTCGCAGAGCTCTCACACCAGTCCCACGGTCTGTAGCAAGCAGGCAAGGTCTGTGCCTTACCGATCCGGACGGGAAGCCCAAGTAAGCAAAGCCTCCTGCCGGCACCGCAATTTGGGCCCTTGTCCTGTAGTGTCTTGAACTGGTTCTAGGTCCTGAGGGGCGAGGTACCTTGTGGCGCTGTCAGCAACCCGGTTTCTAGGGGCCTGCAGCTCGTCGGTCTGCGGTCAGAGTTAAACTTCTGGCCGCCTCGGCTTCCCGCGTTGCCGGTGTTTCCCTCAATGTAACCAGCTGGCTCCAACCAGTCCTGGCCCGTTGCCCGCTGTCCTGGGCCCCCACTTAAAGATGGGGCTCCCTCCTGTCGGCTGTGCTGACTGCCTTCCCAGCACCATCTGACTGATCTCAACTGTCACTCTCTCACTACATCTACCCTAGGCTCCACCCCCTTTTGGGACCTACTAAATTACCGGTCCCCCCTACTCTAGTGGCCTAGTCCTAGGTGTGTGCAAGAACAGACTCTATAGGTTAAACCCTGAACCAGCAACTTACAGGGATAACACATTTGTTGTCACAGTGTGGTACTTCCCTGTGGCGCCTAGCCATAGGGGCGCCACACAGCAATAAAGGCACCCCTAATTAATACTTGGTTGCACACCCTTTGGCTTTGATAACAGCCTCCAAGCGTTTCTTGTAGTCTTCTATAAGCTTTTTGCACTTAGCTGGTATTTTCTCCCTCTCTTCCTTTGCAGTTTGTTCAAGCTCTTGAATATTTGAAGGGTTCTTTTTCCCAATGGCAAATTTCAGCTCACCCCAAAGTTTTTCAATGGGATTAAGATCAGGACTCATTGCTGGCCATTTTTAAACAGTCCAATTTTTTTTTTCTTTTTCAACCATTCCTGTGTATTTTTGGAGGTGTTCTTTTGATCACTGTCTTGCTTGAGGACCCATGATGTTAGACTCAAACCAAGTTTTCTTACACTGGGTAGGACATTTCACTCTAAAATCTCGTTATAATTCTCTGATTTCATGATTCTTGTGATACGGTCAAGGACTACAGTACCAGATGCAGCAAAGCAACCCTACAGCATTATGGATCCTTCACCATACTTAACTGTTGGTAGAGTGTTCTTTTCCTTATAAGCTCCATTGTGCCATCTGTAAATAAACTGTTGCTTTGCAATGTGAAAAAGGTCTATTTTTGTTTCAACTGTCCACAGTACATTTTCCCAGAAGGATTGTGGTTTGTCAAGGTACTCTTAAAGCACTGCTTGGTTTAGTGTGTGACGTATGGTACTTGTTGAAACCTTGACTCCAGACTGTCTCAGTTTGGACTTCAGGTCTTTGGATGTTTGACATGACGTTTTTTCCACCATTCACACCAACCTTCTAGGACATCTCGTCAATTTTATTCCTTTTTTTCTCACATCCAGAGAGGTTTTTGATGATTCCATGCTTGTCAAACTTCCTAATAACATTGTGCATGGTTGAATCTGGGATATAAGATGTCCTTATACCCTTTAGAAGTCTTTTGTTGGCCAATAGTAGCAGTTCTGATGTTCTCAGACAGCTCGTTTGTCTTCACAATTGTGACAAAGGAACAGTGCCTAACGTGGCTTTTTAAAACAATGAAATTATCATTCATTGGCTAATTCATGTAACATGGGCAATCAACAATTTATCACAGGTGCTTATCATTTGTGATTTACCACAGGCAAGTCAAAATGTGTTTCCACACTAATTTAATGTAAAGGGTGCTAATACCAGTGTCACAACAAGCTTTAGGTTTTTCTACTTTTCCCTACTGTTGTTTTTTTGCTTTAAATTGTAGTTTATCATTTGTTCTTTCGTATTTAACACGAGTCTATACAAAAAAAACTGTTTCACGTAATTTATTTTTTATTTACCGTATATACTCGTGTATAAGCCGAGTTTTTCAGCCCAAAAATTGGGCTGAAAAGTCTCCCCCTCGGCTTATACACGGGCTCAATACGGTAGGCTGCTGTGGTGGAGGCTGTGTCTGGGGCTGGGGAGGCTGGAGGAGGCGAGGGGAGGCTGCTGTATGAGCGCCCCGTCACGTGGGGCCGCTCATTATATATGTACTGCTTCCCCCTGTCAATCAGTGGCAGGGGAAAGCAGTGCATATCTAAATATATGGCCCCCAAATGCTGGCACTTGCCCCCCTCCATTGTAAGGCCCCCCCCCGGCTGCTTATCTTACCATCCCTGGTATTCTGCATCTCGCAGATCCCTCCGTGCTCCCGTCCTCCGTGTTCCAGTCCTCGGCAGCATCCGGGGTCATCGCTACGCCATCGCATGACGTCATCGCTACGCGACGGCTGGGGACCCCGGATGCAGCTGATGTCGGGAGCACGGAGGACGGGAGCACGGAGGGACCTGCGTGATGCAGAAGACCAGGGATGGTAAGATAAGCAGCCGGGGGGGGCCTGGGGGGGGGGGGGGCAAGTACCAGCATTTGGGGCTGCTATATACACCACTGGGGCTGCTGTATACACCGCTGGGGCTGCTGTATACACCTCTGGGGCTGCTGTATACACCACTGTGGCTGCTGTATACACCACTGTGGCTGCTGTATACACCACTGTGGCTGCTGTATACACCTCTGGGGCTGCTGTATACACCTCTGGGGCTGCTGTATACATCTCTGGGGCTGCTGTATACACCACTGAGGCTGCTGTAGACACCTCTGGGGCTGCTGTATACACCACTGGGGAGGCTGCTGTAATACCGCTGGGGCCTGTATACAGCACTGGGGAGGCTGCTGTAATACCGCTGGGGCCTGTATACACCACTGGGGAGGCTGCTGTAATACCGCTGGGGCCTGTATACACACTGGGGAGGCTGCTGTAATACTGCTGGGCCCTGTATACACCACTGGGGAGGCTGCTGTATACACCACTGGGGAGGCTGCTGTATACACCACTGGGGAGGCTGCTGTATACACCGCTGGGGCCTGTATATACCACTGGGGAGGCTGCTGTGATACCGCTGGGGCCTGTATACACCACTGGGAGGCTGCTGTAATACCGCTGGGGCCTGTATACACCACTGGGGAGGCTGCTGTATACACCACTGGGGCTGCTGCATACACCTCTGGGGCTGCTGTATACACCTCTGGGGCTGCTGTATACACCACTGGGGCTGCTG
This sequence comes from Allobates femoralis, assembly GCA_033576535.1. Lineage (NCBI taxonomy): Eukaryota > Metazoa > Chordata > Amphibia > Anura > Aromobatidae > Allobates > Allobates femoralis. The sequence goes on from JARQOC010000003.1 coordinate 432,423,868, forward strand.
CATACACCTCTGGTGCTGCTGTATACACCACTGGGGCTGCTGTATACACCACTGGGGCTGCTGTATACACCACTGGGGCTGCTTTATACACCACTGGGGCTGCTGTATACACCTCTGGGGCTGCTGTGTACACCTCTGGGGCTGCTGTATACACCACTGGGGCTGCTGTATACACCTCTGGGGAGGCTGCTGTATACACCACTGGGGAGGCTGCTGTATACACCGCTGGGGCCTGTATATACCACTGGGGAGGCTGATGTAATACCGTGGGGCCTGTATACACCACTGGGGAGGCTGCTGTATTCACCACTGGGCTGCTGTATCACCCTGGCTGCTGTATACACCTCTGTGGCTGCTGTATACACCACTGGGCTGCTGTATACACCACTGGGGCTGCTGTATACACCACTGGGGCTGCTTTATAGACCACTGGAGCTGCTGTATACACCTCTGGGGCTGCTGTATACACCTCTGGGGCTGCTGTATACACCACTGGGGCTGCTGCATACACCACTGGGGCTGCTGCATACACCCCTGGGGCTGCTGTATACACCCCTGGGGCTGCTGTATACACCACTGGGGCTGCTGTATACACCACTGGGGCTGCTGTATACACCACTGGGGCTGCTGTATACACCTCTGGGGCTGCTGTATACACCACTGGGGCTGCTGTATACACCTCTGGGGCTGCTGTATACACCACTGGGGAGGCTGCTGTAATACCGCTGGGGCCTGTATACACCACTGGGGAGGCTGCTGTAATGACCGCTGGGGCCTGTATACACCACTGTGGAGGCTGCTGTAATACCGCTGGGGCCTGTATACACCACTGGGGAGGCTGCTGACGGGCTGTATATACCGCTGGGGGCCTGTATACACCACTGGGGAGGCTGCTGTATACACGACTGGGAGGCTGCTGTATACACCACTGGGGAGGCTGCTGTATACACCACTGGGGAGGCTGCTGTATACACCGCTGGGGCCTGTATATACCACTGGGGAGCTGCTGTAATACCGCTGGGGCCTGTATACACCACTGGGGAGGCTGCTGTAATACCGCTGGGGCCTGTATACAACACTGGGGAGGCTGCTGTAATACGCTGGGGCCTGTATACACCACTGGGGAGGCTGCTGTAATACCGCTGGGCCTGTATACACCACTGGGGAGGCTGCTGTAATACTGCTGGGGCCTGTATACACCACTGGGGAGGCTGCTGTAATACTGCTGGGGCCTGTATACACCACTGGGGAGGCTGCTGTAATACTGCTGGGGCCTGTATACACCACTGGGGAGGATGCTGTAATACTGCTGGGGCCTGTATACACCACTGGGGAGGCTGCTGTAATACTGCAGGGGCCTGTATACACCACTGGGGACGCTGCTGTAATACTGCTGGGGCCTGTATACACCACTGGGGAGGCTGCTGTATACTACCGCTGGGGAGGCCTGTATACCACTGGGGAGGCTGCTGTATACTACGACTGGGGAGGCCTGTATACCTGTGCTGGGGTCCACCCTCGGCTTATACACGAGTCAATAGGTTTTCCACGGTTTTGGGGGCAAAAGTAGGGGGGTCGGCTTATACACGGGTCGGCTTATACACGAGTATATACGGTACTTTTATTTATTTTTTCAGGAGATATTCCATATTATCTACTTAAACTTCATGGGTGCTAATAACAATGAGCAGGACTCTATGCCACCATAAAACCTCCTCCTTCACATGTCCGTGTCTCTGGTACATGTTGTATCCATGTTTCTCACTATTACCACACGTACCCATTATAACCTACAGTATGTGCTACTCACATGTCCATGTGCTTACACAGACTGTGTGTCTATGTGATCCACATAGAAATATGTTAATTTTCTAGCAGCACAGATAAGTCTATGGGTCTGTGAAAAACACGTGCAGCACCTGGAGACCTGGAGGGCATCGCTTTATAGTCCATGTGCCATCCATGGGCTATACATGTCTATCATTGAAAATATAGGAGAAACTTTGTAATTTAATTTTTTATATCCACACTGGAAAAACACAGATGACACAAGTTTTCAAAAACATACACACTTGGGGGGCGTGTCCTGGACACTGACTGTGCCAGACGCATAAGGGAGCTGCTCCGGTGAGAGGCCTTGATTAACGGCGCATATCAGCTTCCCCAAGGTCACAGACCACCCCTGACTGACCTGCCAGCATTTCGTGCATACCAGGGATGCTGAGGGCTACTCTGCAGCGACGGGGAGAGGAGCAGAATGTAACAGACTTTTTCACTGTAGACAAACAGCAGACTGCTCCCTCTCCCAAGATGGCACCGGCCTCATACTCTACAGCTTCTTCCCGCGGCTCCCGCAGCCCCAGGGAGTGGGGGAGAGCGAGGAGGGAGTGTGGCACCCCATGGGTTAATGTGCCACAATAACATCACATGGGTTCCCTCCCCACAACACACTGACAAACACTAGCACCTCTGGGCCAGGAGGGGGAGCACAACCTGCTCTCTTAAATACTTCAGCTCATGAGGAAGTAGTTCAGAAGTGCAGTACGGGACAGTACTGTGAAGAGCACAGTTTAGTGCAGAGTTCAGTTCCTGGAGAACTGAGAGAGAGACTGCAGTGACAGAGAGAGGCTGTGCTAAGCTTCTCTGCAGTCTGCTCACAGATTCCAGGCCTAGTGAGGGTCTGAGGAAAGGAGAACTACAAACAGAGAAACACTCCTGGGAGCTTGAGTGCAACCATTACTCGCCCCAGAGAAGCGCACAGAACGGACACCGGATCCGGTACTGTGACTGACACACTGCACGGTGAATCCAGGAGCAGTGGGGTTTCTAGACTGCCCACAGTACCAGAGCAAAGCAACACGGCGGGGTCAGCACAGCACAGAGGACTCAAGTTGCCTAGCTAAGTGGTACCAACAGAACAGAGAGAGAGAGTGAGACAGTCCCAGCAGCTCAGCTAGAAGCAGCAGCCAGGACACACACACAGAGCAGCACGAGGAAGCTGATGACCCGGACAGGGTGGGAGGAAAACCTAGCCCCAGTACAGATTCCGTGGACTATAATCTGCAACAACATCTGCAGTAAAGCTTTGGAAAACAGCAAAACTGTGAGTCTGTGTATTGATTGCAACCTTTGCCCTACATCCAACAGCAGAGAGGTCCCACCTGGAGCGCTACAAGCCTGTCAGCTCTGCACACGGGCTGGAAGAAAGCTGCAGCATCAGGAGAGAAGGAGAATTGCACCTTTTACTACAAAACGTGAGTGTGTGTTCTTTAACCCCGTCTCCACTATCCACATCCATTATAGACTTTACCGTCACTGCCCTGGGGAATACAGTTCTACCCACTGGAACTATTCCATCTGCGCTGCCATTACACCATCCCCGGAGGTTCTGCAGCAGCGGCGGCCCCATAACTGGCCGCACATAGTGGGTGGCGTCATGATAGACTATTCTCCCCTGTAAATACACCCTTTTATTTGCCAGAGCCCGGGACACGGTCCGGACCAGGACCACCCGTGACTTCCCCAATAGCAGACGGGTCCGGTACCGAGTACCCTCGTCCCAGTGGGCTCGACAGGAGAAGCTCCTATTAACACCAACTCCCTCAGGGAGATGCTGGGATCCCTGAGAAGATCCATACAGGAGGACACCAGGATCATGTTGGGAGAGTTAAGGGAAGATCTAGCTGTCTTATGGGAACGCACCAGGCACAAAATGGGGGAATATGCTGATGCCCACAACACGCTGGTGACTGACCACAAAGCCCTGGAGAAGGATGTTTTCTCCATTCAAGATCATGTGTGTGCTATGGAGGATAGACTCCGCAAAAACAACATAAGAATCAGAGGGATTGCAGAGGAGGTGAAGGAGGGTGAACTCTCACAAACTGTTTCTGCTTTCTTGCTGCACCTCCTACCTCAAACCCCCTCCTCGGAGCTTATTATTGAAAAACTGTATAGACTCCCCAAACCTGCACGGATAGCAAAGACTCCCCAGGCATATCCTTGTTTCCTTTCTGAGAAGTTCCACCAGAGACTCAGTGGTGCTCGCCATGAGGAAATCTCCCCCCAAAGACCCCCCCCCCCCCTTCAGTGAGCTCAAAATTTTCCCTGACCTCTCCCCGGGCACCATGGCCAGACGGCGAGAGTTTGCCCCCCTTTGTGCAATCCTTCGAGACAGCGGCCTGATGTATAACTGGGGCACCCCAGTCTCGGTGAACTTCCGATATAAAGTCTCGAGGCAAGTCTTCACATCCCCTAAACAACTGAGCCGGGCGCTGAAGTCCTGGAACATGTTACCCCCGAGTGCCTCCTCCTCGCCTCGCCCCGGCACCTCCCCAAAGACCAAAGCTGGAGAGGCGGAGGGAGCTGTGGATGGCTAGGACCGTGGCTATCTGTTTCGTTTGTCTCTCCTGGATGCTTTCCTAGACTCCTGTTAGTGGCCGACTAAGGAGTACTGGGGGACCTCTCTTAAGAACTTTCTCTCTCTCCTTACTATTCAGTAGCCCAAGAGAGCTGCTATGAGAGAAGGCAGAGGTCTCCCCCTCCCATATCAGGCAGAAGTCTGCTTCAACCGTTTTAAATATTTGTTGTCTTTGTTTGTACTTTATTGTCCCTTCCCTTACCCACCACCCCCCTTCCTTCTTCTTTCCTCTTCTCTCCCTTCCTCGGTTTTCCCCCCCTTTCCTGATCCCTTTGGATTCGTATACCACGAATTGGGGCTAGTTACCTACCTTTGGCAATGTCTCTGAAAATTATCTCCCTGAATGTGAAAGGCCTCAACTCTCCGGCGAAGCGTTCCTTCCTGTGGGGAGAGGCCCACAGGACACGAGCTGACATCCTGTGTCTGCAGGAGACTCATCTTCTACGTGCAGATAACTTTAGATTGTCTCATAAATCCTACAATACAACTTTCTTTGCTAATGCCTCTGAGAAAAAGGCAGGGGCATGCATACTGGTTCATAATTCTTTAAGTAAAAGAAAGTGTCCGAAACATAAAAATATCTATTTTAAGCTTTCCGGCAAGGTCCTGTGCTTATAGGACCTGTGGTGACGTCATGTTCTCTCGGAACTCCGGTCATGTGACTGGAGTTCCCGCGAGAACATGACGTCACCACAGGACCTAGAAGCCACAGGACCTTGCCGGAGGCGTCGGTGGACCGCGGACAGGTGAGTATTGATTATTTTTTTATTTTTAACACTTTCTTTCACTTTTTTTCACTTCCACAATGTATGTATATACATTGTGGAAGTGAAAAAGCCCCACAAGCCCGGTTTGTTCGTTTTCCGGGGTGTTCGACGGTGTTCGTCGAGCATTCGACGAACATTTGTCGAACACCCAGTCGATTCAACGAATCGAATCGAATTCGAACACCGGGGTGGTGGCTCATCTCTACTCTGTAACCAGCTCAGAGCCTCCCTATTAGAACAACATGAGAAGTCCCTCAGACGCTCCAAAACTGCTTTCTACGAGTCGGGTGACAGGGTGGGCCCTTTGCTGGCCAGAAGACTCAGGAAGAGGGAGTCCCATGGTGTGATTGAATGCCTGAGAGGTGGAGACGACTCTGTGATCAGGAACCCCAGGATATAGCGGGCGCCTTTGCTAAATACTATACACAACTCTATAACTTGAGAGACGATCATGACATTCCTCAGCCTACTCCTGATCTCATTGCGGGATTCCTGGGCACTTTAGATCTACCATCTCTTTCGAAGGCCCAGTTGGACACCTTAAACTCTCCCTTCTCCATTGCGGAGGTGATTAGAGTTATTAAAGCTACTAAATGTTTTTCAGCTCCTGGTCCAGATGGGTTTCCGAATGATTATTATAAGTCTTTCTCTAATGCTCTTGCCCCGTACTTGCTTAGACTGTTCAATCAATGGCAGACACAGGGAGTAATTCCCCCTCAATTTTTGGTGGCCACTATAGTGACTATTCCCAAGCCTGGTAAGCCCCCTGACTCCCCGTCCAACTACTGTCCTATTTCGTTACTTAACTGTGACCTAAAGTTTTTTGCCAAGTTACTTGCCGACAGACTGGCGGAGGTGGTCCCCACGCTAGTTGATCCATATCAGGTCGGATTCGTGGCGGGCAGACAAGCGAGGGACAGCACCCGTAGGATGATTGACCTCATAGGGGTCACAGAACGTGGGGGGGTCCCCAGTGCATTCCTGTCTCTTGATGCCGAAAAGGCGTTCGATAGGGTGCACTGGGGATACCTTGAGGAAATTTGTCCTTGCTAGGCCCTTTCTGACAGCGGTCCTGTCGCTCTACTCCAACCCCAATGCTCAGGTCCTCTCCTCCGGGTTCCTGTCCCACAACTTTAACATCACAAATGGCACCCTGTCAGGGCTGCCCACTATCCCCGGTGATATTTGCCCTGGCGGTGGAGCCACCAGCGGCTGCGGTCCGGACTGACCCGTTGATCAAGGGTACTCCTGTTGGGTTTAAAGAACATATAATTGGACTCTACGCTGATGACATCATCCTCTCATGTACCAATATTGCTACCTCCCTCCCGGCTATTATGAGACTCCTGCACTCATATGCTGCGGTATCGCTTTATAAACTTAACGCTTCTAAATCGGTAATCCTCCCAATTAATGTCCCCCAACCTGACATCACCCAATGGGAAATATCCTACCTCTTCAAATGGCTTCCACAGGGCATTCCATACTTGGGCATCACGTTATGCCAATCTGACCTCTTGACTCTTAAGAACTATGACCTTTTGAAGACCTCTGTTAGTGGGGCATTGGCTTCCCATCCCTTACAGAGCCTCTCCTGGATTGCTAGGGTGCAGGCCTTCAAAATACTGCTCCTCCCGAAAATATTATATGTTTTCAGATGTGTACCGCTGCTGTTTCCACGACGTCTCTTGACAGATCTTCAACTCCTGGTCAATAAATATGTGTTGGCTAACAAACGTCCGAGGGTGGCATGCGGGACTATGTACCTGCCCTTCTCCCGGGGTGGGATGGGCGTCCCCAACCTTAGGGAATATCAGAGGGCATGTATCCTGGAGGAGGCCAAGGCTTGGTGGTGTTCTCGGCTGGAACGGAGATGGATTCAAATTGAGTCACACTTTTTTTAGGGCAAACCGCTTGGCCTTGTGCTTGCGGGTGCGTCCATAGGAGCCTCGCCGTGGAGGCCCCATGTGGAGGCCCCATTTGGAGACAATGCAGTCCCTCTTGACCTGCTGGAGGGAGACCCCGGCCAGCTGGACCGAGCTCCCCCTGTCATGGATCCCTCTAAGAGCCCTCCGCATGCACATTCCAGACCTGGGGGTGATGGTTTGGGAGGAGGCGAGTCCCTTACCCTGCGGGATCTGATGCCATGCGGCACCGTGGTGCCTTTTGAAGCCTTGGTCTCTTGGCACCCCCTGCTCAGCAGGGTAGGTTTTTTACAGTACTTACGACTTCGACACTTCCTCCTCTTGTGCAGAGGGGGCTGCTCCCCTTTGGCCTCCTGGCCCCCTCGCCCCTGAGAAAGTTTTTACTTTCTGACCCTAGGTTGACTAAAGGGCTCTTCCCTATTTACAAGGGACTGGTCACGACCCCTTTGGCCTCCAAGCTGGACTACATGCTGAGATGGGAGGGAGATCTCGATTTCTCCGCGTCCACAGAGGACTGGGAGAACGCCATCAGCATATCCCGCAGGATGACCAGGTGTATTAACCACCTGGAAAACCTCAAAAAGATCCGCCTTAGCTGGTATCTCCCTCCCACCCGGCTGTCCAAGTTCTCAGGTGACGCCTCCCCTCTGTGTTGGCGGCAATGTGGGATCATAGGCTCGATAGCGCATATGTGGTGGAGGTGCCCAAAGATTACGGCCTTCTGGATGCTGGTGGAAAGCCTGCTGGGCTCCGTCACTGGAGCGTGGTCTCTGCTGCTTCCAGAATTGGCTATTCTTAACATTGGTCTGTTGGGCTACCCTCCCCAATACAGATAAGTGGTCTCATATATTCTCATCGCGGCCAGACTCTTACTTGCACTGAACTGGAAGTCTTATGCGCCTCCTACCCTCTCTGGAGTCATAGATCGTATCAATTCTATCTTTCACCACGAGTATGCCCTAGCTCTAGATGCTGATAACAAGTGCAAAACTAAGAACTCTTGGTCCATTTGGGCGTCTCACCCGGCGGCGACCCCGATGCTGTCTAGAAGATGATGCTGGTCCACTGAATCTCTTGTCAATGATTAAGCCTTTCGTACGTGTTTCATATGGGTGTTGAGGAATGATATGCTGATAGGTGGTGCTAGTGCTGATGGCTCTGTCCATGGGATCTACCTTTTCCCTATACCCCCTACACCCCTTCCCTGCCCTCCCCCCATCCCAGCTGGTTTCCCCTTTCTTTTATACGATTGTTTTGTATGTAGTTTAGCGCTATGTTGGCGCTGTCTATATTATTCAAAAATCTTTCAATAAAAACTAATTGTAAAAAAAAAACAAAAAAAAAACTAAAACATACACACTTGATGGGTCGTAAAAAAACAAAAACGGATGATGTAAACAGACCATGCCATGTGTATGTGTTTTTATACAGACATGTGAAGGGAGCCTAAGGGTGTACTTGTGTGTAGCAGGTTCAGGAGCTGAGCCCAGTCTATACTAAGCAGATGTTGGCTGTTAAACATAGCCGGCATCTGCCTGTAACAGCAGCGATCTACCTCAGTTGCAAGTCAGTCCCTCACTGTCTACGAAGCAAAAAGTAAAAGAAGCCACCACTCTGTCGACGTGACATCAGCAGAAGCCAAGGAATTGCAGGCAGGAGCAGTCTGTGACCGGCAAAAAATGTCACCAGGCACAATAGGCAGGTAAGTAGAAACTACCTGTCTGTTAGCACTTAGACACAATTTTTTTCCTTTTTTTTTTTAAGAAAGTCCTGAATATATGCTGTAAATTTTTAAAAGCCATTGTCAATCACTGACAATGACAATTAGTGCGATGCCCGATTTATGCACTCATCAGCTCCCATAAGACCTCCTGTGACAAAGTTTCGGCTCGCAGATGGGTTTCCATATGTTTCTGCTATGATGGTCATCCTATGAAGCCCAGTAGAAAGCTGGAGCTCCTAGGAAGACGTCACAATCAAAGTGCTGGGATGGTAGTACAGCACACTCCTTATCTCTGTAGTAAGCTCAGTTCTGTTCCCTTATCTCTGTAGTAAGCTCGGTTCTGTTCCCTTATCTCTGTAGTAAGCTTGGTTCTGTTCCCTTATCTCTGTAGTAAGCTCGATTCTGCTCCCATATCTCTGTAGTAAGCTCGGTTCTGCTCCCATATCTCTGTACTAAGCTCGTTCTGCTCCCCTATCTCTGTGTTGTGTTTTTTTTAACCCTTTATTGGAGATTCTTAGTGGCCGGGTCAAACCTGGCCTGACATTAAGACCCTCGGGCTTAATACCAGCTTGTATAACAAAGCTGGTATTAACCCCTTTATTACCCAGCGTGCCACCGCCACCAGGGCCGCTGGAAGAGCGGGGTTCAGCGCCAGAGGATGGCGCTTCAATGAACGTGCCATCTTCTGGGGCGGCTGCGGGCTGCAATTTGCAGCGGGGGGTGCCCAGAAAGCTTGGGCCTCCCTCCCTGCGGATTCCAGCCCCCAGCTGCTTAGCTGTACCTGGCTAGACATAGAAATTGCGCGGAGCCCCACGCATTTTTTTTTAATTATTTCATGAAATTCATGAAATAATAAAAAAAGAGGGCTCGCCTATATTCTTGTGTCCAGCCAGGTACAAATAGGCACCTGGGGGTTGGGGGCAGCCCGTCGCTGCCTGCTGGATCCGGCTGGTTCCAGAAATACGGCGAAGCCCACGTCATTTTTTTTCTGAAAAATCAATAAAACAATCCTAAAAAAGGGACTGCATCTTTATTAACCCCTCGCCCATGGTCCAGGGGTTAATAAAGATGCAGTCCCTTTTATTTACATTGTTTTATGGGTTTGTCAGAAAAAAATTTGACATGGGCTTCGCCGTATTTCTGGAACCAGCCGGATCCAGCAGGCAGCGACGGGCTGCCCCCAACCCCCAGGTGCCTATTTGTACCTGGCCAGACACAAGAATATATGGGAGCCCTTTTTTTTTATTATTTCATGAATTTCATGAAATAATAAAAAAAAATGCGTGGGGATCCGCGCAATTTGTATGTCTAGCCAGGTACAGCTAAGCAGCTGGGGACTGGAATCCGCAGCGCAGGGAGGCCCAAGCTTTCTGGGCTCCCCCCGCTGCAAATTGCAGCCCGCAGCCGCCCCAGAAGATGGCACGTTCATTGAAGCGCCATCCTCTGGCGCTGAACCCCGCTCTTCCAGCGGCCCTGGTGGCGGTGACACGCTGGGTAATAAAGGGGTTAATACCAGCTTTGTTATACAAGCTGGTATTAAGCCCGGGATTCTTAATGTCAGGCCAGGTTTGACCCGGCCACTAAGAATCTCCAATAAAGGGTTAAAAAAAACACAACACAGAGACAAATTTTTATTAGAAATAAAAAAAAAAAGCCATTAGGGACTCCATCTTTAATTAAAAAAATCCTCTTCCGTCCGACGTAGTCCAAAACGCGATGTCCTCTCTGCTACATCCCCTGTGCATAGATATAGATGTCTATGCACAGGGAATGAGCAGACTGAGAACAATCTCAGCTCTGCTACATCATCTCTGTGCACAGGGAGTGCAGGCGGGCTCTAGGACCTGCAGGCTGAGAGCAGACACAGAGCAGACAGCTGGACTCCTTACTGTGCGAGTTTCCCTGCCATTACTTGCACTGTAACGAGTCCAATGCAAGTCAATGGCAATCCTAGTTTTGTCAGAGTCTGACAAAACTAGGATTGCCATTGATTTGCATTGGACTCGTTACTGTGCGAGTAATCGCTGGGAAACTCGCAGAGTACCGAGTCCTGCGAGTCCCTTACTACTCGCAGAGTAACGAGTCCTAGCGAGTAGATTCGCCCATCCCTATTCTGCTCCCATATCTCTGTAGTAAGCTCGGTTCTGCTCCCTTATCTCTGTAGTAACCTCGGTTCTGTTCCCTTATCTCTGTAGTAAGCTCGGTTCTGCTCCCATATCTCTGTAGTAAACTCAGTTCTGATCTCATACCTCTGTAGTAAGCTTGGTTCTGCTCCCATTTCTCTGTAGTAAGCTTGGTTCTGCTCCCATACCTCTGTAGTAAGCTCAGTTCTGCTCCCATTTCTCTGTAGTAAGCTTGGCTCTGCTCCCATACCTCTGTAGTAAGCTCGGTTCTGCTCCCATATCTCTGTAGTAAGCTCAGTTCTGTTCTCTAATCTCTGTAGTAAGCTCAGTTCCGCTCCCATATCTCTGTAGTAAGCTTGGTTCTGTTCCCTTATCTCTGTAGTAAGCTCAGTTCTGTTCCCATATCTGTGTAGTAAGCTCGGTTCTGTTCCCTTATCTCTGTAGTAAGCTCGGTTCTGCTCCCTTATCTCTGTAGTAAGCTCAGTTCTGATCCATATCTCTGTAGTAAGCTCGGTTCTGCTCCCTTATCTCTGTAGTAAGCTCGGTTTCCTGTTTCCTTATCTCTGTAGTAAGCTCGTTCTGCTCCCATATCTCTGTAGTAAACTCAGTTCTGCTCCCATATCTCTGTAGTAAACTCAGTTCTGTTCTCTAATCTCTGTAGTAAGCTCAGTTCTGCTCCCATAACTCTGTAGTAAGCTCGGTTCTGCTCCCTTATCTCTGTAGTAAGCTTGATTCTGTTCCCTTATCTCCGTAGTAAGCTCAGTTCTGCTCCCTTATCTCTGTAGTAAGTCGGTTCTGCTCCCATATCTTGTAGTAAGCTCAGTTCTGCTCCCTTATCTCTGTAGTAAGCTCAGTTCTGCTCTCTTATCTCTGTAGTAAGCTTGGTTCTGCTCCCTTATCTCTGTAGTAAGCTCAGTTCTGCTCCCATATCTCTGTAGTAAGCTCAGTTCTGCTCTCTTATCTCTGTAGTAAGCTCGGTTCTGCCCCTTATCTCTGTAGTAAGCTCGGTTCTGCTCCCATATCTCTGTAGTAAGCTCGGTTCTGCTCCCTTATCTCTGTAGTAAGCTCGGTTCTGCTCCCTTATCACTGTAGTAAGCTCAGTTCTGCTCCCTTATCTCTGTAGTAACCTCAGTTCTGCTCTCTTATCTCTGTAGTAAGCTTGGTTCTGCTCCCCTATCTCTGTAGTAAGCTCGGTTCTGCTCCCTTATCTCTGTAGTAAGCTCGGTTCTGCTCCCTATATCTCTGTAGTAAGCTCGGTTCTGTTCTCTTATCTCTGTAGTAAGCTTGGTTCTGCTCCCATTTCTCTGTAGTAAGCTTGTTCTGCTCCCATACCTCTGTAGTAAGCTTGGTTCTGCACCATTATCTCTGTAGTAAGCTTGGTTCTGCTCCCTTATCTCTGTAGTAAGCTCAGTTCTGCTCTCATATCTCTGTAGTAAGCTCGGTTCTGTTCCCATATCTCTGTAGTAAGCTCAGTTCTGCTCCCATATCTCTGTAGTAAGCTTGGTTCTGCTCCCTTATCTCTGTAGTAAGCTCAGTTCTACTCTCATATCTCTGTAGTAAGCTCGGTTCTGTTCCCATATCTCTGTAGTAAGCTCAGTTCTGCTCCCATATCTCTGTAGTAAGCTCAGTTCTGTTCCCTTATCTCTGCAGTAAGCTCAGTTCTGCTCCCTTATCTCTGTAGTAAGCTCAGTTCTGCTCCCTTATCTCTGTAGTAAGCTCGGTTCTGCTCCCATATCTCTGTAGTAAGCTCGGTTCTGCTCCCATATCTCTGTAGTAAGCTCGGTTCTGTTCCCATATCTCTGTAGTAAGCTCAGTTCTGCTCCCATATCTCTGTAGTAAGCTTGGTTCTGCTCCCTTATCTCTGTAGTAAGCTCAGTTCTACTCTCATATCTCTGTAGTAAGCTCGGTTCTGTTCCCATATCTCTGTAGTAAGCTCAGTTCTGCTCCCATATCTCTGTAGTAAGCTCAGTTCTGTTCCCTTATCTCTGTAGTAAGCTCAGTTCTGCTCCTTATCTCTGTAGTAAGCTCGTTCTGCTCCTATCTCGTAGTAAGCTCGGTTTGCTCCATATCTCTGTAGTAAGCTCGGTTCTGCTCCCATATCTCTGTAGTAAGCTCGGTTCTGCTCCCTTATCTCTGTAGTAAGCTCAGTTCTGTCAATCTCTGTATAAGCTTTCGTTATCTGTAGTAAGCTCGGTTTTCTTAGCTCGAAAGCCAGTTCTGCTCTTAGCTGTAGTAAGCTCGGTTCTACTCCATATCTCTGTAGTAAGCTCAGTTCTGCTCCCATTATCTCTGTAGTAAGCTTCGAGTCCTGCTCTCTATCTCTGTAGTAAGCTCAGTTCTGCTTCTATCTCTGTAGTAAGCTTGGTTTCTTCCCATTAATCTCGTAGTAAGCTCAGTTCTGCTCCCTTATCTCTGTAGTAAGCTCGTTCTGCTCCCATATCTCTGTAGTAAGCGTCGCATCTGTGTAACTGTTCTCTCTCATAACTCGAATAAGCTAGTTCAGCTCCATTTCTTATACTTGCTGCTCATACTCTGTAGTAAGTCGTCTGCTCCTTATCTGTAGTCCATCTGTCTCTAATCTCTGTAGTAAGCTCAGTTCTGCTCCCATATCTCTGTAGTAAGCTTGTTGTTCCTTATCTCCATAGTAGCTCTCTGTTCTCTAATCTCTGTAGTAAGCTCGGTTCTGCTCCCATATCTCTGTAGTAAGCTCAGTTCTGTTCTCTAATCTCTGTAGTAAGCTCAGTTCTGCTTCCCTTATCTCTGTAGTAAGCTTGGTTCTGTTCCCTCATCTCTGTAGTAAGCTCAGTTCTGTTCCCATATCTCTGTAGTAAGCTCGGTTCTGTTCCCTTATCTCTGTAGTAAGCTCGGTTCTGCTCCCTATATCTCTGTAGTAAGCTCAGTTCTGATCTCATACCTCTGTAGTAAGGTCGGTTCTGCTTCCATATCTCTGTAGTAAGCTTGGTTCTGCTCCCATATCTCTGCAGTAAGCTCGCTTCTGCCCCCTTATCTCTGTAGTAATCCCGGTTCTGCTCCATTTATCTCTGTAGTAGGCTCGGTTCTGCTCTCATACCTCTCTGTACACTGTGTGCGGAATCATTAGGCAAATGAGTTTTTTGATCACATGATACTTTTTATGCATGTTGTCCTACTCCAAGCTGTATAGGCTTGAAAGCCAACTACCAATTAAGTAAATCAGGTGATGTTCATCTCTGTAATGAGGAGGGGTGTGGTGTAATGACATCAACATTCTATATAAGGTGTGCTTAATTATTAGGCAAATGCCTTTCCTTAGGCAAAATGGGTCAGAAGAGAGATTTGACGGGCTTTGAAAAGTCCAAAATTGCGAGATGTCTTGCAGAGGGATGCAGCAGTCTTGAAATTGCCAAACATTAGAAGCGTAATCACCGAACAATCAAGCGTTTCATGGCAAATAGTCAACAGGGTCGCAAGAAGCGTGTTGGGCAAAAAAGGCAAAAAATAACTGCCCATGAATTGAGGAAAATCAAGCATGAAGCTTACAAGATGCCATTTGCCACCAGTTTTGCCATATTTCAGAGCTGCAACGTTACTAAAGTATCAAAAAGCACAAGGTGTGCTATACTCAGGGACATGGCCAAGGTAAGGAAGGCTGAAAAATGACCACCTTTGAACAAGAAACATAAGATAAAACGTCAAGAAATATCTTAAGACTGATTTTTCAAAGGTTTTATTGGCTGATGAAATGAGAGTGACTCTTGATGGGCCAGAGGCTGGATCAGTAAAGGGCAGACAGCTCCACTCCGACTCAGACACCAGCAAGGTGGAGGTGGGGTACTGGTATGGGCTGGTATCATCAAAGATGAACTTGTGGGACCCTTTTGGGTTAGGGATGGAGTGAAGCTCAACTCCCGGAGCAACTGCCAGTTTCTGGAAGACAACTTCTTCAAGCAGTGGTACAGGAAGAAGTCAGCATCGTTCAAGAAAAACATGATTTTCATGCAGGACAATGATCCACCACATGCATCCGCATCCAACTACTCCACAGCGTGGCTGGCCAGTAAAGGTCTAAAAGAAGAAAAAATAATGACATGGCCCCCTTGTTCACCTGATCTGAACCCTATAGAGAACCTGTGGTCCCTCCTAAAATGTGAGATCTACAGGGAGGAAAAACAGAACACCTCTTGGAACAGTGTCTGGGAAGCTGTGGTGGCTGCTGCATGTAATGTTGATCGTAAACAGATCAAGCAACTGACAAATTCTATGGTGGAAGGCTGTTGAGTGTCATCATAAAGAAAGGTGGCTATATTGGTCACTAATTTTTTTGGGTTTTGTTTTTCCATGTCAGAAATGTTTATTTCTAAATTTTGTGCAGTTATATTAGTTTACCTGGATAAAATAAACAAGTGAGATGGGAATATATTTGGTTTTTATTAAGTTGCCTAATAATTCTGCACAGTAATAGTGTGGCGCCCTGCCAACGAAGGTAACCACAGATCTCTCTACTGCACAGTTGGGTTTCCACAGCAGGTACTTACTACGAACAACACCTTTCACCCCGACACAGTAGGGGGAGCTTAACTTGCTGCGCTTAGGCAAGATCCCCTATATATACTGCTGCTGGGGAGGAGCTAGTCAGAGTGTGTGCAGACGCTAGAAGAGGTGCAGGGAAGTCCTGGTGGTCGGTGCTGTGTGTAGGCCCGAGCCAGTGACCCAGGAGTAGCCTTTCAGCGTCCCACCAGCCTAAGTGGGACTGAAGGCAAAGAGCTTAGAGAAGTAACAGAAGCAGGGAACAGGTAGCTCAACTCATGAGTTCGTTCCAGAGAGAAGCCAGATATTGGGGATCCGCATCGGTGGGAGAACTACAGGTCCCACAGAAAACTCCTTGGTACCGAGGAAGCTTCAGCTACCCGGTCTCCTGAGAGAGTCAAAGACAGGGAGCCAAGAACAGCAGGATGTCAGAGAAGGTCATCCCGGAGACCGCACAGGAGGAGAGACAGACAAGAGGAGAGAGAGGAGGCAAGTCAGGATATAATAGACTGTGCTTCAGCAAATACACCAAGAAGGAGGCCTTATACCCACTTGCTGTGGGAGCCCACTGTGCAGCCCAGTCACCCGTCAGTGCTCTGGACAATTTACCTGAATACCAGCAGTAAAAAAGGTAAAGAGACTGTTGCTGTGTGAGTGCATCTTTTCCTCTCCCTCACCGTGACCCGCTATAGACTATTCCTACTCTCAACCACCACCTCAGCTCTGCTACAACCTGTTCACCTCACTACGCTGCCCCAGAGGTCCCAGTCCTGCCTGTGGGGTCTATACCATTACTGCCACAATCCCACCGACCTCCGGAGGACTGTAGCGGCGCTGGTGATCCCTCACCAGATACTGCATGTGGCATCATGACTAACTTGTATATAATCTTTGTAAATACCCCCTTTTCAAGAGCACCACTCCCCAGGATACGGGGTCAGACGCGACCGCCATTCCCCGTGACAAAGTTAACTCCCTCACTGCCGCCTGATACCCGAGTACCCCTTGCCCTGGGGCGCAACAATAGTTACCTGCACAAACAGATATCCTCCTAAGGGGCTTTTCACACTTGCATTTTTTTCCTGATCTGGAAGATCAGGAAAAAATCTGATTCTTACAGGATTCATTTTTTTGCCCATTCACTTTAATGATTTCAGGAAAAAACCTGAAGCAACAAGATTCTACCTGAAATCATTAAAGTGAATGGGCAAAAAAATGAATCTTGTAAGGGTGCCTTCACACTGCGGCGTGATCTGGTCCGGGGCTGTCTGGGTCAACCCGGACAGCCCCGGACCGTATCACGCCGCAGTGTGAAGGCACCCTAAGAAACAGGTTTTTCTCCTGATCTTCCAGAACAGGAAAGAATCGCAAGTGTGAAAGGCCACTTAGATAGCCAAATCTAAAAAAAAAAACCACTCCAACTTCCAAAAATATTAAGCATTAATATTTATCTTTTGGGTTGATTGAGAACATAGTTGTTGATCAATAATAAAAATAATCCTCTAAAATACAACTTGCCTAATAATTCTACACACAGTGTAGTAAACTCAGTTCTGCTCCCAAATCTCCGTAGTAGGCTTGGGTCTGCTCCCATACATCTGTAATAAGCTCAGATCTGCTCCCATATCTCTGTAGTAAGCTCAGTTCTGTTCCCATATCTCTGTAGTAAGCTCGGTTCTGCTTCCTGATCTTTGTAGTAAGCTAGGTTCTGCTCCCTTATCTCGGTAGTAAGCTCAGTTCTGCTCCCTTATCTCTGTAGTAAGCTCGGTTCTGCTTCCTTATCTCTGTAGTAAGCTCAGTTCTGCTCCCTTATCTCTGTAGTAAGCTTGGTTCTGCTCCCTTATGTCTGTAGTAAGCTCAGTTCTGCTCCCATATCTCTGTAGTAAGCTCGGTTCTGCTCCCTTATCTCTGTAGTAAGCTCAGTTCTGCTCTCTTATCTCCGTAGTAAGCTCAGTTCTGCTTCCTTATCTCTGTAGTAAGCTCGGTTCTGCTCCCTTATCTCTGTAGTAAGCTCTGTTCTGTTCCTTATCTCTGTAGTAAGCTCTGTTCTGCTCCCTATCTCTGTAGTAAGCTCGGTTCTGTTCCCTTATCTGTGTAGTAATCTCAGTTCTGCTCCCATATCACTGTAGTAAGCTCAGTTCTGCTCTCTTATCTCTGTAGTAAGCTCAGTTCTGCTCCTTATCTCTGTAGTAAGCTTGGTTCTGCTCCCATATCTCTGTAGTAAGCTCGGTTCTGCTTCCTTATCTCTGTAGTAAGCTCAGTTCTGCTCCCATATCTCTGTAGTAAGCTTGGTTCTGCTCCCATATCTCTGTAGTAAGCTCAGTTCTGCTCCCATATCTCTATAGTAAGCTCAGTCCTGCTCCCATATCTCTGTAGTAAACACAGTTCTGCTTCCTTATCTCTGTAGTAAGCTCGGTTCTGCTTCCTTATCTCTGTAGTAAGCTCGGTTCTGCTCCCTTATCTCTGTAGTAAGCTCGGTTCTGTTCCCTTATCTGTGTAGTAAGCTTGGTTCTGTTCCCATATCTCTGTAGTAAGCTCAGTTCTGCTGATGTATCTCTGTAGTAAGCTCGGTTCTGCTCCCTTACCCCTGTAGTAAGCTCAGTTCTGCTCCCTTATCTCTGTAGTAAGCTCGGTTTTGCTCCTTATCTCGGTATAAGCTCGTTCTGTTCCCTTACCTCTGTAGTAAGCTCGGTTCTGACCCCTTATGTCTGTAGTAAGCTCGGTTCTGATCCCACATCTCTGTAGTGAGCTCAGTTCTGCTCTCTTATCTCTGTAGTAAGCTTGGTTCTGCTCCCTTATCTCTGTAGTAAGCTCGGTTCTGTTCCCTTATCTCTGTAGTAAGCTTGGTTCTGCTCCCTTATCTCGGTAGTAAGCTCGGTTCTGTTCCCTTACCTCTGTAGTAAGCTCAGTTCTGCTCCCATATCTCTGTAGTAAGCTCGGTTCTGCTTCCTTATCTCTGTAGTAAGCTCGGTTCTGCTCCCATATCTCTGTAGTAAGCTCAGTTCTGCTCCCATATCTCTATAGTAAGCTCAGTCCTGCTCCCATATCTCTGTAGTAAACACGGTTCTGCTTCCTTATCTCTGTAGTAAGCTCAGTTCTGCTCTCTTATCTCTGTAGTAAGCTCAGTTCTTCTCCCTTATCTCAGTAGTAAGCTCGGTTCTGCTTCCTTATCTCTGTAGTAAGCTCGGTTCTGCTCCATTATCTCTGTAGTAAGCTCGGTTCTGTTCCCATATCTCTGTAGTAAGCTCAGTTCTGCTCCTGTATCTCTGTAGTAAGCTCGGTTCTGCTCCATTATCCCTGTAGTAAGGTTGGTTCTGTTCTCTTATCTCTGTAGTAAGCTCGGTTTCTGCTCCCTTATCTCTGTAGTAAACTCGGTTCTGTTCCCTTACCTCTGTAGTAAGCTCAGTTCTGCTCCCATATCTCTGTAGTAAGCTCGGTTCTGCTCTCTTATCTCTGTAGTAAGCTCGGTTCTGTTCCCTTATCTCTGTAGTAAGCTCGGTTCTGTTCTCTTATCTCTGTAGTAAGCTTAGTCCTGCTCTCTTATCTTTGTAGTAAGCTCAGTTCTGCTCTTATCTCTGTAGTAAGTTTGGTTCTGCTCCCTTATCTCTGTAGTAAGCTCAGTTCTGCTCCCTTATCTCTGTAGTAAGCTCGGTTCTGCTCCCATATCTCTGTAGTAAGCTCAGTTCTGCTCCCATATCTCTGTAGTAAGCTCGGTTCTGCTCCCTTATCTCTGTAGTAAGCTCGGTTCTGTTCCCTTATCTCTGTAGTAAGCTCGGTTCTGCTCCCATATCTCTGCAGTAAGCTCAGTTCTGCTCCCTTATCTTTGGCCATGTCCACACACCTGCGCTCTAAGTATTTAGCAGTTCTGCGCTAAATACTTAGGTTTTGTGAGAGAAGCGCAAGTGCGTATGTGCCGGCGCTTCCTTGAAACGCAGCCCCTAGCAGCGTTTCCCTGTGTGCTCGGCATAAGCGGTCACTAGGCAGCCTGCAGTATGAACTAATTACCACGATACACATCGGGTAACCAGGGGCTGCGCTTCAAGGAAGCGCCGTCACACACGCACCTGCGTTTCTCTCACAAAACCTAAGTATTTAGCTCAGAACCACTAAATACTTAGAGCGCATGTGTGTGGACGTGGCCTGCGTAGTAAGCTCGGTTCTGCTCCCATATCACTGTAGTAAGCTCGGTTCTGCTCCCCTATCTCTGTAGTAAGCTTGGTTCTGCTCCCATATCTCTGTAGTAAGCTTGGTTCTGTTCCCATATCTTTGTAGTAAGCTCAGTTCTGTTCTCATATCTCTGTAGTAAGCTCGGTTTTGCTCCCATATCTCTGTAGTAAGCTCGGTTCTGCTCCCTTATCCCTGTAGTAAGCTTGGTTCTGTTCCCTTATCTCTGTAGTAAGCTTGGTTCTGCTCCCTTATCTCTGTAGTAACCTCGGTTCTGTTCCCATATCTCTGTAGTAAGCTCAGTTCTGCTCCCATATCTCTGTAGTAAGCTTGGTTCTGTTCCCATATCTCTGTAGTAAGCTCAGTTCTGTTCCCATATCTCTGTAGTAAGCTCGGCTCTGCTCCCATATCTCTGTAGTAAGCTCGGTTCTGCTCCCTTATCCCTGTAGTAAGCTTGGTTCTGTTCCCTTATCTCTGTAGTAAGCTCGGTTCTGTTCCCTTATCTCTGTAGTAAGCTTGGTTCTGCTCCCATATCTCTGCAGTAAGCTCAGTTCTGCTCCCTTATCTCTGTAGTAAACTCGGTTCTGCTCCCTTATCTCTGTAGTAAGCTCAGTTCTGTTCCCTTATCTCTGTAGTAAGCTTGGTTCTGCTCCCATATCTCTGCAGTAAGCTCAGTTCTGCTCCCTTATCTTTGGCCATGTCCACACACCTGCACTCTAAGTATTTAGCAGTTCTGCGCTAAATACTTAGGTTTTGTGAGAGAAGCGCAGGTGCGTGTGTGGCGGCGCTTCCTTGAAACGCAGCCCCTAGCAGCATTTCCCTGTGTGCTCAGCATATGCGGTCACTAGGCAGCCTGCACTATGAACTAATTACCACGATACACATCGGGTAACCAGGGGCTGCGTTACAAGGAAGCGCCGCACACAAGCACCTGCGTTTCACTCACAAAACCTAAGTATTTAGCGCAGAACCGCTAAATACTTAGAGCGCAAGGTGTGTGGACGTGGCCTGCGTAGTAGGCTCAGTTCTGCTCCCATATCACTGTAGTAAGCTCAGTCTCCTCCCCTATCTCTGTAGTAAGCTCAGTTCTGCTCTCTTATCTCTGTAGTAAGCTCGTTCTGCTCCCATATCTCTGTAGTAAGCTTGGTTCTGTTCCCATATCTCTGTAGTAAGCTCGTTCTGCTCCCTTATCTCTGTAGTAATCTTGGTTCTGCTCCTTATCTCTGCAGTAAGCTCGGTTCTGCTCCCCTATCTCTGTAGTAAGCTTGGTTCTGCTCCCTATCTCTGTAGTAAGCTCGTTCTGCTTCCATATCTCTGTAGTAACTCGGTTCTGCTCCCATATCTCTGTAGTAAGCTCGGTTCTGCTCCCTTATCTCTGCATTAAGCTCCGTTCTGCTCCCATATCACTGTAGTAATCTCAGTTCTGTCCCTTATCTCTGTAGTAATCTTGGTTCTGCTCCCTTATCTCTGCATTAAGCTCGGTTCTGCTCCCCTATCTCTGTAGTAAGCTCGGTTCTGCTCCATATCTCTGTAGTAAGCTTGGTTCTACTCCCTTATCTCTGTAGTAAGCTCGGTTCTGCTTCCATATCTCTGTATAAGCTCGGTTCTGCTCCCATACTCTGTAGTAAGCTCGTTCTGCTTCCTTATCTCTGTAGTAAGCTCAGTTCTGCTCCCATATCTCTGCAGTAAGCTCGGTTCTGCTCCCTTATCTCTGTATACGCTCATCTCTCCCATATCTCTGTAGTAAGCTCGGTTCTGCTCCCATATACTCTGTAGGAAGCTGTCTGTCTTATCTCTGTAGTAAGCTCAGTTCTTCTCCCTTATCTCTGTAGTAACTTGGTTCTGCTCCCTTATCTCTGTAGTAAGCTTGTTCTGCTCCCTTATCTCTGTAGTAAGCTCGGTTCTGCTCCCTATCTCTGTAGTAAGCTCGTTCTGCTCCCATATCTCTGTAGTAAGCTCGGTTCTGCTCCCATTCTCTGTAGTAAGCTCAGTTCTGCTCCCTTATCTTGTAGTAAGCTCGTTCTGCTCCCTATCTCTGTAGTAAGCTTGGTTCTGTCCCTTATCTCTGTAGTAAGTCTTGGTTCTGCTCCTTATCTCTGTAGTAAGCTCGGTTCTTTCCCTTATCTCTGTAGTAAGCTCGGTTCTGCTCCCTATCTCTGTAGTAAGCTGGTTCTGCTCCCTTATCTCTGTAGTAAGCTCGGTTCTGCTTCCATATCTCTGTAGTAAGCTCGGTTCTGCTCCCATATCTCTGTAGTAAGCTCGGTTCTGCTCCTTATCTCTGTAGTAAGCTCAGTTCTGCTCCCATATCTCTGTAGTAAGCTCGGTTCTGCTCCCTTATCTCTGTAGTAAGCTTGGTTCTGCTCCCCTTAATCTCTCCTCTGATAAGCTCGGTTCTGCTCCCTATCTCTGTAGTAAGCTCGTGTTCTGCTCCCATTTTCTCTGTAGTAAGCTGTTCTCTCCCTTATCTCTGTAGTAAGCTCTGTTCTGCTCCTTATCTCTGTAGTAAGCTTGGTCTGCTCCCTTATCTCTGTAGTAAGCTGGTTCTGCTTCCTTATCTCTGTAGTAAGCTCGGTTCTGCTTCCCATATCTCTGTAGTAAGCTCGGTTCTGCTTCCCTTATCTCTGTAGTAAGCTCAGTTCTGCTCCCATATCTCTGTAGTAAGCTTGGTTCTGCTCCCATATCTCTGTAGTAAGCTCGGTTCTGCTTCTCTTTATCTTTTGTAGTAAGCTCGGTTCTGCTCCCTTATCTCTGTAGTAAGCTCGGTTCTGCTCCCTTATCTCTGTAGTAAGCTGGTTCTGCTCCCTTATCTCTGTAGTAAGCTCGGTTCTGCTCCCTTATCTCTGTAGTAAGCTCGGTTCTGTCCTTCTCTATTCTCTGTAGTAAGCTCGGTTCTGCTCCATATCTCTGTAGTAAGCTCAGTTCTGCTCCCTTATCTCTGTAGTAAGCTCGTTCTGCTCCTTATCTCTGTAGTAAGCTTGGTTCTGCTCCCTTATCTCTGTAGTAAGCTTGGTTCTGCTTCCTTATCTCTGTAGTAAGCTCGGTTCTCTTCCCTTATCTCTGTAGTAAGCTCGGTTCTGCTCCCATATCTCTGCAGTAAGCTCGGTTCTGCTCTTATCTCTGTAGTACGCTCATTCTGCTCCATATCTCTGTAGTAAGCTCGTTCTGCTCCCATATCTTGTAGGAAGCTCGGTTCTGCTCTCTTATCTCTGTAGTAAGCTCAGTTTCTTCTCCCTTATCTCTGTAGTAAGCTTGGTTCTGCTCCCTTATCTCTGTAGTAAGCTTGGTTCTGCTCCCTTATCTCTGTAGTAAGCTCGGTTCTGCTCCCCTATCTCTGTAGTAAGCTCGGTTCTGCTCCCATATTTTCTGTAGTAAGCTCGGTTCTGCTCCCATTTCTCTGTAGTAAGCTCAGTTCTGCTCCCTTATCTTTGTAGTAAGCTCAGTTCTGCTCTCTTATCTCTGTAGTAAGCTTGGCTCTGCTCCCTTATCTCTGTAGTAAGCTTGGTTCTGCTCCATATCTCTGTAGTAAGCTCAGTTCTGCTCCCTTATCTCTGTAGTAAGCTCGGTTCTGTTCCCTTATCTCTGTAGTAAGCTTGGTTCTGCTCCCATAACTCTGTAGTAAGCTTGGTTCTGCTCCCATATTTCTGTAGTAAGCTCAGCTCTGCTCCCATATCTCTGTAGTAAGCTTGGTTCTGCTGCCATATTTCTGTAGTAAGCTCGATTCTGCTCCCTTATCTCTGTGGTAAGCTCGGTTCTGCTCCTTTATCTCTGTAGTAAGCTTGGTTCTGCTCCCATATTTCTGTAGTAAGCTCGATTCTGCTCCCTTATCTCTGTGGTAAGCTCGGTTCTGCTCCTTTATCTCTGTAGTAAGCTTGGTTCTGTTCCCATATCTCTGTAGTAAGCTCGATTCTGCTCCCTTATCTCTGTGGTAAGCTCGGTTCTGCTCCTTTATCTCTGTAGTAAGCTCGGTTCTGCTCCCATGAGAGCAGAACCGAGCTTACTACAGAGATATGAGAGCAGAACCAAGCTTACTACAGAGATATGTACACGGCCACAAAATAGAACAATGTGTCCATGATTTAACTGCAACCAGTAGGTTGCAAGTGAAATTGCATGCAATCTTGCAATGTGTAAAGGTACCCTTAAAGCCCCCGTCACACCAGGCGACGGGGCTGGGGATGTCGGCGGCGACTGGCGGGTGCACGCACGTTTTTGGTGCCTGGCCAGCGTCTCTGTCCCCCGTTTACACGGGGCGACATCACCAGCCCCGCACCAGCGATCTGTCAGGCGGCATCACCACCGGGGTCTCTGGAAACCCCAGTGGCGATGCAGGGCAATGGGAGACTATGACTCCCATCGACAGGTCGCCGGCGCCCGATTACATGGGGCAATGTGTGCACATCGCCCCATGATGGTCGCCTGGTTTCAGAGCACTGCTCTGAAACCAGGCGACCGGCTGGAATCGGCAACATCGCCCCTTTATATGAGGCGATGTAGGGGCGATGACGCCAGAGATAGGCCACGCCCCCATGTCGCCTCTGTAATGGACGGCGATATCGCCCCATGTAACAGGGGCTTAAGAAACACTAAAGGTACCGTCACACGCGGCAATTTTGCTAGCAATTTCACTGGCAATTTGCTGGTTGCAGTAAAATCATGGACACATTGTTCCATTTGTACACAGCAACAAAATAGAAAAATGTGTCCATGATTTCACTGCAACCAGCAAATTGCCAGTGAAATTGCCGAGCAATATTGCCTCATGTGACGGTACCTTAAAAGAAATCAAGATAAAAAATGTGGTAGTAGTCAGTAAGGATACCTTTTTTTAGACCAAGCATAGGGAAAAATTGATGGAATCACTCAATGCTGAAGAAAAAATTATGGAAACACCCTGTAAATTTTAATTCCCAAAACTAAAGGCCACTTTACACACACAGACATCTGTGACCAACTTCTGAACAGATCACTGGTTGCAGTGAAATCATGGACACATTGCTCCATTTTGTACACAACCACAAAATGGAACAATGTGTCCATGATTTCACTGCAACCAGTGATCTGTTCAGAAGTTGGTCACAGATATCTGTGTGTGTAAATGATTTCATCATTTTTACACCTGCATCAAATTACATCTGCTCGTTAGTCTGCATCAAAAAGGACTGATCACACCTTGGAGAGCTGTTGCACCAAGTGGACTGACGGTACCTTTACACATGGCAACATTGCATGCAATTTTACTTGCAACTTACTGGTTGCAGTGAAATCATGGACACATTGTTCCATTTTGTTGCCGTGTACAAATGTAACAATGTGTCCATGATTTCACTGCAACCAGTAAGTTGCAAGTGAAATTGCATGCAATGTTGCGACGTGTAAAGGTACCCTTAAAAGAGGGTAAATCATCACGCAATGTTGCAAAAGATGTTGGTTGCTCACAGTCAGCTGTGTCTAAAATCTGGACCAAATTCAAACAACATGGGAAGGTTGTTAAAGGCAAACATACTGGTAGACCAAGGAAGACATCAAATCATCAAGACTGGAAACTTAAAGCAATATGTCTCCAAAACAGGAAATGCACAACAAAACAAATGATGAACGAATGGGAGGAAACTGGAGTCAATGTCAAAGAAACCGCCTAAAGGAAATGGAATTTACATACAGAAAAGCAAAACAAAAACCATCATTAACACCTAAAAAAACAAGGTTACAATGGGCTAAGGAAAAGCAATCGTGAACTGTGGATGACTGGATGAAAGTCATATTCGGTGATGAATCGCGAATCTGCATTGGGCAAGGTGATGCTGGAACGTTTGTTTGGTGCCATTCCAATGAGATTTATAAAGATGACTGCCTGAAGAGAACATGCAAATTTCCACAGTCATTGAAAATATTGGGCTGCATGTCAGGTAAAAGCACTGAGGAGATGGCTGTCATTTCATCTTCAATAAATTTACAAGTTTACATTGATATTTTGAACGTTTTTTTTATCCCATCAATTGAAAGGATGTTTGGGGATGATGAAATCATTTATCAAGATGATAATGCATCCTGCCAAAGAGCAAAAACTGTGAAAAGATTCCTTGAAAAAAGACACATAAGGTCAATGTCATGGCCTGCAAATAGTCCAGATCTCAATCCAATTGAAAATCTTTGGTGGGGAAGTTGAAGAAAATGGTCCATGACAAGGCTCCAACCTGCAAAGCTAATATGGTATCAGCAATCAGAGAAAGTTGGAGCCAGATTGATGATGAGTACTGTTTGTCACTCATTATGTCCATGCCTCAGAGACTGCAAGTTGTTGT
The DNA here is from genome assembly GCA_033576535.1 of Allobates femoralis. Classification (NCBI taxonomy): domain Eukaryota; kingdom Metazoa; phylum Chordata; class Amphibia; order Anura; family Aromobatidae; genus Allobates; species Allobates femoralis. The sequence continues at coordinate 432,449,798 of JARQOC010000003.1, forward strand.
TAAAGGCAGAGGTGGTGCGGCAAAATATTAGTGATGTATTGAAGTGTTATTTCGTGTTTGTTTTTCATGATTCCATAATTTTTTCCTCAGAATTCAGTGATTCCATAATTTTTTCCCTCTACTTGGTCTGAAAAAAAATTACCTTTACTGACTATTACATTTTTTATCTTGATATTTTTTAGTGTTTCTTAAAGCCATAAAGTTGCCATTTGAAATTACTTTAGTTTTGTGCCATGTTTGTGATCTGCTTTTTTTCTACAACATTAAATAAATGAATAAACATCCTCTGAGCCAGATGATTCCATAATTTTTGCCAGGGGTTGTACTTCTTGTTATTTCCCTTGTCTTTACATTCCCTGTGTATTTTTATCTGCAGTGGGGAGGCTAGTGCCCTCATCGGCCAGTGCATTAGCCAGGATTGCCTTAGGTGACAGACAGGAACTAGGCACTTGACAGTGGCATGGGGAAGGACCTGCTTAGGGCGGTGTGGCCTGCCTCTAAGCTGAGCAATATGTAATGTGTACAGCCTCCTACTGCTGGTGTTCTCTGTTGGGACCTACTTACCCCTTGTCATACACACCGCAAGACATATGGTAAGATTTTTAACACTGTTACATAGGGACCGTCCCGATGGGTCACCTTGTCGTTGGTGGGACGGCTTGTGCATTTTTTGATCAAATAATGTCATTAAGTACCCTGTTTATTTTCATGCACTTTAGCAATTTACTTTTTTTATTCTAGGGTATTTGCTCATTGTTCCTTATTGTTGTTTTTGTTATTATAAGGCCAATGAGAACATTCACCCACTGCATGATTACATTTTATTTCCAGCCCTGGTTTTATTTCAGTATGTTTTGTTGTAGTTTATGCAATCTGAAGTGTGGCCTGCCTTTGAGCTGGACATTATGTACTCCTCCTACTGCTGGTGTTCTCTGTTGGGACCTAGACCTATTTACCCCTTGCCAAACATGTCGCAGGACATATGGTAAGGTTTTTTAACACTGTTAGGTAGGGACTGTCCTGATGGGGGTCACCTTGTCGTTGGTGGGACAGCTTGTACATTTTTTGATCAAATAATGTTACTCAAGAACACTATTGCGATAGTAACTGAGCAAGCGGTTACTATGGCAACAATGTCTTCGGGTGATCTCAGTTAACTTCCTGCTTACCCCACCACTATCCCTGCAGCTCCTGAATTACCCGCAGAGATGGCGGCTGCGTAAGCCGTGAGTAACTGAAGTGACCAGAGGACACTGTTGCCATAGTAACCACTTGTTTAGTTACTACGGCAACCGTTTCCTCACATGACATCACCATTTACCATGCTGCATGTCTCAGCTCACTCACTTAGTGATCAGAGTCCATGGGGAGCGGACATGTTCTTCATTCCCGCGGTCTCTAATGTAGCAGAGCTGCGTGTGTACAGAAAGGTAGATGAGGATCGTAGAGGGGTACATGGGTGGGGAGGGGTTAATAAAGATGGAGTCACTAAGTGTCTCTATGTGTTTATATATAGGAAAATGATTTGTACCTGTGTTGTGTCTTTTTTTAACCAGTTAATTTAGATTACTGATGGCTGGTTCTTACTTGGCCAGACATTAGAATCTCAGGGCTTAAAAAGAGCTGGCAATACAAAGCTGGTATTAGCCCCTTATTACTCAGCATGCCACTGCCACTAGGGCTGGCTGGTGTAAGAGTCTGGTAAAGTGCTTAGAAATTGCGCTATGATTAATGCACTATTTTCATCAGGGGCAACTGCGGGCTGCTATTCTTTATTGTGGAGGGGGCCTAAAACAACGCTTTTACTGGGCTAAACTGAAAAATAATGCGAAGCACCACGTGATTGCTTTTTAATTATTTATTTATTTATTTAACACACAATGATAGCAGGTTGGTTGCCATACACTAATGTGTATGGCAACCAAGCATAATCAGGGTCCAGATTGAAATAATGCAGTCTGATTGCAACAGACAATCACAGTCGCTCTCACAGAGTTTGAGTGTCTGTGATTGGCTGTTGTTGGTGAATGCAATAAATATGCATGAAGCATCATGGACGACCATGGCTTGCCTTGCCATCCCCTAGTTTTGATCTTGGGTACACCCATGACTCCAGCGCTAAAAAAATTAAAATTAAAAAAAACCGCTGGGGTGGTGCTTTAATAAATACTGAAAGTGAACCTCCAGTTTTCTTTTAGGTCCCATTCACACACTGCCTTTTTTGCTGCGTGTTTTTAAGCACAAGCTCATCACAAACCAGGAGTGGGTGATTAAACATATAATTGGAGCACTGGTTTCTATTAGACCTTTCCTCTGAGTGTGCCACTCCCGGGTTTGATTGTTCCACTCCTGGCTTTTTTTGAGCTTGTGCGTAAAAATATGCAGCAAAAAATGCAGTTTGTGAATGGGGCCTTAAAATGTTATATCACTTGGGGATTGTATAATTGAAGTACCCGATGGCCATGTCCAGACACTTCCGCTGTAAGTATTTAGCGGTTCTCCGCTAAATACTTAGGTTTTTTCAGAGAAGCGGAGGTGCGTGTGTGCCGCCACTTTCTGCGGATGCAGCCCATGGTTAGCTGATGTGTATCGCGGTAACCACTTCACACAGCAGGCTGCCTAATTTATTTATTTGATGTTCCTGACAACGTTTTTGGCTAAAAAACGCGCCTAGCAATGTTTTTGGGTGCAGTAAAAAACGGATAGGGTGCTTATTACATATAATCTGTTTTTCCATCAGTTTTTGGCCCAACGGGGAATGGTACTAACTATGCGGGCCCAGCGGTAATCTCTAGTCCAGCACAGTCCAGTGTGTGTTATCACCGCCGGGCCACTGCTCACACAGCACACATTATTAAACAGGGGAAAGACAGTTCAAATAAAAGTCTTTGACTCTTCAGTCTAGGAAAACACACGTTATTCAGGGCTTGCAAAAGGAAAAAGTATCAAAATAAAGGGCATGGTATCTGGAAAGGTAGGGGCTATATACAGGGCAATGTCTCGCTACGGGAGTCTCTTGCAAATACAATGTCTACAGTTTAACGGGGGTTATCTGGACAACGGGAAATCCGTATAGCGAACCAGCCTAACGGGCCGAGGTACCGTTCATAAGTCACTTGCTCACCTCGATACAAGTCTCGCCGTGGATGTCCTTTGCCCAAGTACGATTCTACATCTTGCCGGGAGAAAAAGACATCATCAAGTAATCCAGGTTCTCGTAGGAACCCCCAACCATCCTCCTGGTAAACGGAGGCGACTGTTCCTGATTTGCGGAGTTCTGGTGGAAGTGGGGGCTGAGCTCTGGCTTCTTCGCGTAGTCGCCTTGTCGCTTGCTCTCGCTGTTACCAATCCTCTCGTCACCTTTGCATCGCCACTTGGTCTCGGTCGTTCATAGCTGGCTGGGAACATTGCAGCGACTGGTACTGTGGGGGTGGTGAGCTGCTGGTTGGGACTCGCGGTGTTACTTGTGTCTCCGCGGAGCTCAAGATGGCGGGAACTCCTTATTGGTGCCGCTGCCACGCGGTCCCCTACACTGCTCCTGGAGTGCTCCCTCCTGAGGCTACCTCTGCATCCTCCGGTTCCTCTTCAGTGTCATCGTCGTCGAACTCCTCCTCGACCTCTACTTCTGGTGCGGTGAGGGATACCCGTGCTGCCTCCGGTCGGAGACAACTGCTGGCCCGGGATTGTGATGAGATCGGGGGTTCAGTTTGGACTCCCGTGTCCCGGGTCTGGACGGGTGGTGCGACGGGTGGCAGGGAGGCGCAATAATCCTGAACTGCGCATTCGGCTACTGCCCTTTCACGTGCTACGCGGTCCTCTCTCATAGAGGCCAATTCAAAGGTTGTCTCTGCACTCAACCGCCGACACACCCAAGTCAGCATCCCCCTCTAAGGTTAAGAGGGACGCCGCTGCCGGGTTGCCCTGTGCGAATCAGGTCGACTCTTCTAACTCTCGCACTATGTCTCTCCACCGGGGTGCTGCCATGCTGCCGAGTACAAAGGAGTCTTGTTGTTTCTGTCCTTCTCTTCTGGTTTGTCTTGTTATCAGCAGCCACTCCCGCGGAACTTCCTGTGGGCCGCCCCCCTGATTGATTGATGGCAATCGGGGCGGCCACACTTTTTGGCGCCTCTGTCTTGGCCCTCCTTCTTCTAGGGGCAGAGGCACACCCCCGGGCCTGCACATGGCGTTTAGTACATAGCTACGGCGCCATCTAGGGTCCTCCTGCAGTAATGGCGGGAACCCATTTTTGGCACCAAGCAATGGCGGAAAAAGTTTGTTTTAAGCCCAACTCCAAATTCAAGGTGCACAGTACCCGGTGGTATCAAGGCACGATATCCTGTTTGTGATGCCAGAAAAAGATATGTCGAGCCCCAGGCTCCGAGGTTCTCGGGTATCAGGCGGCAAGGGGTTAACTGTGTCACGGGGAATGGTGGCCGCGCCTGATCCTGTGTCCTGGGGGACTATTCTTTTACAAAGGGAAGATATTTACAGGGGATTATTTACAGTTTGTTGTCGTGACGCCACCTGCAGTTCCTGGTGAAGTAACACCAGCGCCACCGCAGTACGCTGGAGGTCAGTGGTATCGCGGCTGAGATGGTGTAGTCCTTCGCAGGCAGGACTGGGACCTCCGGGGCAGCAATTCTGTGAATGGGACAAGTTCATAGAAAAGAAGATGCAGCAGAGTCAAGTTCACTTCACTCAGGGTACTTTACTGGAAACTTTAGCAGCATTGGTTACAGCTCTCAGTTCAGTAAGATGTTATAGAGACAAGTAGCTAACAGGTGGCTGCAAGCGGATCCCAGGTGGTATGATAGAACCTTCAGTGTGTGCCTTATCTCCGTCTTTCCTGCTTCCCAGTAATTTGTGTGAAGTCTGATCCCATAAAGCGAACCTGACCTCCTGCTGTCTTTCTCTCTTCGCTGGTAAGCTGTTATGGTTAGACTTTCTCAAGTTAGTCCTTTCCTTCCCCAACTGGCAGAAAATATGGGAAGCAAGGTGTACCACGGTCCGCGCTGCTGAATCCACAAAATCACCTGGAATGCAAGATGTTGTAGCAGTATACTTCTTTATTCCTTCCTACGCGTTTCGGCGCCCTTCCTGGCACCTTCCTCAGGAATATTCCTGAGGAAGGTGCCAGGAAGGGCGCCGAAACGCGTAGGAAGGAATAAAGAAGTATACTGCTATAACATCTTGCATCCCAGGTGATTTTTTGGACTCAGCAGCGAGGACCGTGGTATACCTTGCTTCCCATATTTTCTGGCAGTTTTTCCACGTTGGAGTGGTCGGTGGAGGTCCTGCAGCAGCTGATACTGTGATATGATGTTAAACCAGTTGTGGGTCTCACAACTGGAATAGGTGAGTGTAACTGCATTACACCACTCACATCTGAGTGTCACTAGTGATAGGGCACTATTGCGCCTCTTGTTCCCCCACCTTTTTTGTATTGATTCCTTCCCCAACTGGCTGTCTGCGCCTGGAATAACTTTCCTTCTCCCACTCTCCTGGTCCCTCAGCCAGGAGACCCTCTCCTTGTTCCCTCAGGCTCACTGCCTGACTAACCGACGCCCTTGGAGGCAAAGACCAAAGGCCAGCAGACCTCAGGTCCAAAGACTCTCCTTGTTCCCCCTAGAGGTGGTTTTCTTCCCTCCCGGGTACCTCCCACTATGTGATCTAGTGTGAGGTGTTGGTCTATGGGTTCCACCCACCTTCCTAGAATCTGCTTGCAGCTGGAGCATCTGCACTGCTTTTATGGGTGCAGTACCCCTCTGTGACGCCTGCGTAGCGAGGCGCCACATACACATCACATAGTGTTGAGCACATCACATGAGACACAAGCACTATGTAGGTCTTGTCTTAGTAGCCAAGGTCAACCCCCGTCCAGGTATGGAGAATGGGAAGTCCTGGTGTGTAGGAACCGTGCTAGGCCAGAGCCAGTAGACTAGCCTAGCCAGTGTGAGGGTCTGAGAGGGAGGTCAAAGGCAAGGAGTGAAAAAGACAAAGTAAATGAGCAGACTGGGAGCAGAGGAGCCATACCGGCTCACCCCAGGAAGCAACCCGGACGCTGGAGTCCGTGTCTGCAGGAGAGCATCAAGCCCAGAAGAAAACACCGGTTCGCCGAGGAGATTTCGGTCTCCCGGGCACCCGAAACACAACCAACAGGGGAGCCAGGGACCGCAAGAGAAGCTATAGCAGTAACCCACACAAAGGTTCTCGACACTATGACACGAAAGACAAAGGGGGGGGAGGGAACAAGAGGCGCAATAGTGCCTTATCACTTAGACACTTAAAATACGGTGGTATAAAGGAACCACTCACCTATTTCAGTTGTGCGACCCACAACTGGTATGTAGACATGTAGTGTATTATCCAGATGGCTGCTGCTGGACTCCCACCGACCACTTGCACATGGAATCACACAGTAATATGGGGAAGAAAGCGGTGTCCACCAGTCCGCGCTGCCAAGCTCCACTTATTCCTGAGGAAGGTGCCAGGAGGGCACCGAAACACGTAGGATGCAATAAAGGATTTGGATATACTACATCTACTCGTGAGTTTTTCCTTGGAATAAGTGGAGCTTGGCAGCGCGGACTGGTGGACACCGCTTTCTTCCCCATATTACTGTGTGATGACACTATGACACGGGTGAGAAAGAGAGAGGGAGAGACACAGAGAAGGTTAGGCCTAGTTCTACACAGGTCAGGGGACTTCACCGAGGGAAAAGAGACAAGGAGGCCTTATCAGACACTGTGCAAAGAGAAAAAAGTCCACTCCACCACCTTTATACTCACAAGACTCCCAGGCTACTGGATAAATGGCTTGCATCCATTGACTACAATTGAAAAGAAGAGCTCCGGTGCCACTTGCGGATAATTTCTTTTATTTCTCAAATCTTTAAAACATCACAGATGCCCACAAAGGAGCCCTGGATGCGTTTTGGAGAACTGCGTCTCCTTAATCATCAGTGCATATACAATAAAAAACACACACATATATACTATAGTAAAAACACAGCACTCGTGACATCTAGAATAATTATCAATCCTTAATTAGAATACATTAACTCTTACTTGATCGATTCGATATACACAGAAGAGGACTCTATTTTCATTTCAATTCTATCCTCATATTAATTTCTGCACTCCCATAGGTCAATAAATATAAGCTGTGAGGCACCGCCGGCATGATCCGCATGGCCGGGGTACATCACATGTAGGATCAGAGGATGATCCTGTGCACACTGGCCGGTTTTCCTGTGATGATAATACTGTGTGAACCAACCTGAACACAATGAGGTTTCAAGAGCCTAATGAGCGGCAGTGAGAGTGGGATGAGATCGAGGAGTCCATGAGGAATAGGATGTATTGAGTGAGTGCTGACAACCCGGAACACAGGGAGTTAACCTGAGCTGTGTGAAAGGCTGATTATCAGCAGCTAAGGGGGGTGTGTCCATGTGGGAGTGGCTGGCACGATAAGAGCCGGCCACCTGAGTGATTGATGGAGTCTGGAGGCTGAGATTCTGGAAGCTGAGATTGATCCTGGAAGCTGAGACCAGCCTGAGAGCTGAGCAGAGCCAGTCTGTGTGAGGGACTGGTGAATGCAAGTACATGCCGCCATGATTGAGATGGTGAAGGGAGCAGGCTAGCTCCATGCCGGTGCCGAGGGCCGGGGTCGTGAGCACCTGGTGGGGAAGCCGTGGCTGAACCCAGTGGAGACTGGTCCGGGCGTGGTTCCCTACACGTCCGGGAAAGGAGCCTTGGGGGACGCTTGGTGGACCCGTTATACAGGTAGCGAGACCCGGATCCGTGCCCGGTAAGACAGCGGTTCCCGTGTAACGGAGTGAGATTGATGCCAGGCGGGCATAGACCGCCTTTAGGTCCGAGTCAGAGTGCTCAGTTAAAGGACCTGATGAATCTGAACGTGTTTAAACTATGTGTATTAGGGCTTAGGTAATGGCCCGGAATGAGAGATGATGACCTATGTAAGACCCATGTATAATCATGTGGAGAGACAGTGACCCAGCTGGTATGGATGATGTTGGAGGCGTTCCGTCCTTGGGACGAGAGGGAGGCTTGCCCTGCTGCATGCAGAGGGTACCTGATCCCTCAACCACGACCTTTAATGGTGTGGGTGTGCCTGTGGCCAGAGACAGGGGTCACGAAGGCTCCTAGAAGGGTACCATGGCTGATCCGTTAGGGTGCTGCTCAGACGCAGGGTACAGTCGTCGACCTGGAGACCTGCCATGAGATGAGATGGAGGTTTGGTGGCGACTAGACACCGTACCGTGGGGAGTAGGCCACGGTGACGCATGGGTAGCCTAGATTCTACGGTTGACCAGGTCCCTGTTATGGTCATGGAGGGGCCACAGTCCATGGATGTGGGCTGTGAGCAGGTGTGTGATCCATGGACGTTTGAATGATGGATCACATACGGTGTGTAAGGACCCGGTCAGGCAGGATTCCTGACTAGGGGTGAATGTATATCATCATGCTGGGGTGACTAAAGCCAGGCGGCAGGTACCGCCATTGGGACCCACAGGGCCCGTTGAGGCGTATGTAACGAAGGTCAGAAGCAGGGGTTAGAAGGGCTCCCGTACTGGGTAACGCGTGGTTAGGCCGGAGGCCGCAGCCCCACGGGTTACTAGGGTTTGCCAATCCCTGTTATGAACCCGGAAGGGTCATCATCGTACTGTAACTTATGTATAGTGTAAGTAGGCCGGAGGCCGTAGCCACCATGGGAGCTATTAGTAGAGCTCCAATGGGGACAGAGATGGCTAAAGGTCCCGGGTTACTATAAAACGTTATGTGCAATATAAGTGTTATGTGATGTTAAATGTAAATGTATGGTGTATTTATGATGTAAAGTGTTGTTAATCAATGTGCTATGTGTCAAACATGCTACCCGGGTTATGTGATTAATATGTGAAAATAAACGGGTAGACATTGGTTAACCTTATAAACACGTGTTCTTGTCGTTTTGCAAGCGGGTTCCTCGGTTGCTACCTCACAAAGCTTATTACAAAAAAGTGTATATATGCAAGATTAACCAAACAATCTGGTCTGAAATATGAACCAGTCGATAATATCAAACTGCAAAAATGATAAAATTCTTGTTGTGATTATTAGTTTCAAATATCTATTATATAATCGCGAATCGGAAAAGCGCCCCTTCACGCGCACTTTCCGATGTCGTCATGTGGATACGAATTTAACATTGGGCGCGAAGCGCCCGATGTCGCGCGAGCAATGGCCGTTAGGCCATTGCGAGTCGCTGGCCCAGGGCGAGCAATGGCCGCGAAGCGGCCATTGCGAGCCGCTGAACCCAAATTCGCTCCACAGGCCCGGCCACAACTTAAGCGAGTTACCGCTCAGGTAGCGCGAGCAATGGCCGCCAGGCCATTGCGAGTCGCTGCCTGAGCCGCAACTCGCTCCCCGGGGACCATGCGAGTCGCTGCCTACGCCGCAACTCGCTGGCCCGGGGAACATGGAGCGGAGGCGGCATAGCCGCCTCCGCTCCACGCTACAGTCTAATCCAGGCCCCCCATGTCCTCACACCCGCCCCCCCAGGTCCGCACACCCGACACCCCCGGCCCGCACACCCGACACCCCCGGTCCGCACACCCGACACCCCCGGTCCGCACACCCGACACCCCCAGGTCCGCACACCCGACACCCCCGGTCCGCACACCCGCCCCCCCAGGTTCGCACACCCGCCCCCCCAGGTCCGCACACCCGCCCCCCCAGGTCCGCACACCCGCCCCCCCAGGTCCGCACACCCGCCCCCCCCGGTCCGCACACCCGCCCCCCCCGGTCCGCACACCCGCCCCCCCCGGTCCGCACACCCGCCCCCCCCGGTCCGCACACCCGCCCCCCCAGGTCCGCACACCCGCCCCCCCAGGTCCGCACACCCGCCCCCCCAGGTCAGCACACCCGACACCCCCGGTCAGCACACCCGACATCCCCGGTCAGCACACCCGACACCCCCGCTCCAAACACCCGACACCCCCGGTCCAAACACCCGACACCCCCGGTCCAAACACCCGACACCCCCGGTCCAAACACCCGACACCCCCGGTCCAAACACCCGACACCCCCGGTCCAAACACCCGACACCCCCGGTCCAAACACCCGACACCCCCGGTCCAAACACCCGACACCCCCGGTCCAAACACCCGACACCCCCGGTCCAAACACCCGACACCCCCGGTCCAAACACCCGACACCCCCGCTCCGCACACCCGCCCCCCCAGGTCAGCACACCCGCCCCCCAGGTCAGCACACCCGACACCCCCGGTCCAAACACCCGACACCCCCGGTCCGCACACCCGACACCCCCGGTCCGCACACCCGCCCCCCCCAGGTCCGCACACCCGCCCCCCCAGGTCAGCACACCCGCCCCCCCAGGTCAGCACACCCGCCCCCCCAGGTCAGCACACCCGCCCCCCCAGGTCAGCACACCCGCCCCCCCAGGTCAGCACACCCGCCCCCCCAGGTCAGCACACCCGCCCCCCCGGTCCGCACACCCGACACCCCCGGTCCGCACACCCGCCCCCCCAGGTCCGCACACCCGCCCCCCCAGGTCCGCACACCCGCCCCCCCAGGTCCGCACACCCGACACCCCCGGTCAGCACACCCGACACCCCCGGTCCGCACACCCGCCCCCCAGGTCCGCACACCACCCCAGGTCCGCACACCCACCCCCGGTCCGCACACCCACCCCCGGTCCGCACACCCACCCCCGGTCAGCCCCCGCCGATAGCCCCTAAGCCCCGCCGCCTACCCCCTAAGCTCCCGCCGCTGTCCCCTGTCCCTGTCGCTAATACCTACGGCCCTACACTCGAAGCCCCCGCCGTCCCCTAACCTAACCCCCGTCGTATCACTTACATGCCTTCTTACTCATCTGATCGTCCGTCCGATCCTCCGTCCGGCCAGCCGTCCTCTTCTTCCGGCCCCGAGGGTCTTCTGTCTTCTGTCCGCCATCTTCTGTCTTCTGGACGCCATCTTCCGCCTCCGACGTCCTCTGCCTTCTCATCTCATTGAGATACAATGCACGAAAAATCCGCCATTGTAACTCAATGGGATGTGAGGGCCTCTTCTGATTGGTTGGTGTATACTGCCGTCAGCCAATCAGAAGAGCCCCTCAACAGTTCTCATTCAGGTCCGCCTTTTTTTCCCCATTCACTTACATTAGCGGTGTCTCGGCGATTTCAGAGCCGCCCGCCTGGTTCTATTTGTCGGCCATAAAATCGCGGATACACCGCTAATGCATGTCTATGGGATTTTCAAAAATGGCGCCGCGATTCTGATTCGTCGCTGTCTGCTAACGCCGACCAATCAGAAATCGCGGCGCCATTTTTAAAAATCCCATAGACATGCATTAGCGGTGTATCCGCGATTTTACGGCCGACAAATAGAACCAGGTAGCCGGCCATAAAATCGCGGACACACCGCTAATGCATTCCTATGGCATTTTTAAAAATGGCGCCGCGATTCTGATTGGTCGTTGTCTGCTAACGCCGACCAATCAGAAATCGCGGCAACATTTTTAAAAATCCCATACACATGCATTAGCGGTGTGTCTGCGATTTTACGGCCGACAAATAGAACCAGGTGGCCGGCCATAAAATCGCCGACACACCGCTAATGTATGTCAATGGTAAAAAAAAAAGGCGGACCAGAAAGAGAACTGTCTGTCACTTTAAATAAATAATAAATTAAATAATAAATAAAATAATTTAAAAATCATTAAAAAATAATAAAAAATAATAATAAAAAAATAATAAAAAATTACATAAAAATAATAATAAAAAAATTAAAGATATGTGTGTCACTTAAAATAAAAAATAAATTAAATAATAAATAAAATAATTTAAAAATCATTAAAAAATAAGAAAAAATAATAATAAAAAAATAATAAAAAATTAAATAAAAATAATAATAAAAAAATTAAAGATATGTGTGTCACTTAAAATAAAAAATAAATTAAATAATAAATAAAATAATTTAAAAATAATTACAAAATAATAAAAAATTAATAATAAAAAAATAAATAATAATAATTAAAAAATAAAAAAAAAATTATAAAAAATTACAAAAAATAATAATTAAAAAAAAAATGGTAATAATAATTATATTACTGCTAATAATAATGATATTAATGCTAATAATTATCCTATTAATGCTAATAATAATACTAATAATGCTAATAATTATGCTATTAATGCTAATAATAATGATAATAATGCTAATAATAATGCTAATAATACTAATAATAATGCTATTAATGCTAATAATAATGCTAATAATGCTAATAATTATGCTATTAATGCTAATAATAATGCTATATAATGCTAATAATTATGCTATTAATGTTAATAATTATGCTATTAATGCTAATAATAATGCTAATAATGCTAATAATTATGCTATTAATGCTAATAATTATGCTATTAATGCTAATAATAATGCTAATAATGCTAATAATTATGCTATTAATGCTAATAATAATATTACTATAATTAATGCTAATAATTATGCTAATAATGCTAATAATTTATGCTATTAATGCTAATAATAATGCTATTAATGCTAATAATAATGCTAATAATGCTAATAATTATGCTATTAATGCTAATAATAATGCTAATAATACTAATAATAATGCTATTAATGCTAATAATAATGATAATAATGCTAATAATAATGCTAATAATGCTAATAATTATGCTATTAATGCTAATAATAATGCTATTAATGCTAATAATAATGCTAATAATGCTAATAATTATGCTATTAATGCTAATAATAATGCTAATAATACTAATAATAATGCTATTAATGCTAATAATAATGATAATAATGCTAATAATAATGCTAATAATGCTAATAATTATGCTATTAATGCTAATAATAATGATAATAATGCTAATAATAATGCTAATAATGCTAATAATTATGCTATTAATGCTAATAATAATGCTATTAATGCTAATAATAATGCTAATAATGCTAATAATTATGCTATTAATGCTAATAATAATGCTAATAATATAATAATAATGCTATTAATGCTAATAATAATGCTAATAATGCTAATAATTATGCTATTAATGCTAATAATAATGCTAATAATGCTAATAATTATGCTATTAATGTTAATAATTATGCTATTAATGCTAATAATAATGCTAATAATGCTAATAATAATGCTAATAATGCTAATAATTATGCTATTAATGCTATATAATAATAATTATATGCTAATAATAATGCTATTAATGCTATTAATTCTAATAATAATGCTATTAATGCTATTAATAATGTTATTAATGCTATTATTAATGCTAATAATGCTATTATTAATGCTATTAATGCTAATAATAATGCTATTAATGCTAATAATAATGCTATTAATGCTATTAATAATGTTATTAATGCTATTATTAATGCTAATAATGCTATTATTAATGCTATTAATGCTAATAATAATGCTATTAATGCTAATAATAATGCTATTAATGCTATTAATAATGTTATTAATGCTATTATTAATGCTAATAATGCTATTATTAATGCTATTAATGCTAATAATAATGCTATTAATGCTATTAATAATGCTATTAATGCTATTAATAATGTTATTAATGCTATTATTAATGCTAATAATGCTAATAATAATGCTATTAATGCTATTAATAATGCTATTAATGCTATTAATTATGCTATTAATGCTATTAATGCTAATATTTATCCTATTTATGCTATTAATAATGCTATTAATGCTAATAATAATGCTATTAATGCTATTAATAATGTTATTAATGCTATTAATAATGCTAATAATGCTATTATTAATGCTAATAATGTTAGTATTAATGCTATCAATGCTAATAATAATGCTATTAATGCTATTAATAATGCTATTAATGCTATTAATGCTAATATTTATCCTATTCATGCTATTAATAATGCTATTAATGCTAATAAGAATGCTATTAATGCTATTAATAATGTTATTAATGCTATTATTAATGCTAATAATGTTATTATTAATGCTATTAATGCTAATAATAATGCTATTAATGCTATTAATAATGCTATTAATGCTATTATTAATGCTAATAATGCTATTATTAATGCTATTAATGCTAATAATAATGCTATGAATGCTATTAATAATGTTATTAATGCTATTATTAATGCTAATAATGCTATTAATAATGCTATTAATGCTAATAATGCTATTAATACTGTTATTAATGCTCATAATACTGCTAATAATGCTATTAATACTGCTATTACTGCTAATAATAATGCTATGGCTTATATTATTGCTATTGATAATGCGATTATTATTTAAAAATCTTTAAAAAAACAATAAACATATTTTAGATACCCGATGCATTAGCATCAGGCTAACAGCTATAACTACTATAATCAAATTAATGCACGTTCTAGAATCCCGATGCATTTGCATCGGGCTCACAGCTAGTCTATTATATAATCACGAATGGGTTTTTTGCCCCTTTTGAGTCCGCTCGCGCTGCGAGTCAGCGTGGTCATGTGGATACCCCCGAAGCATTGGCCGCGCAGCGGCCATTGCGAGCAGTTCTAAGGCGACTCGCTATGCCCGCTCAGCGGGCATGGCGAGTCGCCTTAGCAGCGCGAAGCATTGGCCGCGAAGCGGCCATTGCGAGTCAGAGACTCGCTCTGCTAGAATCCCGATGCATGTGCATCGGGCACCCAGCTAGTGTTAATATAAAAGGGCTCACTACAAAATGTACACATATATGATGATAAAAGTGAACAAGAAAAAAACATATGAGGTCATACAGTATAAACCCATACAATAGAAATTAATGTTTGAGCTTTGGTAAAAAAGGGGAGATTACATGAAAATCCTATGTGGAATTCTCATTCATGCGGTTAGAACTATTAGGGAACAGAATCAGTAAAAATACATTAGATTAGTTCTGTAATTCAAACCCAATGGTATACGTGTATCCAACTGCATTATCCATATTTTTTCCCTATTATGGATTAACCGCTCCCAATTTCCCCCAATTAAGGGCAGGGTACCGTCTTTATACCCTTTATTCTCAAAGAGCGAAGGTTTACCGCATGCACATCTCTAAAGATACCGTTACATGAGGCAACGTTGCTGCGTTGTTGCCGGCAACTTCACTGGAGCGCGCACGTTTTTGGCACTTTTCCAAGATTGCCTTGGAGATGTCACACGCAGAAATATCGTAGGCAATGCAACTATGATGTTGAAAGCAACTTTCGTTCGCTGGGTTTTGTTCAACCCACCGACTGATCCTTATCAATGCAGTGAATAGGAGAAGTTGCTTTCAACATCGCTATTGCGGTGTCACACAGAGCAATACTAGCAGATCGCCTGAACAACATTGTCAGGATTCAGAACATGTTCATAAACCTGGCAACTTCGCTGAAGCAACTTATCGCCGTTGAATCGCCCTGTCACACGTTGCAACGCACTAGCGATGTCAACGGCAACAGCGATGCCTACATCACTTTTGGGCGATGTTGCCAGCAACATTCCCTTGTGTAATGGTACCTTAAGATGTTTAGATAGCCCTGACATTCCTGTACGAACAGATTTAGAACTGGGATTTGCAGCAGTTAAATGTTCTGACGTTCTTTTTCTTAAAGCTCGCGTGGTGCAACCAACACTGCAATAATGGAAATTTTATTTATCCTACGTGATTCGGAGCGTACCTTGCTCCTTCCACAGGGATTACATACCCTGTATGTAACCCGGAGGAAGGAGCAAGGTACGCTCTGAAACTCGTAGGTATATAAAAGCTGCATCATTGCCAAAGACCTCGTGAGTCCAGTCATTTCTGCAGCAGCGCGGATCGCCAGCACTTTGTCCATCCGGTCCAGTTCTTGTGTGGATCCTGCAGCAGCTGTACAAGCACAGATACTGGTTGTGGATCAATCAACCATATCAGGTGAGCACTTTTTAAAAAGGGATTTGCACCCTCTTTTATCATAAGATAAGACCCTATATGCCCTTGTCTCTCACTACTATAGATATTGAAGTGATTGGTAAATTGGCAGTGCAGACCCGATCCACATAGTGTTAGGCTGGGGTTACACATAGAAATCCGTTTTTGGAAGTCATTTTCATCACCAATCCGTTTTTTATAGGGTGCTTTTTGTGTCTCCTGCACTCCTGAACGTTTTTGGACTTTTCATTAAAAAAACGCATGCGCGAACGCATGCGCAAACGCAAGTGCCAAATATGGCATGCGTTCGCGCATGCGTTTCCCATAGGGCCCTATGTTAAAAAAAACGCATAAAAACGCATGCGTTTTTTAACTGATGCCAAAAACGCTGTTTACTGCGTTTTTGGCTCAAAAACGGACAGGGCAATGTTTTGAGCTCCAGAGAAAAACGCACAGGGTGTTTATTACACCCAATGCGTTTTTCTGTCAGTTTTTGGACTTAGAAAAAAAAAATGACAAAACTGAAGCCAAAAACTGACTGAGGGCTTATGTGTAACCCCAGCCTTACTCCCAAGAAGTGAAATGATGATATGGTGTCGGGCATCAATAGGCCTTAGATGGCAGGATTACCAGACAATGGTCGAGCCCGTGTACTCAGAGAGTAGGCCCACAATCCTGACAGCCAGGGGGGTAGTTGATGTACACAAGGATAGGGTATCTGTACGAGTGTTAAATTGTAGAGAGAAGTAAGTCAAACTGCCCAGATATGCTACCATTGCCAAGCGGTTCACTGTAAATATCAAGTCAATCCAGGTAGTGGAACACTTGACTCCACCAAGCCCGGTGGAGGACTACAGCTCCAAGAGACAGCTAAAGGACTGGTGTCAGCAGCTGCAAGTAGGCACTGATTCCACTCCTTCTCACCAAAAGCACAGAGTTTATCGGGTAGTACAGGAGTATGAACGGGTCTTCGTAAGCATCCACTAGATTTTGGGCGGATAAAAGGGGTACATTATCATATACCCACAGGAAACCATCCACCCATAAAAGAGAGATATAGGCCTGTACCACCAACTCACTATCAGTGTGCCTAGGAAATATTACAGGACATGAAGGAGGCTGGGGTTATCAGAGTTAGTTGTAGCCCCTAGACAGCTCCACTGGTCCTAGTTAGAAAGAAAGATGGCACAATGAGGATGTGTGTTGATTACAGACAAATAAATTGCATAACACATAAAGATGCTTACCCGTTACCCCGCATAGAAGAGTCACTTGCTGCACTGAAGGCTGCTAATTACTTTTCCACCTTAGATCTTACTAGTGGATATTGGCAGGTCTACGTGGCAGAAGAAGACCAGGAGAAGATCGGGAGAAGCCCACATTCACAACACCAATGGGCCTGTGTGAATTTCACAGCATTCGGACTCTGCAATGCACCCGAAACGTTCCAAAGACTGATGGAGTGTTGCCTGTGGCACCGAAACTTTGAGACCATGTTTCCCTACCTGGATGATGTCATAGTGTACTTCAAAACCTATGAACAACATCTGAAACACCTGGCAGAGGAATTTGAAGCATTGTCAAATTTTGGGATGAAGTTGAAGCCATCAAAGTGCCATTTGCTGAAACCAAAAGTTCAGTGTCTAGGGCATGTGGTCAGCGAAGAAGGAGTGGCACCAGACCCTGAAAAGATAACCGTAATTAAGGACTGGCCAAGACCAACAACTGTCAGAGAGGTACGTCAGTTCTTGGGTCTGGTAGGATACTACCGGAGATTCATAAAGGGCTACACGAAGATTGCAGCGCCTTTACAAGATCTTCTGGTAGGCCAGACCAAGAAGAGCAAGACCTCGGGTCCTCTGTTTGAATGGAGTGGGAAAGAAGAGAACTCTTTCAGGCAGATGAAGTGGACCCTGACTGCCGAAGAAATCCTGGCCTATCCTGACTACAACTTACCGTTCGTGCTTTACACTGATGCCAGCAACGTGGGATTGGGAGCTGTCTTGTGACAGGTGCAGAAGAGCAAATAACGTGTAATTGCCTACTCAAGCCGGAAGCTCCATCCTACCGAGAGGAACCCAGAGAACTACAGCTCATTCAAGTTGGAATTCCTGGCCCTGGTCTGGGCTATCACCGAACAGTTCAAGCACTACCTGGTGGCTGCAAAGTTCACTGTTTTCACGGACAACAATCCACTTAAGCACCTGGATTCTGCGAAGTTGGGTGCACTAGAGCAACGCTGGATGGCCTAGTTGTCAAACTATAGGAAAGAAAAGTAAGGCAAAAGTGGGAGCAACACCCAATAATAAATCATTCATAGCAAAAATATATGCTTACAAAATTTTAATTTTATTCACTACACGCAGAAATTTTAAAAATATTTAAAAGGCAAATGGGCCACCAGACAGAGGACAGCGATTGATATGATATATTGGCCAATTGGAAATAACAAATGGACATAGGAATACAGAAAACAATCCAATAATGGAGTGGTAGTAAATACAGTGGTAAAAAACAAAACCAGATGAATACAGCAAATGCGAAAACCTAAAGAGAGTGCCAGAGACTTTGCCTTGAATCTGCAGGAAGCACTCAAAGCCCTTAAACTGGCAGAACCTGCTTTAGCCCCGGGAGCTGATAAAATGCTACTTGACCAATTCATAGAGGGCCTCCTATCCCCTTCCCACAGAGGGCAGCTGAGTATGATCCTGCTACAGAACCCTGACATGACATTTGCTGAGCTGAAAGATAGAGCTATTCATCTGCAGCAGCTAGAAGAGCCCCAGGCCTTGCAGCAGCACCTCAGCAACCGGCAGCGCCAGCGACATCTGCCATGTCAGCAACTGCTGCTGAAACTGGGGAGCTAATTTCTAATGCGACCCTCAATCAAAAGCTAGATGCCCTGACAGACATCATGATCTCTATGGCCAAAGTCATCAAGGAGCTACAAGAAGTCAAGCCTGCACCCAAGATCCAGTTGGCGACCCACAGAGAGGATGTCCCATGGATGAGGCCCAGAAGATACCCAGCAGCAAGAGGAGGACCCAGCGATCGCTATCAACCGGATGGACAGCCCATTTGACGCCGTTGCCAGAAACCAGGTCATCTTGCCCGGGAGTGTCCTTTAAGCGACGATTCCCTGGGCAGGCGGGCCACTCCCCAGGAATGAACACTCAAGGTCCCACAGCCTGGTTTGACAGATTCGTGGGAGGACAGCCGGTAATCCCTATCGTGTTGGATGGCATTACATTTAGTGCCTTGTTGGATACCGGGTCCCAGGTAACATCAATCCCACATGTTTTCTATAAAAAGTACTGGGTTGATTCAGATATTACTAGTGCACCAACTGACTTTAACATGGACATATAGGCTAGTAATGGACAATTAATGCCACAGGTTGGGTTCAGAGAAATGACCATTCAGATTGGGAAGGTAGAATTGCAGAACCAGGGTGTTATAATCATAGATGTTAACCGGCGAGACCGTGTTTATATTGTTTGAAAGATGTTTCTCAATCCAGGAGTACTGAATTTAACTAGGAGGGAATGTGGAACCCCTGGTGCAGGGACGGATTTCCACATCAGGTAAACTTACACTCCACACCTTCCACCCCAGACCTGAAGGGGGAGCTCTACTTGCTGACTTCAGGCAAGGTCCCCTATAAATTCAGGCCCGGGGGCAGAGTTAGGCAGTTCAGTACAGAGCAGTTCTGAGGAAGACACCTGGTGAATGGAGCCGCGCTAGGTCCATGCCAGAGGGAAGCCTAGCCAGCGTGTGAGGGACCCAAGATTGAGGGTCGGTGGCAAGGCGCACCAGAGAGGTGAAGAAGGACCCAGTCAAGTTCACCCCAAAGGAGAAAACGAGACAACCCGGACACCGGAGTCCGAGTCTGCTCGGGTTCAGTCAGCCCAGCAGAGAAGACCGGAGGGCCAGGGATACTTCAGTCTCCTGGTGCAGCACTTGTAGCGCAGCCGCCAACAGAGCCAGGGGCCACAGAGGAGTTAGCGGTGCCCAGCACGAAGACTCTCATTGCCTGCTATACAAGTGAGGGACACAGGAGAGGTCAGGGCCAGGTTTCCGACAGGCCAGGACTAGAGCCCACACAGTAAAAAGGAGGCCTCACAACTCATCGGGTGTGGAAATCTTGAACTGCCACCCGACCATCTGGACTGTACCCTGGACATTACTTTGCAACATCAACAGTAAAAGGTACGGAAACAAACTCCCAGCTTGTGTGTGTCTGTTATTCCGGTCTCTGATCCTGTCCTCATCATAGACTGTTTGCCAGCGCCTCTACCTGCAGAGCCGCCTCCCTGTGTAAATTGATATTCTCCACCACTGCCCTGGAAACCCGGCTCCACCTACGGGGAGCGTTACCAACTAGCTGCCTCATCATCACCCTGGAGGTCTGTAAGCAGCGCCGATATTATTACCGGGAACCGTAGGTGGCGACAAGATACATTATCTCTTGTAAATAAACCCCCTTTTTAAAAGCGTCTCCAGGGCATGGAACCGGGCATTGGCCGCCCGTGACACAACAAACTCCCCGGTCCAGGGGCGGACACTCTAATATATATGGCAACCAATCACACTGGTATAGATTCTGGGACGCAGTTTGACTGCAACAACCAATCACAGATGTAGTCACAGAGAGTGGGCATCTGTGATTGTCCTTCATGAAGCCTATTGAGCGGGTCCGGAAGCAAGTGTAACAACAGCAGGATTCTGGTAAACCCTATCTATCCATCTGTATGGTAGCAGTTTTTTTCTTGCACCCATAGATTTGTATTGACAAGTCGATTCCAGGACTCGCTGATAATTGTAACATGCTGCTGTTTCATAAGTCTGAGTTGTGCTGTGGAAACACTTGCAGATATGAGATGACTCATTTAATAACATTGGTCCATGTGCAATGCGATAATTTTATCAAACTGTATGGATCGATTTTACCTTTTAGGTAACCAACCAGCAGGATTTAGGGCTAAAAAGTGAAGCTGGTGCCTTACAGGTAATGGGATACTGAGTGCAATTATAGCTTTACTTCAATGATTACATCTATGATTGCAGAGAAAACTGTTATCAAGCACTGTGAAAACAGTGCAGCATATTAGCATAAGTGCAGCACAGGGAGTTTGGGTTTCCTTTTATTACTCCCCTATGGGCTCTTAGTCAAACCAGAACCAGGGTGCTATAATCATAGATGTTAACCGGTGAGACCGTGAGCCAGTGATGCTGCTGGGAATGAATGTAATTGAGAAATGTTTTTCAGAAGTGTTAAGTGTTTTGCAGCAAATCGCCGAGACTGCCGAAACCGGACAACAGAGGCTTCTGCACAAAGAGATCAAAGCCCTGATGTTGAAGCAGCAGGTAGAAATCTCCAGAGGTGAGATCGGCAGTGTACGAGTAAATGATCCAATACCCATTGTAATACCTCCCAAAACTGAAATGTTGGTCTGGTGTAGAGCCGCAATAGGCATTAAAGGGCGAGACTATCAAGCCCTGGTAGAACCCGTGTACTCAGACAGTAGACCCACCATACTCACAGCTAGAGGAGTGGTTGAGGTACACCGGGGAAGAGTGCCATTATGCCTATTAAACTGTGGAGAGGATGAGATCATATTAACAAAGTATCCTACCATTGCTAAGTAGTACACGGTTGATAACAATAACATCACAGCCGTAGAGCCCTTGAATCCGTCAAGTTAGGTGGATGACAATAGCTCAGGAGAGAAGCTGGAGGATTGGTGCCAAAAGCTACATGTAGGTACCAGTTCTACACCTCCCCGTCACAAGCATGGAGTATACCGGGTAGTGAAAGAATATGAGCAAATATTCAGCAAACACCCGTTAGACTTTGGGCAAATTAAAGGGGTAGAGCACACTATACCCACAGGTAACCTTCAGCCTATAAAAGAGAGGTATAGACCATTACCACCCGCTCACTACCGAACCACCAAGGACATGCTCAAAGAAATGAAATCTGCAGGGTTAATAAGAGACAGTTGAAGCCCCTGGGCAGCACCTCTAGTGTTAGTTAAAAAGAAGGATGGGACCATGAGAATGTGCGTAGATTACAGGCAGATTAACCACATCACACATAAGGACGCATACCCATTACCTAGGAATGAGGAGTCATTAGCTGCATTAAAATCTGCTAACTACTTTTCCACCCTTGATCTGACTAGTGGGTACTGGCAGGTTCCTGTGGCCGAGGCTGACAAGGAGAAGACAGCGTTTACTATGCCGATGGGCCTCGGTGAGTTCAATTGTATGCCGTTTGGACTCTGCAACGCACCCGGGACCTTCCAACATCTGATGGAGAGCTGCCTAGGACATAAGAACTTTGAAACTGTCCTCCTGCACCAAGATGACGTCATAGTCTATTCCAAGACATATGAGCAATATCTGCAAGACCTGGCAGAAGTGTTCGAAGCTTTGTCTAAATATGGCATGAAAATCAAGCCATCCAAATGTCACCTTCTCAAACCAAAGGTACAGTACCTGGGACATGTCGTGAGTTCAGAGGGAGTAGCACCGGATCCTGATGAAGTCACAGTAAAACGGGATTGGCCAAGACCTACAAACGTGAAAAAAGTGAGGCAATTCCTGGGCCTGGTAGGCTTTTATAGAAGATTTATCAGAGGATTCACAGCTCCCCTGCAAGCCATCCTGGTAGGACAGTCAAGAAAGTCTACAACCCGTAATCCTCCTTTCCAGTGGAGTGAAGAGAAGGAAGATTCCTTCAACAAGCTGAAATGTGCATTGACGGGAGAAGAGATCCTGGCATACCCTGATTACCATCAACCGTTCATTCTATACACGGATTCCAGCAATGTGGGACTGGGAGCAGTATTATCACAGAAGCAAGGAGGCAAAGGGAGAGTTATTGCTTTTGCAAGCACGAAGCTCCGGCCTACACAAAGAAATCCCAAGAACTACAGCTCCTTTAAGTTACAACTACTGGCAGTAGTTTGGGCTGTAACGGAACGTTTCAAGCACTATTTGGCAGCTGCAGAATTCACCATCTACACGGATAACAACCCGTTGACTCACCTGGATACAGCAAAATTAGGTGCATTGGAGCAGCGATGGATAGCCCCGCTGTCTAATTACAACTTTTTCATCAAATATCGGGCAGGCCATAAGAACGGGAATGCAGATGCCTTATCCCGGATGCCACACCTGAAAGACGTGGAAGAGGAACCGGAAGCGTTGGAAGAGATTGAACAACCGGCCTTTCATCGTTCAAAGGAAGAAAAGTATCAACCCGTCATCTACCAAAGAGAGCAAATAGTAAATCTTAACCCGTTAAGACACCATGGATGGGCTGATACCCAAGATTCTGATCCAGCTGTGAAGCTAGTGAAAGAACTGCTTACACAACACCAGAATGCCCCAGCTGAGACCCAACAACTCTGGAAAGAACGAGGCAAGTTGTTCCTGTATCAATGGAAGCTCTGGAGAAGGCATACCAATCCCAAAACACATGAACTGGTATGGCAGATAATCGTACCCAAGCGAGACGTCAGAATGGTCTTAGAAGCCTACCACGACGGTGCAGGTCATTTCGGATGGAAGAAGTTAGAAGCAATCCTGAGAGAGAGATTCTATTGGGTTGGCATGAGAAGATCCATTGAATTATGGTGCAGAAGATGTGCCGCATGGAACCTCAGAAGGAAAGATCCACAAGAAGCTCCGCTTCAACCTATAGTAACCAAACAGCCACTTGAGCTAGTCACGTTAGACCACGTCAAGTTGTCACCAAGCCGGTCAGGCTATGTTTATGCCTTAACCATCGTGGACCATTACTCACGCTTCTTAGTGGTGGTACCCGTCAAAGCAAAAGCATTCCAGATGCACGTCTGTAGACTGCATGGTTACCCAGAACAAGTCCTTGCAGACCAAGATCCAGCTTTTGAATCAGAATTATTCAAGGAATTCTGCAATATGTACAGTTGTAAGAAGATCCACACAACAACGTACCATCCCCAAACAAATGGCTTATGCGAGAAGATGAACCATATTGTAATTGAACTGTTGAAGACCTTACCAGAATCAGAAAGAAACCAGTGGCCAGATAAATTACCCGACTTAGTAGACTTATACAACCATGTTCCAGTGAGTTCTACAAACTGCACTCCAGATTACCTTATGCGTGCAAGACCCGATAAGCTACCAATTGATTTAGAAATGGGAATCGTAAAACCAGATACAGAAGTGGAAGAATCAGATTGGGATACCAAACGTCAGAAACAGTATCAACAAGTACAAGAATGCGTAGAGAGAAACCTACAGCAAGCTAGAGCAAGACAAGAGAAAACCTTTAACAGACATGCTCAAGCAATGCCATTACAACCTGGTGACCAAGTTCTCAAGAGAAAGAGACGCTCTAACAAATTGGATAATTAGTGGGAAACCATCCCATATACAGTCTTACCATCTAACCTAGACAATGTTAAAACCTGTTTGATAAGTAAAGATGAGGGAAGAACTTCAGCAATTGTATCCCGAGATCAGCTCAAATTGTGTCCTGAAACCCTGAAGACACCTGAAGTAACAGAACCCGTGCAGGTCCAACCTATTAAAGAGAAAGAAAAAGAAGATGAAGTATTCCACATGGTACTAGGAGATTTCCCTAAAACATGGCCAAATTACTACGGAGCAGTTGTAGTACCAATGATTGCATTCCCTTCAATGGTGGAACCAACACCAGAACCTGTGTTACCAGAACCCATGTTACCAGAACCCGCGTTACCAGAAGAAGACCCAAGACTTGAAGAACTGGAAGTAGAATTCGAAGAGGAAGAACCAATTCCTGGTCCTAGTGAACTTGCCAGTCCTGCAGTCAGATCCCCACTTGCCATAGTACCACGCACCCCAAATAGGTACACGTCCACTCACACTATCAGGCTAAGTCCACCAACATTGCGCAGATCAGAGCGTAGTACGCAAGGTCAGTTACCAGCTAAGTACAAAGATTAGAATGTCATTAACTGTGTAATGTAAATATGCTGTTTGAATATAAATTGAACCCGGTGAACAAATGTAGATAGTTATTGCAACGTTAAAAAGCCCAGTACTTACAGAGACTATCCTGTATGAACTTTGAACTTTTCTTATTTACTTATGGACCATATAAACCACGGACTGGTTGTGGTAAGAACTCTCTTGTATATACTTATCAGCTCGGAGGCAATAGACTAAACCCCCGGAAAGACTGCTTTTTGAATTTTTGGACTCTTTTTGAAACTTTAGTGATTTTTGTACTTTTTACTTTTAAGTCTCTGTCAATATTAATTGTGTTAACTGTTTGTTTACTGGTTTTTCCACAGTCCTGGAGTACTGTAATTAACTAAGGGGGAATGTGGCACCCCATGGGTTAATGTGCCACAGTAACATCACACAGGTTCCCACCCCACAACACACTGACCTACACTAGCACCTCTGGGCCAGGAGGGGGAGCACAACCTGCTCTCTTATATACTTCAGATCCACAGGAAGTAGTTAGTTTCAGTTCCTGGGAGAACTGAGAAAGGCTGTAGTGTCAAAGAAGCTGTGCCAATCTTCTCTACAGTCTGCTCACTGATTCCAGGCCTAGCTAGGGTCTGAGGAGAGGAGAACTAAAGGACAGAGAAACACATCTGGGAGCTTGAGTGCCATCACCACTCGCCCCAGAGAAGCACACAGAATGGACACCGGATCCGACACTGTGTTTGACACACACAGCATGGTGAATCCAGGAGTAGTGGAGTCTCTAGACCACCACAGTACCAGAGCAAAGCAACACGGCGAGGTCAGCACTAGCCAAGTGGTACCAGCAGAAAGAGAGAGAGTGAAACAGTGCCAGCAGCTAAGCTAGAGGCAGTGGCAGGACACACACACACAGTGCAGCACGAAGAAACTGAGGACCCGGACAGGGTGGGAGAAACTCGGCCCCAGTACAGACTCCGTGGACTATAACCTGCAACAACATCGCAGTAAAGCTTTGGAAACTACAGAAAACGTGAGTGTGTGTTCCTTCACCCGTCTCCACTATTCGCACCCTTATCACATCCACCATAGACTATAACAACCACTGCCCCGGGGACCTTGCTTCTACCTACGGAGAGCAGTACCATCTAAGCTGCCTAACATCATTCCTGGAGGTTCTGCAGCAGCGGTGGTCCCCCATACTGACCACACACCGTGGGTGGCGTCACGATAAACTCTATCCCCTGTACATACTACCCTTTTACTTGCCAGGGCCCGGGACACGGTCCGGATCAGGACCTCCGTGACATTCCCCATAGCAACGCGGTCCGGTACCGAGTACCCCCGTCCCAGTGGGCTCGACATAAACACGCCTTATCATCCACAAATGAATGGAATGTGCGAGAAGATGAATCAGGTAGTCATAGACCTGATGAAAACCTTGCCTTTGGAAGAGAGAAACATGTGGCCAGAAAAGCTACCTGACTTAGTGGACATGTACAACAACATCCCTGTAAGTTCCACCAATTGCACGCCAGCGTACATAATGAGAGCAAGGCCCGGAAAATTACCAGTCTATCTTGAGATGGGAATTGTAGTTCCTGATCGTGACTCACCTAATGCTGATTAGGACTCTAAACGCCAAGAACAGTACAAGAAAGTACAAGAGTGCGTAGAAAGAAGTCTAAATCAAATTAGAGAAAAACAAGAAAAAGATTACAATAAAAATGCACAAGCTGTTCCCTTACCACCTGAAGAAATGGTTCTTAAGAGAAAAAGAAGAGTCCACAAACTTGATGACCAGTGGGAAGCAGAACCTTACATGGTGCTAGCCTCTAACTTTGATAACAGAAAGTCTTGTTTGATCAGCAAAGACAAGGGAAAAACATCAGCAAGTTTCCAGAGACCATCTGAACAAATGCCCTGAGTAACTGAAACCAAGAGAAGTAATCCCTTGTACACCTCAACCAGAGGAAAAGAAATAAAAGGTGATACACACTGTACTTGGAGACTTTCCTGAAAATTGGCCTCAGCACAATGGAGCCATACTAGTCCCATGAATCACTTTTCCACAACCAGTAGAAGTACCAGAAAGACTGGAAGAACCCGTTCAAGTTCCAGAAGAACCACCAGTTGTAGCAGAACCAGAGGATCCTGCAATCGGTGAACCTGCCAGTCCCATGGTAAGACTAAGAAAATACTATCGCATGGGTCATTCCGTGTCAAGTGGACCAGTTTTAAAAATTGTCCCCACTCGACGTTCTCCGATTTCGCTGAAAATTTATAAGGATGTACATGTATGTTTGAAAAGAGGTTCTGTAAATTTTTAGGGCCAGATCTCAAATACATTGGGCACTGTTGACCTTTCACTGGAGGCCCCCCCAAGCCTGCGGCTTCAGCTAAGAGGATTTTGCAAACTTTGGCACATAGCCATTAGAGTTCTATACTGGCTATGATGCTGAAATTTGGCATACTAGCTCAACTTTTGCTGCTAAACACGATAAAATTATTACCGGCTATGACAAAACAATATTTCGGCCACAATTTTGTGTCAAAGTAGCTTGAAAAACGCGTCGCATAAAACTTATGCCAAACTTTGCCCATATATAACTCAAGACCAAAAACCAATAGGAACTGGTGCTTTACCCTGTACAACAAACATCTACATGACTTTGCATTGCTGCAATATCACGGTCAAAGCATATGTATTTGTGGAAATATTCACACCCACATATGATGAAAAACTTAAAAAAAACGAATTTTACCTATTTTTAGGTCAAATTTCCCAAAAAGGGTACCCCTAAAATATATTAATTCTGTTATCATTAAAAAGAGCACATTTTTCTCTACAAGGATTATTGTTTTTTTTTTTTTGGAGTTTCTCTGTTTAAGAAAAGAAAAATGCCACTGAACATGGTGTCATTTATTAATACGCAATGAATGGTAACTGCACTATTCAAACCCTTGCGTTGGTCCATGGTGGTTATACCACAACCAATTCCCTAAGAATTGGTATTATACTCCTATTAAGAATTGTAATAATGCTGTCTTTCGAGAATTGGCAGCCCCATCGCCCAGGAGCCATGGCCGATAGCTGTGCAAGGCAAGTCGCGGGTGGTCTCTTTATCGCAGGTTCCGAAGCCTGAGGGTGGGTGTCTTTGCCTAGGATCCCAAGCCTAATATTGGGTATCTTTTGTTGGTTCCCAAGAAAATAATGTTCAGTCTAAGTGGTCTGGAATTGTTGCTGAATTTGCAACATAAACGGTTCAGAGAAGCAGTATTGTCGGCCCATTGCTGTTGCAGCTGGTGCTGGAATTATTGCAATGATTGACTGCTCGGGAATCCAGCATGTATCATTTCTCATAGGCCAGTGAAAGAAGCCAGCTGGTCCATGAGGATGCATAAAATGTATTAATGCATCATGGTCGTCGACTGCAATTTCAGAAATATTCCCAATCCACCAGTTCCTATCGTAAATGCAGGCAATGTATGTCCTGGCTGGAGGTTTGCAATTGGCACAAAAGGCATTTCTGATCTGACAGACCCACCTACATGGGCAATGAAAGATGAAGGGTCATTTGACACCCTTGAAATGCGAATCTTTTTGTCATCAATTGGCACAAACTGGTGATTTTCTCTTGTTCTAGCAATTGTATGTCCATCTTTGAACCTTTCCTCTTGAACTACCCGTATTTCGTCAATTTTTTCTTTTGGAAAAAAAAAAACTTGATTCCATGCAGTTGCTCGTTGCAAAGGTGAATAAATCCACCGGGGTCAGTATTTGGTTTTCAGTTGGGCGTTGAAGACTGGCACGAGCTGCCAACCTCTTTGCTGTCCCTCCAATCCCATCACAGGGCGACTTTCCATGACTGGTACCAAAAAATTCCATTCAGCGCTGATATTGAAATCAGCATTGTGGTGGCACAAGTTGAGAAAATCTTTGACATTTTTGTACTGGGCTGCAGATCCATCACTGAAGTAGTGGATATGACGAATCCCATAGATGAGAGTCTTGAGATACTCCACAATTACTGTTAAGAAAGTGTGGACTGCAACTGTGTCATGTCGTGAGCAATCACTGATTATGCACAAGCTGATGTTCTGCGCAGCTTCACCATTTAACTCCTTGAAGTAAATTACAAATGGGTGGACTGTAGCTTGACTATTTTCCCGGTGGAAACCTTGAATGGCATCTTGAACAATAAGGCTGTGGTCACAGTACCATTTTTCACATGCATTTTTGGAGACCTGCGTTTTCAAAAACGCATGTAAAAAACGCACCCATAGGCCCCCATGTTAAAAAACGCATGCCCTAATAGCCAAAAAGCATGTGTGACAGTACCATGCGTTTTTGGAGCATATCCAAAAACGCATGCATTTTTTAATAAGGGGCCTTATGGAAAACGCATGCAAAAACGCATGTACAATTAGTGCCATTCAAAAACGCATGCGTTTCCCATAGGAGCCCATGTTAAAAAAACGCATGCGTTTCCAGAAACGCATGCGTTTTTTTAACATGGGCTCCTATGGGAAACGCATGCGTTTTTGAATGGCACTAAAAGGTACTAATTGTACATGCGTTTTTGCATGCGTTTCCCATAGGAACCCATGTTATAAAAACGCATGCGTTTTCTACAAAAACGCATGCGTTTTTCAAAACGCTCAAAAAAATACTACAAGCACTATTTTTAGGTGCAGATTCAAAAACGCACCCAAAAACGCAGGGAGCCATCAGAGACCTTAAAAAACTCATGCTGACATGAAAAACGCATGTAAAAAAGCATGCGTTTTTAAAAGGCACTAAAAAAACTCTGACCACAGCCTAAATGAGTAATTTTCAGCAAAGTCCATAAGGATCACAAGCTCTTCAGGTCTCAGATTTTCCTTCAACGATTTCAGATAGCAACTTTGATGCTTGGCGATGTAGTGATGGCTACAAAGTTTAGACATTTTCAAAACCAATTCTTCAATGAAATCTTCGATAGTCAGTTGTTTGGTATGAAGCGTGTCTCGATCAGTGTGAATCCATTGTTTGAACTCAATAATATCTTCAGGGTCACTGTTGACAAACACATTGACTAGAAATTATTTTAAAACTTCAGGACCCGGGCATTTATCACAACGGCCAAGCATACACTCCTTGGATTCAATTCAACAGACCATTTTGCATATGTTTCTGAGGAAGTGAAGAAAAAGGTGCAGGCATTTTTTGAGGATGATGAATTCAGCCGAATGTGCCCTGGTAAAAAAGACTATGTATGGCTGTGGTCACAGTTGCCATGCGTTTCTTTAAGTGATTTAACAAAACTCATGCTTTTTTTCATGTCAGCATGAGTTTTGTAAGGTGTGTGATGGCTCCCTGCGTTTTTGGATGCGTTTTTGAATCTGCACCTAAAAATAGTGCTTGTAGTATTTTTTTGAGCGTTTTGAAAAACGCATGCGTTTCCCATAGGAGCCCATGTTAAAAAAAACGCATGCGTTTCCGGAAACGCATGCGTTTTTTTTACATGGGCTCCTATGGGAAACGCATGCGTTTTTGAATGGCACTAAAAGGTACTAACTGTACATACGTTTTTGCATGCGTTTCCCATAGGAACCCATGTTATAAAAACGCATGCGTTTTCTACAAAAACGCATGCGTTTTTGTATATGCTCCAAAAACGCATGGGACAGTCACACATGCTTTTTGGCTATTAGGGCATGCGTTTTTTAACATGGGGGCCTATGGGTGCGTTTTTTACATGCGTTTTTGAAAACGCAGGTCTCCAAAAATGCATGTGAAAAATGGTACTGTGACCACAACCTTAAATGGTGAAGCTGCGCAGAACATCAGCCTGTGCATAATCAGTGATTGCTCACGACATGACACAGTTGCAGTCCACACTTTCTTAACAGTAATTGTGGAGTTTCTCAAGACTCTCATCTATGGGATTCATCATATCCACTACTTCAGCGATGGATCTGCAGCCCAGTACAAAAATTTCAAAAATGTTCTCAACTTGTGCCACCACAATGCTGATTTCAATATCAGCGCTGAATGGAATTTTTTTGGTACCAGTCATGGAAAGTTGCCCTGTGATGGGATTGGAGGGACAGCAAAGAGGTTGGCAGCTCGTGCCAGTCTTCAACGCCCAACTGAAAACCAAATACTGACCCCGGAGGATTTATTCAACTTTTGCAACGAGCAACTGCATGGAATCAAGTTTTTTTTTGTTCCAAAAGAAAAAATTGATGAAATACGGGTAGTTCAAGAGGAAAGGTTCAAAGATGGACATACAATTGCTGGAACAAGAGAAAATCACCAGTTTGTGCCAATTGATGACAAAAAGATTCGCATTTCAAGGGTGTCAAATGACCCTTCATCTTTCATTGCCCATGTAGATAGATCTGTCAGATCAGAAATGCCTTTTGTGCCAATTGCAAACCTCCAGCCAGGGCAATACATTGCCTGCATTTACGATAGGAACTGGTGGATTGGAAATATTTCTGAAATTGCAGTCGACGACCATGATGCATTAATACATTTTATGCATCCTCATGGACCAGCTAGCTTCTTTCACTGGCCTGTGAGAAATGATACATGCTGGATTCCCGAGCAGTCAATCATTGCAATAATTCCAGCACCAGCTGCAACAGCAATGGGCCGACAATACTGCTTCTCTGAACCGATTATGTTGCAAATGTAGCAACAATTCCAGACCACTTAGACTGAACATTATTTTCTTGGGAACCAACAAAAGATACCCAATATTAGGCTTGGGATCCTAGGCAAAGACACCCACCAATGTACCCACTTGACACGGAATGACCCGCATACCAGAAACACCTAGGTCTACACGTAGACTAGTGAATAGTGCACGCACAGCACCAGATCTAAACACTAATACACAACCAGTTGAGACACCAGCGCTATCCAGATCAGCCCATAGTAACTTTGGTCAGCCACCACTGAGCTATAGAGAATAGAGTGTACTAAGGAAAAGGTGTAAATACGTGCTCTTGTGTAAATAGAAAGTAAATAGTCGTGTACAGAAGGGCGGAAGAACTGGACTCAACCCCATGCACATTAAGTTAGGAAAAGCAAGTTCCTGGGAGTAGGAGGCTGAAACCAGAACTCCTAAACAAAAACACCCATAGGTAAATGTGAATGTATTGTTGTATTTTATTGATTGCAACTAAGACCCCGTAACTGTTAAGTTTATTGTGCCTGCAGGACTTACTGCATGAACTTTTGAATTTTTGAGTTTTCTCAAACATGAACCATTAGCCACAGGACTGGTTGTGGCAAAAACCTCTTTAACAGCCTGCAACGGATGGACTACCACTATATGGACTGCACCTTTTTCCTGTTTTTCCCATTTGATTGGTTTTTGTAAATTTTTAAATTTTGAGACTCTATTATAATTGTTAATGTTTATATTGTTTGAAAGATGTTTCTCAGTCCAGGAGTACTGAATTTAACTAGGAGGGAATGTGGAACCCCTGGGGCAGGGACGGATTTCCACATCAGGTAAACTTACACTCCACACCTTCCACCCCAGACCTGAAGGGGGAGCTCTACTTGCTGACTTCAGGCAAGGTCCCCTATAAATTCAGGCCCAGGGGCAGAGTTAGGCAGTTCAGTACAGAGCAGTACTGAGCAAGACACCTGGTGAACGAAGCCGCGCTAGGTCCATGCCAGAGTGAAGCCTAGCCAGCGTGTGAGGTACCCAAGATTGAGGGTCGGAGGCAAGGCGCACCAGAGAGGTGAAGAAGGACCCGAGCAAGTTCACCCCAAAGGAGAAAAAGAGACAACCCGGACACCAGAGTCCGAGTCTGCTCGGGTCCAGTCAGCCCAGCAGAGAAGACTGGAGGGCCAGGGATACTTCAGTCTCCTGGTGCAGCACTTGTAGCGCAGCCACCAACAGAGCCAGGGGCCGCAGAGGAGTTAGCGGTGCCCAGCAGGAAGACTCTCATTGCCTGCTATACAAGTGAGGGACACAGGAGAGGTCAGGGCCAGGTTTCCGACAGGCCAGGACTAGAGCCCACACAGTAAAAAGGAGGCCTCACAACTCATTGGGTGTGGAAATCTTGACTGCCACCCGACCACATGGACTGTACCCTGGACATTACTTTGCAACATCAACAGTAAAAGGTACGGAAACAAACTCCCAGCTTGTGTGTGTCTGTTATTCCGGTCTCTGATCCTGCCCTCATCATAGACTGTTTGCCAGCGCCTCTACCTGCAGAGCCGCCTCCCTGTGTAAATTGATATTCTCCACCACTGCCCTGGGAACCCAGCTCCACCTACGGGGATCGTTACCAACTAGCTGCCTCATCATCACCCTGGAGGTCTGTAAGCAGCGCCGATATTATTACCGGGAACCGTAGGTGGCGACAAGATACATTATCTCTTGTAAATAAACCCCCTTTTTAAAAGCGTCTCCAGGGCACAGAATCGGGCATTGGCCGCCCGTGACACAACAAACTCCCCGGTCCTGGGGCGGACACTCTAATATATACGGCAATCAATCACACCGGTATAGATTCTGGGGACACAGTTTGACTGCAACAACCAATCACAGATGTAGTCACAGAGAGTGGACATCTGTGATTGTCCACTGCAGTTCAGTGCAGTAGACAATCATGAAGCCTATTGAGCGGGTCCGGAAGCAAGTGTGACAACAGCAGGATTCTGGTAAACCCTCTCTATCCATCTGTATGATAGCAGTTTTTTTCTTGCACCCATAGATTTGTATTGACAAGTCGATTCCAGGACTCGCTGATAATTGTAACATGCTGCTGTTTCATAAGTCTGAGTTGTGCTGTGGAAACACTTGCAGATATGAGATGACTCATTTAATAACATTGGTCCAGGTGCAATGCGATAATTTTATCAAACTGTATGGATCAATTTTAAAAGCTAGTGTGAGAGCACCTTTTAGGTAACCAACCAGCAGGATTTAGGGCTAAAAAGTGAAGCTGGTGCCTTACAGGTAATGGGATACTGAGTGCAATTATAGCTTTACTTCAATGATTACATCTATGATTGCAGAGAAAACTGTTATCAAGCACTGTGAAAACAGTGCAGCATATTAGCATAAGTGCAGCACAGGGAGTTTGGGTTTCCTTTTATTACTCCCCTATGGGCTCTAAGTCAAACTATCCCCCATCCCTGTCTTCCTCCTCCCGTCTCCCTCCCTCCCTGTTTTCCTCCCCTCTCCCTCCCTCCTTGTCAGTATATACCAGGGACAGGACGTCTGACATTGTGCATGCGCAATGTCAGGCTCCTATGTCTTCATCACTCCATCCCTCCCACCTTCATCTCCAGATTCTACCTCACACTGCTTCCCCTTTCTTTGATCAGTCACCAGAGGGCAGGAGAAAGACCCAGCCCCTCCTGTTGTGAATTCAATAAGGAGGAATTCTGGTTGTGAGCTCCCTCCAGTGGTTGTTGTTGGTAATGCTGCTGGCTGTGTGTTGGAAAGTTCCACAGCTGATCTTGATGATTGGCAGTCAGGTTCAGATTGAAGTATATAGTGGTTTGAAGTTAATCAGTCCTTGCCAATTCCTGGAGGTGTCCACACGTTTTCCTGGTTTCTCCTGGTCTGCTGTAATCCTTGCATGCTAAGTGAATGTTTTTTGTTACTTTCTGGCGCATATGTTGTGTGCTTGTGGATCTGTTTTCAGTTTGCCTTGTTCTGAGTTGTGGGTTAGAAATTTAGTCTGCATATTTGTTTACCTGCTCTCAGTTAGAAAGTTTTCTTACTGGACAGAAATTGCTATTCACTGTTATCCGCTATTTCCAGTATTGTTGGTATTGGTGCTTGTTTATTCTTGTTTGATTCACAGAAGTTCTGCAGATATAGAGGGCGGCGAGTCTTAGTGGACTCAGGGTAAATTTTAACACTATCTTTTGTTGCAGATTTTTTGATAGTATTTTAATACTGACCGCAATAGTATTCTATCCTATCTTTATTATCTAGCTAGTGTGGCCTCTTTTTCTGAACTCTATATTCTGCCTGTGTGTGTCTTTTCCTCTCCTGTTTCCCAGTTAATATCTGTGGGGGGCTTGCTGCTCTTTTGGGGTTCTGCTTTGAGGCAAGATAGCTTTTCCTATTTTCATCTCTAGGGGTAGCTAGTTCTCCGGCCGTGTTGAGGTGTCTAGGGCATGGTTAGTTACATCCCACGGCTACTTCTAGTTGCGATATTAAGTCAGGTGTTGCGGTCAGTATAGTTACCAATGACT
Source organism: Allobates femoralis (assembly GCA_033576535.1). NCBI lineage: Eukaryota > Metazoa > Chordata > Amphibia > Anura > Aromobatidae > Allobates > Allobates femoralis. The sequence continues at coordinate 432,484,963 of JARQOC010000003.1, forward strand.
TCTGTGGAATCTTTATGTTACTCCTAAGTCATTGGATCATATGGGGGAGAGGGGCCTTTCCTGCTCTCTGGTGACCGATCAAGACAGAAGTAGTGAGAATTAGAAACTCGAGATGCAGGCGGGAGGAGTGGGGAGGGTTTGGCTTTAAGCAAACAGGGATGTAATACAAAGAAACCCAACCCCTCATGGTGACACTGTGCTGCACACATGCTAATTTGCTGCACTGCTTTCTCTTTAAAGCAACATATCATTATTCATTCATTTAAAAAACTATATGTGGCTGAGGCTAATGTAATATTTGCATGTAGCTGAAAACCCTGCCACCCCTTCCAGCCAGTGTTACTGGTGGGCCCTTCATTAGATAGATACACTGCACACTCTGGAATGCAAAGTTTACTGTTGTGCCAAATAACAAAAAAATAGTGGCAGAATGCTTCACTATGGCAACAAGATATTCATATGTGACATTTCAACTATATATAATCATTTTTCAAATGGTCACGGAGTATAGATAGTCATAGAGCTAGAGGCACAAATATTCATACTTGGCAGTCCGTATGGGACCAAAAGGCACACCGGTGTAAAGGACAAGGGAGTAGGCAAAATTGCTGGAAAATGTCCAAGAGGAGAACGGGTCTCAAAGGGTGCTGTGCAGCACCTGCAAGAAGTCCTGATTGGGTATGAGTCTGTAATAGTGCTATGCAACATGTGGTGTGGCCCTTGACAACATAGTCTGACACTGACTACTGGCTGAAGCACATAGAACCATGGATTTTTGACTGTAGAAAGGAATAAATAAATGCAAATACTCACCCAAAATATATAGCAGGAAACAAACAAAGTATACTTCACCACCTGCTTGGTCTTCATTATTTCAGTGGTCAATGATCTCAGAATCTCGGAATTGTAGCCTTTCTGTAAAATGTAGTGAGGTGATAAACACAGACATTGTATTAGTGTAAGAGCAAGGGAGCGGTGAGGAAATCTTCAGACTTGTATGATCTTGTCATGTATGCATTTAACCCCTTCGCTACATTCTCTGCTTTGTAACTCAATAGTTCCCGTGCTGCCATTGTTTTTTCCAGGGTTACATTGATAACAAAAGAATATGTAACACTTGAATCATGATGTGTTAATTAGCATGATCAGCATATATCACTTTATAAAATACAAAATGTAGATTTGTTAAAACACCCTCACAAAGATTACTAAGCTATCCCTTCCTGTGTGCATAGATGGCATGCAACTGAAAGAATTTTGATTGCGTAAAATAGAGCTAGCACACAAGACCCTAAACTTCTTACAGAGCTACCTTGCCAGATAGATAGATGTAAGGCTGAGTTCACAAACAAAATTATATAAGAAAATTCATTGCCCTTTTCTAAACATTTTTATTTATTTATATTGCAAAATCAATATGTGTAGATGTTAAATTAAAGTCTATAGGGAAAATATAAGTGTGGCGCGCCCTGCGGACTGGTCACCACTAGATGGCGCAGCAACTGGGATCGGTAAGTCGAGTCATCCCAAACACATGTGGCGCCCCTGTGACCAGGGCGGCCACAGGGTGAACTGCAGCCAGGTAAGGTAGAGACAGTTGACTAAAACACATCCACACAGGTACACACACCGACCCTATGCCTAGGTTAGGCAAGGGGTAGCAGGGATTAAGAGTAGTGTGGGTGGAGCGTAGAGCAGCACTGAACAAGTGGGTGGAGAGACCAACAATAGAAAAGCCTGGGAGCACATAGTTTAGGCAGATATTCCCAGGAGGAAGGATTCCCTGGAGGACGCAATATCCTAGAGGCAATAGGCAATATACTTAGGAGAGAAAGCTTGCTCCATAGCCGGAGGCAAGGGAAAGAAGCCAAAAAGCACGACACCCGACAGTGTGAAAGAGGGAGCCTGGTGATCCCCCAGCCATACCTGGGACACTGGAGGCTAGGTCGCTAAAGCCAGAGAGCCGGCTCTGTAAAAGTGACCAGGGATACTCTAGGACCCTAATCACGAGACATACCAGCGTGGGGCAGGTACTCTATGACCTCTAGCCTACCTACCACCACGAATATATAGTAAAGGACTGGCATCACCTCATGCCTAGGTGCAAGCAAGAAAAAAGCTAACATTTAAAGTGAACATCCGCTGCAACACTAGACAGTATATGTATGGGGAATAGCTTAATGGCTGAATGTGAATAGCAGGGCTCTCTGCACAGCTTATAAAGACATAGGGAAAAAAAGAAATGGCAGAAACTGCTTGTGAATCTAAAGAAAATGGAGAGATCAGTGGCCACTGCATTAAGAGGCCAATAACCACGTCACGGTCTTTCTCCATTTTTGTTAGAAAGGGCCTGAAAGGACTTGAGGGAAGCAACGCAGAAGAGTCGCCTGAGCTGCAGGAACTCAGTTACCCGGAGCAGTGCTAAAGTGTGAGAACTGTAACTTAAAAGAGCTGAAAGAACTGTAACTTGTAAACTGTTGTGAACTGCTGCTAAAGAACCTTAAGTAAAGTACCTGGTAAGCTCACCATTGCCTGAGACTGCTTTCTTCCAGCGTCGCAGCAGAGTCCCGCCTGAGGAGCCACAGACTGCAATTTTTCACACACTGGCTGGAGAAGCTGCAGCAGCGAAGTAAGTGACTAGTTAAAAGCACCATCCCTCACTACGTCCCTCCACTACTACTACACCTGCCCTGGGGACCCTCAGCCCTACCCGAGGAGGGCATCCACGCTGCCCTAAGTCACTGTCCCCAGCAGGAATACGGCAGCAGTGGTTCTACTAACCAGATATCCCCGGTGGCGTCACGACAAATCCCCTGTAAATACTCCCTTTACTTGCCGCATCTGGGATAACGGGACCTGGCCGGCACCTTGACACCCCCCAGAGACAGTACACCCCGGTCTCGAGTACCCCGCTCCCTAGTGTGCGACACACACACTCGACACACCGCCGGTCCCAAGTCTAGGGACTCTATGCCCAGCAACGAGATGGCGGAAGGGGACAAGTGGAGGGTGGGAAGTTAGGACAGGACACGGTTAGGGGAGGAAACAAAAACCAAACAACACCAAGTTCAGGGAGCAGTCAGCCAAGTACGACCAGAGAGTCAAGTTCAGTCAGAAGGAGAGGCGAGAACATCACACGGGACTGAAAGGACACGGACCAAGCGGCCTGAGCCACCATGAGGCTGGTCCAGGTCCTGGGCTGCAGACCGTAGAAACAGACAGAAGGAGTCCTAGGTGTGCTCGAATTAGCAGGAACGCTGAAGGACGGGGGCAGAAACCAGGTTGCCAGCTCTGATGAAGAGGCCCGGATGCTTTATGCTCCAACCACAAAACCCGGCGGGGTGCTGGGTCTTTATGCCCGAGACCCAACCTCCGGCGCAATGAAAAGAAGGCCACCGTAGAAGGACTAGGAAACCAAGCAGGTTACCCACTAAAAACCTGGATTGTACTTGGCAGCTGGATCGTACTTAGCGTGCGGAATAGACAGACCAAAAGGCCCACGATAGGAACACGAAAGAGGGTGACATGAACATACCGGAGCCGCTTCTGTACTGTTGTAAACTTACCATCTGTCGAAAGGAGCCAATAAACCAGGTTGAAGCTCAGCACGGTGTGGACTGTCATTTATGCGCCTGAAGGAAGGTAGACTAATTTGATGAGACGGCAGCAGGAAACTGCCTAAGTGTGACTTTGAACTTTATCAGCAGTGCAGCCCCGCTGGCCTACCACTCCTCTCGCTACATCCACAGACTGTACTGTTGCCCTGGGGACCCACTTTTCCCATGGACAGCGGAAACATCAGCGCTGCTACTCCCATCATCCCCAGGGGTCCCGACTGCAGCAGCGGCTATACCGACTGCATTCAATGAGTGGCGTCATGACTCTCTTTTATGTTAAAATTTTTATTTTAACCCATTTTTTAATATCCCCCTTTTTACTGATCGCCCTGACGAGGGGATCATGGACCGGGTCAAGCCACTGTGACATCCCGTAGCCCCAAATGATGACGATTACCCCATGGTCCCCGCCAGGGGCGAGCCATAAGGCTGTATGCACACAATCAGTAATAGCAGCATTTTGGACTAAGCATATTACCACTGCGTCCAAAACGCTGCATTCAGCAAAACAAGCACAGCAGATGGGATTTCTAGAAATCCTATGTCCAATCTGCTTCTCCCCACCACAGTGTTATTTACCTGTGGTGTGGGTTACCGGACCACATCTCCACAGCATGTTCATTTATTGATGGGGAGTCGGAAATCATCTTCAGCAGGTGAATGCAGGGAAAAGCCACCCTTCACCAAATGTAGATTGTGGGCAAAAAGCAGCTACGTTCGCCCTGCATTCAACTGCGGCTTTCCTCAGGTTTGGAGACAGTGCGTCTGACCCACCCCAGGACCGTGGGGCATCTGGTCCTGGGCATTTGGTTTCATGGGGGATGTCATGGGCGGCCTGTACCTGGGCCCGTTGCCCTGTTGGTCGCTGAAAAAGGAGGTTAAATAAAAATAAGAAGTGTTCATGACGCCACCTACAGTTCCCAGTAATGATACCGTCGCTGCTTGCAGACCTCCAGGGTGATGATGCGGCATCCAGTTGGTGACACTCCCCGTAGGTGGAGCGGGTGTCACGTCGCCAGTGGATTCGGTGGCTGGTGTTCCTGCCTCGGCCGCTGGGATGCCAGTGATATGGACCTGCACCTTTGATGTCTGCCTCTGTTGCTGAACATCGCCGTGTTTCTTCTTTGGGTTGCAGAAGAGCGGGTCCTGCAGAGGTGTCTGATAGGCGCAGCCTTCATTCTTCTGTCAGAAGTGGGGAGGTTGGTGCCCGTCACCATCCGGCCTGGTTCTAGGAGCGGTCCAGATGAGATCATCAGGCTGTGAGCTCCAGCCTATGGGAGGTAACCGCGTCCTTCAAATACATTGGAGCCTGTCTTGCAGGCCGCCAGATTTAGTTTTGGTTCCCCAGTGATATAGAGTGTGTTTAGTTTTGACTTTGACCTTTGCCTGAATTTTCGACTCTGCTACGGCCTGATGATTATGTACCTTAGCTGCCCCCTCTGTTTTGACTCGGACTCCTGACTACGTTTTTTGGGTCTTGATTTTTCCCTTCCTGGCAACCTTCCTGCTCTGTTGCTCATAATAGGCAGCTACCCCCTGGGCTCCGCTGTAATTCCAGATCCCTGTATAGGGGTTAAGGGTCTTGGGGTTTCTCGGGGTGCTGCCTTACCAGCAGCTCAGCCTCACAGTGGATGGTTGTCACAGCGGGATCTTCGGGACAGTTGTGGATGATAGGGATTTATTTAGGGAGGCAGCTCTCCACACAGCCTTGTCTCTTGTGCTGCAGGGGAAGGCGGCTCATCAGGTGGAGACACTGCAGTATAGTCTATGAAGGGAGCAGGATCAGGGGACGCAATAACAGACACACACACACTAAGGCTTTGTTTCTGTACCTTCTACTGATGATGTTGTAACGTCCAGGGTACAGTCCAGGTGGTCAGGTGGAAGTTCAGGATTTCCATACCTGATGAGTTGTGAGGCCTCCTTGTTATTGTGTGTGTGTGCTCTAGTCCTGGGCTGTCTGAATCCTGGCCCTGATCTCTCCTGTGTCCCTCACTTGTATAGCAGGCGATGAGAACCTTCTGCTGGGCACTGCTAACTCCTCTGCGGTCCATGGCTCTGTTGGTGGCTGTGCCACAAATGCTGCGCCAGAAGACTGAAGTCTCCCTGGCCCTACGGTCTTCTCTGCTAGGCTAACTGGATCCTTGCAGACTCGGATTCCGGTGTCCGGGTTGCTTCTGCTGCTCCTCTGGGGGGAAACGGTATGGTTCCTCTTCCCCCTCTCTGTCTTGCCTTGCCTCTGACCCTCACCCTTGGGTCCCTCACACTTTCTAGGCTTCCTCACTGGCACGGGCCTACCGCTGCTCCATTCACCAGGATATCTTCACATTCCTCTCTGGAACTGCACTCCTGCCTATGACATCCCCTGTGAAACCAAATGCCCGGGATTGGGTACCCCATGGCCCTGGGGTGGGTCAGCTTTTTGCATCAAGAACAGGATCCCATGCCGGGTAAAACTGGGTACTGTGTGCCATATATAGACTTTATTAAACTGTTAAAATTGAGCCGCCAAAACTGTGCCACAGAGCGTGAAGAAAGAGGGCGTAACGGCTGAAAGGGCACAAAGACAAGCCCCGCCCCACACTGTGACGAGAGCTGACAAGTGCAGCGGCCCGATCCGGAAATAACCAAAGCGCTCAACTCCCCGCCTGAGGAGCTGCCGACTTCTTGTGTTGTGAGAGACTGGCTAAATTTAACTAGGGGGGAGCAAGGATGGATGCACAGGGTGACGCCGATGCAAATCTTGCCCGCAATGAAACACCAGCCGGGACCTCAGCCAGCGGAGCAGCCAAAGTAGAACTTGAGTTGAGTCCTGGTCAGATGCAGATCGAGAATCAGTAGCTAAAATCTTTGATGATCTGAAAACTGCCGGTGAGACCTGCACTGAGGCTGAACTGAGAATGACGTTTTATCCCTACAGACAAAGGCCGCAGGGCAGGATAAGAGACTACGCCTTATGCCTTCAGGAGACGCTGCGGGCCTTAATGCAGGTAAACCCTGTCAGTGTGCGGGCGGAGGATAAAATGCTTACTGAACAGTTCATTTAGGGGTTACAATCATCCACCGATCGTAAGAAATTGCGCCTGTGAACCCTAGAACATCCAGATGCAGACTTTGTAGTCCTGAAGTACGGGGCCATTAAAGCACTGAAAACCCCTGTGACCGCAGACCCTGAACCCCAGTCGTGGCAAGTCAGCACCTCTCCTCAGAAAGTGGCGCCCTTTTCTTTGACTGCAGCAGAGGCTAATGGACAGGCTGTGACACCTGGTGCTTCCGATGACCTCTGCTCTCAGGTGCAACAGCTCAAGCCGGAGCCCAAGTCGTCAGGAAAGATCCAGCTAGCCGACAGCCCAGAGGATGTCCCGTGGATGCGAGGAAGGAGGACCCCATCCTTCCGAGGAAGGACCAACAACCACTACAGCTCATCAAGACAACCCATATGGCACCGCAGCAACAAGGTGGGCAATTTTGCCAGGCCGTGGACTTATCTTGGTTAAAACAGATCCTAATGAGAAAAATCTACAGATGATACTAGACACAAATGTAATTGAAAATTGTCTAGGTGAAGTGCTGCAGATCACTGAAACTGCCGTCATCGGACAGAAGAGGGTTCTACAGAAGATCAGAGCCCTCCTGCAGAGACAACAGGTAAACCTGTCCAGTGGAGAAATTGGCAGTGTACAGGTGACAGACCTGATCCCCATTGTGTTACGCCCAAGGAGTGAAATGATGATATGGTGTCGGGCAGCAATAGGCCTCAAGAGGGCAAGATTACCAGGCAGTGGTCAAGCCTGTGTATTCAGAGATTAGGCCTACAATCCTGGCAGCCAGGGGGGTGGTTGATGTTCACAAAGGGAGGGTGCCCGTACGAGTGTTAAACTGTGGAGAGGAGGAGGTCAAACAGCCCAGACATGCAACCGTTGCCAAGCTGTTCACTGTCAGCAACAATTCAATCCAGGCAGTGGAACCCTTGACCCTGCCAAACCTGGCAGAGGTAACAATTCCAAGGGACAGCAGGAGGACTGGTGTCAGGAGCTGCATGTAGACACTGATTCCACCCCTTTTCACCAGAAGCATGAAGTTTATTGGGTAGTACAGGAGTATGAACGGGTCTTTAGTAAGCATCCACTAGACTTTGGGTGGATAAAAGGGTTATACCATCACATACCCAAGGGAAACCATCCACCCACTAAAGAGCGATATAGGCGGGGGTGGAGCCTGGCCAGGCATGTGAGCAGAAGTGTCTCTGTGCTCTCCCGTCGACACCTGGGCTAATTAAGTGTTTCTGCAACCTCCACTGCCAGTCTCAGCCAACCGGACACTTGAGGAGATACTGTGGAACACCGGGAGCCTTGTGGAAGAACAGCAGGGAGCAGGTATGACCCGCAGGAGACAGAAAGATGCAGCCTGGGGAGAAGGAGGCAGCTCCCAAGATGGCCCAGAGAAGAGGGAGGAGGCGGCAAAAGCAAATGCAGCCTGCCAGCAAAGAATGAGTGCAGCTGCAAAGCTGGGAAAGTTTGCCCGAACAGTGGATGATGATGGGGATCAGCAGACCTCGGATGGAGGTGAGGAGGAGGGAGAGGAAGTAATGGAGCTGCAGGCTGAGGGGGAGGATGATCAGACCCCAGGAAAGGACAGTAATGATGGAGAGCAGCCCCCTGCAGCCATACTAACAGAGGCTGACAAGCAGGACAATCCCACTATCAAGGATGTCTTTGCAGTGGTGACTTTCTGTAAACAGGCACTAACTACTCTGACACAGCAAGTCCTGGGAGTCCAGTCAGAGGTGGCTAATGTGAAAAAGGACTTGCACAAAGTTACTACTAGGACTCGTGAGGTGGAGGAGAGGGTTGGTGTGGCTGAGGACGGATTAATAACCTCACAAAGTCTGAGCAAAGATTTAAGCAACCAATAGCCGAAGTCATAGCAAAAAATGACGACTTAGAGAACCGGTCCAGAAGGAACTATATTAGGATAGTCGGTCTCCCGGAAAAGACTGAGGGACGGGACCCGACTGACCTTATTGAAAAATGGTTGAAAAAACACATTGGCGCAGACTCTCTCACTAAATTCTTTGCCGTGGAGCGGGCACACAGGGTGCCGATGCAGCCGCAACCCCCGGGCAAGGGGCCACGAATGATGATTGCAAAATTGCTACATTATAGAGATAGGGACATAATCCTCCGCAAGGCGAGGGACGGAGAAAAAATCACAGAGAATGGCCAACGTATTGGTATTTACCCCGATTACTCAGTTGCTGTGCAAAAGCAGCGTATGAGGTTTGGAGGAGTAAAGAGACGCCTAAGAGAACTAGGGGTACTATACTCAATGATGTTCCCTGCTAAATTGCGTGTGGCAGCAATGGACAAGGTATTCTTTTTTGTGGATCCAGAGGAGGCCACACAGTGGATCGAGACTAATATGAAGGCTCTCCAAGCCAAAGACTGAGACCAAATGGAGGAGCCTGAAGAGATCCGTAACGGGATCGGTCGGCTGAGATTATTATCTTTGAGGACTCTTTGCTGCTTAGCGGTGCTGATTTGATCTGATTTGACTTGATCGTTGGGAGAGTGGAATGGCAGGGGAGATCCGTATGGAGTACATTTAGGCGGTACTTGTGCGGTGACACTGAGTGCGCTAGGAAGGGGGGGGCTTTTATTTTTTGCCCCTACTTTTGTTTTTCATTTTTCTTAAATTTCTTTCTCCCTTAGCATTTGACATGATGTGCGCCTGGTTAATGATTGCATATTGTTGTTGCATGTATTTTTCCCTTTCTAGGAGGACGATCTTTGACTGACTTCGGTGAAACCACTGCGAGCAGATCTTTCTTGACTAAATGACCCTCGGCAGTGGAGGCTAATATATGATATTGAACTGTTGAATTCTGGGGCACTGTATGGGGTTGCAGATATGCCTGTATATTGGTTGCCTTATATTGCTGAGTAACAGACAGTTAAAAATGACTTGAGGTGCGGCGTGGGGGGGGGGAACGGGGAGATAGCGGGAGCGGAGAAGACTGATGGATAAGCGAGAAGTTTCTACGATGGGAGGAAAGGATGACGAATTTCATCTTGTGGACGGGGCCGGGATTGGTGAACCCATAGCTCCTAGAGAACATGAGTGGAGGGGAGGTTGGAGGGCAGGGAGAGTGGGTGCGGGGGGGAGGGGAGGAGGGAAGAGGGGGAGGGGGGTACTGACAGCAGGAATGGGAACTAGTCGTATGCAGACGTTGATATGGAGTACATACGATGAGTGGTTTTAAAGTTGTGAGCTGGAACGTCAGGGGTCTGTCTGAAAAAACTAGGCGAGCAGCAGTACTTAAGTGTGTGCAGGACCATGGAGCTTCGGTGGTGTGCCTCCTGGAGACCCATTTACAAAGTGAAACAACTCACATTCTAAATAGACGGTGGGTCCAGAGGGCATACCACTCTACCTTTTCTAACTATGCCAGGGGGGTGTCACTCCTAATTAGTAGAACCACGCCCTTTGAAGAAATCGATGTCTATATTGATCCTGAGGGACAAGGGGTGGCAGTTAAAGGGATGTTTTATGGAAGGCCGATGTGTATAGTGGCGCTTTACATCCCCCCCCCCATATTCAAGCACACAAATTAGAGTGATGAGAGAGTATGCTGAACAAGGCAGGGTGCTACCGTTGCTGATGGTGGGAGACTTTAATAATGTAGTGGATGCTTTTTGGGATCGTAGTAGGAGACAGATCAATGTACGGGACAGTACCGTGACAGTCTTTGGCAACTTCATTATGGAACTTGGTCTGATTGATACTTGGAGAATTAGAAATAAAGGGAGGCGATGTTACTCCTGCCACTCGACTTCGCATGGTACGTTGTCCCGCATAGACCTGGCCCTGGCGGATGGGATGGCTGATGCTGTGATCAGAGAGGTCCAGTATCTTCCTAGAGTGATATCAGACCATAGTCCTCTTATGGTAAACATTGTTTATGGAGCTCGAAAGGGAGTGATCAGGGAAGGGTGTAAGATGCACCCGATATGGCTACAACACCTTAATGTCCACACGATAGAGGAGGAACTGGTAGAATATTTTACACATAACGAAGGTAGCACGGACAGACTAATGGTGTGGGATGCCATGAAGGCCTTTATCAGGGGAATATTATTCAGGGACATCTGCAGACGTAAAACACAAACTAAGCGAGAGGAAACAGATGGTCTGGAGGCATTGGTGAGGGCGGAGGAAGCTGCTATACATTTTAATACCCCGGAAGCACAACAAGATCTTAAGATAAGGATAAGGTGAATAAAATACTCCTAGAAAAAACGGCAAAGTAACAGGCATTTAGGAAGGTGGAGTTTTATGCTGAGGGGGAGAAGGTGGGACACCTGCTGTCCGTCATAGCGGTGGCACAAACTGCTAGCTCACATATCCATGAAGTGGTAGTCAGGACTGGGGCATCTGTCACGGAATTAGAAGGAATACTGGCTGTCTTCAGAGACTTTTACAGCACACTTTACTCCTCGGAAGGGGTAGGAGCACAGGAGGAGATAGATGCCTTTCTGGGATTGGGTGGGCTCCCTGGTTTGGATGATGAGGGCAGAGAGCGACTGGATGCACCTATTACTGAAGAGGAGATGATACATGCTCTGCATGGCATGGCCAATGAGAAGGCACCGGGTATGGACGGCCTACCAGCCGAAGTATATAAGCGATTTGCGGATCTCTTGCTTCCCAAATTATTGGAAGTCTTCGAGGAGGCCAGTGAGAGGTGTCTTTTGCCGGAATCTATGAGGGAGGCGGTGATAGTGGTGATCCCGAAAGAGGGGAAGGACCCTAAAGTACCCGAGTCATATAGACCAATATCATTATTAACAGCTGATGTTAAAATCTTAGCAAAAGTATTGGCTAACCGGCTGTCTGGGGTCATCTCCTCTCTGATTCATCCGGATCAATCCGGGTTCATGCCCAACAGATCTACGGCTACAAATATTCGTAGATTGTTCCTTAATCTCCAACTGCAGGCTGACAACAAGGGACGTAGAGTAATAGCCTCATTGGACGCCCATAAGGCGTTTGATAGCATACAGTGGGAATATCTGTGGAAGGTTATGCAGACAATGAGATTTGGGCCACGATTTATAAACTGGGTACAATTACTGTATTCGCAACCCACGGCAAGGATTAGAGTGAACGGGGCGATGTCTACGTCGTTCCGGCTTGCTAGGGGAACCAGGCAGGGGTGTCCGCTGTCGCCGCTCCTTTTTGCCATAGCAATTGAGCCACTTGCCGCGACTATCAGGAAAACACGGGAGATCCAGGGATTCCGATATGGGAGTATAGAGGAGAAAGTTGCTTTATATGCGGATGACCTATTGTTGTTTCTAGGAGATCCTGAGGGGTCGTTGAGCTGTGCCATGCAGACCATCGAAAAGTTCGGGAACATTTCGGGGTTGAAGATCAATTGGTCCAAATCAATACTATTTAAAGTGGACAGAGAAGTGGAGTGGACGGACAGGGATCTAGAGGCAAACAAGCTGCAGTGTACGGAGGAGTTTAAGTATCTGGGGGTGCAGGTGTCCTTGCCCATCTCAAACTACCTTACCATTAACCTCGCGCCACTAATTAAAAAATTGAGAGCTAAAATAGACTTGTGGATTAAATTACATTTGACAGTGGTAGGAAGGATAAACCTTTTAAAAATGATCATAATGCCCAAATTGCTTTACATCTTACATAATGCACCAGTTTGGATTGCTAAAAAATGGTTTAAATCTCTGAATGGCTTGATTAGGACTCTAATATGGGGCAAGAAACAGGCAAGAATAAGACTGGAGAGCCTTCAGAGACCCAAAGATGAGGGAGGGCTGGCACTGCCAAACCCGGAACTGTACTTCTTAGCAGCTCAGAGCCAGCACTTTAGGGGTTGGTCAAGCCCTGGGAATGGAGGCACCATTACGCGACTGTTGGGACACTTCATGAGTGATAGACCAGTGCTGGAGGGTTTGGAGGGGGGAGATATGAAAAAGATGGGGGAAAACAGGACCCACGCTTGAGTTGATTCATAGAGTTTGGGATAAATTGAAGAAGGTGAGAGGAGTGAAAGGAATGACCATGCACACACCCATATGGAGTCTCCCGGAGATACAAAAAATAGGGTCCATAAGAGTGTGGATAGACAAAGGAATAACCTGTATGGCACACATATTGGAGAATGGTGACGTTAAGCCATTCCTGCAGTTGCAGAATGAGTTTTTACTGCCGAGCACGGAATGGTTACACTATGAACAGGTTAGGCATGCGATTAAAACCCAGAGAGCTACGCGGCCTATGGTGGTGGAGACGGATCTGGTTCTCAGTTATGTCTGTCAAGAGGGGAATACCAGAGGAGTAATCTCGGGCACGTATAAAGATCTTATGTATACATTTCTGTTACAGTTCCCACTGAAGGCCAGGGGAAAATGGGAGGAAGGCATAGGCCCCATACAGGATGAGGTATGGGAGACCATACTGGAATACATCCCGAAACTTTCCATGAGCGAACCTGCGAGATTATCACACATTTATGTGGTCCATAGGGTGTATAGATCGCCGCTAAGATTATATAAAATGGGACTGCGAGAGTCTTCTGCGTGCCCGAGATGTGGAAATGATGAAGCAGGTATATTCCACATGATGTGGGAATGCTCCAGGCTATCATCATTCTGGGCAGGAGTAATAGGCATGATCGAAGGGGCGTATGGGTGTGAGGTCTCTGGGGATGCTATTACGTGCTTATTGGGATTTGTGGAGGAAATCTCAACTACGTCCAGTGCCAAACTTGCCATAGCCAGACTTCTGTACTGTGCCAGGAAATCAAATTGCGAGACATTGGACTGGGGTTGATCCTCCGACTACTGCTGAATATTCTAATAGGGTGGAGTATATCCTGCAATTGGAAAGAGGTACCTATGAGAAGAGAGGGTCGCAGTCCATGCATGAGATGATATGGGGGCCATGGATCCAATTTAAAGGACTGTAAGATACTAGTTAACACTTGGGACACATGGCTTTGCCTGGTGGACTTCTGATGGGTGGGAGAAGAGGTGCAGAGGAGAGTAAACTGTGTCATTTTGCTGTGCAAGAATGCAAAGAACTGTACTGCTGTCAGGGAGGGTGGGGAGTGGGAGGGTAGGGGGGTGTTCAACATTGTTGTAGGTGCAGTGGGATATATTGTGTTGTACTGCGTGATTTACATATGTTATATCTGTTATGATGATTGATTACAATATATCAATAAAAATGTATTTGATTTTAAAAAAAAATAGCGATATAGGCATGTACCACCAGCTCATTATCAGCGTGCCAAGGAAATGTTGCAGGACATGAAGGAGGCTGGGGTTATTAGAGATAGTTGTAGCCCACTGGTCCTAGTTAGGAAGACAGATGGCACAATGAGGATGTGTCGATTACAGACAAATAAATCGCATAACACATAAAGATGCTTACCCGTTACCCATCATTGAGGAGTCACTTCCTGCACTGAAAGCTGCTACTTTTCCACCTTAGATCTTACTAGTGGATATTGACAGGTCTCCGTTGCAGAAGAAGACCCGGAGAAGACCGCATTCACAACACCAATGGGCCTGTGTGAATTTAACAGCATGCCATTCGGACTCTGCAATGCACCCGGAAAGTTCCAAAGACTGATGAAGTGTTGCCTGGGGCACCAAAACTTTGAGACCATGTTACTCTACCTGGATAACATAATAGTGTACTCCAAAACCTATGAAGAACATCTGAAACACCTGGTAGAGGTATTTGAAGCACTGTCAAAGTTAGGGATGAAGCTGAAGCCATCAAGGTGCCATTTGCTGAAACCAAAATTTCAGTATCTCTGGCATGTGGTCAGCAAAGGAGTGGCACCAGACCATGAGAAGATAACCGTTATTAAGGACTGGCTAAGACCAACAACCGTCAGAGAGGTACATTAGTTCTTGGAGCTGGTATTATACTACAGGAGGTTCATAAAGGGCTACACAAAGATGTCAGCGCCTTTGCAATATCTCCTGGTAGGCCAGAACAAGAAGGGCAAGACCTCTGGCCCTCCATTCGAATGGAGTGAGAAAGACGAAAACTCCATCAGGCAGATGAAGTAGGCCCTGACTGGTGAAGAAATCATGGCCTATTCCAATTACAACTTACTGTTCATGCTGTACACTGATGCCAGCAACGTGGGATTGGAAGCTGTCTTGTCACAGGTGAAGAAGGGCAAAGAACGTGTAATTGCCTACGCAAGCCGGAAGCTCCGTCCTACCGAGAGGAACCCAGAGAACTACAGCTCATTCAAGCTGGAATTCCTGGCCCTGGTCTGGGCTATCACCGAACGGTTCAAGCACTACCTGGCGGCTGCAAAGTTAACTGTCTTTATGGATAACAATCCACTTACCCACCTGGATTCTGAGAAGTTTAGTGCACTAGAGCAACGCTGGATGGCCTAGTTGTCAAACTATGACTTTACCATCAAATAGCGGGCAGGCCGTAAGAACGCCAATACAGATGCACTGTCAAGGTTGCCCCACTTAACAGATGCGGGAGAAAATGTGGATGAGCTAGAAGAGATAGAGCTGCCAGCCTTTCACCGCCACAGTGCATCCCAGTGTCAACAAATTTGTACTAAACGTCAAGAGACCACGCTGAACCCATTACCTCACCTTGGGTGGAAGGAGGCGCAAGATAGTGACCGGGCTGTTAGCTTAATCAAGGAGCTAATAACCCAAACAGACTCAGTATTAGCCCAGATGCTCCACTAGAGGCACAACACCTGTGGTAAGAGAAGAGCAGGTTGTTTATCTATCAGGGTAAGCTGTTTTGACGTTTCATCAATCCAAGAACCCACGAGATGGTGTGGCAGATAGTGGTACCGAAGAGAGATGTCCAGATGGTGTTGGAAGTATACCACAATGGAGCAGGACACTTCGGATGGAAGAAGCTCGAAGTACTGTTACGTGAGAGATTCTATTGGGTTGGCATGAGGAGCACCATAGAGAGTTGGGGTAGAAATTGTGGCCCATGCAACTTAAGAAGAAAAGACAGTGACAGCCAAAGAGCACTACTACAGTAAATTGTCACCAAACAGCCATTAGAACGTGTAGCCCTGGATCATGTGAAACTGACACCCTGCAGATCAGGTTATACGTATGCCCACACAATGGTGGACCACTATTCCAGATTCCTAGTGGTAGCCCCTGTAAAAGACTTAACAGCAAAAACTGCAGCGAGAACCTTTCAAGCCTACTTCTGCAGACCACACGGGTATCCAGAGCAGGTATTGACAGACCAAGGTACTGCAATTGAAGCTGAAGTGTTCCAGGAGTTTTGCAACTTATATGGGTGCAAGAAAGTTCTTACCACGCCTTATCATCCACAAACCAATGAAATATGCAAGAAGATGAATCAGGTAGTCATAGACCTGTTGGAAACCTTGCCTTTGGAAGAGAGAAACATGTGGCCGGAAAAGCTACCTGACTTAGCGGACATGTACAACAATATACCTGTAAGTTCCACCAATTGCACACCAGCATACTTAATGAGAGCAAGAGAGAGAGAAAATTACCAGTTGATCTCAAGATGGGAATTGTCGTACCTGGTGTTGAACGCACCTAATGCTGATTAGGACTCTAAATGCCAAGGACAGTGCAAAAAAGTACAAGAGTGCGTAGAAAGAAGTCTTAAATCAAATTAGAGAAAAACAAGAAAAAGATTAAAACAAAAATGCACAAGATGTTCCCTTAAAGGGAACCAGTCACCTCCAAAAAGCCACCTAACCTATCAATACATGTCCCTGCACCTTCCTATTACCATTATAACTATCCCTCTCTCTCTACTAAATGCCTGATTTTAATGTTCTAAGAAACATATTTAAACTTACTCATTATAATGATAATGAAGTGGGGGCTATATGCAATAGTCCCCCAGGGTGTGTTGGTTTGCAGCCTCCAGCAACCTTTATCACGCCCCCATGGGTGTGATCTTGAAATTTAATTTTGTGCGCCTGCCTGGCTCCCTCCGCTCTGCTATGCAGCCTTCCTGTGAGAATGACGTTGAACGCGTCATTTCCAGAACCGCCCCTTAGCAACCCGATATTTATCTTAGCAATGGCACATCAGGTTGCTAAGGGGCCATATCAATACAATGTTTACCGTTGCAGCGGTGTGCGCTGCTATGCGGGGTTCTATGGCACCCCAATTAGCAGCGCTGTGCCGCTGCTAAGATAAATATCGGGTTGCTAAGGGGGCCGCGTTTCTGGAAATGACGCATTCAGCGTCATTCCCACAGGAAGGCTGCATAGCAGAGTGGAGGGAGCCAGGTTGGGGGCGCGAAATTTAATTTCAATATCATGCCCATGGAGGTGTGATAAAGGATGCTGAAGGCTGCAAACTAACACGCCCAGGGGGACTGTTGCAAATAGCCCTCACTTCATTATCATCTTAATGAGTAAGTTTAAAAATGTTTTTTTAGAACATTAAAAACAGGCAATTAGCAGAGCGAGGGATAGTTATAATGGTAATAGGAAGGTGCAGGGACATGTATTGATAGGTTAGGTGGCTTTTTTCGGAGGTGACAGGTTCCCTTTAACACCTGGAGAAATGGTTCTCAAGAGAAAGAGAAGAGTTCACAAACTTGATGAACAATGGGAAGCAGAACCTTGCACCGTGCTATCCCCTAACTTTGATAACAGAAAGACTTGTTTAATCAGGAAAGATAAAGGAAGATCTACAGCAACAGTTTCCAGAGACTAGCTGAAGAAATGCCCTGAACAGTTAAAACCAAAAGAAGTAATCCCCTGTACAACTCAACCGGAAGAAAAGAAGGAAAAGGTGATACATACAGTACTAGGAGACTTTCCTGAAAATTGGCCTCAGGACAACGGAGCCATACTAGTGCCTTTGATCACTTTCCCACAACAAGTGGAAGAGCAAGAAAGACTGGAAGAACCCGTTCAAGTTCATGAAAAGCCACCCATTGTAGCAGAACCAGAGGATCCTGCAATTGGTGAACCTGCCAGTCCACTAGAAAGACTGCGGCAATACTGTATTTCAGAGTCATGTAGGTCTACCAGTAGACTAGTGGATAGTGCACGCAGAACACTAGCAATAGATACTAGTGTACAACCTGTAGAGACACCAGTACTGTGCAGGTCAACCCGTAGTAACTTTGGGCAACTACCACCTAGATATAGAGAATAAGGAGTGAAATGAGGATGTATAAATATGAGTACTTGTATGTAAATAGACAGTAAATAGTAGTGTACTGTAGGGTGGAGGAACTGGACTCACCCCCATGCACATTAAGTTAGGAAAAGAAAGTTCCTGGGAGTGGGATGTAGAAACCAGGACTCCTAAGCCGAGACGTCCATAGGTAAATGTGAATGTATTTTTGTATTTTATTGATTGCAACTAAGAACCCATAACCGTTAAGTGTATGGTGCCTGCAGGACTTATTGCATGAACTTTTGAACTTTTGAGTTTTCTTAAATATGGACCAATAGCCACGGGACAGGTTGCAAAAACCTTCTTTAACAGCCTGCAGCTGATGGACTAGAGCCGTAATGACTGCACCTTTTTCCTGTTTTTCCTGTTTTATTGGTTTTTGTAAATTTTTACATTTTAAGACTCTGTTATAATATTTGTTAATGTTTATAATGTTTGAAAAATGTTTCTCAGTCCAGGAGTACTGAATTTAACTAGGGGGGAATATGGCACCCCTGCATGTTTCGACAGTCTACAGCCGTCTTCCTCAGGTGATATCACCAGGTGAGGAAAACGGCTGTAGACTGTCGAAACATGTTGTGGTGTATAGGGGATATCTTAATAAAGGTTTGGATGCTTTAATATAAGATTAGTAATGCTCTCCTTCTTAGCGCTCCATTAGACCGCCTTTTATTTTGTTTATATAAGGGAGGACTGTGAAGACATCCTGGTGAACGGAGCCGCGCTAGGCCCATGCCAGTGAGGAAGCTTAGCCAGTGTGAGGGACCCAAGAGTGAGGGTCGGAGGCAAGGCGAGACAGAGAGGCGGCAGAGGAACCATACCGGTTCACCCAAGAGAAGCAGCAGAAGCAACCCGGACACCGGAGTCTGAGTCTGCAAGGGTCCAGATAACCCAGCATAGAAGACCGTAGGGCCAGGGAGACTTCAGTCTCCTGGCGCAGCACTTGTAACAGAGGAATTAGAGGTGCCCAGCAGAAGGTTCTCATCGCCTGCTATAAAAGTGAGGGACACAGGAGCGGTCAGGGCCAGGTTTCAGACAGGCCAGGACAAGAACACACACACAATAACAAGGAGGCCTCACAACTCATCGGGTGTGGAAATCCTGAACTGCCACCCGACCACCTGGACTGTATCCTGGACTTAACCATACAACATCATCAGTAAAAGGTACGGAAACAAATCCTCAATGTGTGTGTGTGTGTGTGTGTGTTATTGCGGCCCCTGATCCTGCTCCCTTCATAGACTATACTGCAGTGTCTCCACCTGATGAGCTGCCTTCCCCTTCAGTACAAGAGACAAGGCTGTGTGGAGAGCTGCCTCCCTGAATAAATCCCTATTATCCACAACTGCACCAAGGATCCCACTCTACTTACGGGGAGCGTCACCAACTGGCTGCCCCAACATCACCCTGGAGGTCTGCAAGCAGCGCCGGTATCATTACCGGGAACCGTATGTGGCATCACAAACACTTTTTATTTTTATTTAACCCTCTTGTTCAGTGACCATCAGGGCCACGGGCCCAGGCACAGGCCGCCTGTGACATTCCCCATGAAACCAAATGCCCGGGACCGGGTACCCACAGCCATGGGGTGGGTTATTTTACATGCTCAAAAAAGCTAGATAGTTACAAAATATAAGGATGGTGGCACTTCATTGTAAATCCAAACGTTAGACCCTTTATTGGCCCATAAAGTGTGGTGAAAGTTGACATCTCCGTTCCAGGGAAATTTTTTCCTAGCCTAGTTGCTTTCAGTATTTATTAAAGCACCTCCCAAGTAGGATTTCTTTGTTTGTTTGGATTTGCAAATGAGTGTTGCCTTCCTTATTTATTGTTAGAGATAAGCCAGTGTTTGAATTCGATTTGATTCGTCGAATTGGGGTGTGTTCGTCAAATGTTCTTCGAAACCGTAGAACACTGTCGAATACCATTGCAAACAATAGCAGGCAACACAAACACGTACAAACACATAGAAAACACATAGAAAACACCTTCTAAGGTGTCCAAAAGGTGACAAACTACTCAGAAGACACAACAAACACATGGAAAAGTGACAAGTACATATAAAAATGCTAAAAGAAAAGAGCTGGAAGAGTAAAAGGAGGAGGAGACACAGATATAGGCATGTCACGCCCTTCTAACATCATGTAAAACACAGCAAGGGTACACTTAAGTGGCATCATTTGCCCCACAGTTGCAAACTTAAAATGGTTACTTTCATGAAGCACATTGACAAATCCACAAGCCTTTAGTCTCCACATGTTATCTGTAAGATTTGTCACCAAAATCTAAGTAGAGACCAAAAAATCAATAGTTTGAGTACTTCATGCATGAACCGTCACATGGATATGAAGCAAAAGTCGCAGTGGGAAGATCACTGTGCTACAATGCGGCCTAGCGGGCCGGGCCAACTACTGTCTGCCTCATCAAGTGCATCCGCGGCCTCTCCATCCTCTGTGACTGTGGGGACAGTAGTCACACATGCTTATGGACGCAGACCTTCCACCTCTTTACTCGCAACAGCCAGTGTGATTGGCAGGTGGTCAGTTCTTTTGGAAGTGGAAACACCTGCTGGTGTTGAGTGCTGTCAGACATCGAGAGCACCACCTTTGGGTGAAGGCAACATAATATCTCCGCCTGCACCTTCCTCACAGACCAGCAGTTTGCCGGGGACACCCTACTCAAACCCGTCTCAGCACAGCAGCCAGCCCTCGGTCCCTCAGATGTTTACAAGTAAAAGACCATTTCCTCCTAGCCATGATGAAGCTAAGAGGTTGAATTTCACCATCTGCAAGCTGTTGGCTACAGAAATGCTGCCTTTCCGCCTGGTGGACACAGAGGATTTTCGAGACCTTATGTCCATCGCAGTGCCTCAGTACCAGATGCCCTGTCGCCACTACTTCTCAAAGAAAGCTGCGACTGCGCTACACCAGCATGTCGCACAGAACATCACCGCTTCCTTGAGAAACTGTGTGTGACAGGGTGCATTTCACCACAGACAGTTAGACAAGTAAACATGGACAGGGGCATTACATGTCAGTGACTGGGCACTTTGTAACTATGGTGATAGCAGGAGAAGGGGCTGCTTTCCAAGTCTTGCCGTCCTCACGAGTTGTGCATCAATCCTCTGTATGTACAAGTTCCTCCACTGCTTCTGCCTCTTTAACCTTGTCTCGGTCCTCCAACTGCACCCAAAGCCTGTCTGGTAATGCCACCTGCGTTCTAACTGCACAAAAGGACTCCTGTACACCTTCTTACTATGCTGGCAACAGGGCTCAACTGTTGCTCAACCTGGTTGTCCAGCAATTTTTAGCCCACTATCCCGGCCTAGAAGGGCTTCTGCAGAGGGCATGGTCGCTGTGTGCTCACTTCCGCAGTTCGCATCCCGCAGCTCAACGACTTGCATCTCTACAGAAGTCGACACAATGGAATTCAACTCTGCACATGTTGCAGCAATTGTGGCAGCACCGATGAGCCCTGGTGTAATACGTTATGACGTTTAACCTGGGCCAACGAGATCCAGAGGTGGGGAAAATCATGCTGCTGAAGTGGTTTCAGATCAAGGACCTATGCACCCTTCTGCACAGTTTTGAAATTGTGACAAAGATGTTTAGTGCTGACGATGCCATTATCAGCATGGCTATTCCGGTCATTCACATGCTGCAACACACTTTAAACAGGATTCGGAGTCAAGTGGTGGAACAAGAGGAGGGGGAGGAAGTACAGGAGGAGTCGAATGAGGAAGGAATAACATGATCTCCAAGGTCCAGGCGGTCGGCAGCACCAAGGCGGCAGGAATGGAGGGAGGGTGGGGGAGAGGGATTAACGAGGGCTTATGATAGCAGCCAAACTGTTGAAGAAGGTGCAGGATCCGAGGAACAAATGGAGGACGAACTGGCGATGGGCATGCAAGACTCATCAGATGAAGGAGACCTTGATCACATTTCTGTTGTGTGAGGTTGGGGGGAGAGGGCAGAGGACGGAAGCATGATTCTTACCTCGCCGCCACCAACACAACAAGAACTTGGGCCTCCTGGATGCGCAAGACACATGAGTGCCTTCTTGCTGCAGTACCTGCAACATGACCCTCAAATTGTCAGAATTCGAAGTAATGCCGTCTATTGGGTTACGACACTCTTAAATTCCCGATACAAGAGTAAATTTGGTAAAATAATTCCTGCCATAGAAAGGGATTCACGCATGCAGGAGTATCAGCAGAAGCTGTTACAGAACCTTAGGCTGGGTTCACATTTGCGGACCCCTCTGCAGCGTTCTGCAGAGGGGATCCGCAATGTGACCCCAGCGGCCGCCAGCTCCTATATTTATAATGGGTGCGCACGGTGCTGCGCCTGACCGCGCATGACCGTGCGCACCCATTCACTCCTATATGTGATCTGTGCACAGGTGGATGCCTGCACACAAATCACACAGTTTCGTCCGCACCAGGGACGCGACATGTTGCATTCCTGGTGCGGACGAGAGTGTGTGACAGATAAGCGCACGCGGCTGTGTCCAGTGACAATGTAGACAGACTAACGTTCATCAAGATGAACAAGTAATGGATCTGCAAGGACTTATCTACCCCTGTGTCATCCTGAGTTGGCTCATCCTTTGCAATCTCAAAAAAGGCCCAGGCTAGGCAAAGCTTAGAACCCTTGTGACCTGAAGAGCCACCACAACTTCTGCTCAGAAGCAGAGTTGTGGTTAAGGATGGATGCAGTTGTTGACGTGCTTCCAGTACTCCATCTCTGTCCAGGAAGGCGCAACCTAACCTCGTCATCACTAGCATCCTCCTCCACCTCCTTTGCTGCCCCTCATCGACTGGCTGACTGTAGGTTGACAGTAAGTGGGATCTCTAACCTCATCATCACCCTGTGTGCTCTCACACCCGTCGTCCTCAGAGCCAACCTCTTTCTCTTCCTGCCCTGACCGAAAAGTCAAAATGTTGTTCCAATCAGGTATCTCAGTCTCATCAGCATCTTCCTCAATGTCTCCACCAACAGGACTTACGGTTTGGGAACGAGGGTCTACATTTTGCTTGCTCAGAACCTTCTTCATCTGGGCCTGGATCCCACTCACAAAGCTTCTGGACATCAGTGCAGATCATTTCCTCGTCTGGACTCACAGAAGCTGTGGAGCAGACCTCTGATTCCTAGGCTATAGTATGAGTGAACAGCTCTGCATACTCAACCATCTGTCTTACTCCATACTCAAATGGGTGGCTGGAGACTTGGGAACTGTGAGGAACCAAGTGCGATTGGGGTGACATCTCTGAGGACTGGTGTATTTGTGATGTTGAAGTTGAGGTGGAGGAGAGACCACTTGATGAAGCGTTTGCTATCCATTCAAGCGCCTGCTCTTTTTGTGCGTCATCTACAATTGGTAGTGATTGTCGGGTGACTCGTGTCCATACGAAAGGAATCATATCAGATTGTCCACGGAAAGAAGAAGACATCTTACTTTGGCTGGAAGATAGTCTTTCTTCAGCAGATGTTACTGTTGCGTTTCCACCTACCCCACAGACACAAACTTTTTTTCCCCTTCCACCACGCCTATTCCCCTTTCCACCAGCAGCAGGCCTTTGCCACTCATTTTGTATGTGAACAAATTGGTAACTCTGCAGTTGTTGGCAAAAAAATTCGGTTGGAAATGGAGCAAAGCTGACTGGCCAAATAGTGCTACAAGGCCCAAACTTTACCTGGGCTAGGTGCAGTTAAAAATTAGTCTGAACTAGACAGGCGATGTAGTGTGTTTCACAAGTGGACTACACACCACTGTCTAAATGACACTGCTACTAGGCCCAAACTATTAGGCTAGGGTTACACATAAGCCCTTGGTCCGTTTTTGGCATCAGTTTTTGCATTTTTTTTTCTAAGTGCAAAAACTGATGCAAAAACGGATTATATGTAATAAATACCCTATTTGTATTTCACTGCACCCAAAAACGTTGGTAAGAACGCTTTTGGGTGCTGTTTAAAAATGTATGCGTTTTTGACTCGCCCAGGGCAGGGTACTCAGATCTCAGGCTCAGTCTGGGATGTCACGGGTGGCTGCCTGAGGCTGTGGCCCTGGTAGTCAATTGTTAAATAAAGAAAATAAAGTACAGTTTGTTCGTGACGCCACCTGCATTACCTGGTGATGCTCACCAGCGCCGCTACAGTCCTCCGGTGGTCGATGGTATTGCGGCCAGGATGGTGTAGTCCCCGCAGGCAGAACTGGACCACCGGGGCAGCGATTCTGTGAAAGAAATCAGGTTATGCTTGGAAAGGATGGAGCAGAGTCGACAAGTCACTTCACCGGGTACTTTTACTGGAACTTTTGCACAGTCATCACAGTTCACAGTTCAGTAAGATGTCACAGCGACAAATGCTACGGGTGCTGCAAGTGGAATTTCTGGTTGATAGATGGATCCCTCACTGTGTGCCGTTCTTATTCTTTCTGTCCCTTGTCTCCCAGTGGCGGTGAAGTCTGACTTCTTGAAGACTAATCTGACCTCCTGCTGTTGCTTGTTCTCCTCTCCCTTATACCAGTTGGGTGAACCTTCTCTGGATCCTGCAGTGGCCTGCTGTTTCTGATTCCCCTCTTTCTGGGCTCTTTGGGAGTTGGGGTCGTATCTGAAGAATCCGTTCATCGGATTTCTGTGAGCCTTAAAGGAACTCACAAGTGCGGGCTCCAGTACCCGGTTCCTTTCCTGGGGCAAACTCTCTGGTTTCTCTGCTCCGCACTTAGAGTGAACTCTCGCCTTGAGTTTCTTTCTCTCTTCCTTCCCTCTGGAATCTCTTCTTGCTTTCCTGGGCCCCTCAGCCGAGGAGACCCTCCTTTCTCCCTCCCAGGCTGGCTGCCTGGCTCTTTCCTTCTCGACTCTCACTGGTCTACCCAACAACTACTCTGGTTCCCCTCTGGAGGCTCCTGTATCTCCTCCCCGGGGTCCCTCCCACCTGCTGACTAGTAGTACCCCTTTTGTGGCACCTACATAGTGGGGCGCCACATTTTTTTAACATGGGGCCCTATGGGAAAAGCATGTGTTAACGAATGGTGCATATAGGTACCAAGCATTAACGCATATGCGTTTTTAAGAAAAAATGACTAAGTCCAAAAAATGTCCAGGGACACAGGAGGCACAAATGAAGCCTGGGAAAAACGGATTGGTCATGAAAAATACTTACAAAAAAGGAATTCCTATGTGTGACCCTAGCCTTAGCTGGGCTAGGTGCAGTTAAAAATTAGTCTGAACTAGACAGGTGGTGTAGTGTGTTTCACAAGTGGGCTACACACCACTGTCTAAATGACACTGCTACTAGGCCCAAACTATTACCTGGGCTAGGTGCAGTTAAACATTAATCTGAACTAGACAGGCGGTGTAGCGTGTTTCACAGGTGGGCTACAACACTATCTAAATGACACTGCTACTAGGCCCAAACTATTAGGCTAGGGTCACACATAAGCCCTTGGTCTGTTTTTGGAATCAGTTTTTGCTTTTTTTTTTTCTAAGTGCAAAAACTGATGCAAAAACGGATTATATGTAATAAATACCCTATTTGTATTTCACTGCACCCAATAACGTTGCTAGGAACGCTTTTGGGTGCAGTTTAAAAACGTATGCGTTTTTGAATCGCCCAGGGCAGGGTACTCAGATCTCAGGCTCAGTCTGGGATGTCACGGGTGGCTGCCTGAGGCTGTGGACCTGGTAATCAATTGTTAAATAAAGAAAATAAAGTATAGTTTGTTCGTGACGCCACCTGCATTACCTGGTGATGCTCACCAGCGCCGCAACAGTCCTCCGGTGGTCAATGGTATTGCAGCCAGGATGGTGTAGTCCCCGCAGGCAGGACTGGACCACCGGGGCAGCGATTCTGTGAAAGAAATCAGGTTATGCTTGGAAAGGATGGAGCAGAGTCGACAAGTCACGTCACCGGGTACTTTACTGGAACTTTTGCACAGTCATCACAGTTCACAGTTCAGTAAGATGTCACAGCGACAAATGCTACGGGTTCTGCAAGTGGAATTTCTGGTTGATAGATGGATCCCTCACTGTGTGCCGTTCTTATTCTTTCTGTCCCTTGTCTCCCAGTGGCGGTGAAGTCTGACTTCTTGAAGACTAATCTGACCTCCTGCTGTTGCTTGTTCTCCTCTCCCTTATACCTGTTGAGTGAACCTTCTCTGGATCCTGCAGTGGCCTGCTGTTTCTGATTCCCCTCTTTCTGGCTCTTTGGGAGTTGGGGTCGTATCTGAAGAATCCGGTGATCGGATTTCTGTGTGCCTTAAAGGAACTCACAAGTGCGGGCTCCAGTACCCGGTTTCTTTCCTGGGGCAAACTCTCTGGTTTCTCTGCTCCGCACTTAGAGTGAACTCTCGCCTTGAGTTTCTTTCTCTCTTCCTTCCCTCTGGAATCTCTTCTTGCTTTCCTTGGCCCCTCAGCCGAGGAGACCCTCCTTTCTCCCTCCCAGGCTGGCTGCCAGGCTCTTTCCTTCTCGACTCTCACTGGTCTACCCAACAACTACTCTGGTTCCCCTCTGGAGGCTCCTGTATCTCCTCCCCGGGTCCCTCCCACCTGCTGACTAGTGTGGGGCGTGAGCTCTAGGGTTCCACCTACTGGCCATAGTTCCACTTGCAGTGAGATGACTACACCGCTTTTATGGGTGTAGTCCCCCTTTTGTGGCACCTACATAGTGGGGCGCCACATTTTTTTAACATGGGGCCCTATGGGAAAAGCATGTGTTAACACATGGTGCATATAGGTACCAAGCGTTAATGCATATGCGTTTTTAAGAAAAAGTGACTAAGTCCAAAAAACGTCCAGGGACACAGGAGGCACAAATGCAGCCTGGGAAAAATGGATTGGTCATGAAAAACACTTACAAAAACGGATTGCTATGTGTGACCCTAGCCTTAGCTGGGCTAGGTGCAGTTATTAATTAGTCTGAACTAGACAGGCGGTGTAGTGTGTTTCACAAGGGGGCTACACACCACTGTCTAAATGACACTGCTACTAGGCCCAAACTATTACCTGGGCTAGGTGCATTTGAACATTAATCTGAACTAGACAGGCGGTGTAGCGTGTTTCACAGGTGGGCTACAACACTATCTAAATGACACTGCTACTAGGCCCAAACTATTAGGCTAGGGTCACACATAAGCCCTTGGTCCGTTTTTGGAATCAGTTTTTGCTTTTTTTTTTTCTAAGTGCAAAAACTGATGCAAAAACTGATGCAAAAACGGATTATATGTAATAAATACCCTATTTGTATTTCACTGCACCCAATAACGTTGCTAGGAACGCTTTTGGGTGCAGTTTAAAAACGTATGCGTTTTTGAATCGCCCAGGGCAGGGTACTCAGATCTCAGGCTCAGTCTGGGATGTCACGGGTGGCTGCCTGAGGCTGTGGCCCTGGTAATCAATTGTTAAATAAAGAAAATAAAGTATAGTTTGTTCGTGACGCCACCTGCATTACCTGGTGATGCTCACCAGCGCCGCTACAGTCCTCCTGTGGTCAATGGTATTGCGGCCAGGATGGTGTAGTCCCCGCAGGCAGGACTGGACCACCGGGGCAGCGATTCTGTGAAAGAAATCAGGTTATGCCTGGAAAGGATGGAGCAGAGTCGACAAGTCACGTCACCGGGTACTTTTACTGGAACTTTTGCACAGTCATCACAGTTCACAGTTCAGTAAGATGTCACAGCGACAAATGCTACGGGTTCTGCAAGTGGAATTTCTGGTTGATAGATGGATCCCTCACTGTGTGCCGTTCTTATTCTTTCTGTCCCTTGTCTCCCAGTGGCGGTGAAGTCTGACTTCTTGAAGACTAATCTGACCTCCTGCTGTTGCTTGTTCTCCTCTCCCTTATACCTGTTGGGTGAACCTTCTCTGGATCCTGCAGTGGCCTGCTGTTTCTGATTCCCCTCTTTCTGGGCTCTTTGGGAGTTGGGGTCGTATCTGAAGAATCCGGTGATCGGATTTCTGTGTGCCTTAACGGAACTCACAAGTGCGGGCTCCAGTACCCGGTTTCTTTCCTGGGGCAAACTCTCTGGTTTCTCTGCTCCGCACTTAGAGTGAACTCTCGCCTTGAGTTTCTTTCTCTCTTCCTTCCCTCTGGAATCTCTTCTTGCTTTCCTGGGCCCCTCAGCCGAGGAGACCCTCCTTTCTCCCTCCCAGGCTGGCTGCCTGGCTCTTTCCTTCTCGACTCTCACTGGTCTACCCAACAACTACTCTGGTTCCCCTCTGGAGGCTCCTGTATCTCCTCCCCGGGGTCCCTCCCACCTGCTGACTAGTAGTACCCCTCTTTGTGGCACCTACATAGTGGGGCGCCACATTTTTTTAACATGGGGCCCTATGGGAAAAGCATGCGTTAACGAATGGTGCATATAGGTACCAAGCGTTAACGCATATGCGTTTTTAAGAAAAAATGACTAAGTCCAAAAAATGTCCAGGGACACAGGAGGCACAAATGAAGCCTGGGAAAAACGGATTGGTCATGAAAAATACTTACAAAAAAGGAATTCCTATGTGTGACCCTAGCCTTAGCTGGGCTAGGTGCAGTTAAAAATTAGTCTGAACTAGACAGGTGGTGTAGTGTGTTTCACAAGTGGGCTACAGACCACTGTCTAAATGACACTGCTACTAGGCCCAAACTATTACCTGGGCTAGGTGCAGTTATACATTAATCTGAACTAGACAGGCGGTGTAGCGTGTTTCACAGGTGGGCTACAACACTATCTAAATGACACTGCTACTAGGCCCAAACTATTAGGCTAGGGTCACACATAAGCCCTTGGTCCGTTTTTGGAATCAGTTTTTGCTTTTTTTTTTTCTAAGTGCAAAAACTGATGCAAAAACAGATTATATGTAATAAATACCCTATTTGTATTTCACTGCACCCAATAACGTTGCTAGGAACGCTTTTGGGTGCAGTTTAAAAACGTATGCGTTTTTGAATCGCCCAGGGCAGGGTACTCAGATCTCAGGCTCAGTCTGGGATGTCACGGGTGGCTGCCTGAGGCTGTGGCCCTGGTAATCAATTGTTAAATAAACAAAATAAAGTATAGTTTGTTCGTGACGCCACCTGCATTACCTGGTGATGCTCACCAGCGCCGCTACAGTCCTCCGGTGGTCAATGGTATTGCAGCCAGGATGGTGTAGTCCCCGCAGGCAGGACTGGACCACCGGGGCAGCGATTCTGTGAAAGAAATCAGGTTATGCTTAGGGATGAGCGAGTCTACTCGCTAGGACTCGTTACTCGGCGATTCTTAAGGGACTCGCTGGACTCGGTAATCGGCGAGTCTTTTAGCGAATACTCGCTCAGTAACGAGTCCAATGCAAGTCAATGGCAATCTTAGTTTTGTCAGAGTTTACTTTATCTCACTCGCTAGACTCGCTAGACTCGCTCTATCACATCACTATATAGCTTGAATCTCCCCAAACAGCAGCGAGTCTGAGCGAGTCTACGAGTCCGAATCCTAGCGAGTCTGCGATTCCGAGTCCTGTATTCTCTATTCGGGACTCGCGAATCCAGAATCTTTTATGTTACTAGTCAGCATTGCGTGTTAGGTCAGAAAACTTGTGAAGAAGGACAAGCATCTTAGCCAATCATAGTCAGTAATGCCATAGCAGCTTTGGTTGTGTCAGGACTATGATTGGCTGCTGTCCATCGTGATGCCTATGTCATCTATGACAGGCAAGGCAGTATATAAGGCTTGCCCCCGCCATTTTGGGCACATTCCTGAGAAGAGCTGACCTAGTGCAGGGAGACTTGGAGCAGATCTAGGGACAGTTAGGCAGTGTAGGAGTCACATATAACCCAAAAGTTCTTTTCAGAACTAACAGGACGGAGTGTAGGAGTCAAGATTCCTCACACATAACCCAAAAGTTCTTTTCAGAACTACCAGGACGGAGGATTGCTGTACAGGACTGTAAGGAAGGGGAGATAGGAGCAGCCTTACAGTGAATCCAGCACCATCCTCAGAGCTTAGTTCACCCAGCTTTCCGCAGAGCTGTAATCCTAAGCTTTTTCTTATTTTTGGCACTAGTCTACCAAATAATTTTGGTGCCATTTTTCCACAAAACATTTCCTGTGCCAGTGCGTTGCTGTACGGTGTCCTGCCTGCAGCTCGCACGGTACTTGTAAACTTGCACGCAGCCAGCACCGCAGCCTAACAGTGCCTGGTTCTGCGTACTAAACAATTTTTTCCTGTGCCAGTGCGTTGCTGTACGGTGTCCTGCCTGCAGCTCGCACGGTACTTGTAAACTTGCACGCAGCCAGCACCGCAGCCTAACAGTGCCTGGTTCTGCGTACTAAACAATTTTTTCCTGTGCCAGTGCGTTGCTGTACGGTGTCCTGCCTGCAGCTCGCACGGTACTTGTAAACTTGCACGCAGCCAGCACCGCAGCCTAACAGTGCCTGGTTCTGCGTACTAAACAATTTTTTCCTGTGCCAGTGCGTTGCTGTACGGTGTCCTGCCTGCAGCTCGCACGGTACTTGTAAACTTGCACGCAGCCAGCACCGCAGCCTAAGGCTACCTTCACATTTGCGTTTGTGTCTGCATGCTGATGGCATGCAGACACAAACGCTGTCAAAAGCATGGTCTTTTGATGTGTCCGCAGCGGATAATGTCCGCCTGCGGACACATCACTAGGGAGCCCGGCCAGCCAATCGGCTTTGTCCGGGGCGGGCCGGGGCGGAGATCAGCGCCGGAGATCTCCGCCCCCCGGCCGCCGGTAAGCTTCGGGACTGTCGGCGGGGAGAACAGCTGATTTGACAGCTGTTTGAATCTTCCCGCGCCGACACCGAGAGGAGATGTCGGCGCGGGAAGATTCAAACAGCTGTCAAATCAGCTGTTCTCCCCGCCGACATCGCTAGGAGATTACCGCCGGCGGGGAAGAAGACAAGAAGAAGGGAAGAAGAAGAGAAGAAGCAGAGGCTGAGCTGATCTCCCGGTGGCCGTCGGTGAGCTCCTGTGACATCACCGGCGGCCACCGGGAGATTTTTCAATGGGTCCGCAGCGTTCTCCTGCGCTGTCAAGCGCAGAACACTGCGGACCCATTGAAGACAATGCAGGTTTTGTGCGCTTGGGGACGCTTGCTGATCTTCCAAGGTCCCCGAGCGCCCAAAAAATGCAACATGCTGCGTCCCGGGTGCGGACGCTGGACCCTGAAGAGAGCAGATATCGTCCGCATCCGCACCCGAACGCAGCAAACGCTGCCAAACGCAGGCACTATGCGTTCCTATGTTAAACATAGGAACGCAGTGCGCATGCGTTTGGATGCGTATGGGAACGCAGCATACGCTGCGTTACCATACGCAAATGTGAAGGAGCCCTAACAGTGCCTGGTTCTGCGTACTAAACAATTTTTTCCTGTGCCAGTGCGTTGCTGTACGGTGTCCTGCCTGCAGCTCGGCTCCAAATAAGAGAAAAACCTGCGAGTTTGGACTCGCACACTTTCAGAGACACATCAGCGATTTGGAAATAGCATTATTCGTTATTACTCGGTTCCCTATTCATTAACATTGGACTCGCTAGACTCGCAACGAGTAGCGAGTCCTGGGCTCGGACTCGTGCGGGTCTAGCGATTCCGAGTAATTTAGGACTCGCTCATCCCTAGTTATGCTTGGAAAGGATGGAGCAGAGTCGACAAGTCACGTCACCGGGTACTTTTACTGGAACTTTTGCACAGTTATCACAGTTCACAGTTCAGTAAGATGTCACAGCGACAAATGCTACGGGTTCTGCAAGTGGAATTTCTGGTTGATAGATGGATCCCTCACTGTGTGCCGTTCTTATTCTTTCTGTCCCTTGTCTCCCAGTGGCGGTGAAGTCTGACTTCTTGAAGACTAATCTGACCTCCTGCTGTTGCTTGTTCTCCTCTCCCTTATACCTGTTGGGTGAACCTTCTCTGGATCCTGCAGTGGCCTGCTGTTTTTGATTCCCCTCTTTCTGGGCTCTTTGGGAGTTGGGGTCGTATCTGAAGAATCCGGTGATCGGATTTCTGTGTGCCTTAAAGGAACTCACAAGTGCGGGCTCCAGTACCCGGTTTCTTTCCTGGGGCAAACTCTCTGGTTTCTCTGCTCCGCACTTAGAGTGAACTCTCGCCTTGAGTTTCTTTCTCTCTTCCTTCCCTCTGGAATCTCTTCTTGCTTTCCTTGGCCCCTCAGCCGAGGAGACCCTCCTTTCTCCCTCCCAGGCTGGCTGCCTGGCTCTTTCCTTCTCGACTCTCACTGGTCTACCCAACAACTACTCTGGTTCCCCTCTGGAGGCTCCTGTATCTCCCCCCCGGGGTCCCTCCCACCTGCTGACTAGTGTGGGGCGTGAGCTCTAGGGTTCCACCTACTGGCCATAGTTCCACTTGCAGTGGGATGACTACACCGCTTTTATGGGTGTAGTACCCCTTTTGTGGCACCTACATAGTGGGGCGCCACATTTTTTTAACATGGGGCCCTATGGGAAAAGCATGTGTTAACGCATGGTGCATATAGGTACCAAGCGTTAATGCATATGCGTTTTTAAGAAAAAGTGACTAAGTCCAAAAAACGTCCAGGGACACAGGAGGCACAAATGCAGCCTGGGAAAAATGGATTGGTCATGAAAAACACTTACAAAAACGGATTGCTATGTGTGACCCTAGCCTTAGCTGGGCTAGGTGCAGTTATTAATTAGTCTGAACTAGACAGGCGGTGTAGTGTGTTTCACAAGTGGGCTACACACCACTGTCTAAATGACACTGCTACTAGGCCCAAACTATTACCTGGGCTAAGTGCAGTTAAAAATTATTCTGAACTAGACAGGCGGTGTAGCTTGGATCACAAGTGGGCTACACCACTGTCTAACTGACACTGCTACTAGCCTAAAATGATTGCCTGGACTAGCTGCAGTAAAAAATTGGCTACTGTATAGACAGACGGTGTAGCTTACTTTGCAGCTGGACTACACCGCTAACTACCAGACACTGCAACTAGTCCAAAAAGATTGCCTGGACCAGCTGCACTCAAAAATTGGCTACTGGATAGACAGGCGGTGTAGTTTACTTTACAGCTGGGCTACACTGCTGACTACCAGACACTGCTACTAGCCCAAAAAATATGCCTGGACTAGCTGCAGGAAAAAATTGGCTACTGAAGACAGGTGTGTAGCTTTCTTCACAGCAGTGCTACACTACCTGCCCTAAAGGATTGCTTGAGATAGATTTGGCCAGATGCTGTGAAAAACACTTGCACAGCACTGGCACACACCTGCCTGGCAAAAACTAATAGGAACTGCTCTAACCTAGCCGTCAAAAGGGCTAATATTATAACTAGTCCCTACTTCTATGAAGTAGCCCTGAAAAGGGCTGATATTTACAACTAATCCATACTCTCTACTTGCCTGAAGTATGACGCGCCCTTCGGCTCACCCAGGGCTGTGGGGTACTTGACTCTCGGGACTCTCTCTCTCTCTCTCTTCTTCTAGTCAGGGATGGTCTACCCAACAACTACTCTGGTTCCCCTCTGGGGGCTCTTATATCTCCTCCCCGGGGTCCCTCCCACCTGCTGACTAGTGTGGGGCGTGAGCTCTAGGGTTCCACCTACTGGCCATAGTTCCACTTGCAGTGGGATGACTACACCGCTTTTATGGGTGTAGTACCCCTTTTGTGGCACCTACATAGTGGGGCGCCCCATTTTTTTAACATGGGGCCCTATGGGAAAAGCATGCGTTAACGCATGGTGCATATGGGTACCAAGCGTTAACGCATATGCGTTTTTAAGAAAAAATGACTAAGTCCAAAAAATGTCCAGGGACACAGGAGGCACAAATGAAGCCTGGGAAAAACGGATTGGTCATGAAAAATACTTACAAAAAAGGAATTCCTATGTGTGACCCTAGCCTTAGCTGGGCTAGGTGCAGTTAAAAATTAGTCTGAACTAGACAGGTGGTGTAGTGTGTTTCACAAGTGGGCTACACACCACTGTCTAAATGACACTGCTACT
Source organism: Allobates femoralis (assembly GCA_033576535.1). Lineage (NCBI taxonomy): Eukaryota > Metazoa > Chordata > Amphibia > Anura > Aromobatidae > Allobates > Allobates femoralis. The sequence goes on from JARQOC010000003.1 coordinate 432,518,758, forward strand.
AGGCCCAAACTATTACCTGGGCTAGGTGCAGTTAAAAATTAGTCTGAACTAGACAGGCGGTGTAGTGTGTTTCACAAGTGGGCTACACACCACTGTCTAAATGACACTGCTACTAGGCCCAAACTATTACCTGGGCTAGGTGCAGTTAAAAATTAGTATGAACTAGAAAGACGTTGTAGAGTGTTTCACAAGTGGGCTACACACCACTGTCTAAATGACACTGCTACTAGGCCCAAACTTTTACCTGGGCTAGGTGCAGTTAAAAATTAGTCTGAACTAGACAGGCGGTGTAGAGTGTTTCACAAGTGGGCTACACACCACTGTCTAAATGACACTGCTACTAGGCCCAAACTATTACCTGGGCTAGGTTCAGTTAAACATTAGTCTGAACTAGACAGGCGGTGTAGTGTGTTTCACAAGTGGGCTACACAGCACTGTCTAAATGACACTGCTACTAGGCCCAAACTATTACCTGGGCTAGGTGCAGTTAAAAATTAGTCTGAACTAGACAGGCGGTGTAGTGTGTTTCACAAGTGGGCTACACACCACTGTCTAAATGACACTGCTACTAGGCCCAAACTTTTACCTGGGCTAGGTGCAGTTAAAAATTAGTCTGAATTAGACAGGCGGTGTAGTGTGTTTCACAAGTGGGCTACACAGCACTGTCTAAATGACACTGCTACTAGGCCCAAACTATTACCTGGGCTAGGTGCAGTTAAAAATTAGTCTGAACTAGACAGGCGGTGTAGTGTGTTTCGCAAGTGGGCTACACACCACTGTCTAAATAACACTGCTACTAGGCCCAAACTATTTCCTGGACTAGGTGCAGTTAAAAATTAGTCTGAACTAGACATGCGGTGTAGCTTGGTTCACAAGTGGGCTACCACTGTCTAACTGACACTGCTACTAGCCTAAAATGATTGCCTGGACTTGCTGCAGTAAAAAATTGGCTACTGTATAGACAGACGGTGTAGCTTACTTTGCAGCTGGGCTACACCGCTGACTACCAGACACTGCTACTAGCCCAAAAAGATTGCCTGGACCAGCTGCAGTAAAAAACTGGCTACTGAATAGACAGGCGGTGTAGTTTACTTTACAGCTGGACTACACTGCTGACTACCAGACACTGCTACTAGCCCAAAATAATTGCCTGGACTAGCTGCAGTAAAAAATTGGCTACTGAAGACAGGTGGTGTAGCTTTCTTCACAGCAGTGCTACACTACCTGCCTAAAGGATTGCCTGAGATAGATTTGGCCAGATGCTGTGAAAAACACTTGCACAGCACTGGCACACACCTTCCTGGCAAAAACTAATAGGAACTGCTCTAACCTAGCCGTCAAAAGGGCTGATATTATAACTAGTCCCTACTTCTATGAAGTAGCCCTGAAAAGGGCTGATATTTACAACTAATCCATACTCTCTACTTGCCTGAAGTATGACGCGCCCTTCGGCTCACCCAGGGCTGTGGGATACTCTGCTCTCGGGACTCTCTTTCTCTCCTTCTAGTCAGGGATGTCACGGGTGGCCATCCCGAGGCCGTGGCCCTGGGGGTCAACTGAAAAATGGGGGGAATATTTACAAGGGATTATTTACAAGTTTGCCTTTGTAGTGACGCCACCTGCTGAGTCCGGTGACGTTCACCAGCGCCGCTCCAGTCCTCCGGTGGTCGGTGGTATGGCGGCTTAGATGGAATCATCCCCACAGGCAGGACGGGACCACCGGGGCAGGAATGCTGTAATAAAGCAGTTTATGGTTGAAAGGATGCAGCAGAGTCAAAGCTTCACTTCACCGGGTAACTTTTACTTGAACAGTTCTTTCTTTCAGCTTACAGTTCAACAGTTCAGTCGATGGTATAATGGCGAAAGCTTTCAGGCTGCAATTGGGATTCTAGCTTAATCAGTCTTCGAAACTCTAATGGCGAACCAACCAAGTGGGGCAGGATACCTCTCGTATGTCACTTGCTCGCCGCGATATAAATCACGTCGGGGGTGTCCTTGTCTCAGAAAAGATTCAACATCCCTCCGGGTGAAAAAGACGTCATCTAATAGTCCTAGCTCTGTTATAAAGCCCCATCCCTCTCTGTGGTACACAGATACAACCATTCCCACTTTAAGCAGTTCTATGTGTAACGGGGGCTGTGCACGGGCTTCATCTCTGAGTCTTTTGGTGGTACGCTCCCTTTGGTACCATTCCTCCCTTTCCCTGTGCCTGACTACCGGGCTCCACTCTTCTGGGACTGACTGGGTGCTTGCAAGGGATTGGTATGGGGGTGGTGATGGGTTATGTCTATGGCGGTTGGGGATTGCGCACACACAAACCTCTGCGGCACTTGCAATGGCAGGGGTTCCTCGGCGGTGCTGTTGTCCACCAAGCTGCTTCTGGGGTGCTGGTTCCTGAGGCCCCAGCCGGTTCCTCATAGTCATCGTCGTCGTCGTTGCACTCTTCAGGCTCATCGTACAGCTCCTCTACGTCGACATCTAGCAGGATCCGCTCCGGTGCAGACACGAATGCAGTCTCCGGCCGGGGACTACTGCTGACTTCGGGTGGTGATGGTGCTGGTGTTAGTATCAGGGGCTCCGTCTGCGTCCCCGCATCTCGGGTCTCTGCTGGCAGTGGAAGGCAGGCTCTGTACTGCTCCACGGCTCTGGCGGCGACTTCTGCTTCCCGCGCCTCATGGGCCGTCCCTCTTGCCGACAATTTGTACGTCCTCTCCGCACTCCATCTCCGGCACACCCATGCTATGGTCTGCTCCATCTCCTGCCGGAGCCGGGTGAAAGCTTCCCGCCAGTAGTCTGCATCCCCCTCCAGCGTGAGTAGGCACACAGCTGCCGGATCGCCTCGCTCGGCGCGGGCCTGCTCCTCCAGCTCGCGGACGACATATCTCCATCGGGGTGCTGCCATGCTGCCGGGTACATAGAAGTCTGATGGCGTCTGTCCTTCTCTTCCGGTTTGTACAGCGATGGGTGGGCATTCCCCTTGAACTTCCTGTGGGCTGCCCCCCTGATTGATTGATGGCACTTGGGGCGGACACTCTCTTTCGTGCCTCTGGCCAGGCCCTCCTTCTTCTAGGGGCTGAGGCACTCCCCCGGGCCTGCACATGTTGTTTACTCCATGGCGTCGGCGCCATCTTGGGTCCCCACGCGGCAATGTCGGGAATCCATTTTTGGCGCCCAGCAATGGCGGAAAAAGTCAATAAAAGTCAATTTTAAGTCCAAATCAAAGCACACAGTACCTGGTGGTACCGGGCACGAGAACTTGTTCGTGACGCCAGAAGTTGACGCGCCCTTCAGCTCACCCAGGGCTGTGGGGTATTCAGCTCTCGGGACTCTCTCTCTCTCTTCTAGTCAGGGATGTCACAAGTGGCCATCCTGAGGCTGTGGCCCTGGGGGTCATCTGAAAAATGGGGGGAATATTTACAAGGGATTATTTTCAAGTTTGTCTTTGTAATGACGCCACCTGCTGAGTCCGGTGATGTTCACCAGCGCCGCTCCAGTCCTCCGGTGGTCGATGGTATGGCGGCTTAGATGGAATCGTCCCCACAGGCAGGATGGGACCTCCCGGGCAGGAATGCTGTATTAAAACAGTTTATGGTTGAAAGGATGCAGCAGAGTCAAAGCTTCACTTCACCGGGTAACTTTTACTTGAACAGTTCTTTCTTTCAGCTTACAGTTCAACAGTTCATTCGATGGTATAATGGCGAATGCTTTCAGGCTGCAATTGGGATTCTAGCTTTAGATGGAACCCTCTTTTATGTTCCTTTCCTTTTCCTTCTATTCTGTTCCAGTGTGAAGCCTAATCTCTTGTAGATGATCTGGCCTCCTGCTGCTTCTAGCTTCTGTCTCCTCTCACTTTTCTACCCGTCGGGTTAACCTCCTAGTGAATGCCTCAATGGCTGCTGCGGTTCTGGCTTCCCTCTTGTGGGACCTTGGGAGTCAGGGCCTTATTTATAATATCCCTGTTTTGCGGATTTTCTGTGAGACTTGAAGTACTCACAGGTGCGGGCTCCAGTACCCGAGTTTCTTCCTATGGGGCAAACTCTATCAGTTACTCACTTCCCCATTCAAGTTCACTCTGCCAATCTGAGCTTCCTTTCTTTCTTTACTCTGTTGGGATCTGTGCTCTTCCAGGACCTCTCAACCGAGATGGCCCTCTTGGTTCCTGCAGGCCTGTCTGCCTGCTCCTTCCACCTCCTCCTCAATCCGACTCCTTCTCCCAATTCACTAACTAACTCACTCCGAGCTCTCCGGTTCCCTCTAGAGGTGCCTCCCTGGGTTCCTCCTACCACTATCTCTAGTGTGTGTGTGGGTGCTGCTCTAGGGCTTCATCTTGTGACCATTGTCCCAATTGCAGTGGAGTACTACACCGCTTTCTGGATGCAGTACCCCTTCTGTGGCACCTACAGTGTTGGCCAAAAGTATTGACACCCCTGCAATTCTGTCAGATAATACTCAGTTTCTTCCTGAAAATGATTGCAATCACAAATTCTTTGGTATTATTATCTTCATTTAATTTATCTTCAATGAAAAAACACAAAAAGAATTGTCCTAAAGCCAAATTGGATGTAATTCCACACCAAACATAAAAAAGGGGGTGGACAAAAGTATTGTCACTGTTAGAAAAATCATGTGATGCTTCTCTAATTTGTGTAACTAACAGCACCTGTAACTTACCTGTGGCACCTAACAAGTGTTGGCAATAACTAAATCACACTTGCAGCCAGTTGACATGGATTAAAGTTGACTCAACCTCTGTCCAGTGCCCTTGTGTGTACCACATTTAGCATGGAGAAAAGAAAGAAGACCAAAGAACTGTCTGAGGACTTGAGAAACCAAATTGTGAGGAAGCATGTGCAATCTCAAGGCTACAAGTCCATCTCCAAAGACCTGAATTTTCCTGTGTCTACCGTGCGCAGTGTCATCAAGAAGTTTAAAGTCCATGGCACTGTGGCTAACTTCCCTAGATGTGGACTGAAAAGAAAAATTGTCAAGAGATTCCAACGCAAGATTGTGCGGATGGTGGTTAAAGAACCTCGACTAACATCCAAACAAGTTCAAGCTGCCCTGCAGTCCGATGGTACAACAGTGTCAATCCGTACTATCCGTCGGCGTCTGAATGAAAAGGGACTGTATGGTAGGAGACCCAGGAAGACCCCATTTCTTACCTCGAGACATAAAAAAGCCAGGCTGGAGTTTGCCAAAACTTTCCTGAGAAAGCCTAAAACGATTTTTAAGAATATTCTCTCTTTTTGGGCAAAGGCATCAACATAGAGTTTACAGGAGAAAAAAAGAGGCATTCAAAGAAAAGAACACGGTTCCTATAGTCAAACATAGCGGAGGTTCCCTGATGTTTTGGGGTTGCTTTGCTGCCTCTGGCACTGGACTGCTTGACCGTGTGCATGGCATTATGAAGTCTGAAGACTACCAACAAATTTTGCAGCATAATGTAGGGCCCAGTGTGAGAAAGCTGGGTCTCCCTCAGAGGTCATGGGTCTTCCAGCAGGATAATGACCCAAAACACACTTCAAAAAGCACTTGAAAATGGCTCTAGAGACTTCTAAGGTGGCCAGCAATGAGTCCAGACCTGAATCCCATAGAACACCTGTGGAGAGATCTAAAAATGGCAGTTTGGAGAAGGCACCCTTCAAATATCAGGAACCTGGAGCAGTTTGCCAAAGAAGAATGGTCTAAAATACCAGAAGAGCATTGTAAGAAACTCATTGATGGTTACCGGAAGCGGTTGATCGCAGTTATTTTGGCTAAAGGTTGTGCAACCAAGTATTAGGCTGAGGGTGCCAATACTTTTTTCCGGCCCATTTTTGGAGTTTTGTGTGAAATGATCAATGTTTTGCTTTTTGCTTCATTCTCTTTTGTGTTTTTTCACTGAAGACAAATTAAATGAAGATAATAATACCAAAGAATTTGTGATTGCAATCATTTTCAGGAAGAAACTGAGTATTATCTGACAGAATTGCAGGGGTGTCAATACTTTTGGCCAACACTGTACGTAGTGGGGCGCCACAAGTAGCCCTCAAAAGGGCTGAGATTCTAACTAGTCCCTACTCCCTAAACCTATCTGTCTATCTAACCTGAGATTCGCTCACTATCTATCTAAGATTTTATAGTGCCCACAGCAGCAGTAGCGGTGCCTGACTGACACACAACTGCTGCACTGAGCAAATGGTGGCGATGGGGAAAATGGCCGGGTCTTATAGGGTAAGGACATGTGACATACACAGCCAATGACGAAACCTTGCTTGTGTGCAAAAAATGCACTTTGCTGTGTTTGTGTGATTGGCTAACATCCTGCACCGCCCCACTGTATATGCAGTTAGGAGGAAAAAAAATGGAGATCGGCATTATTTCAGCAGTACTGATCTAAACCCCGCACCCCCACACACACTATACACTGAAACTGGATATTAACATTCATTAACAGTATTAAGGTTAGGGTTAGGGATAAGCTTTTGGAATTTGAAGCAATTTGAAGCAAATTGTTCACATTCGTCGAATGACTCGAACACCGCCCAAAACAGCTCGAATTTGAGATTGGTGAACATTTCGAATCAAACATCGCTCATCTCTATTTATTGTATGTATGACATAGCAATCTTGGTGGGATTTGCACCTGTTTTTTTAATGTTTGTTCTGCTCTTTTTTCTAGATAGATGTCTAGCTACAAAGATGACTAGAATAGATAGATGATAGATAGATGACAAACAGATATAATAATGTCCCACCCACCTACATATTCGAAGCTGGCATCTTTAGCTCCTTTAATGTGGCACTAAAGGATGTTTAGCCCATGGTTTAGTTACAAAATAAATAATTATCTTAAAAAAACTATGTGGGTAAAGCACATAACTGCAGCCTGCAGTCCGTAGCTGGCAGCTTTACCCTGCCTGGGAATTCAAAAAAGAGGTCACACCAAGCTGTTTTTTTTTTAAATATTTTTTATGGGGATTTTTTCAATAAATTGGTTAAATAGGGAATGTTGGGGAGTTTGAAACAAAAAAAAAATAGCTGATAGATCCTTTGACACTACTAGCCCCTGGTCTTGATGCCAGCTGATATTTCACAACTGGCATAAACCCCAATTACCAATACCCTGTTTGCCAATGCTCCAGGGTAGCATGTAGAGCTGGGTCAAACTCCTGAATTGGCACATCTAATGGAGGTGCCAGTTCTGGAGCGTCGGTGGCCTGCAATTGTTAGGCTGGAAAGAGTTCATTAACCCCCAGCTCTTCTCACCCTGAGGATACCAGACCCCAGCTGTCTGCTTCACCTTGTCTGATGATCCAATTTTGTGTAGACTCTCTTTATAAAAAAAATTTTACAATACGTACGGGGTGGGACATTATGTATCTCTTTAGGTACCTTTACACGCAGCTACAGAAGGTAGAAAACAACCGGGTTTCAGAGACAAATGTATCTTGCACCGTCAAATCAACCCGAGGTAGCGGCGTGTAAACTAGCTTGTTGCCACCCGTCACTTGCGGCACCTGTTTCAGAGCAGTGCTCTAAAACAGGTTGATTTCAACCCGATGGTAGCGGCGTCTACATAAGGTACGGTAAGGTTTTTTCGCCACCTAGTTAACTCCCTGGGGCGTGACACAGCCTCTGGGAAACCGCCCCCCTTCAGCGATCACTGGTGGAAGCTCCTGCGTTACGATTGGTTGTCGCTGCATAGGGCGGCATATTTAAGGAGCTGACCTGTCACACTACACATTTGCTCTAGCGTCATGTATTAGCCAGCCTTCCTGCGCTGGCTGGCCAATCATGATGCTATTGCATTGTCCAATCATCGTACGAGCGTCTCGTAATCCACAATTCCTGAGTCAGCTGTTCATTTGAACATCCAGGCGGGAAGGTCAAAAATAGAAAACCGGATTGAAAACCGGATTGCCCCGGTCCAGTGCAATCCGGGACCATAGAGCCCCATGTTATGGGGCGCCAGATTGCACCGGACCGGTACAATCCGGGAGAATCCGGTTTTAAAAACCAGATTCTCCCGAATTGTACCCGTCAGGTGCAATCCGGCGCCCCATAACATGGGGCTCTATGGTCCCGGATTGCTCCGGATCGGGGCAATCCGGGAGAATCCGGTTTTCACTCAATGCTGTGACAGCGGCCGTGCTTTGCGGCCACCGCCGCTCTGTGCGGCTGCTGTCGCAAAGCAAAGACCCAGAAGAAGCCGGCGGCCACGGAGGATGGTGAGTGAACCGACACCCCTTCCCCCTACCGCACAATAGTGCCAGCCACTGCTGACAGCAGGACCCTCCGCTTTTTCCCCCGATCCTAAGTTAGGATAGGGAAGGGAGGCGGTGGAGGGAGCGGAGGATCCTGCTGTCAGGCAGCAGGGAAGCTGTCAGCATTGTTTGTTAGCCAGCGGCTTTTTACCGCGGGCTTTTAAACAATGAAATGGGGAATTGCAGGTTTTTCCTCTGCTGCAAGACCTCTTCATAGGGTCCAGCAGCAGAGGAATTACTCTTAATTACTCGGTTCCCCATTGACTTACATTGGACTCGCTAGACTCGTAACGAGTACCCGAGTATCGGGACCTATTCGTTACGAGTCTAGAGAGTCCGAGTATTTTAGTACTCGCTCATCCCTACTATCTATCTATCTATCTATCTATCTAATATCAAATAAATTTGACTGCAGCACTCCTCTTCCTTAATCAATCCGCCTTTATTGGGCCATCAGGTGTATAGCGACGTTTCGGGAACACTCTCCCTTAGAGGAAGGGAGAGTGTTCCCGAAACGTCGCTATACACCTGATGGCCCTATAAAGGCGGATTGATTAAGAAAGAGGAGTGCTGCAGTCAAATTTATTTGATATTGGATACAGTGGATGGAAGAGGAGCTGAGGCTGAATTGCACCCAGAAACTAGCTGTGCTGCTAAATATCTATCTATCTATCTATCTATCTATCTATCTATCTATCTATCTATCTATCTATCTATTTATCTATTGTGGTGACCCGCCAATGCAGGCGTCACAGAGGGGTATTACACCCATAAAAGAGGTGTAAATGCTCCAGCTGCAGGTGGACCCTAGGATGGTGGGTGGGACCCATTCCCAGCACTCCCACATTAGTTTAGGGTGAGAGGTTACCCGGGAAGGGATAAATTCACCTCTTGGGGGAACAAGGAGGTCTTTTGCCAGGTCTTTGCTTTTTGGTTGCTCGGCTGAGGGACCAGGAAAAGATGGAGGAAGAGGAGAGATATTAGAAAGATAGCTTGCCCTCTCTTGGATCTCCTCATACCTAGCGGACTGGACCTTCAGCGTCTCCCACTCCCACACCTCCTTCTCACCCTACCCCCTTTCTGTCGGAGTCCCCCAACGTTCGGTCCTGGGACCGCTACTTTTCTCCATATACACTCTCGGCCTAGGACAACTCATTTAGTCCCACGGCCTCCAGTACCACCTCTACGCCGACGACACCCAAATCTACCTGTCCGGCCCTGACATCTCTCTCCAAAATCCCACAATGCCTTTCCACCATCTCATCCTTCTTCTCTGCTCGCTTCCTTAAACTCAACATGGACAAAACTGAATTCATAGTCTTCCCCCAAGAAATTCCCCCCCACTTCCCAACCTATCCATCTGCGTCAACGACTGTGCCCTCTCCCCAGTCCCCCAAGCCAAGTGCCTCTGGGTAATCTTTGACTCCTCCCTATCCTTCAAGCCCCATATCGAGGCCCTCACCACATCCCTCCAGCTCCAGCTCAAGAACATCTCACGGATCCGTTCCTTCCTCACCCACGACACCGCTAAAACACTCATTCATGCTCTTATCATCTCCCGCCTTGACTACTGAAACCACCTTCTCAATGGCCTCCCGGCTAACTCCCTCACACCTCTCCAGTCTATCCTCAATTCCGCTGCCCGACAAATCTACCTGTCCTCCCGCTACTCCCCTGTCTCCCCCCTCTGCCAAGCCCTTCACTGGCTCCCCGCCTCCAAGAGATCCCAATTCAAAACACTAACCATGGTGTACAAAGCCATACACAACCTGGCCCCACCATACATCTCCGACCTGGTCTCCCGATACCTACCCTCACGCAACCTCCGCTCCTCCCAAGAACTCCTCCTCTGATCCCCCCTCATCACCTCTTCGCACAACCGAGTCCAGGACTTCTCCCGGGCATTTGCCTTACTCTGGAACTCCCTGCCCGAACACGTCAGACACTCTCCTTCCCTGAGAAGCTTCAAGTGTCACCTGAAGACTCACCTATTCCATCAAGCCTACAAAATGCCATGAGACCCAGGCGACGCCCCATACCTGACATTCCCCCATCCTACTGTATTTCAACCCACCCCTCGTAGACTGTGAGCCCTCGTGGACAGGATCTCTGCCCCTCCTGTACCTGAACGTCCTGATCGCCTAGATTTAGTGTACTTGTTCTAGTCTCCCTTATCCTCATGTAAAGCGCCATGGAACCTAATGGCGCTATATAAATAAATAATAATAATAATAAAAGTGGAACGAGGCGGAAGGTCACACCGAAGTGGTTTCAAGCCGCACTGGAGGGGAGAAGAAGGGACCTTGAGGAGGCCCAGAAAGAGGGAGGCCGACAAGAGAAGTAAGGGCCCTAGAGAGAAAGGGAGATCCTCAGCGTAGAGTGTCCATACTCCAGGGGATACTCCAGTCCACCCAGGGGAACGCCGGGCCCTAGGAGTCGGCCAAAGTCCAGCTTTGCAGTCGGCAACCGGCTGCTGTGGCTTGTTCATCAGCCGCAGAACCCTGCCATCGGAGAGGTCTGCCTGCTTCCTCACCAAAGAGGGAGAGGACTCTCGGTACTACCTACACAGAGCTACTGGGTATAGATCGATCTAAAGCGGGGAAGAACGGATACGGGTTAGTTAACGAAGGTACACCAAGGGTTCCACCATACCACCTGGGATCCACTTGCAGCCACCCGTTAAGCTGCCTGTCTTTGTAACATCTAAAGTGTTGAGCTGTGAACTGTAACTGATGCTGCTACAGGTTTCCAGTAAAGTACCCGGGAGAAAGAGACTTTGCCTCTGCCTGTGTTTCCTTTTGCAGGAACTTGTTCCCTTTGCAGAAACGCTGCCCCGGAGGACCAACCCTACCTGTAGGGGACTTTACCAACTAAGCCGCATAACCATCTACCTCCGGCGGACTGTGGCGGCGCTGGTGACCCATCACCAGACACTACAGGTGGCGTCACGTGACAAAAACTCTAATCTCCTGTAAATATAACCCTTTTTTAAGTGTCACTGTGTCACCCCAGGGTGTGGGGTACTCGGGTATCAGGCGGCAGAAGAGGTTAACTGTGTCACGGGGAATGGCGGCCGCGCCTGATCCCATAAACCGGGGGACGGTTCTCTTGAAAAGGGGAGTTACATACAAGGGATTATTTACAACTCTATAATTGTTGTGACGCCACCTGCAGTGTCTGGTGAAGTAGCACCAGCGCCGCCACAGTCCTCCGGAGGTCGGTGGTATTGCGGCCGAGATGGTGTAGTCCTCTGCAGGTAGGACTGGGACCTCCGGGGCAGTGTAATGAAGAGGGACAGGTTGTAGTGGAGCTGGGATTGTATAGGGAGAGTTGGAACAGTCTATGTGGGGCACGGTGAGTGGAAAAGAAGGATGCACGCACACAGAAGAAGTCTCTTTTACCTTTTACTGATGTTTTGCAGGTAAATACGTCCAGGGCACCGAAGGGTGACACGGTTGCACAGTGAGTTCCTACAGCAAGTGGGTATAAGGCCTCCTCTGCTCTGTAGTGTTTGTCTGAAGCACAGCCTGCTTGCAGCCTGACTTGCCTCCTCTCTCTTCCTGTCTGTAGTCTCTTTCCCTCCTCCTGTGCAGTCTCCGGGATACCTTCTCCTGATCACTGCGGCTCTGCCCTGCTGTGTCTGGCTCCCTCTCTTGACTCACAGGGGGGACAAACAAGGTAGCCGAGGCCTCCATGGTACAATCGGGTTTTCTGTGGTTTTATAGTGTCCCACAGGTTCGAATCCCCAATATCCAGTGTTTCTCCTGGGACGAACTCCTCTCAAGTTCCTTTCTCCCTTTCAGTTCTCTGCTCCTAGCCTTCAGTCCCACTTAGGCTGGCGGGACGCTGAAGGGCCACTCCGGGTCACTGGCTCGGGCCTGAACGCAGCACTGACCACCAGGACGTCCTTGCAGCTATTCCAGCGTCTGCACACACTCTCATTAACTCCTCCCCCAGCAGCAGTATTTATAGGGGATCTTGCCTAAGGTCAGCAAGTGGTGCTCCCCCTACTGTGACGGGTGGAAGATACTGCATGTAGTAGTTACCTGCTGTGGAAACCCAGCTGTGCATGAAGAAGTTTGGGGCTACCAGCGTGAGCAGGGTGCCACATCACCCAGGACACGGGATCAGGCGCGGCCACCACTCCCCGTGACACAGGAGCGTTAACCCTTTGGAGCCTGATACCCAAGTACCCCAAAGCCTGGGGCTCGACACTATCTATCTATCTATCTATCCATCTATCTATCTATCTATCTATCTATCTATCTATCTATCTATCTATCTATCTATCTATCTATCTATCTATCATATCTTTATATGCTTGCTTTCTTGTGGAAAAAAATGTATGTACATAGATTAATGTAGCATGTAAAAGATTATCTTATTCATCATTGTTGCTACTGGGTGGTTCTGGATATGACCAATTTTTATATATATTTTCCTAGCTAACATGCTAGTTAATGTTCCTGTATATTCATTATTGCGTAGCTTGGTATTCAGAGTGCAGCTGTCATTTTTGTTACAATGTATCATGTTCAGCTCTGCACCTGTACACCTTACATGCTAAGGGGTGCTGCAGTTTTTCTCTTGTTTAGATTATGAGGGGTCATGCCATCTGCTTGTGCACCCCTCCTACACTAGCCTTAGGCGCTATTGTTCTCTGTAAGAACGTGTCTACTCACTCATTTAAAGGGAGGTTTTTAAATTCAAAGAGATTCAGTGACTCAAAGTACAGGTTCACAGTAAAGAGATATACCTCATCGTGGCTACTGGGTGGTTATGGATATGGCCATACTAAGTGATTCAATTTTTATATATAATTCCTTAGCTATAATTCTAGTTAATTTTCCTGTATATTCATTATTGTGGAGCTTGGTATTCAGAGTGCAGATGTCTTTTTTTTTTTTTTTTTTTTTTTTTACAAGGTATCATGTTCAGTTTTGCACCTATACACATTACATGCTATCATGAGGTTCTGCAGAATCTGAGGTGTGTATTATGATGTTCTCCAGCAGCTGAGGTGCGCATGAATAGGTTCTGCAGTAGCTGAGTTGTGTATTATGAGGTTCTGTAATAGCTGAGGTGTGTATGATGAGGTTTTGCAGCAGCTGAGGTATGTATTATGAGGTTCACATGATTCGGCATGGGTTTATTTTACAAATTTCACACAAAATAAATTTGCAGCATTGCCAACTACTGTGAGCCCAGACTGATTAATAAAGCGATTAGGATATGTATGCTGTAGTTTTTCCATAAACAGCACCTCCCCTGTCCTAATATAACCCCAGGATACTTTTTTATGCAGAAAGCAGAGATTATTTTCTAATTTCATAGAATCCCCTTTAACTACTATATTTTGATGTTTTTTGGTCCTGAGTACAGTCATGGCCAAAGGTTTTGAGAATGATACAAATATTAATTTTAACAAAGTCTACTGCTTCAGTTTTTCTAATGGCAATTTGCATATACTCCAGAATGTCATAAAGAGTGATCAGCTTAACAGCAATTACTTGATAAGTCAATATATGCCTAGAAAATGAACTTTAACCCCCAAAACACATTTCAACATCATTGCAGTCCTGCCTTAAAAGGAGCAGCTAACATTGTTTTAGTGATTGTTCCATTAACACAGGTGTAGGTGTTGATGAGGACAGGGCTGGCGATCAATCAGTCATGATTAGTGATGGGCGAATCCTAAATTACTCGGAATCGCTTGACTCTAGCGAGTCCGAGCACAGGACTCGCTACTCGTTGCGAGTCTAGCGAGTCCAATGTTAATGAATGGGGAAGCGAGTAATAGCGAGTAGTGTGAGATTTACAAATCGCAGATGTGTCTCGGAAGCTTCAGCCTGAAGCAATCCTAGTTTTGTCATTTATTTGCATTGGACTCGTTTACTTTGTAAGTAATCGCTGGGAAACTCGCACAGATAAGAGTCCTGTCTGCTCAGTGTGCTGGCTGCCAGCTCCAGGGTCCTAGAGCCCGCCTGCTGCCTGATGTAGCAGAGCTGAGATTGTTCTCAGTCTGCTCATTCCCTGTGTATAGACATGAATGTCTGTGCACAGAGATGATGTAGCAGAGCTGAGATTGTTCTCAGTCTGCTCATTCCCTGTGCATAGACATCTATATCTATGCACAGGGGATGTAGCAGAGAGGACATCGCGTTTTGGACTGCATCGGACGGAAGAGGATTTTTTTAATTAAAGATGGAGTCCCTAATGGCTTTTTTTTTTATTTCTAATAAAAAATTTTCTTTGTGTTGTGTTTTTTTTAAAACAATTTAATAGAAATTCATGGCGGTCATGTCTAATATTGGCGTGACCGCCATAAATTTCGGGCTTAGGGCCAGCTGATAATACAAAGCTGGCCCTAACCTCTTTATTACCCAGCGTGCCACCGCTACCAGGGCCGCTGGAAGAGCAGGGTTCAGCGCCAGAGGATGGCGCTTCAATGAACGCGCCATCTTCTGGGGCGGCTGCGGGCTGCAATTTGCAGCGGGGGGTGCCCAGAAAGCTTGGGCATCCCTGCGCTGCGGATTCCAGCCCTCAGCTGCTTAGCTGTACCTGGCTAGACATAGAAATTGCGCGGAGCCCCACGCATTTTTTTAAAATTATTTCATGAAATTCTGAGATTCTGACTCTGAGACTCTGACTCTGAGACTCTGACTCTGAAATTCATGAAATAATAAAAAAAAAAGCGTGGGGCTCCGCGCAATTTCTATGTCTAGCCAGGTACAGCTAAGCAGCTGGGGCTGGAATCCGCAGCGCAGGGATGCCCAAGCTTTCTGGGCACCCCCCGCTGCAAATTGCAGCCCGCAGCCACCCCAGAAGATGGCGCGTTCATTGAAGCGCCATCCTCTGGCGCTGAACCCCGCTCTTCCAGCGGCCCTGGTGGCGGTGGCACGCTGGGTAATAAAGGGGTTAATACCAACTTTGTTATACAAGCTGGTATTAAGCCCGAGATTCTTAATGTCAGGCCACGTTTGACCCAGCCACTAAGAATCTCCAATAAAGGGTTAAAAAAACACAACACAGAGAAAATTTTTTATTTCAAATAAAAAAAAAAAGCCATTAGGGACTCCATCTTTAATTAAAAAAATCCTCTTCCGTCCGACGCAGTCCAAAACGCGATGTCCTCTCTGCTACATCCCCTGTGCATAGATATAGATGTCTATGCACAGGGAATGAGCAGACTGAGAACAATCTCAGCACTGCTACATCATGTCTGTGAGCAGGCGGGCTCTAGGACCCTGGAGCTGCACAGAGAAGACAGCTGGACTCGGCTCGCAATGTAACAGCAGTTACTTTGCGAGTTTCCCTGCTATCACTGGCACAGTAGCCGAGTCTAATGCAAACAATGGCAATCCTAGTTTTGTCAGCGTTTCTGACAAAACTAGGATTGATATTGATTTGCATTGGACTCGTGCGAGTAATCACTGGGAAACTCGCAGAGTACCGAGTCCTGCGAGTCCCTTACTACTCGCCGAGTAACGAGTCCTAGCGAGTAGATTCGCCCATCCCTAGTCATGATTAAGTAAGAATGACACCACTGGACACTTTAAAAGGAGGCTGGTGCTTGGTATCATGGTTAACCATGGTTATCTCTAAAGAAACACGTGCAGCCATCATTGCACTGCACAAAAATGGCCTAACAGGGAAGAGTATCGCAGCTAGAAAGATTTCACCTCAGAACTTCAAGGAGAGAGCTTCCATTGTTGTCAAAAAGGCTCCAGGGTGCCCAAGAAAGACCAGCAAGCGCCAGGACCGTATCTTAAAACTGTTTCAGCTGCGGGATCAGACTACCAGCAGTGCCGAGCTTGCTCAGGAATGGCAGCAGGCTGGTGTGAGTGCTTCTGCACGCACTGTGAGGCGGAGACTCTTTGAGCAAGGCCTGGTTTCAAAAGAAGCCACTTCTCTCCAGAAAAAACATCAGCAACCGACTGATATTCTGCAAAAGGTACAAGGAGTGGACTGCTGAGGACTGGGGTAAAGTCATTTTCTCTGATGAATCCCCTTTTCGATTGTTTGGGACATCTGGAAAACAGCTTATTTGGAGAAGAAGAGGTGAACGCTACCACCAGTCTTGTCTCATGCCAATTGTAAAGCATCCTGAAACCATTCATGTGTGGGGTTGCTTCTCAGCCAAGGGAATCGGCTCAGTCACAATCTTGCCTAAAAACACAGCCATGAATAAAGAATGGTACCAGAATGTCTTCCAAGAGCAACTTCTCCCAACCGTCCAAGAGCAGTTTGGCGCCCAAGAATGCCTTTTCCAGCATGATGGAGCACCTTGCCATAAAGCAAAGGTGATAACTAAATGGCTCAGGGAACAAAACATAGAGATTTTGGGTCCATGGCCTGGAAACTCCCCAGATCTTAATCCCATTGAGAACTTGTGGTCAATCATCAAGAGACGGGTGGACAAACAAAAACCAACAAATTCTGGCAAAATGCAACATTGATTATGCAAGAATGGACTGCTATCAGTCAGGATTTGGTCCAGAAGTTGATTGAGAGCATGCCAGGGAGAATTGCAGAGGTCCTGAAGAAGAAGGGTCAACACTGCAAATATTGACTTGCTGCATTAACTCATTATAACTGTCAATATAACCTTTTGGTACTCATAATATGATTGCATTATATTTCTGTATGTGAAATCAACATCAGACCAACACAAATAAAAACCAGAGGGCAGCAGATCATGTGAAAATATAATTTTGGTGTCATTCTCAAAACTTTTGGCCATGCAGCACAGGCCATCAGCTACATTGTGCTCTGTCTGGTATTCTCATTCTGTACCTGTATGGCAGATCCACAGGACTTGTATAACAAATGCTGATCCCACCAATTGGGCGACGATCTGCGCTGCTCTCAGTCAAGAGTGGTAGGATCCTCAGTTTATATCATCTGTCCACGAAAGCAGCAATGCCTCATTTTTTAGATATGTACATGTGGGCTCCCTTGGTGAGATCTGCACAGTGCCGGGACAAGGCATTTTGGTGCCCTAGGCAGGTAAGGCAAACGGCGCCCCCCCCCGTGGCCACGCATTGGGCAATAAAGTCCACTTTTTTCTATTTTTTGTGCTGTTTTTCCTTTTTTTACACTCTCTCTATTATATATTACATACACACACACACACACACACACACTGAGACTGCTGTGGGCTGAATACACAATAGCTGTATCAGTCACGGTTCTGATGATCTTGGTGCCAGCACCAATCTGTCCACAGTGTTTCTGGAGAGCTGCAGCTTGCAGATTGCTTCAGGGTGCCCCCTTCCCGATCACCAGCGCTCCGGCATTCAGCCTGCTGAGCACTCAAACAACCCAGTCCACACTTCCAGTTAGCGGTTCATCACTTCCGGTTAGCGTTATAGAAATGAAGTTGCAACATCGTAGGATCAACGGTGTTTATTCCCTCTTCGTGTGGTTTTACATGGTGCGGGTGGGAGGACGGGGGGGTTCTCAAAGGCGATGGCCGTTTCACACCGCAAGTGGCGCTTCAACAGGCATTAGTCCACCATATGCCTGTTGACTATATGCCTGTTGAAGCGCCACCCCACAAAGAGTGAATAAACACCGCTGATTGTGTGTTGCAACTTTTTCTATAACGCTAAACACAATAGCTGTATATACAATAGAGAATACAGAATAGAGACAGCTGCTACCTGTATACACAATAGAGATGGCTGCGGACCGTATACACAATGGAGACTGCTGCTGGCTATACATACAATAGAGAATACACAATAGAAACTGCTGCTGGCCATACACAATAGAGAATACACAATAGAGACTACTGCTGGCCGTACGCAATAGAGAATACACGATAGAGACTACTGCTGGCCATACGCAATAGAGATGGCTGCCAGCCATATAGACAACATCCCAACAGCTTCCCTCCATTCCGACAGCCTCCTTCCATCCTGATAGTCTCCTTCCTTTCTTCCTCCATCCCGACAGCCTCACTTCATCCTTCCTCCATCCCGACAACCTCACTTCATCGTGATAGCCTCCCTCCATCCCAACAATGTCCCTCCATCCTGACCGCCTCCCTCCATATTTCCTCCATCCCAACAGCGTTCCTCCATCCCGACAGCCTCCCTCCATCCCGGCAGCCTCCCTCCATCCTGACGGCCTCCCTCCTTCTTTCCTCCATCCTGACAGCCTCCTTCCATCCTTCCTCCATCCCGACAGCCTCCCTCCATACTTCCTCCATCCCAACAGCGGTCCTCCATCCTGACAGCCTCCCTCTATCCCAATAGCCTATTCCATCCTGACAGCCTCTCTCCATCCTTCCTCCATACCAACAGCCTCCCTCCATCCTGACTGCATCCCTCCATCCTGACTCCATACCAACAGCCTCCCTCCATCCTGACTGCATCCCTCCATCCTGACAGCCTCCCTGTCTCCCACAGCCTCCCTGTCTCCCAACAATCTCCTGTCTCCCACATCTCCCTGTCTCCCCACAGCATTCCTGTCTCCCCCTCAGCCACCCTGTCTCCCCCACAGCCTCCCTGTCTCCCCCACAGCCTCCTGTCTCCCCACAGCCCCTGTCTCCCCCACCCTTCCTGTCTCCCCACAGCTCCCTGTCTCCCACAGCCCCCTGTCTCCCCACAGCTCCTGTCCCCCACAGCCTCCCTGTCTCCCCCACAGTCTCCCTGTCTCCCCACAGCCCCCTGTCTCCCCCACAGCTCCCTGTCTCCCCCACATCCTGTCCACAGTCTCCCTGTCTCCCCCCATCAGCCTCCCTGTCTCCCCCACAGCCCTCCCTGTCTCCCCCACAGCCTCCAGGCATAGATACTTACCATTGTGGGGAGCTGTGGATGCGGAGCAGGAGTGCCGGAGCCCGGAGGGCACATCTGCAGGACGCTGCCTGCGAGGAGTAGCTGCGGGCCTGGGCAGCTAGCGGTGGGCGCCGCCATGTTCTTTGTGGCCGCCGCCCACTAACAGTACAGCCGGTCGGTGGAAGCTGAGACTTCAACAAAATGGTCGCGGCTAATTGGAGACCGCGGCCATTGTGTAGAGGTCTCAACCTCTATTGACCGGCTGTACTGTTAGTGGGCGCCAGCCACAAAGAACATGGCGGCGCCCACCACTCCCTGCCGCAGCTTCTCCCCGCAACTCCAGGGCCGGGCGGCGGTGACCGGACTCCGGTCAGGCGGGAATGTGCCCTGCATAAGATGGCGCCCTAGGCGATCGCCTAGTTCGCCTAGCTGTCGTCCCGGCCCTGGATCTGGATGTACCATCCATTATGTAATATCCAATAAATACAGCAATACTGTTCAAGATCAAAATATAACAATAAGGACAAGTTCAGATGTGGTGCAATTAATGTGAATTTGAGATGCAGATTCCTGAGCACAAATTTGGCAGAATCTATTTTACAAAAAAATTGAAGAAATCAATTTTTTTTGGATATGAAAAAAATGGCCTTCTGTCCTTGTTTGGGTCTTGGGAAACTGGGTAAAAAAATCAATAGGGTGGGGGCACCAAAAGACAGTTGTGATCAGGACACCAGTCCAAGGCCGGCCCTTTCCATAATCTTCAGACTGTATAAATACTCTCTGTATTTATCTTTTGATAATCATTTTGGACAGTATTTCCTATACTTAAAACATTTCTATTCAGGAAAATACCTTTCCAAATAACCATAGCCCTATCATAGTGACTAGGATATTTTGTTTTACATTGCCTAGGGCTATTGCTGTCATACCAATAACATTAATGTAACAACGTAATGCTTGGCTTTCATTATCAGGAAAAGGAAGCATGTCTAAGCAAGTCAGGCTTACGTTTTAATGTCAACACCACTCATGCAGTTGATATATTTCCTAATGAATATTGTGTAATGTAACAGAACCTAGATTTGTATGGAATATTAAAAACATATAAAGAACAGCAAATACTGGTAGAACAAGAAGGGTTCATAATAAATCAGATTCCTAAATAGAGCGGGTGAAATAAGTATTGAAAATGTAAGCAATTTTCTAATTAAATATATTTCTAAAGGTACAATTGACATCAAATTCTTATCAGGTATTGGTAACAACCCATCCAATCTACACGTGCAAAGAAATCAAACCATAGATGTCCATAAATATGTAAAAAGAAAAATTTCAGCTCACCTCGTTATGTCTTGATTCCTTGGCTGGTCATCGGCGCACAGAGCCACCCTGGACCTAGTGGTGAGGAAATCCAATATACAAGAAGAGTTGTCTCCAGCGACCACAGGAGATAGGATTCATGGATTCATGACTAAGGCCAAGTAGGTTGAAACGCATAGGATCGGTTCCCTGCACTGGTATTGCCTGCCTCTGCATGTCCTTGCTTTTTAACATGATGGCTAAATAAACATCAAGTTTTAAGAACCCTATCTCCTGTGGTCACTGGAGACAACTCTTCTTATA
Source organism: Allobates femoralis (assembly GCA_033576535.1). Classification (NCBI taxonomy): domain Eukaryota; kingdom Metazoa; phylum Chordata; class Amphibia; order Anura; family Aromobatidae; genus Allobates; species Allobates femoralis. Next base: position 432,539,411 of record JARQOC010000003.1, read on the forward strand.
CAATAGCTGTCCATAAAGTGTTATATCTAATAATGAGATATAACACAGGGAAAATGTATTGACCACCCTTACTGAATTGTGTTTAATACGTTGTATAAAAGCCTTTGTTGGTCATGACAGCTTCAAGATGACTCCTCTATGGAAAAACTAGTTGCATGCATTGCTCAGGTATAATTTTAGGCCATTTTTCCACACAAACACTCTTCAAATCCTGAAGGTTCTTTGAGCTTCTTCTATTAACTCTGAGCTTTTGTTCTTCTTATAAATTTTCTATTGGATTCAGGTCAGGTGATTTGCTGGGCCATTCTAGCAGCTTTATTGTCTTTCTCTGAAATCAATTGATAATTTCCTTGGCAGTATGTTTGTCTTGCAGAAATGTCCACCATCATTTTATCTTCATCTATGTGGTAAATGGCAGCACAGCAGATTTTTATAAAGAATGTCTTGATACATTTGTACATTTATTCTTCCTTCAATCGAATGAGGTTTTTCAGTGTCATATGCTGAAAAATAGACCCACATCATGATGCTCCCACCTCTAAACTTATGCAGTGCCTTTTGGCCTCCAAATATAGTGTGCATTATTTAAAGTGAACCTGTCACTAGTGATGAGCGAGTGTAATCTTTACTATTCACTACGCACGGATAGTACAGAATTCGTGATACGCGTTGACTATCGCAGGTGCTCGTGAGTGATGTGTCGATCGTTATCGATCTGACACAATTTGCCAGCTCCCTTCAGTACAGAAAGTGAGCTGGCACCTCAGTGCGAGCCTCTTGAATGTTAGGGTGTCTCTGGGGAGCACAGCAAGGTGTTTTATGCAGTAGAACCATAAAAAAGCTTGCTCTCCCGCCCTGTCCCAGAAATACTCGTTTTATAGCTTGATTTGTGTGGGCGGAGCTTATCACTAATTGACTAACATTAGACTCGTTAGTCAGACAAATATTCGAGTATTAAAAACTACTTGTTACAAGTATAGTGAGTGAAAATATTTTACTACTTGCTCATCACTACCTGTCACCTGTTTTGGGCGTTATCAACTGTGCCCCCCACCTTTAATATACTGTAATTGGGGTTCCTGTAACCCCTTTATATCCACAGATGTGCCCTTGAATACCTCATAAAACAACGAATTTACATACACACATTAAAAGTTGTTTTATGAGATATGTAGGGGCACGTCTGGGGATATAAAGGAACCCCAATTACACTATGTTAAAGGTGGTGGGCAGGGTTTATAATGCCCAAAACAGGTGACAGGCTCATGTTAAGGCACCCTCCCCTATTGGGAGGTACCTGGTCAATGTGTCTAGTTAGTGTTTTGCTCTCTTAGTTAGTTGTCAGGTCCCCCTGTGCTCCATGCCATGAACAATTTACTAAAAAATCAGCAAACTCAGCTTTGTTCCAGAAATAGTTTGAAACTTTAAAATGGCCCTAAAACCTTTTTTGGGAGGGCAAAACACCTAACCTAAGGTTAGCTGAGTTCACAGCCATCGGGTCTACCAGTTTTTGTCAACATGGTGAATTTAAGGAAGCTTTTAAGGAACGTTTTAAGCTTCCTTGACTGTCCAGGTGTTGGGACATCTGCAGGCTGTGAACCTTTGGAAGAGTGCCAGATGTGCTAGCAGCTGCGAAATCCAGGAACCATAAAATCTCCCTTAAACATCACTTTAAGGTAGCTTTTAATTTTTTTTTTTAATTATTATTTATTATTTTTATTTTTTGTTTCTTAGAAAGAAAGCCTTTATTATTGCAGAGGGTAAGCAGCGTGCGAGGCTACTTCTTTTACGCTTATCTGCTAGCAATTCAGATAAAAATAGCATATGCCCATTACATGCTTAACCTACATCATGATCTTATAGTTCTGTTCACCCTCATTAAGCACTATAATATGGATATTGCTTCTTGAGAATACGTAATCACAATTTTTCCTTTCCTTCCATAAATTTAAAATAGAGATTTTTTTGCATGCGCACAAGTGTGTTATATCATTAATCTTGGGCCTGTCCATGCATTGCCTACAAGCCTTATTCAACATTCCAGATAAATTGCTGATGAGCTGAAAAAAACTATATTTTTTTCTAATTTCTCTTCTAAATATGTCATGGCGGGTTTACACGTTGCGATATCGGAGTCCAATTTCAATCAAAAGTCACGTGGTTCGATCGTTGGAGCCGATATCGTTCCTGCATTGTATGGTGTGAACATCCAATACGATGCAGGAACGATGTCAATGCGATATCGGGGATTGAATGAGCGTGCTATTCAATGCTCCGATATTGAATGGAGATTGGAGCCGGATCGTGCTGTGTTGACAGCCCAATTCTGATGTGAAGTTCTACGTCACCCATTCACTCCCATGTTAAATGGTCGTTCCTGGGTTGGGGGGCGTAGACATCGCACGGATGTTGGATTCAGAAATTGCAACGTCTAAACCTCCAATGCGATGCGGGAGAAACGAGCACTAAATGCGCGCTCCCGCGCCATTGAATTGCGATATCGCAACGATATTGAAACGTGTAAACCCACCATCAGGCTTTAATACCCCCAACCATAAGCCCAATTCTTCCCTGTGGCAGAGGGATGTGTAAGTAAGGTGTCTTCTACAGCCCACTCTATTGAAGGATTAATGAGGAGCTAGGTAACAAGATTGGGCAAACAAAGATATCCCCTAAGTGATTGGGTCTGGGTGCTGGAAGTGGCGGGACCCAAGGCAAAGAATAGACATGTCCCTGCAGAAGCACCATCTTGGGATTTCCATACAACGTAGCAACAATGTGGTACCGTGTGCCTGCAGACCACACTTTGCAGACATGATGGATCCACCCCAAGAGATGCTTGCTGTGGATGAACTGATTTTCCTCACCGACCCGGGGACCCTTAGCATGCTTCACCACAACCCGCGCAGCCTGGAGAGGAGATGCCTACATATGCAAGCTGGAGTTCGACCATGCACTTGAGCCTGATTTGCAACGAGGTACATATCCAGTGCTGATCCCGCATGCCTAAAGACATCCCACTGGAACAGAGCTCTGAATCAGGATTTGAGTCATTCCGTATGCCAGCTGGGAGCACTACAGGTTGCAGGCAGGATCCTGCAGCATGCTTGCGTGGTGCCCTTGCGGTTCAGCCGCCACTATGGTACTGCACCTATCTAATAGGTGTGGCATCATGGTCACAGGTAAGAGGAGAAAACTTTGATGAGACCCCCAACACACACAAACTACTGAGAAAAAGCAGCATCAGAAAAACTTACCATCAATGCTAAAATCAAAAACCAATACTGCACTTGCAGGATGCAGTCAGACCCCACTATCTAAAGCAAGCACCAGGTGCAGGCTGATAAAAATCACTTCTACCTCCAACAAAGTGTGGGAGGCGACCTGCCATGCACATATTGGGCTTGCTTAGGACACCATTCACACTGATACAAATGATGCAGAGTGAAAGCTACCCAACTGCTTTGCTGCCTGACCAAATGGGCCGCCCACTACGATGCTGCTGCACCACTAGATGAACGGCGTCCCATGGGGCCCAGCTGCACCCCGAAAATGATAAAAAAGTGAAAAAAAGTTTTGTTATGTGATAAATAAAAAACCTTATAGATGGGGTATTTGTTCATGCATTGGCCAAGACACTTAAGCTCATGATCCACGTCACGGATCCCCATGCTCATGAATGGGGTCTGACTGCATCCTGCAAGTGCAGTGTTCGTTTTTAATTTTGGTTACATAGTGGGGTCTGACTGTATCCTACAAGCGCAGTGATGGTTTTTGATTTTGGTTACATAGTGGTGTCTGACTGCATCCTGCAAGTGCAGTGTTCGTTTTTGATTTTGGTTACATAGTGGGGTCTGACTGTATCCTATAAGCGCAGTGATGGTTTTTGATTTTGGTTACCTAGTGGGGTCTGACTGCATCCTGCAAGTGCAGTGTTGGTTTTTGATTTTGGTTACATAGTGGGGTCTGACTGCATCCTGCAAGTGCAGTGTTGGTTTTTGATTTTGGTTACATAGTGGGGTCTGACTGCATCCTGCAAGTGCAGTGCTGGTTTTTGATGTTGGTTACATAGTGGGGTCTGACTGCATCCTGTAAGTGCACGCAGTGTTGGTTTTTTATTTTGGTTACACAGTGGGGTTTGACTGCATCCTGCAAGTGCAGTGTTGGTTTTTGATTTTGGTTACATAGTGGGGTCTGACTGCATCCTGCAAGTGCAGTGTTGTTTTTGATTTTGGTTACATAGTGGGGTCTGACTGCATCCTGCAAGTGCAGTGTTGTTTTTTGATGTTGGTTACATAGAGGGGTCTGACTGCATCCTGCAAGTGCAGTGTTGGTTTTTGATTTGGTTACATAGTGGGGTCTGCTGCATCCTGCAAGTGCAGTGTTGGTTTTTGATTTTGGTTACATAGTGGGGTCTGGCTGCATCCTGCAAGTGCAGTGTTGGTTTTTTATTTTGGTTACATATAAGTATAAGTATGATTGTATAAAATCATTATTCATTCATCAGTTTTTTCTAAAAACGTTATATTAAAATATTTACTTTCATTCTACAGTGTTCACCCTGAATATTATTCATCAACATCAACAGTGGCCACACAAAAAGTAACCCAATGCCCATGAAGACTCGTGGATCAAGAGTTAAATCTCCATAGTTTATCTTCGATTTCATTTTTTGTCATTTCAAAGTATACTTTCTTTATACTATCTTTATGCAATAAAGGATCTTTGTACAAAATAAAACCTCATTCATCCCATATTGGGATGAGTAAGTATGCTTGTCACTATTCGGTACTCACAGAATATCTCGGTACTTGGGGTACTCGGCGAGTACCGAGTAATCTAGCGTACTCTTGCTGTGCTCGGGGTCCACCTCCCTGCATGTTGGCACTCTTTACAGAGGCTTTAACCTCTAATCTCAGTGTCCAGCTAAAAACCAAATCTTGTCGCATTCAGTTACCATTTGTGTGCGCCAGGAGTGAGTTTTAGCATAAATTATGATTACGCCAAAACATCGGTATTCTCGTCAGCGTTTCTGTCTGACCAGTCCACCTGTAGGCTTTAATCTCTAATCTTAGTGTCCAGCTAAAAACCAACTCTTGTCTGCATTAATTTAGCATCTTAGTGCAGCAGAAGTAGGTTGTAACGTAAATTAGGATTCACCAAAACACTCGGTATTCTCGTCAGTGTTTGTGTCTGACCAGACACCTGCAGGGCTTTAATCTCTAATCTCAGTGTCCAGCTAAAAAACAAATCTTGTCTGCATTCATTTACCATTTGTGTGCGCCAGGAGTGGCTTTTAGCGTAAAATTAGGATACGCCAAAACACTCAGTATTCTCGTCAGGTTTGTGTCTGACCAGTCACCTGCAGGGCTTTAATCTCTAATCTCAGTGTCCAGTTAAAAAACAAATCTTGTCTGCATTCATTTACCATTTGTGTGCGCCAGAAGTGGTTTTTGCGTAAATTAGGATACGCCAAAACACTCGGTATTCTCGTCACGTTTGTGTCTGACCAGTCACCTGCAGGGCTTTAATCTCTACTCTCAGTGTCCAGCTAAAAACCAAATTTTGTCTGCATTCATTTACCATTTGTGTGCACAGGAGTGGGTTGTAGCGGAAATTAGGATACGCCAAAACACTCTGTATTCTTATCAGCGTTTGTGTCTGACCAGTGCACCTGCAAGGGCTTTAATCTCTAATCTCAGTGTCCAGCTAAAAACCAAATCTTGTCTGCATTCATTTACCATTTGTGTGCGCCAGGAGTGGCTTTTAGCGTAAATTAGGATACGCCAAAACACTCTGTATTCTCATCAGCATTGTGTCTGACCATCCACCTGCAGGGCTTTAATCTCTAATCTCAGTGTCCAGCTAAAAACCAAATCTTGTCTGCATTCATTTACCATTTGTGTGCCAGGAGTGGTTTTAGCGTAAATTAGGATACGCCAAAACACTCGGTATTCTCGTCAGGTTTGTGTCTGACCAGTCACCTGCAGGGCTTTAATCTCTAACTCTCAGTGTCCAGCTAAAAACCAAATTTTGTCTGCATTCATTTACCATTTGTGTGCACAGGAGTGGTTGTAGTGGAAATTAGGATACGCCAAAACACTCTGTATTCTAGTCAGCGTTTGTGTCTGACCAGTCACCTGCTGGGCTTTAATCCTCTAATCTCAGTGTCCAGCTAAAAACCAAATCTTGTCTGCATTCATTTACCATTTGTGTGCAGCCAGGAGTGGGTTTGTAGGCAATTAGGATACGCCAAAACACTTGTATTCTCATCAGCCTTTGTGTCTGACCAATCCACCTGCTGGGCTTTAATCTCTAATCTCAGTGTCCAGCTAAAAACCAACTCTTGTCTGCATTCATTACCATTTGTGTGCACCAGGAGTGGGTTGAGTGGAAATTAGGATACGCCAAAACACTCTGTATTCTTCAAGGTTTGAGTCTGACCAGTCCACCTGCAGGGCTTTAATGTCTAATCTCAGTGTCCAGCTAAAAAACAAATTTTGTCTGCATTCATTTACCTTTGTGTGCACCAGGAGTGGTTGTAGCGTAAATTAGGATTACGCCAAAACACTCTATATTCTCGTCAGCGTTTGTGTCTGACCAGTCCACCTGCAGGGCTTTAATGTCTAATCTCAGTGTCCAGCTAAAAAACCAAATTTGTCTGCATTATTTACCATTGTGTGCCCAGGAGTGAGTTGTTGGAAATTAGGATACGCCAAAACAGTCTGTATTCTCATCAGCGTTTGTGTCTGACGATACACCTGCAGGGCTTTAATCTCTAATCTCAGTGTCCAGCTAAAAAACAAATCTTGTCTGCATTCACTTACCTATTTGTGTGCACCAGGAGTGGGTTGCAGCGGAAATGAGGATACGCCAAAACACTTGGTATTTTATCAGCGTTTGTGTCTGACCGGTACACCTGCTGGGATTTAACTCTAATCTCTGTGTCCAGCTAAAAACCAACTCTTGTTTGCATTCATTTGCATCTTTGTGCAGCAGGAGTAGGTTGTAGCGTCAATTAGATACGCCAAAACACCTGTATTCTCACAGGTTTGTGTCTGACCATTCCACTGCGGATTTAAACGCTTAATCTAGTATCTCAGTGTATAAAAACCAATCTTTTGCTTATTCATAGCTTTAACATCAAACATCACTCACTGTAGTTCAAATGAAGTGGTGTTTATTCTATTTTTTGTGCAAAAAAGACATGTGCGACAGAGGAGCTAATCGTATTGACCTACTCGTCGTCTTTGTCTAACGCAGCACTGTGGGTTAAATACATAGAATCTAGTGTGACCAGTACATAAGACAAAAATTTTGTCTGCATGTCAGGTTGAACCATTGTAAGTGCAAACCAAAGATTGGAATTTGTATGTATCGGATAAGGATACCAAAACACCTATTCTGTCAAGGTTTGAAGGTCTGACCAGTCCACCTGCAGGGCTTTAATCTATAATCTCAGTGTCCAGCTAAAAACCAAATTTTGTCTGCATTCATTTACCATTTGTGTGCACCAGGAGTGGGTTGTAGCGGAAATTAGGATACGCCAAAACACTCTGTATTCTCGTCAGCGTTTGTGTCTGAACGATACACCTGCAGGGCTTTAATCTCTAATCTCAGTGTCCAGCTAAAAAACAAATTTGTCTGCATTCATTTTACCATTTGTGTGCACCAGGAGTGGGTTGCAGCGGAAATGAGGATACGCCAAAACACTTGGTATTTTTAAGCGTTTGTGTCTGACCGGTAACCTGCTGGGATTTAATCTCTAATCTCTGTGTCCAGCTAAAAACCAACTCTTGTTCTGCATTCATTTTGCATCTTTGTGCAGCAGGAGTGGCTTGTAGCTCCAAGTAGTATACGCCAAAATCACGGTATACATGTCACAGTTTGAGTCTGACCATTCCAGCTGCCGAGATTAAACCGCTGTAGTCTGTAATCTCAGTGTGCAGCTAAAACCATCTTTTGAACGTTTTCATTAGCTGTATAACAGTCAATGAACACTGCACACTCACAATGTAGTTCAAGTGAAGGTGGTGGTTTATTCTATTTTTTTTGTGCAAAAAAGACATGTGCGACAGAGGAGCTAACGTTTCGACCACTAATCTGTGGTCTTTTTCAAAGCGCGCTGTGGGTAAATACAAAGACAATAGTGTAAGACACAGATACATGGATATGTACAAAAATTTACATGTAGCAAATGTCAGGGTTGGAAACCAGTAAAGAGACAAGAACTAGTCAAAGATTGGAATTTCTATGTTATACGATGCAAGGAATCATACAGCACACTATCTGTCAAAGATTTTTGAAGGTGGTATGTATTAGGGCTAAGAAAGATTGGTGATGTAATCAAGTAGATACCTTTACTCCTTATGGCACCTATAGAGACCCTTCAGCTTGTCTATAGGTAGGGACTTGTCCATGTACCAATATGTTTAGTTCTTAGGTGTAGGTCCACTTTAGTTGCTGTGAAAAGACCTGTGTCTTTTAATGAAACAAATTAACCTTAATGTAATAGAAGAGTGAAGAGGGTTGTCTCTATCATGTAGGTGTTGTAAGGAGTAACCCCCTGTATAAGGACGATTATGAGCACTGTAATATAAAGCAGGCTTTAGAGAGAGTCTTTTGAATATACTTATCTTAGGGAGTCTTTGGTGTTAATGGTCCTTGCCTCAGTGGTGCTGTTGCCAGCGCTTCCTGTGCCTAGGCAGAAGTGATAGCCCCTGTGTGAGGGGCGGTGTTTTATGCACTGGAAAGTGCTCATGTGACTGGAAATGACATCACAATTTTTTTTGTTGTTGTTGGTTGGTAACAGTAACAGGGGCGGATTCTGGCGCTATCAGTGTTAAAAAGCGCTCTGGATGGGAGGGGGTGGGAAGCTTACAGCAGTATGTGATGTAGGACTTACAGGGGCTCTCTTAGTAGATAGTGGATGGATCTGGGAACTTAATTAGGGTTAGGAATAAAAGTTAGTCTGGTATGAATCTTAAGGTGTTGTGGCAGAATTAGTCTGTTTGTCTGATGTGTTGTATAGTGATGTGATGTTTGTAGTAGTGTATCTTGTATGGCACATATGCTGTAACATGTAAAAACAGCACTAGAGCACTGGATAACCGTACACAAGATTCTACCATTTGAATGTCAGATATTACAATGCATAGTAAAACCCCTGACATTAGATAGGATAAAGCAAATGAAAATACATCATAATGCATAATGAAGGAAGTACGTCATACAGTAATACGGTATTAGTGCGCGTGAGGAGAGAGGAGGCTGGTAGAGGTCTAAACCAAATATCACTGTTCAGATCACCTGAAAGGAACAGACTTTTTCTCTAACAGCACTATTAACAACTCTCCATCCTTAATGATGCTTACTCCAGGGTAGATGGGTTTGGGGGGGGAAAGGAAATTCAATGTGTCTGAAAAAAATCAGATCAACATCGTTATTACCGTTATCACCAGTCAATTTCTCTATTAAGACCCTTAGGGAAAAGAGTGTCGAGCGAATAAATCCAGAACGATCCCTTTCTTTTAGAAGTTTCACATGGATACCCCCCGTCTAGGACATGTTACTTTTTCAATTATTTGGAAGCGGAGTTGTGCAATCGTATGTCTCGCTTCCTTACAATGGTGGGGGAGGGGGAGCCATATCTTACCACAACGAATCGTCGATTTGTGCCTTGATATTCTGTCCTTAATGGATTGAGTGGTTTCCCCTAAGCCACAAGGACATTTGATCATATACACCACGAAATTCGAATCGCAGGTGTAATAATCCGGAATTTTGTAAGATTTACCTGTCCTGGGGTGGGTAACAATGTTGCCTTTGATTACATTCGAGCAGTTAGAACAGTTTAGGCAGGGAAAAGTACCAGTTCTTTTTGGATGTAGAAAAGTCTGTGTCATGGGTGACCCTGAAGTACCAATGTCCGCCCTCACAATTTGGTCCTTTATGTTGGTGGGCCATTTGGTGCACATGAGGGGAGGTTCTTTAAAGGCCTCTATATTAGGGTAACCCTTATTAAGTAGAGGCCATTGTTTTGTTACCAAGTTTTGTACTTTGTACATGGTAGGTTGGAAATGGTGTACAAATGGTAATCTGTCAGTCTTATGTTTTGGTAGGGGGTCAGAAGGTGTTTCCATGGCTGCCTTAAGTTCGTCATTGAGTAGTTGAGCGGGATATTTTCTGTCGTTGAATTTGTTAGACATCTCAGTCAGTCTTACTGCCTTGGTTTCTTGGTTGGAAACTATCCTTGACATAAGTTTAAATTGGGATCTCAGTAGGCTGGCTCTAGTAGACCTTGGGTGACAACTGTCATAAAGTAACAACCCGTTACAGTCTGTAGTTCGTTACAGTTTTAAATAAAAGAGCAAGGAGGGGAAGTGTGCACAAGTATATTTATTGCCCCAAATAAACTGGCTTCAAAAATATGCGGATAAGCACAGACGGTGTTGGAGCAAAACTCAATACAGTAGTGGCAAAAAGTACAGGTAACAACTAGTACAGTACACAATACATATCACAATGGATAAATAACACAGAGACCAATACAAAGGGTGTGCAATCACAGTAAACCTCAGGAGCATGTTACAGTGAACAATATAAAGTGCATATGCAGCTGTACAAAAAACCTGAGTAATTACTGCCCAGAGAAGGGTCAATAGGGGATACAAATTGGTAACCCCTACATATATGTGTACCAAGGCATAATTACCACACTGTAAGAAAAGAGCCCCTAGCAGTGGAGGATCCCCCGGGTCCAGACCCCAACGTACGTTTCGTGTAGGTATTGTTACTTCATCAGGGGGGTAAGGACATATCGCCATATCAAGCTTTATATACTGACCAGCGTTAGCACTTATCGCTATCATCTGTGTGAGCGTCCGGCCACATCCTGACTCGCCACGCCCCCGCCGGAATTGCGCAAGCGTAACCGCTGTGATGCGCACATCCGGGAGCCAGGACGCCTTGCCATGGCTCCCAGGCATGCGCGCCCGCAGTTAGAGACGCGGCCCCACCGGGAGAGGGAAGGAGTGAAGCTCCGGACGCAGTGATAGCGAGTAGTTAACCCCTACTGTTCCCAATGGGAGAAAAAAACTCAAAGGGCCCTACAGCACACTACATGGGATGCAGTAAGCACATCAAAAAAGTAAAACAGGCACAGGAAAGACAGTTGTAAGCAGCCACAGTATATGCAGTAAGTTAGATCAAAGATCACAAGTCAGCAATTTACATATGAAAAAGGAGAAGCATACATCTAACATGTCAATCCAAATAATGCCAACAATTGCGCCGTAATTTTCAAGGTACAGTAGATGAAGACAGGGCCAATCACATGGTGCAGCAAGGTCAAGAAAGCCTGGATATGAGGGCAGTCCACAGAAGCTATGAAAAGAAATTTAGACATATTAAATGGTATGTCAGGAAAAGGTGTGCGTAGCAGAGAAATCAAAGGATGGCTATCACAAAAACAGAGCAAAACTCAGGCTTTCATTAAGACCTCTGGGAACCATCGTCCCAAGGGTCATGAGCCATCTCGTTTCATGTTGGGCGAGGACCTTCTTGACATCACCACCGCGGGCACCAACATGGATGACGTCAATCTCCCTGATTTTCAGGGAGACTGGGTCACATCCATGATGTGTCCTAAAATGAGGGGGTAACGTTTTAAGTGTCGAGAGATCCTTCACCGTCTGGGCAGCAGCAATGCCGTTCACATGTTCCCTCATTCGTTTGCATAATTCCCTAGATGTTGAACCGACGTATATCAACCCGCACCCGCATGTGGCATAATATACCACATGGCGGGTGCTGCAGTTGACATAGGACTGTATTGTATAGGTTTTAGTTGATGTGAATGAGGTAGAGTGAACAACATTGCTGCATGCCAGACAGTGCCCACACTGAAAACAACCCCTCAAGGGTGGACCAGATCCAAACAAAGGAGGAATATGAGGAACATAATGACTCCTAACAAGTACATTACGCAGATTAGGTGCTCTGCGTGAGGTCATGAGTGGAAATTCAGACAGTGAATCCTTCAAATACGGATCAGATTGTAGGACCGGCCAGTGACGCTGCAGCATAGACCGCATTGTCCCCCATTCCTGGTTAAATGTAGTGATATAACAAACCACATTGTCTGGATTTTTACCCCTCCGATCACCACGTCCCACGTGAAGGAGTTCAGCCCTCGGAGTATGTTTTGCCCTGAGATACGCTTTTTTAATACTCCGATTGCTGTAGCCTCTCTCTCGGAAACGTGATGCCAAGTCTCTTGCTTGCTCCTCAAATATTCCATCAGAGGAGCATATGCGTTTAATACGAAGGAATTGGCCAGTAGGGACAGCGCAAATCGTAGACACGTTATGGGCAGACTTAGCATGTAATAGGGCATTAACAGATGTGGGTTTCCGAAACACGTCTGTCACAATCATGCGATCAGACCCCACTAAGATAGAGATATCCAAAAACTCTATCTTACGCATGTCGTATTTATAGGTTAATTTAATGTTAAAGGGGTTAATGCCCAGTCTGTCCATAAAATAGTCGAGCTGCTCCGCTGTGCCCTGCCACAAAAACAATAAATCATCAATGTAGCGGTACCATCACTGCACATGGGGGCAGTCTGCAGCGCCCTCGCCGCAAAACAACCACCTGTCCCAAAATCCAAGGAAGAGGTTGGTGTACGAGGGCGCGCAGGCCGCACCCATCACAGTGCCCCGCCCTTGTAAATAATATCTATCTTAAAAATGAAAAAATTGTGAGTCAGGGCAAAACGGAGCAGCTCGAGTATTAGGGCACTCATAGAGCTATCCCTACCAGCGGCCTCCAAGAAAAATCTAACGGCTTCCAGGCCATCAGCATGGCGGATGCACGTATAGGAGGGACTCAATATCAGCTGTTACCAACAGTACATCTGGGTCCACAAAGATCCCGTCAATGCGCACAAGGACGTCCGTCGTGTCATGAACATAGGAGGGAAGTGTCTCAACCAGTGGTTTTAAGTAAAAATCAATGAATTTACAAATAGGCTCACATAACCCTCCTATGCTGGACACGATCGGACATACCGGCGGAGTCATGGGATCCTTGTGGATTTTGGGTAAAAGATAAAACGTGGGAATTTTGGGATATCGTACTGTCAGTCCCACTACAGTCTTTTTGTCAATAATACCTCGTTCACATGCATCCGCAAGGATGGACTGAAGTTGTCCCGAGAAAGAGGCCACAGGATCGGAGTCAAGTCTCAAATAGGTATCGCGATCTCGTAATTGGCGAAACGCCTCCCGTTCATATAAAACAGAGGGTCAGATCACAACGTTACCCCCCTTGTCTGCCAGGTTTATCATAATATTCTTTGTGACAGCATGAGATTATCACGCCGTCTGCTAGTTGACACCCTTGTGAAATCATCTATGACTAATTTAGTGAAGATGTTGACTACAGGGCAGACAGACAAAGGGGGGAAACGTGATGATCTGGGTCTGGTGTAAGGTGGAAACTCACCTTGTAGAAAGGGGGAATCCCCAATGGCAAGATTCTCAAGATTCTTAAGGGCTTCCGTCTCACGTGTTTCGAGGGTCTCAGAGGAGGAAATAGTGATTAATACACGGGTCGGCTTATACACGAGTATATACGGTAATAAAAAATATCCCTGGCACACAAAAAAAGAACGTGGAAAGTTGATTCTTTTTATGATGTAAAAGATTTTTGATTAATTTGCAGTGTTGTGGTAAATCATAACGTTTCGGCTCAACACGAGCCTTCCTCAAATGAATCTGTACAGAATACAAATCAATAAAACAAAAAATCATATAAAGTCATGTACAGTTTGCATTCAAGTGTATCACGCCGGGTGATAGGGGTCTGAGGTGTTGGTGGTGATTGCTGCACGCGATGAACATGAGTGCAAGGTGAAAAAGTGTGATGTGAGAGAGTTTATGAGTGAGTGATGTGTAGATGTGGGGAGTGAAGGATTAGAGAGAAGGAAAAGACAGATATAGGAAAAAGAAATGGCAGATAGATAATGGTTGTAAAATAAAAGGAGAAAAAAGCGTGGTATATACCTTATCAGGAAAGTGATGGATGTACTCTGGAGATACGTATGTATCACTTAAAGGTTGTATCAAGGACTGACCCTACAGTTAGTAAATCACAGGTGTTAATAGGGAGAAGTCTACACATGTAGGTTACAATAAAGGACTAGAGTGGTCACAGATTATATGGTCAGAAATATGGATGTATACTATGAGTGGTTTTGATTCTATGCTTAATGTGACCAATGTTACATTTACTGGTTCAAGTAGTTGCCTGTGGGGAGCTAGTATCATGTACTGTGACTCTAAAGGTTAGAGAACGTCAAAAGATAGTTGTCTACCTGTGGAGACGTAACAGGTATAAGGATACATGTGGCATGAAAGAGAATTGGTATAGGTGCAATAAAAGGGAAACATACCGCCGTCAGGTGTCAGTATAATGACTCCTGTCCTGTAAATGCAATAAGTTTCATTAAGGTAAAAGTTGAGGAAGTATACAGGGTGCTCATAGTCAATTGACTTAGAGAGCAAGTTACCTTAGATTTTTCGTGTGTGGCGCATGGTGGCTTGGTTAGGTGAGTGGACCCAGGAGCAAGGGTATGCCCTGACCGGCCGCTACTTATAGCGGTCGGCTAATGAGAGACGCAGTGGTGACAGGAAGCGCGTCATCAAGTATTCGCGTAACTGTCGCATGCGCGGTGTCCGTTGCCATTTTGGTAGGGGAATTTTTGTCTGCAATTGAACAAAGCGCATGCGCAGGCCGCAAACACAGGAGATGTACCATGTGTGTCAGTGGTGACGCTAGGAGCGTCCCTGGAGGCATGTGAGATGTGCAGAATGGTTAAAGAGTGTTGTGACAGGTCCAATAAGGTGGTGGCAGATTAAGGCTGTGCGGATATAACATGCAATGCGTTCTTGTGCGATGGTGTCCTGTGATGGAGCTTAATTTCATGTTCCTTTCTAGAATAGAAATAGGACATATTAGTACAACCATATAGTGTATCTTTTACAATCTTCTGGAGCACAGAACAAATTATTGATCAAATTGATAATCGATAATAGAATGCAATACATGTCAGATAAAAATAGTCCATTTCACACACCTCTATAATATTGATACTGGAAAGAAAACGTCATTATGATTTCACTCAAATATGAAATAACAGTATTAGTAGTGTAGCTCAAATTCACGATTCATGCCCTGGGGATGAAGGGTATTGAGATGGTATATCCAGAAAGATTTTCTTTCTTTGAGCTTTTGTACACGATTTCCTCCTCTCCTGGCTACAGGGACATGTTCTATTACTTGACATTTGAGCTGGCTTACAGTATGTCCTCTTTCAATGAAGTGAACTGGTACATGTATTAGGGTATTTTTGCAGCAAATAGTGGATTTGTGCTTACTTATGCGGTCACGGATATGCTGGTTGGTTTCCCCAACATATCCGAGACCACACGGACATTTGATTAGGTATATGACGTATGATGAATCACATGTAAAGAAATCGTTAATGTTATATCTTTTTCCTGACCTAGGGTGTGTAAATGATTCGCCTTTCGCAACATTTGTACACTGGGCACAGTTCAAGCATGGAAATGTACCTCTTTTAGTTGTGCCGAGGGTTTTTTGTTTCATTGTCGCTACGTTTGAGCCAATATCCGCTCGTACTAGATGATTTTTTAAGTTGTTAGCTTTTTTATGACAGATTAATGGTGGGTTTCTGAACTCCAGTATGTCAGGGAAAGCAGTGCCAAGAAGAGCCCAGTGTTGCAAATAGAGCTTTTTATTAAAGGTGAAATTGGGTGATAAGCATTGATGAATTTGATACTGTCATTCACTGATCTTTTGGATGATGATGGGGTTGTAAATCTCGGGGCACAGATGTCATCGGGATAACCATGTTGTTTAAATATATTGGTCATTTCCTCGTGTCGTTTGCTTTTTATTGACTCATCACTGACAATCCGATTGACCTGTGATGTTGAAAGGATGGGAGGGATTTTTTCACATGTCTTGGGTGACAGCTGATCCAGTGTAATAGGCTGTTTCTGTCGGTTGGTTTAGTGTAAATGTCACTACTTAGTTGTCCTTGTTGATTCTTCAGAATCACCGTGTCTAGGAAGTTTATTTTGTCAGGATCTGAGTGTAAGGTAAATGAAATATCTTGGTTTTTGTGATTCAAATTTTCGAAAAAAACGTCTAGAGTTGTTTTGCTGCTCGTCCAGATGCAGAAGATGTCGTCTATGAATCTAAGCCAAATAATGGCATGTTGTTTAAACAGGTCATCAGGATAGATGTGGTCATGTTCGAATTTCGCCATGAAGATATTTGTGTACGGAGGTGCAACATTCGCCCCCATCGCGTTTCTGAAGGAAAAACCTGTCCTCAAATAAGAAAAAGTTATTTGTGAGAACAAGTTCTAAGGTGTCAATGCAGAATACTCTTATTTGTACGTCAGTGTTGTTTTGTACATCTAGAAACCAGTCTACAGCTGCTATACCTTTGTTGTGGTCTATACTGGTATACAGGCTGTTGACGTCGAGTGTGACCAAAAGACTATCGGGTGGAACTTTGTCAATTAGACGTATATGGCTCAGAAAATCATTTGTGTCTTTTAGATACGATTTTACCTGTGGTATTAGAGGAGTTAAAATTTTTTCCAGTGTAATCGAGAGTGGTGAAAGGATTGAGTCTGTTGAGGCAACGATAGGTCGGCCAGGTGGCTTTTCTAGGTTCTTATGAATTTTGGGCAATATATAGATGACAGGGGTAATGGGGTTCTGATTGTGAAGATATTCAGCGAGTTTCTTATCTATAGTGCCGGTTGAAAGAAATTTGGTAGTCAAATTTTCAATTTCTTTCTAATCAATGGAGTGGGGTCTTGGCAGATGGGTGTATAAGTGTCTTGGTCAGATAGTTGTCGATAGATTTCCTTCAGATAATATTCTTTGTCAAGGACAACGATGGCACCACCTTTATCTGTAGGTTTTATTATTATCTTTTTATTCTTTTTAAGACTATTCAGTGCCATCGTTTCTTCCTTTGAAAGATTGTGACTGATGTGGAAATCACCCTTTTCGATGTTTTTTACACACTTATTCACTGAGTTAGACAAAAGGGAGATGAATGTCTCTACAGGATGTGAGGTTTTGGGAGGTTGAAAGTTGCTAGTGGTACGTAAACCTAGATCTCTAAGACATAGTGTTTCTGGTTTAACAGTATCAGTAATGACTTTATATGATTTTTTGTTTTATTGATTTGTATTCTGTACAGAATCATTTAAGGAAGGCTCGTGTTGAGCCGAAACGTTATGATTTTCCACAACACTGCGAATTAATAAAAAATCTTTTTCATCATAAAAAGAATCAACTTTCCACGTTCTTTTTTTGTGTGCCAGGGATATTTTTTATTACTTATATTATTATTGTGGTGAGGAGTCCGTCTTGGCCGTGTAATACTCTCGTGTCTAGGAAGGTTATGTCTGTAATACTGCTAGACATGGTAAATTGTAATTCTTACCTGATAGACTTGTTTCTGTGATGAACGGTCTGTTCCAAATACAGAAAATGTCGTCGATACACCTATACCAGCATACGGCATGCTGCTGGTATAGGATATTGGTATATATGTGAGTTTGTTCAAAAGAGTCCATATATAAATTTGCGTAAGCGGGCGCTACATTTGCGCCCATTGCGGTGCCACACCGTTGAACGTAAAATGCGTTGCCATATAGAAAATCATTTTCTTTTAAGACAATGATTAACAAGTCAAGGCACAAGTTTTTCTGGTTGATGTTGAATTCTGAGTTGTTTAGTGTTGATCTTACTGAGTCAATGCTTTTGTTATGGTCAATGGAGGTGTATAGACTGTTTACGTCTAATGTGGCCAAAATGCAATTGTTTGGTATATGGGCTAGTGTTCTGATTTTCTGTAGAAAATCCCCTATGTCCAGGATGAAGGATTCATGATCTTTCTGATTTTATATACCTGATCATGTGGAATGATTTGGTATGTATCACTGTCATCCAATTGTCTTTGGATTTCCTCTATGTATTGTGATTTGCTTTGGACCACTATGGCACCCCCTTCGTCTGCGGATTTGATAATTATATGTGGGTTAGACTTAAGGCTTTCAATTGCTCGTTTCTCCTCCCTATAGTAGTTATTCCGTATTGCGAATAACCCCAGTTGTTGTTCCTTAATCAGGTCATTGATGTCTCTGTCTAAGATATCAATGAATGCTTCGGTTGCGTGGTAGGTGTGTGGGGGATTAAAGTTACTACGGTTGTATAAGCCCAGTGATCTTATAGATAGTGGTGGTGTGGTCATAGTGTCCAAGTCAGTACACCTGTTGGGGAGAGTATCTTGGTTAAAGTGGGTTTTGAGTCTGACTGAACGGTAGAAACGATATAGGTCTTGTTTGAGTGTAAAGGCGTCCCATCGTGGTGTAGGGCAAAAAGATAAACCTTTATTAAGTACTGTCAATTCTGTGGGGAGAGGGTGTAGTCTGATATATTAACTACCAGGTTCGGACCCCTACCTGTGACCGCAGAGTCATGTTGGTTGGGCCCCTTCCTCCGCTCGGACCTCCGCTTCCGCAACCTCCTGGTGGGTTTAGGCGATTTAGGCCTAAAAAACCTGCTGGTGTCGGGGGGGTTGAGGGTGTAGAGCCTCCTGTGCTGCCAGTGTAGCTGTTTGAATCGGGAGTAGGGTCCCCTTGCGGTTTCCCACCTTTTGACCATGGCTTTCTGGGTGTTTTGGGATTATGCGGGTTTCTTGGTTGCTTAGGGTGCGGGTCTTCCCACCGGTAAACCTGTTAGTTAGATAGTTCTCAGTATCACGTTGAAATTTCAACCTCTTGCGTTCCTGTGGAGTTTTAGTGTGGTTGGTAAGAATAGAGGTGACTTTGTTTTCCAGTTCCTTAAGCTCTGTCTTGCTTAGTGTAGCTGTTAAATGGGTTTCGATTGTCTAGATTTTATCCGTGGTTTCCTGGATAGCCTCTTGTAGGTGTTCAATTGTGAGCAGGATTATATCAAAGGAACACTTGTTGAGGATCTTCTGGAAGGTTTCGCAGTATTGTTCGGCAAAGATGGTTGGTTGGAGATGGCTTCTAAAACTCGGTGGTATTCACCGAGGGTGGTACAATGTAGTTGATAAGAGATGAGTTTTTTCTTTTCCTTTTCCCAGTCTCGAGTCTTGATGTCCTTTGATTTTATGTGTAGAAAATCATGTGGGATTTCTATCTTGGATAGTATGGAAGTTCTGGCATCATTGTTATAAGCAAAGGTGTTGGATGACATTTAGTTGATATCTTGGGTGCAGCAGCCAGAGAACAATGTCTAGTAAATGTAGGTGAGTGGCGTGCACACCAAAGGGGTATAGTCCAAGGTGCCAGTGTAGGGGTTCTACAACCCGATGCGTATAACAGTCAAATGAACACTGCACACTCACAATGCAGTTCAAGTGAAGGTGGTGGTTTATTCTGTTTTTATTTGTGCAAAAAAGACAGGTGCGACAGTGGAGCTGACGTTTCAACCACTTTTTAGCTGTATACAGGCAGCACAACATTGAAAATGCGCAAGGCCAGTGGCAAGGGACAAGGAACTGGGCGTGATGGTGGTGCAGGCAGGGGCTGAGGGCGTGTGCAAGCTCGAATTGCGCCACGACAAATGCCCACATCATCTCGCTCGACCTTCCTGTCCCAATTTCTAGGGGACCGCAGCAGTACACCACTATTAAACCAAGACCAGTGTCAACAGGTTCTTAGTTGGATAGCGGATAATGCTTCCAGTCCAGTCAGTTTGGCACCACCACAAATACCCTGTCTTCCACACGGTCAAGTGTCAGTAGCCGTGAGACTGGACCGGACATTCCACACCCTGATACTCCTTCCTCCCACCATGCCGAGTGCCCGGACATAACTGATCCCACACTTGGACACTCTGAAGAGCTGTTCATTTATCCATTCGTAGATTCTGGCCTCTCCCCAGCTCCAGTTGAAGTGGGTCATGAGGAGATCGTATGTACCCATGCCCAAATATTTGAGCAGCCACGGTCTCACGACGGCAACAGTGGGAACGTGTCTCAAAAAGAGGTGGATGATGATGAGACACAATTGCCAGAAAGTCAGGAGGAGGACCAGGGTGCGGAAGTGGAAGACGACGTGGTGGATGATCCAGTAACTGACCCCATCTGGCAGGAGGACATGCAGAGCGAGGACAGCAGTGCACAGGGGAAGTTAGGCGTAGCATCACAACAGGCCGGAAGAAGCAGGGTGGTGGCCGCAGGCAGAAGGTAGGCAATCGTTCCCTGGAACAACAACACAACAGAAGTTGCCAGTACAACTGTTAGGTCTTCCCGAGTCTGGCAGTTTTTTAAGGTGTCTGCAGATAATTCCAAAAAGGCCATTTGCAACACCTGCCATGCCAGCATCAGCAGGGGTAGCAAAAGTAGCAGCCTGACCACCACCAGCATGATCAGGCACATGGCAGCAAAGCACCCGACTTTGTGGGATGTACACCAGAATCCAGGAGTAGTGTCTGCGGGTGACACCGCTGCGTCTTCCACTGTTGTGCGTGCAAGACAATCCCCTGTCCATACAGCATGCGAAGATGCCTCCTGTCCTTCACCTGTAGTTGCACAAGCAGAAATAGCACCATCATCAACCACGTCCTTGTCCCAGCACAGCGTTCAGTTATCCATACACGAATCTTTGGAACGCAAGCGCAAATACGCTGCTAATGCCCCACATGCCACAGTTCTAAATGCACACATTTCGCGACTGCTTGCGCAGGAAATGTTGCCTTTTAGGCTGGCGGAGACGGAAGCATTCCGCAACCTGATGGTGGCGGCTGTCCCACGTTACTCAGTCCCCAGCCGCCACTATTTCTCCTGGTGTGCCGTCCCTGCATTACATAAGCACTAGAGATGAATGAGTACTAAAATGCTCGGGTGCTCGATGCTCTGGCCGAGCATCCCAAGATACTCATGTACTCAGCCAGAGCACCGAGCCCAATGTAAGTCAATTAGTGACAGGCACCGCCCGCAGACTTCCGGCTATAAAACAAGTGTTTCTGTAAAAGGGCGGGAGGGTGGGCTTTTTCAAATCGTCGCAGCTTACAACACCTGGCTGTGCCCCTCAGAGGGATCCTAACAATCAATCTGCGCTCTGTGAGGTGCCAGCTCACTGCTTTCACTGAAGGGAGCTGTGTATTTGTGTCAGAGCAATAATTGTTAGTGAGGAGTCTGAGCATCTCGGCAGTACTCAGGATACTCGTGCGAGTAATGAGTAGCGCCGAGCATACTTGCTCATCCCTAATAAGCACGTATCACAAAACATCATTAACAACGCAGTTTCAGGCAAAGTCCACCTAACCACGGACACGTGGACAAGTGCTTGTGGGCAGGGCGGGTACATCTTGCTGAGGCACACTGAGTTAATATTCTGGAAGCCGGGACCCAGTCTGAGCTTGGGACAGAACACATCCTTCCGACATCAAGGATTGCAGGAACAAACTCAGTCAGGGTTTCACTCACAGTGTACAGCTCTGGAACATCATGCTCCTCAGCCTCCTCCTCCTCCTCCACTTCACCCTCCACACCAGTCCCAGCTGGAAGCACTGCAGCACTGCCTCGGCTAAGCGGCAACAGGCTGTGCTAAAGCTAATATGTGTAGGTGACAAACCCCACAATGCTGAAGAGTTGTGGACAGCTCTGAAACAGCAGGCAGATCACTGGCTCACACCGCTGAACCTACAGCCAGGCATGGTCGTGTGTGACAATGGCCGGAACCTGGTGGCGGCTCTGAGGCGAGGCGAGCTGACACATGTTCCATGCGTGGCCCATGTGCTCAACCTCGTGGTTAAGCGGTTTCTTAAATCCTACCCGGAGCTGTTGGATCTGCTCGTCAAAGTACGCCACCTGTGTGCCCATTTTAGAAAGTCACCTACTGCTTTGCCGCCCTTGCTGGCTTTCAGCGGCGTTTGCAGCTTCCGGCTCACAGACTGGTGTGTGATGTCCCCAGCGTTGGAATTCCACACTGCACATGTTGGTCAGGATTTGTGAGCAGAAGAGGGCAGTTGTTGAGTACCAGCATCAACTAGGCTGTCGGTATACGGTTCAAACTCCACACATAAGACCTCAGGAGTGGACATTTATGTCCAACATATGTGCCGTCCTACAAAACTTTTAGGACTCCACCAAGATGGTGAGCGGCGATGACACCATCATTAGCGTCACCATCCCGCTTCTCTGTCTTCTAAAACGCTCTCTGCTCACAATCAAAGACGATGCATTGCAGGCGGAGCACAATGAGTTGGATCAAGAAACCGTACTGGGTGATTACACACAGCCCAGCCTCATCTCATCCCAACGTGCATTGGAGGACTATGACGAGGAGGATGAAGAAATACAGCTACTTTAATGCGGAATTGACGGTAATACATGCACAACCGTCAGACCGTTGATTCAGCGTGGATAGCCAGAGGATAGGGAAGAGGAGGATGTTGAGGCCAGCATGGCCAGTTGTGCTGTTAGACTGTAACAGTCTGGCGCACATGGCTGGCTTTATGTTACGCTGCCTGTCTCATGACCCTCGCGTTATCAACATCTTGGCGGACACTCATTACTGGTTGGTGACACTTTTAGACCCACGCTACAAGGTGAATTTTATTTCTCTTATTCCCGAGGCGGAGAGGTCTACAAAAATGCTGCAGTACCACAAGGCCATAGTCGCAGAATTAGTCAAAAAATTACCTTCTGAAAACGATAGCGGCAGAGGTCACAATTCTGTGGACAACCAAGGCGTCCGGCCAAGAGAGGCACAAGTCCAATCCAGCAGAGGTATTGGAAGACTCTCAAAGATCTGGGACAGTTTTCGCAGCACCTCCCTTATCACAGGCCCTGAGGTGCGGGGTAGTGTCACAAGGACTGCAAAGTTTGCGAAGATGCTGAGGGAGTACCTTGCCGATCGTACTAAAGTGCTCCTAGACTCCTCTGTGCCTTATAATTATTGGGTATCCAAGCTGGACACGTGGCAGGAATTGTCTCTCTATGCCTTGGAAGTCCTGGCCTGCCCTGCCACTAGAGTTTTGTCAGAGCGTGTTTTTAGTGCCGCAGGTGGAATCATTACTGATAAACGCACCCGCCTGTCAACTGAAAATGCTGACAGGCTGACTCTGATCAAGATGAACAAGGGTTGGATTGGGCCTGACTTCACCACACCACCACCAAATGATAGCGGAATTTAAATTTTGTGTCGGTAAATTGCCATGCACCTCCGCACACCCACACATGGGTACACACTTCATGACTTTGGCTACTTGCTGTACTGCTCCTCCTTCTCCTCATCCGCCACCATCATATGATCAGTGTGACCGTGGTTCATGATGCCACGAAAACATAATTTTTTTACATCATATTTATGATGATGATGACCCTAACCGTTCAAACGTTAGGCAGTAGTTTCATGTATACCCCCAGGGGTAAATGTTTTAGTCTATGCTTACAGAATGGGCATTACAAGTACAGGAGACCCGCTCCTTTGTAATGGGAACAATATTTAGAGGCTCTCCTCCATGTTTCTTTCCAGCGGCATTGAAGTGCCTCCCAAGTTTTGGCAGCCCTGCCTAGGGCAATACTACAAACCCACTCTAATGACATTATTAAAGAGGCCCTCATGCACGCCTCCATCCAGGGGCATTGTGGTACCTCCCAACTTTTGGCTTCCCTGCCTAGGGCAATCCTACAAAAGTCCCACTTCCTTATAATGGTCACAATATGAAAAGAGGCCCTCATGCACGCCTTTATCCAGGGGCATCAGAGTGCCTCCCAACTTTTGGCTGCCCTGCCTAGGGCAATCCTACAAAAGACCCACTTCCTTAAAATGGGCATAATATTTAAAGAGGCCCTCATCCACGTCTCTTTCCAGGGGCATTGGGGTGCCTCCCAATTTTTGGCTGCCCTGCCAAAGGGCAATACTACAAAAGACCCACTTCCTTAAAATGGGCACATTATTTAAAGAGGCCTTCATGTACGTTTCTTCCCAGGGGCATGGGAGTGCCACACAATTTAAAAAAAAAAAAAATCTTTCATGTAATCCAGAAAACTAACATACACCAACTCTGTCTCACAAGTGGGTATGAGCCCTTAATATTTTCTCCATGAAAATCCATTTTGGTTTCATTTTGTAACGTTTTCTTGACAGTCCGTAAAAGTGGCGTAATAGTCTGACAACATTGTTCACAGCAGTGACATTGGAGTCTGAAATGCTTACAGGGGTCTTCCCCATGCTGTTCCCATGTCATTTGAGCACTGTTCTGATACTTTTGTGGCATTTTTAGGGTTTATCCATGCTGCCAGGGGTCATGCCAGTAAAATACTCGAGTCTCCCATAGGATAACATTGGGCTCAGTGCTCGGGCCGAGTACACGAGTATCTTGGGATGCTCGGCTTGAGCTTCGAGCACCCAAGCATTTTAGTACTCGCTCATGTCTAGTTCCATAAATAATTCTTCATTTCTTCATTTTTATATATATATATATATATATATATACAGTGAAGGAGAAATAATAATTACTCATTCCAGTTATATATATATATATCTAAAATCACAACCTCCGATACAATCCTAAGTATACAATTACAGTTGTGGCCAAAAGTATTGACACCCCTGCAATTCTGTCAGATAATACTCCATTTCTTCCTGAAAATTATTGCAATCACAAATTCTTTGGTATTATTATTTTCATTTAATTTGTCTTCAATGAAAAAAACACAAAAGAGAATGAAGCAAAAAGCAAAACATTGATCACTTCAAACAAAACTCCAAAAATGGGCCACACAAAAGTATTGGCACCCTCAGCTTAATACTTGGTTGCACAACCTTTAGCCAAAATAACTGCGATCAACCACTTCTGGTAACCATCAATGAGTTTCTTACAATGTTCTGCTGGAATTTTAGACCATTCTTCTTTGGCAAACTGCTCCAGGTCCCTGATATTTGAAGGGTGCCTTCTCCAAACTGTCATTTTTAGATCTTTCCACAAGTGTTCTATGGGATTCAGGTCTGGACTCATTGCTGGCCACCTTAGAAGTCTCCAATGCTTTCTCTCAAACCATTTTCTAGTGCTTTTTGAAGTGTGTTTTGGGTCATTGTCCTGCTGGAAGACACATGACTTCTGAGGGAGACCAGCTTTCTCACACTGGGCCCTACATTATGCTGCAAAATTTGTTGGTAGTCTTCAGACTTCATAATGCCATGCACACGGTCAAGTAGTCCAGTGCCAGAGGCAGCAAAGCAACCCCAAAACATCAGGGAACCTCCACCATGGTTGACTGTAGGGACCATGTTCTTTTCTTTGAATGCCTCTTTTTTCCTCCTGTAAACTCTATGTTGATGCCTTTGCCCAAAAAGCTCTACTTTTGTTTCATCTGACAAGAGAACATTCTTGCAAAACGTTTTAGGCTTTCTCAGGTAAGTTTTGGCAAACTCTAGCCTGGCTTTTTTATGTCTCGGGGTAAGAAGTGGGGTCTTTCTGGGTCTCCTACCTTACAGTCCCTTTTCATTCAGACGTTGACGGATAGTACGGGTTGAGACTGCTGCACCCTTGGACTGCAGGGCAGCTTGAACTTGTTTGGATGTTAGTCGAGGTTCTTTATCCACCATCCGCACAATCTTGCATTGAAATCTCTTGTAAATTTTTCTTTTCCGTCCACATCTAGGGAGGTTAGCCACAGTGCCATGGGCTTTAAACTTCTTGATGACACTGCGCACGGTAGACACAGGAACATTCAGGTCTTTGGAGATGGACTTGTAGCCTTGAGATTGCTCATGCTTCCTCACAATTTGGTTTCTGAAGTCCTCAGACAGTTCTTTGGTCTTCTTTCTTTTCTCCATGCTCAATGTGGTACACACAAGGACACAGGACTGACGTTGAGTCAATTTTAATTCATGTCAACTGGCTGCAAGTGTGATTTAGCTATTGCCAACACTTGTTAGGTGCCACAGGTAAGTTACAGGTGCTGTTAATTACACAAGTTAGAGAAGCATCACATGATTTTTCTAACAGTGCCAATACTTTTGTCCACCCCCTTTTTTATGTTTCGTGTGGAATTATATCCAATTTGGATTTAGGACAATTTTTTTTGTGTTTTTTCATTGAAGACAAATTAAATGAAGATAATAATACCAAATAATATGTGATTGCAATCATTTTCAGGAAGAAACTGAGTATTATCTGACAGAAATGGAGGGGTGTCAATACTTTTGGCCACAACTGTATGTGACAGTTATTATAATTAGGGGCTTGACATGGGTGCACATTTTGATATCTGTGTGACATGTAGGATGGAACATTGCAGGTAGCATCAATGACGACTTGACATGCTGGCATTGTACATTTTTGCCGTACAAACATTGTGCATTAACACGCTATGTTGTTCGCACCTACGTAATCCACCATAGTAACACATTACTTTGTCAAAAAGAACACTTGTATACATGCATTTGGTACTAATCACAAGATGAAGAAGAAAATAAATGTAGTGGTGTCCGCACAGATATTCAAAGATGGCGCCTTTACCAGGGCCATCCAATCGCCAGACAACACTGGGCACCAATCGGCATAGATGGGGCGCGGAAAACACTACCCACAGGCATGCCTATGGCATTGGTTGCGCAATCATTTAAATAGCCCACAATATCGTTATTGTGGCGTCACGCTTCACGATCATGCCATATCGCTTATGCAACATCGCCTGATTTAATTGTCTGCACATAAATCAGGCGATATCGCAACAGCGAAAAATTGCAGTCGCATCGCCCTGTTACACGACGCACTCACGATATCGATTGCAATTAACCACACCACGTGACTTTGGTGCGGTATTGCAGGTGATATTGCATCGTGTAACTTCTGCTTTCTTCCACTCATAACCCTTCCAGATGCAAATTATCAAAATTATAAGACCTTCTCAGGCTGCTTTCACATCTGCGATTCTGCCCATTCGCAGCAGATCTGGCAGCTTTGCCACATCTGCCGCGTAATGGCTGACTTGCGGCAAGCCCCATTCATTCTCTATGGGACTTGCGGTCAGGTGCGGCAAGTGCAGTTTTACTGGATCTGGAAAATCCAGCACTTTTGGACACACAAAGAAAAACGCTGCTAGCAGCGTTTTTTTCCTTCACCGCAAATGCCGGATCTGCCGAATCCAGCACAATTGCACTTGCCACACCTGACCGCAAGTCCCATAGAGAATGACTGGGGCTTGCCGCAAGTCAGTTGCCGGATCTGCTGCGCACAGGCTGAATCGCAGATGTGAAAGCAGCCTTAGATCAAGTTTGGAGAACCATTTAGACCCTGTAAGCTGATTATATTTGTTCGGGATAAGTGGAAGAGGGCAGTAATTTTCTTTAATTCACAGAATTCAAGGCAAGGACAGAGACCCCTATCTTTCTCTTTAGCAAAGAAAAATGTAGCAGCTACAGGCGAGGAAGAAGGATGATTATGACCCTTCCATAAATGTTTGTTTACATATTCATTCATGGCGGTCCATTCAGAAACCAATAGATTATACAGTTTTAAGTAATTTGGTATTGGGAATAAGATGAATAGCAAAGTCATAAAGTCGATGGGGAGATAATAGCACTGCCTCTTTTTCCCGAGAACACATCCACGAAATCTTTCAGGTACTCCCAAAGGCTCTCCTGACTATTGGAAAAAACCTGTACAGAATTAAGACATTTTTTTATGACAATAAGGGACCCCACTTAGCAATATCCCTCCAACTCCAATCAATGAGAGGATTGTGAATATGTATCTGTGGAAATCCCAGTACAAACCCTGCAGGTAAGTTATCCAAAACATTGCAGGAGATTGACTCAGAATGAAGTGTTCCCAATTTAAATTTGAGCTCCACTGTTACCAGCTAGACAAGGTGCTGGAGTAACAATGTCCTGTCATTGCCAAAACTTTGAATGGGCTCTTCCAACCTAAGGGTCCTATCACACTTGGTCGAAGTTCCAGCGAATCCCGACAATGATATGACCTGGTAAGGACCGCTGGAACGTCGATACGTGGTCGCTGGTGAGATGTCAAACAGTCAGATCTACTCAAGGATGCCGCATCGATACGGCGATTCGTATAACGACCTCAGCGGTCGTTGGGACCCTGTCACACAGCAGCTAGTCTGACGACTCAGACCTACGTGGCCGAGTTCTGAGTCACCAATGAGGTCGTTGTTAAGGCATCAAACACACCGATGCATGCTGCCCATGATCAAAAAATGGTCCAGGCCATTCCAACATGATCGGCGATGTCACAGCTGGGGCCCGGTTGCTGCTACGTGTCAAACATAGTGAGATCGCTGGCGAGGTCGCTGTTGCGTCACAAAACCTGTGACTGGGGCTTAATTGTCCCTT
This sequence comes from Allobates femoralis, assembly GCA_033576535.1. Taxonomy (NCBI): domain Eukaryota; kingdom Metazoa; phylum Chordata; class Amphibia; order Anura; family Aromobatidae; genus Allobates; species Allobates femoralis. Next base: position 432,567,870 of record JARQOC010000003.1, read on the forward strand.
ATCCAAATCTCATAAATAGTCCTAAGGCTAGGTTCACATTTGCGGTAGCAAATGCAGATCCTGATCCGGTTTTGAGCTGTAAAAGTGCTCAAAACCGTATCAGGATTCGCAGCCCATAGGAGCCCATTATAAAACCGGATTGCACTACAGTTTGTGGAGCGGTTTACAAACCGCAGCAAGCTTGCTATAATGGGCTCCTATGGGAGCCCATCCGGCTGCCGCAAGGCACATGTGAATGCCTGCGGTAGCCGGATTCTTTGTCCATCCCTGCTGCTGCAGGGATGAACAAAGGGTTAATGTTAATAATAGATGTGGGCACCATGTCAGCAGGGATGAAGAAAGAATCCGGTTACCGGATTCGGGTTTAGAGACACATTTTGAACACAAAATGTGTCTGAAGGCTCATGCGATTACCGAATCGCAATGAGCCTTCCAAATGTGACCCTAGCCTAAATCGAATAAGTTGGCTGCAGACACACAATCAATTAAAGCAGATGTGGATAACGACTGATGCTAAAAAAATCTACTTATATAATCGGGAGTTGGGAATTCGGGCACTGTAGCCCAATCCCAGACTCCTTAGCGGCACTGCGAGTGATGACGCGCAGCGTCATCACGAGCCGCAGCCGCTCTACAGTTAAAAAAAAAAAAATCCTCACCTCTCCCCGAGCCCCCGGAGTCTCCCGCCGTCTTCCGCCGTGTTCCGCTAGGCTCCCGGTGGCTCTGCAGGCTCCCGGTGCCTGCAGAGCTCTTCTACTGCAGTCAAGGACCTGTGGTGATGTCAGAGTCACGTGACACCAGCTTACTCCAGGCAAATCGCGGGTCACGTGACTCTGACATCACCACAGGTCCTTGACTGCAGTAGATAGAAGACCACTGCAGGCACCGGGAGCCTGCAGAGCCACCGGGAGCCTAGCGGAACACGGAGGAAGACGGCGGCAACCACTTCTCTGCACCCTCACCTCTGTCACGCTGCCCTGCCCCCAGCCTCAATGCCACGAGCCTTTGACAGCCACCGCGGCAGCAGTGTCGCCAGGAGCCGCCGGGAGCCGCCGGAGACCACCCTCCGGGAGAGCCGCCCCCTGCCTTGGTGCTGGCACAGAGGGCTCGAGGTGAGGGAGCAGTGTGTGGACGGGGCACTGGTGCACTCATACAACGCCCTCATCTGCAATACACAAGGGGCTGCAGTGGAGAACACTACAAATGCCAAGGTGGCCCACCTTCTATCCACACACCCACCAGAATCATTAAGTATAGCAGCATCTCTCCTCACCCTCCTCCAGCCTGACCTCTCCTCACCCCTCCATCCAGCCTGACTCACCCCTCCTCCGCCTGACCTCCTCACCCCTCCTCCAGCCTGACCTCTCCTCACCCCTCCTCCGCTGACCTCTCCTCACCCCCTCCTGCGTGACCTCTCCTCACCCCTCCTCAGCCTGACTCTCCTCACCCCTCCTCCAGCTGACCTCTCCTCTACCCCTCTCTCCTCCTGCCGACCTCTCCTCACCCCTCCTCCTGACCTCACCTCTCATACCCTCACTTCCGCTGACCTCTCCTCCCTCCAGCGCTCCACCTCTCCTACCCTCCCTCCTCCGCCTGACCTCTCCTCCCCCTCCTCCGCCTGACCTCTCCTCACCTCCTCCAGCTGACCTCTCCTCACCTCCTCCAGCCTGACTCTCCTCAGCCCTCCATCCTGCCTGACTCTCCTCACCCCTCTCCCACCCCTCGACTCCTCTCCCCCTCCACTGACCTCTCCCCCTCCATCCGCCTACCTTCCTCACCCTCCATCCAGCTACTTCTCCCTCACCCTCTCCCCTCACACTCTCCTCACCCTTCCTCCTACCTCCCACCCTCCCACCCTCCTCACCCCGCACTTCCACCTCTCACTCCTCACCCCTCTCCAGCTACTCCCTACCCTCCTCCAGCCCCTCACCCTCCCTCCTCGCACTCTCACCCCTCCTCAGCCGACTCCTCACCCCCCTCACTCCCCTATCTCTCCTCCCTCTCCACCCCTCCTCTCACCCTCCTCCAGCCGACCTCTCCTCACCCTCCTCAGCTACCTCCCCACCCTCTCGCCTGACCTCCCTCACCTCTCCAGCCTGACTCCTCACCCTCCACACCTCCTCTCCTCACCTCCTCAGCTGACCTTCCTCACCTCATCAGCTGACTCTCCCTCTCACCTACTCCCACCTCCTCCAGCCTGACCTTCCTCACCCCTCCTCCAGCCGACCCTCCTCACCCCTCTCCACCGACCTCTACCTCCTCAGCCGCCCCACCCCTCCTCCAGCCTGACCTTCCTCCCTCTCCACCTACCTCCCCCTCCCTCCTCCTCCTCTCCAGCGCCTCTCCTTCACCCCTCCTCCAGCCTGACCTCTCCTCCACCCCTCCTCCAGCCTGACCTCTCCTCACCCCTCCTCCAGCCTGACCTCTCCTCACCCCTCCTCCACGACCTGACCTCTCCTCCTCTCCTACCCCTCCCTGACTCTCCACCCTCTCCAGCCTACCTCCTCACCCCTCCTCCGCCTCCTCTCCTCACCCCTCCATCCAGCCTCACCTCTCCTCACCCCTCATCCAGCCTACCTCTCCTCCCCCTCCATCCAGCCTACCTCTCCTCACCCCTCCTCCAGCCTACTCTCCTCACCCTCCATCCAGCCTCACCTTCCTCACCCTCCTCACCACCTCTCCTCACCCCTCCTCCAGCGACCTCCCTCACCCCTCCTCCAGCCGACTCTCCTCACCCTCCTCCTCCCCCTCACCTCCTCGCGACCTCCTCACCCCCTCCAGCCTGACCTCTCCTCACCCCCCTCCAGCCGACCTCTCCTCACCCCTCCTCCAGCCACTCCCACCCCTCCTCCAGCCTGACCTCTCCTCACCCCTCCTCCAGCCTGACCTCTCCTCACCCTCCTCCAGCCTGACCTCTCCTCACCCTCCTCCAGCCTGACCTCTCCTCACCCCTCCTCCAGCCACCTCTCCTCACCCTCCTCCAGCCTGACCTCTCCTCACCCCTCTCCAGCCTGACCTCTCTCACCCCTCCTCCAGCCTGACCTCTCTCACCCCTCCTCCAGCCTGACCTCTCCTCACCTCCACCTACCTCACCCCTCCTCCAGCCTGACCTCTCCTCACCCTCCTCCAGCCTGACTCTCTCACCCTCCTCCAGCCTGACCTTCTCACCCCTCCTAGCCTGACTCTCCTCACCCCTCCTCCAGCCTGACTCTCCTCACCCCTCCTCCAGCCGACCTCCACCCTCTCCACCACCTCCTCACCCCCTCAGCCGCACCTCTCCTCACCCCCTCCTCCAGCCGCACCTCTCCTCACCCCTCCTCCAGCCTCACCTCCTCTCTCCCCTCCTCCACCTCACCTCTCCTACTCTCCACCCCTCCTCCAGCCGCACCTCTCCTCACCACCTCTCCTCCTCCTAGCTGACCTCTCCTCACCCTCCTCCAGTACTCTCTACCCCTCCTCCAGCTACCTCTCCTCACCCCTCCTCCAGCCTGACCTCTCCTCACCCTCCTCCAGCCTGACTCTCCTCACCCTCCTCAGTCCCTCCTCACCACCTCCTCCAGCGACCTCTCCTCACCCTCCTCCAGCCTGACTCTCTCACCTCAGCCCTCTCCCTCCAGCGCACCTCTCCTCACCCCTCCAGCCTGCACCTCTCCTCACCCCTCCAGCCTGACTCTCTCACCCCTCCAGCCTCGCTCTCTCACCCCTCCAGCCTCCTCTCCTCACTCCTCCAGCCCACTCCTCACCTCTACCAGCCTCACCCTCCTCACTACCTCCCTCCACCGAGCCTCTGATACTCTGCTACCCACACCTCTTACACTCAGCCTCTATGCTCTCCACCCACACAGCCGCCTCTATGCTCTGCCAGCCCCACAGCAGGCCGCTCCTCTGATGCTCTGCCACCCACACAGCCGCCTCTATGCTCTGCACCCACACAGCCGCCTTCTATGCTCTGCCTCCACACACAGCCAGCCTCTGCTCGCACCCACACAGCCGCCTCTATGCTCTGCGACCCACACAGCCCCTCTATGCTCTGCCACCCCACACAGCCCCTCTATGCTCTGCGACCCACACAGCGCCTCTGCTCTCGACTCCTGCGCCATGCTCTGCACAACAGCCGCCTCTATGCTCTGCCACCCACACAGCCGCCTCTATGTCTGCACCCACACAGCCGCCTCTATGCTCTGCGACCACACAGCCCATCCTGCAGCTCTATACACACAATTCATTTCACCGCGCTCCCGATGCAATTGCATCGGGCCTTTTTACTAGTAGTTCCATATTCAGAAGTTCTTTATCTGAGGAGTATAAAGGTACATGGAAACCTGGGTGATCTCCTCGGCAATCACGCAGACTTAGCCATTTGCCGATGTCTTGCTTGTTTGAGAGCGCAGCAAGCTGTCCTTTAAGTAATGGCCCATGCCACAACAGTAGAGGAAGAGTTTGTGATCGCGTCAACATTTCCTCTCAATCGTTGAAGAGCTGGCAGCTCCAACCTCCTTTAGTAAAGCCTCAGGAAAATGGACAATTCAGAAAAATGGTGAAACCCCCCCGATGCTCATCAAGACTTTCCTGAGCACTGCAATCAAACCGAGTAGCTTAAGTCATAACCTCCCTGAGCATAGAGAAACTGACACCTGAGGGAAGGAATCATTCCACAGATGTTCCATGGACCACTGTTGGAACTCAATACTATAGTCCTCAGCAGTGCCGCCCCCAATGTCAGGTTAAAGAGCTTTGCCTCCACAGCTTGGATTTTATCAAGTTCATCAAAGAATAACTATAAGACATCAAGAAAGGCATCAATAGATGACCGTGGCTTGTGGGGGCAAAGAAAATGCCCAAGTCTGAGGACCCCTTCACAGCGGGGACATGATTATTCACACCCGCTGGGACTCATTTCCTGAACACTGGGATCACCGAGTAAAAATTACGCAGCAGCTTTCCCTGATAACCCTAAACTGATATTTCTCCCCTGAATATTTGTCAGAAAGGGTCATTACTGGTTTCGGGTGAGATTAACTACACATCAGATGATACAGGTGTCAAAGCTGCTGCCGAGTATGGAGGGCTCAGAGAGCCACCCATTGCACTAGATAACTGACCCTGCAAATGGGACTGCAAGTTTTCTAGTCTTTGGTGCTCCCTACATCCTGGCAGTCAAACAGAACAGGGCACACCTGAAAAACCAAGAACCTTCCAATCTCTTATTAGACTGCTGATCTGTCACTAAACACATCAATAACTCAGCAAGTCCCTGCACTAGATTGGACAAGTGAGCTGTCAATCCGCATACCGACAGCTCAACACACATGGAATCTATAGAGCCGTAATCAGTCACCTGTAGCGTCCAAGATGCACAGGAGGAATTGTGACAACAATAAAACAGTGAGATTGGTGTCTACATTGGCATGTGTGAATAAAAAGAGAAAGATACCAGAAGAAAAAGAGAGGTTAAATATTTTAGCTATGGGGAGAGAGAATGAAGGAGATATAAGGGAATAGGATCACTGGTCCAAGTTATAGGATGAGAATTAACAGGAAGTCGGATAACTTCTTTTTCTGTGACAGGTGTAAAAGTGGAAAGTAAACTTAAAGTACAGGAGGAAAGGGAACTCAGGTTCTGAGGACAGATGTGTTTTTTTTCTAGGAAATAAGTGGCCAGTTCATCAGCGCTGAGATTGGTGACTGGGACCTATTACTTTAGAGCTCAAAGGGAGGTGAAAAGTTTTGAAGAATCATTTTGGATTATTGGATAGTGATGTGTTGAGGGTGGTGAAATAGACTTACAGTTGTGTCCAAAAATATTGATACCCTTGCAATTCTGTCAGATAATACTCAGTTTCTTCCTGAAAATGATTGCAATCACAAATTCTTTGGTATTATTACCTTCATTTAATTTGTCTTCAATGAAAAAACACAAAAAGAATTGTCCTAAAGCCAAATTGGATCTAATTCCACACCAAACATAAAAAAGGGGGTGGACAAAAGTATTGGCACTGTTAGAAAAATCATGTGATGCTTCTCTAATTTGTGTAATTAACAGCACCTGTAACTTACCTGTGGCACCTAACAGGTGTTGGCAATAACTAAATCACACTTGCAGTCAGTTGACATGGATTAAAGTTGACTCAAACTCTGTCCTGTGTCCTTGTGTGTACCACATTGAGCATGGAGAAAAGAAAGAAGACCAAAGAACTGTCTGAGGACTTGAGAAACCAAATTGTGAGGAATCATGAGCAATCTCATGGCTACAAGTTCTTCTCCAAAGACCTGAATGTTCCTGTGTCTACCGTGCGCAGCGTCATCAAGAAGTTTAAAGCCCATGGCACTGTGGCTAACCTCCCTAGATGTGGACGGAAAAGAAAAATTGACGAGAGATTTTAACGCAAGATTGTGCGGATGGTGGATGAAGAACCTTGACTAACATCCAAACAAGTTCGAGCTGCCCTGCAGTCCGAGGGTACAACAGTGTCAACCCGTACTATACGTCGGTGTCTGAATGAAAAGGGACTGTATGGTAGGATGCCCAGGAAGACCCCACTTCTTACCCCGAGACATAAAAAAGGCAGGCTGGAGTTTGCCAAAACTTACCTGAGAAAGCATAAAACATTTTGGAAGAATGTTCTCTGGTCAGATGAGACAAAAGTAGAGCTTTTTGGGCAAAGGCATCAACATAGAGTTTACAGGAGAAAAAAAGAAGCATTCAAAGAAAAAAACACGGTCCCTACAGTCAAACATGGTGGAGGTTCCCTGATGTTTTGGGGTTGCTTTGCTGCCTCTGGCACTGAACTGCTTGACCGTGTGCATGGGATTATAAAGTCTGAAGACTACCAACAAATTTTGCAGCATAATGTAGGGCCCAGTGTGCGAAAGCTGGGTCTCCCTCAGAGGTCATGAGTCTTCCAGCAGGACAATGACCCAAAACACACTTCAAAAAGCACTAGAAAATGGTTTGAGAGAAAGCACTGGAGACTTCTAAGATGGCCAGCAATGAGTCCAGACCTGAATCCCATAGAACACCTGTGGAGAGATCTAAAAATGGCAGTTTGGAGAAGGCACCCTTCAAATATCAGGGATCTGGAGCAGTTTGCCAAAGAAGAATGGTCTAAAATTCCAGCAGAGCATTGTAAGAAACTATTGATGGTTACCGGAAGCGGTTGATCGCAGTTATTTTGGCTAAAGGTTGTGCAACCAAGTATTAGGTGAGGGTGCCAAAACTTTTGTCTGGCCCATTTTTGGAGTTTTGTGTGAAATGATCAATGTTTTGCTTTTTACTTCATTCTCTTTTGTGTTTTTTCATTGAAGACAAATTAAATGAAGATAATAATACCAAAGAATTTGTGATTGCAATAATTTTCAGGAAGAAACTGATATTTTCTGACAGAATTGCAGGGGTGTCAATACTTTTGGCCACAACTGTATTTGGTCAGATGGAGAGAGTCAGAGTTACTTTAGCAGAGTTGCTTGTACCTTTTTTCCCTGGCATTACTGTGCATGTCTGTGCTCTTACCCATTGCTCCTTCCCCCTAACCAGCTGGGATACTGTTGTCTGTTACCTGAAAAGATGCTGCTCGGTTCCCTGCTCTGCTGCGTAGCCGTACACGTGTTATGAGGTCCTCTGCTGAGCTGCACGACCAACCGCATGTTTGGTCTCTGGCTGCTGTTGTGGAACCTATCCACGTGTTGCAAGGTCCTCTGCTGCAGGTGCATGACTTTCAACGTGTGTCCAGGCTTGCAGTTGTTGCCAGGTTCCCTAGGCCTCAGATCCTGTGTTGTGTATACTGGTTCCAGTCTGTGTCTAGAGTGTGTGCAGTCACACTTTCCCCGCTTTTATTAGGGGCAGTGTGAGCGCCAGAATTGCTGTCCCCAGCCTATTGCTAAGGGGCAGCTCCTATTTGAAGTTCCTTTTCCCTGTTGGGTGTCGTCAGAGCTTTTCATTAGGTTGCAGAACATAGCCATGTGTGTTTGTTCAAGCTAGGTGCTCTTGGTCTACCTTGTCTTCAGCTCCTATTTTGCCTGCTACCAGTCCTGGGATAGTTGCTGTCTCCCTGTCTTTGTCCCTGGACATATCCTATCCATGTGTTGGTTCGAAAGTCCTTGCCCTTGACTGTGGATTCCTGCCGTGTGATATTCCTGAAATCCCTCTGTCCTGAACCATGTACCCAGTGACTGTGAGTTTCCTGTAATCCCTGTCTGGTGAATAAATGTCTGTTCGTCTTTTGAAGATGTAGTCCAGAGTTCCTACTGAGAGTGTACTATGCTGTGCTCATGTTACTGTGCTGTGCTAGCATCATCCAGCTCCAGTTCACTCCTGCAGTGCATGTGTCACTCAGCTCCAGTCCATGCTTGTGTTCGCACTGTTCTGCTGTGTTGACACTACCGTGCTCTGGTCTGCTCCTGTAGTGCCCATGTCATGCAGCTCCAGTCTGCTCCTGCGGCTATTGCACCATCTTGCTTGGGTTCCTTTCCAGCCGTTGTCCGATGTCTGGAGCCTGATGACCGATGCCTGGAGTCTGTGTCCGATGTCCGGAGCCTAATGATTGCTGACTGGTGCCTGGAGCTCATGCCCAATGTCCACAGACTGATGAATGTCTTCTGGTGCCTGGAGCCTGGGTGTGATGTCCAGAGCCTGATGATCACTACCTGCTGTCTGGACGTCCTGCTGGTGTCCCTAAAGTCCTGCTGGTGTCCCTGAGGTCCTGCCGATGTCTCTGATGTCATGTCAATGTCCCTCGGTATCCTGGGGTCCTGCCAGATGCCCCTTGCTGTCTCTGATGTCCTGCCAGTATCCCTGATATCCTACCGGTGTCCTTGTGTCCTGCCGGTGTCTCTGATGTCCTACCAGTGTCCCTGATGCCCTGCTGGTGTCTCTGATGTCCTGCTGGTGTCTCTGATGTCCTGCTGGTGTCTCTAATGCCATGCCAATGGCTCTCAGTGTCCCTGAAGTCCTGATGATGTCCTTCGTTGTCTCTGATGTTCTACCGGTGTTCTTGATGTCCTGCCTGTGTACCTGAGGTCCCTGACATCCTGCTGGGGACTCTGATGTCCTGCCGGTGTCCCTTAGTGTTCCTGATGTCCTGCCGGTGTCTCTGATGTCCTGCCTCTGCCCTGATGTTTCCTGCCTGGAGCTGTGTCCAATATCTGGAGTCCAGATGCACTGCCTTTGTCCTAGATATCCTGCCTATGTCCAGAAGTCCAGTCTGCGTTCCTGGTAATCCATCCCATGTTTCAGAGTTGGTCCCACTCGTGATCCATGAAGGGCTTCTCTTCCGTGTCCCTGGGGAGTCTCCAGCCTTGTATCCTGGTTACGGCTCTGCCTGTGTATTCTGGATTTGACCAGCTGATGTCCTAAGCTGGTATGTCAGTGTTCCTGGACCTGTGCTCTCCATGTTTCGCCTGTGTCCTGATGTCTGGCCTGTTCCTTGCGGTCCATCCTGTGATGACATGTGTCGGAGTTCGGCGTGTCCTCCTGCTGCACCAGTGCTACACCTGAGGCATGAGAGAGAGGTTCTTCTGATATGCCTGTGGCAGATGAGCCTGGATGGCATCAACTCTTGATGACCTCCTGCCATGCCATTGTCGGACGTAATGTCAGGCAATGGCATGATTGTAATATCTTGTATTCTGTACAGTGACTTTGTTGAGTAAACTTTGTTTCTCTAATACCTGCAGTTGTGCGGTGTCATCTAGTCCTGCATGTTACCACTTTGTCCACATGCTCAGCTGCCACAGACCCCGGTCACTGCCCTTACTTAGTCTAGGTAGGCCCAGGTCCCCACTATGGTCCAGTGGGTCAACAAACTAATATCACCTGGGACACACGCTTCACATCGCCGTGGCCTGGCGACATCGGAGTGTAAGCTAAGCAAGCTAAGCCCGTCCTCGAAACAGTAAGGCCCCTTTCACATCTATGCATTTGTGTTTTTGCCTGCGTTTGCCTGGCCTGCACTTGCATTTGCACTAACGCAGGCCAGGCAAAAGCACAAACGCATAGATGTGAAAGGGGCCTAGGTTTTGAGCATGAACTTACAGTAAATTAAATCTTTTGAAAGTGATATTCTTCATTGACGCTCGGCACATCTGGAGCAACGCTGGAGAAAACATGTTTGCCCGGTGTGCCATGATTGCCGTCTTCTGTGTCAGATCGTTCTGCATGAAGCAGATGTGGCTTTATCCACGTCACTCTACAATGTATTATAATGTGACAATGCTGAGTCGGGAGAGGAAAGGGAGCAGATCAGAACTAAAAATGACTGTAGATCAGGGGTGGGCTAATTCTCGAGGGGCCACATGAGAAACTATGATTGGTGTGGAGGGCCAACCCAACAGCCTTAAATTAATTCTGTTCAATGTTAATATTAACCTCTTTACGATGTCTGCTGCACATGTAAAGCGCTGCGGGAAGTGCATTCCTGCATACGGACTAATCTCCCAGGGGGCAATGCACCTAGGAATTCACTGTGTTGAGCGCTTTAGCCGGCTGCCCACAGTGTTTTCATGGACTGATCTCCCTGAGATCAGTGAATGCTTTGTGATGTTGGTCTACTAGGCATTGCTTCCACCTAGCCAGAATCCTACTCCACACTGATGAGGGGCAACACCCTGAAACAGCTGTCTGTGGATGGATACCTGGCCTTGGTATTCCCTTGTCATATCATTAAACTTGTAAAAGAGTTGGATATTGACTGAAAGGGCCACTTAACATGGTGGTTATGGTGTTCTCTGCAAGGAGCCACCCCTTGGCTGGGTCCTTCCCTGGATGGATATCTGGCTAGCCCTGTGTTTGAGACTTCCTAACCGAGGCTCCACAGACTATATGCATATTCATAATTCCAAGGGGACAATGCACCTAGGAATTCACTATGTTGAGCGCTTTAGCCAGCAGCCCGCAGTGTTTTCATGGACTGGTCTCCCTGAGATCAGTGAATGCTTTGTGATGCTACTATCACAACGGCTCACATGCAGAGCCAGTAAGACCATCACCAGGAATTAGTTATCTATCATAACTGGCACCTTGCTCTAATGCCCACAATCAAGGCTAGCACTGAATGTGGACGTTTACCGCCTCTGATGGCATGTCAATAGTGACAGCAGCATCAATCTACTTACTTACCAAAAGGAGGGAGCTCCCTCTTTCCTTCCATCGGCAAAACACAATTACAAACGAGTTGTGTCGATGGTCTCCATGGTGACCCAGGCCAGAAAATGGTATGGTGGCCTGTGAGGGCCTGCTTTTCCTTTATCATTTTTCCTTATTACACTTCACTACATTTATGGACATCTATAGTTTGATTTCTTTGCCTGTGTACATTGGAAGGATTGTTACCAACACTTGGTGAGAAATGCATGTCAATAGACCTTTAGAAATATATTTACCGTACTTAGAAAATTGTGATGTGTTTAAAACTTATTTCACCTGCTGTAGAAATATGTATTAAATGGTTTAAATCAGAACTAAGTCCATATTTGATCATTTTTTTAATCATTTTGAGGTGATAAATAATGGACGTTTACAAAAATTTGTAGATTCAACTTAAAAGGTCAAAAGGTATGAAAATGTCTTCAGTTGAGAAGCTTCTTCTTCCTTTGAGCTATGAAGCTGTGTACAAATTTCCAAGATTTTTGAGAACATGTCATGTTAAAAATCCATTTAAAAATATAATGCTATAAATTTAGTATATTTTAATAAATATAGTCAATTCTTTTTCACAAAATAGAATTCTTTAAATCATAGTATAGAAAAAGAATGTGAGAAAGAATACTGAAAGTATTTTAATACATTAAAAAAAATTAGTAATGATCTGCATATTAAATTTGACATCAGATCTGAATTGTAGATTGATGGAAATTGCTAAACTGCAGAATGACTGATGACCAAATCTTTAAAGGATCCTTTCTGTTCTATTCAGTGTCTGATCTCACACTGCATTGTGGCTATGCTGATACTTAAAGGAGTATTTGCAAATAAAATGTTCTTTTATAATTAAACCAATGCATTAAGTACAATGGTAATAGATTATTGTCAATTCAGTCAAAAATCCAGTATCCATTTTGCAGGATGTCCATTCCCATTAAACTAAAAAAAAAAATCCTAAATAAAAGACAGAGTTTTACAACACATAGATTGTTAGTCTTGGTGACACAAAGACCCTTTCTACTGTCACTCGGCCTTTTTCACTTTTCTCTTGCGAGTACCCTCATTTAGCTCTTCTTTGGATTTTGCACTTGCATGGGACACTTCATGGTCATCATGATGATGGTGATGGTGGTGTTCTTCATGGCCATTATGGTCACCATTTGGAGAGCCAAAAATGATAGGGCAGATGCAGTTCTCCAGGAGAGCAAAAGGCGATCCATGAGAATGAGTGGCTGTCATGTAGATCTGCATGGGGAAAAGGGAAACATACAATGGCAGTTAATATTTTGGATTAACGTTTGTCAGCTGAACCCATAATATCAATGCAGCAAACACAATAGATCCATAAAAGATTTCTCATTCTGTTGGAATAATACAAATTATGAATATAATAATCCTGAATTTTTAAATATTACCAACAATTTTAACAAACTACTAATGTAAAGGCGACACATAACCATAATGGATATCTATTCGTCTTTGGGTCTCTACCACAGCCCAGGTAAATTGTGCTGTGTGTTTTGTGCTGCTTCATCAAAGTGAAACATTAGGTTAAAAACTGAAAATCTTGTTACTGCTTAAATAAGGGTATGTGTATGTCTTTTTCAGTCGATTCTGGCATAAATTTGCTGAAAAAACACAAAATTGCCATTTAAAATGAACATAATGCATTGGCTATTTGAGTGTGCATGTGTATTTTCCAGTGTGTAAAAGCATGTATGTGTATTTTCCAGTGTATGTGAGCATACATGTGTATCTTACTGTGTATGAGTGTGTAAGAGTGTGTTCTCACGCTGCATATTTGCTGTGTATTTTTGCACGAGTGCTCTTGCAGTTTTTGTAGCCAAAACCAGGAGTGGCTGATTAAAACCAGCAGTGGGTGAATAAATACAGAAGTGGAGCACTTGTTTCTATTAGGCTGGGCTTCACACCACGGTTTTGGTCTATCAGGTTCTGTCCAGTATTTTGTTGGAAGCTCCGGACAGAACCTGACAGCCACGGATTGAACAGAAGCGGAGGGCAAATATGCCCTCCGGTCCTGTTTTCTGCTGGAATCGGCAGATCGCAGGTTTCAGGAGCTGTCCGTGCTGAAATTTTAAAATCCAAAAGACCAATTTTCTGCGCCATAGACTCCTAAGTTAGGGGGCGCCGGATCCAGGAGGATCCGATTTGATCAGATTTTTGCCCTGGACAGAAAATCGCAGCAAGCTGTGATTTTGAGTCCGGGACAAAAACCCGAATTCTCCCGGATCCTCCTGGACAGATGGAAACTGGATGGCAAAACACTGCCATCCGGCCCCACAAGAATACTATGGGGCCGAAATCGGATACAGGGCTGTCCGGTTTAAACCGGAGGCGCTATGAGCAATATAGCAGGTTGATCCCGACAGCGTGAAGGAAGTGGACAGACTGCTAACTGAGCAGTTCATAAGGGGCTCCTGTCCAACATCCACCAGACACAGCTAGGCATCATGGCCCTACAGAACCCCAACACAAGCTTTGCCCAAATTTAGGATCAGGCCATAAGTGTGCTGCGAGAGGTGATCCCTAAGGGCACAGCGCCCTCCAGGTGCCCTGCCATCATGTACCACCAGAAGGCACCCACTGAGGCCAATGCACAGACTCTGAGTGACGACACTTCCACAGATCTGCGCCTCCCGGTCCAGGAGTTAGCCAAAAGTGTGGCTGCATTAACAAAAACCGTGCAGTCCATGCAAGTGTCATCCCCAAAGGAAAAGATCCAGCTGGCCTCCAGTCCAGATGACATCCCATGGTGACGGCAGTGGAGGGTTCCCCTGACCAAAGGAAAGGACATCGACCACTACGACTCTTCTGGACAACCCATCTGCCGCTGCTGCAACAAGGCTGGGCACATTGAGAGGTTCTCTCCTTTAAATGGGCAACCCCTGGGGCGGAGGGCCCACCCCCAGGAGTAAGGCGACCAGGTCCACACAATTGGCGGGACAAGTATGTCAGAGAACGACCAGTCCTTTCTATCGTGCTTGATGGCATCCAAATGAACGCTCTGCTGGATTCTGGTTCCCAGGTGACAACGATGCCATACATCCTTTACAAATGATACTGGGTTGACTCTGACATTACCTGTAGCCTAGATGATGACTTTACAATTATCGCCAGTAATAGTCAGCTTTTGCCGCAAGGGGGTATAAGGAGGTGACCATTAAGGTGGAGCGAGTAGAATTAAAGTCACAAGGCATGATAATTGTAGATATTGACCGACGAGAACGTAATCCAATGATGACCATAGGTACCAATGTGATAGAGAATTGTCTTGGAGAGATGTTCTGTTACAACAGGTGGCCGAAACTGTCAGCTCTGGGCAGAAGCGAGTCCTGCAAAAGAAGATCAAAGCCCTTATGCAGAGGCAACAGGTTGAAATGTTTGGTGGAGAAATCGGCAGTGTAAGGGTGAGTGACCCATTCCACATTGCAATACCTCCAAGACGTAAAATACTACTATCGGTGTCAGGCTGGTGTAGGCATCAGGGGTTAGGATTACCAGGCCCTGGTAGAACCCACGTATTCAGACAGCAGCCCACTATCCTGACAGCCCGGGGGGGTAGATGTCCGCAAGGGGAAAGTACCAATACGTGTCTTGAATTTTGGGGAGAAAGAGGTCAATTTACCCTGGTATGACACCATTGCTAAGCTGTTCACTGTCAGCAATAATGCCATCCGGACAGTGGAACCCTTGGTCCCCTCGAAAACAGTGGAGGACAATGGTTCTAAGGGACAGCAGGAGGACTGGTGTCAGAAGCTACACCTTAGCACTGACTCCACCCCTTCATAACAAAAGAATGGGGTTTACCAGGTGGTTCAAGAGTATGAACATGTATTTAGCAAAAAACACTTAGACTTTGGGCAGGTAAAAGGGGTACAACACCATATTCCCTCTGAAGACCATGTGCCCATTAAAGAAAGGTACCGCCCCTGCTCACTATCAGTATGCCAAAGGCATGTTACAAGAAATGAAGGAAGCAGGGGTAATCAGAAATAGCTGCAGCCCCTGGGCAGCCCCATTATTTCTTGTTAAGAAAAAAGATTTCACAATGAGGATGTGTGTTTATTACAGGCAGATTAACCATATTACACATAAAGATGCCTACCTGTTACCACGAATTGAGGAGTCCTTAGCCGCTCTGAAATATGCTAACTATTCTTTGACCCTAGATCTCACCAGTGGGTATTGGCTGGTTCCCGTGGCAGAGGCAGACCGAGAGAAGACTGCGTTTATGACACCAGTGGGATTGTACGAGTTCAACTGCATGCCATTCGGGCTTTACAACACGTCAGGAACCTTCCATCGATTGCTGGAGTGCTATCTAGGGCATAAGAACTTTAAAACAGCCCCACTTTACCTGGATGACGTCACTGTCTACTCCAAGACTTATGAGGATCACTTGAAGCACCTGGTCAAGGTATTCAAAGACCTCTTCAACTTCGGTCTGAAGATAAAGCTGTCTAAATGCCACCTGTTGAAGCCCAAGGTACAGTACCTAGGTCATTTAGTAAGCGCAGAAGGTGTGGCACCAGACCCTGATAAAGTCCCCGTCGTCAGGTACTGGCCGAAGCCGACTATCATCAGCTCCTCAGGTTGGTGGGCTATTACCGCAGGCTCATCAAGGAGTTTACCACGATTGCAGCCCCCCTGCAAGACCTGCTAGTAGGCCAATCCAAGAAGGCCAAGGCTAGGGTTCTCTGATAGAGTGGAACAGCAGAGTAGAAGAAACCTTCACCCGGTTGAAATTGGCCCTCATGGAGACAAAATCCTGGCCTACCCTGACTATGGCCAACCGTTCATCTTATACACTGACGCCAGCAACGTGGGACTGGGAGCCGTATTATCCCAGGTGCAGAAAAGCCAAGGAAGAGTCATCTCCTATGCTAGCCGAAAGCTTCATCCCACTGAAAGGAACCCGGACAACTAAAGTTACTTCAAGCTGGAATTCTTAGCCATAGTCTAGACCGTCACCGAAAGATCCAAACACTACCTGGCATCAGTGAAGTTCACCGTATATACAGACAATAATCCATTGACCCATCTAGAAACCGCGAAGCTACATGCGTTGAAGCAGCGATGGATGGCCCGGCTGTCCAATTATGAGTTCACCATAAAGTACAGAGCGGGACATAAGAACAGCAATGCCGATGCACTGTCCAGAATGCCCAATTTGCCAGGCGAGGGAGAAGACCTGAAAGAGCTGGAGGAAATAGAGATGCGGGCTTTTTACCATCCAGGTGTGGCGTCCCAATACTCCCACCGTGTAAGAGGCAGGCATTCCGCTATTCAAGAGATCTCGTTCAATCCATTGCCCTACCATGAATGGGCAGAAACGCAGGATAGCAACCCGGCTGTCCGCCTAGTGAAAGAACTGCTGTCCCAAGCTGACTCGCACCCCGGACCGGACACTCCACAAGAAGCCCAACTGCTGTGGAGGGAGAAAAGCAAACTGTTCACCTACGGGGGTAAGCTGTGTCGAAGGACCATTAATGCCCGCACCCATGAACTGGTCTGGCAAATAGTTGTTCCCAAGAGAGATGCCTTGATGGTACTAGAAGCATACCACAATGGAGCAGGGCACTTCGGATGAAAGAAGTTGGAGGCCCTGATTCGCGAGTGTTTCTTCTGGATAGGCATGAGGACAGCTATGGAGAAGTGGTGTCGGGAGTGTGGTCTGTGCTACCTGAGGCGGAAAGATTGTGATAGTCAGAAGACCTCCTTACAGCCAATAGTCACCAGGCAACCACTTGAACTTGTAGCCCAAGATCACGTGAAGCTAGCCCCAAGCTGGTCAGGCTATGTCTATGCCCTCAACATTGTACACCACTATTCCCGTTTCCTGGTAGCCGTAACCATGAAGGAACAAACGACCAAGACTGCAGCAAAGGCTTTTCAGGAGCATCTCTGTCGACCCTGAGCAAGTCCTCTCCGACCAAGGCCCAGCCTTTGAAGCAGAGGTGTTTCAGGAGTTTTGCAACCTGTACGGGTATATGAACTACGCCGTATCATCCCCAGGCTAACAGGTTATGCGAGAAAATGAACCCGGTGGTAATAAACCTGTTGAAGACTTTGCCCCTTGAAAAGCGTAGCCTGTGGCCAGAGAAGTTGCCGGACCTGGTAGATCTTTATAACCATATCCCGGGGAACTCAACCAACTGCACTCCAGCATACCTGTTGCGAGCCAGGCCTGAGATCAGTGAGTGGTTTGTGATGTTGGTCTACCAGGCATTGCTACCATCTAGCCAGAATCTTACTCCACACTGATGAGGGGCAATACTCAAAGGCAATGCTGTAGGCTGATTTTCTGCTAAGGGGAAAAAAAAATTTAAATCTGATTTCCTAGCGAGTGTGGCACGAGCTTAGTGTGACTTGGAGCGTAAGTGCGGACTGAAGTAAGTGTGTGACTTGTGATTCAGTGACTTTGGATTCAGGGAGTTTGGAAGGGCAGGACTTACTGAATTGCAGGTTGTATTTTATTAATACTTTGCATTTCTTTTTACTTATCATTTCTGTCTGGTGCAATCCCCATTAGGAAATGAGCTCCATAATTGACAATGCCATCCGGTGTACATCTTGCCACATGTATGCAATCCTTGAACAGCCGGTCGAGGGTGCATACTGCTGTGTGAGATGTGAGTATGTTGTGCTTTTGGAAGCCCAGATACTGGATCTAAATGAACAACTGACAACGCTGAGATCCATAGACAATATGAAAGGAGTCTGCTGCTCACTGAACAGCTGCTCAATGGGATAGATGTGGGGGAGGATGGTAGTATGGAGCTGCAGGACCGTGAGGTAGCTAGTTGGGTGACAGTTAGAAGGCGGGGTAGAGGGAAGGGTGACAGGGAGGCTAGCCCTGATCTGGCAAACCCCAATAAATTTGCTATGTTGGCAATGAGGGGTGTGTGAGTTCAGGTACAGCACTGCTGCAGCAGGGCATGACCTCTGAAAGCCAGAGGAGTGTCTGCTCCAGTAAGGGGGAAAACAGGAGAGAAGGGCAGGCCAGACAGGTGTTGGTAGTGGGGGACTCAATTATTAGGGGAATAGATAGGGCAATCTGTCACAAAGACAGGGATCGTCGAACAGTGTGCTGCCTACCTAGCGCTCGAGTCCGGCACATCGCTGATTGGGTTGACAGATTACTGGGAGGGGCTGGTGAGGACCCAGCGGTCATGGTGCACATTGGCACAAATGACAAAGTTAGAGGTAGGTGGAAGGTCCTTAAAGATGATTTCAGGGAATTAGGCTGCAAGCTTAAGGCAAGGACCTCCAAGGTATTATTCTCTGAAATACTGCCTGTACCACGAGCCACACCAGAGAGGCAACGGGAGATTAGGGAGATAAATACGTGGCTCAGGAATTGGTGTAGGAAGGAGGGGTTTGGGTTCCTGGAGAACTGGGCCGACTTCTCTGTTGGCTACAGATTCTATGCTAGGGACGGGCTGCACCTCAATGGGGAGGGTGCAGCTGTGCTGGGGGAGAAAATGGCTAGAAGGTTGGAGGAGTGTTTAAACTAGGGATTGGGGGGGAGGGTATTCATTGTATAGGAGGGGAAGGTAGTGTAAATAGTAACCTGGGCACAAGTAATAAAATTGGGGGTGGCATGGGGGGTGGGGTTAGAACAGTCAATATAGTAGGAAGGAATAGAGGTAAAGAGAGATGCATAAAGTGCATGTACACTAATGCCAGAAGCCTCACCAACAAAATGGAGGAATTAGAATTGATTTTGTTGGAAAATAATTTTGACATGGTGGGGATTTCAGAGACATGGCTGGACAAGAGCCATGACTGGGCTGTTAATTTACAGGGCTATAGTCTGTTCAGAAATGACCGCACAAATAAGCGAGGAGGAGGATAGTATGTTTATACGTAAAATCATCCTTAAAACCCATCCTGCGTGATAATATAGGTGAATCTAATGGAAATGTAGAGTCCCTGTGGGTGGAGATAAGGGGATGGGTAAAAAATAATAAATTACTGATAGGGGTTTGTTATAAGTCCCCAAAAATAATGGAAGTGGAGGAGAATATTCTCATAAAGCAAATAGATGAAGCAGCGACTCAGGGAGAAGTCATTATTATGGGGGACTTCAACTACCCTGAAATACATTGGGGATCAGAAACCCGCAGTTCCAGCAAAGGTAATAGGTATTTGAAAACTATGAGAGACAGTTACCTTTCACAACTGGTTCAGGACCCAACAAGAAGGGGGGCACTGTTAGACCTAATATTAACCAACAGGCCGGACCGCATATCAAACATACGGGTTGGAGGTCACTTGGGTAATAGTGATCATAACATAATACGTTTTCAAGTATCCTTTACTAAGATGTGTAGTAGAGGGGCTACAAGGACACTAAACTTCAGGAAGGCAAATGTCCAACGGTTGAGAGATGATCTTAGTGCAATAAACTGGGACGATGTCCTGAGACATAAAAGTACACAAAGCAAATGGGAGATGTTTGTTAGCATCCTGAATAGGACCTGTGCACAATACATACCCTATGGGAATAAGCATGCTAGAAATAGGAGGAAACCACTATGGCTAAATAAAGCGGTAAGAGGCACAATAAGTGACAAAAAGAAAGCATTTAGGGAATTAAAGCAAGTAGGTAGTGATGAAGCATTAAATAAATACAGAAAATTAAATAACATCTGTAAAAAGCAAATCAAGGCAGCAAAGATTGAGACAGAGAGACTCATTGCCAGAGAAAGTAAAAATAATCCCAAAATATTTTTTAACTACATAAATAGTAAGAAAGTAAAAAATGATGGTGTTGGCCCCTTTAAAAATAGTCTGGGTGAAATGGTGGATGAGGATGAGGAATAAGCCAATATGCTAAATGACTTTTTTCAACAGTATTTACACAAGAAAATCCCATGATAGACAATATGATCAGTGATAACAAAAATTCTCAATTAAATGTAACCTGCTTAACCCAGCAGGATGTACGGCATCGTCTAAAAATCCCTAAAATTGACAAATCCCCGGGCCCGGATGGGATACACCCCAGAGTGCTGCAGGAATTAAGTACTGTTATAGATAGACCATTATTTTTAATATTTAAAGATTCCATTATAACAGGGTCTGTACCACAGAACTGGCGTATAGCAAATGTGGTGCAAATATTCAAAAAGGGGACAAAACCTGAACTTGGAAATTATAGGCCAGTAAGCTTAACTTCTGCTGTGGGTAAAATCCTAGAGGGTTTTCTAAGAGATGTTATACTGGAGTATCTGAAGAAAAATAACCTCATGACACAATATCAACATGGTTTTACGAGGGATCGTTCCTGTCAAACTAATCTGATAAGCTTCTATGAAGCAGTAAGTTCTGGACTGGACCAAAGAAATGCAGTGGATGTGGTGTATATGGACTTTTCAAAAGCTTTTGATACGGTACTACACAAAAGGTTGATACATAAAATGAGGGCAATGGGGATAGGGGAAAATATGTGTAAGTGGGTTAAGAACTGGCTTAATGATAGGAAACAAAGTGTGGTCATTAATGGAACACAGAATGGGTCACAGTTAACAGTGGGGTACCACAGGGGTCAGTGTTGGGCCCGCTTCTATTTAATATATTTATTCATGACCTTGTAGGGGGCGTACAGAGTAGAATCTCAATATTTGCAGATGACACTAAACTCTGCAAGGTAATCAATACAGAGGAGGATAATTTTATATTACAGGAGGATTTATGTAAACTAGAAGCTTGGGCTGATAAATGGCAAATGAGCTTTAATGGGGATAAATGTAAAGTCATGCACTTGGGCAGAGGAAACAAAAGGTTTATGTGCTTAATTGTAAAACACTGGGCAAAACTATCAATGAAAAAGACCAGGGTGTATGGGTAGATGACAAACTCACATTTAGTGGCCAGTGTCAGGCAGCTGCTGCAAAGGCAAATAAAATAATGGGATGCATTAAAAGAGCATAGATGCTCATGAGGAGAACATAATTTTACCTCTATACAAGTCACTAGTGCGACCACACTTAGAATACTGTGTACAATTCTGGTCTCCGGTGTATAAGAAAGCTGAACTAGAGCGGGTCCAGAGAAGAGCGACAAAAGTCATTAGAGGACTGAGGGGTCTGCAATACCAAGACAGGTTATTAAACTTGGGGTTATTTAGCTTGGAAAAACGAAGGCTTAGGGGTGATCTTATAATAATGTATAAATATATGAGGGGACAGTACAGAGACCTTTTTAATGATCTCTTTACTCTTAGCCACTTCAAAATCACCCAGAATTCCCTATCAAGGGCTCTCAGATGAATAATGAGTACAATTTCTATTTTTAAGTGATCACTTTATTAGTCATAAATTTATAATTATTCCATAAAAACCATTAAAAAATTATAATTTATATTACATAGGAGTATCCTGATAACATAAATGATTTATATCTGGGTCCAGGACTAAGACCACTTGCATCAATATTTATACAGTATAAATTACACAATGATTGGTGATACCAGGTATATAGGGGAATGCTATTTATTTATTTATTTGTTTATCACTTCAGGCAGCCTTACACTCAGTAGTGTATCTTGACTCTCTTATCTCTTACAAGACCTGAGCACCTATGCACTGACCCCTCTCCTCGACACAGGCCACAATGCAATGCCCCCCAGTATTTCAATTGTAGCTGCCAATTCTCTTATATATCTAGCTCTCAAACCGTGTATGCATACCTGTGCACTAATAGTGCCCCTTCTAATCCGAGTTACATCTAGTGTACTGCTGCCCTCGTAATACGTTCCTAGTTTCCCCTTTAGTATCTCATACCTGGTTAAGAGTTGTTTGTGGCCACAGTCCTGGCACCCCCACCGCCAACGTACGTTTCGTCTCCTTCTCAGGGCGTAACCTTGCTCCTAAATCGCTACTTTTTATATACCCTGTAATAATCGCTAACTCTTTGCAGCCGCCGTCCAATCGGCGCATCACTTCCGACTCGCACGCCACGTGTTAAGCCAGAACTCGCACATCCTGCCTGTGAACCGCAAGCAAGCGTTTCTGCGTGCCAGCGGGTCACATGACCGGTGCCGAGTCTGGGTGCGTGTCGAGCCTGTCATGCGCACTCGCGGAGGCTGTATAGTTTACTATTTAGGGCTGGGAACTAGATTAAATCATTCACCTTTATTCCTGCAGCTACGGGCTCATGTTATAATATGTGCCGTATTGTTATCTACAGCTAATCGAATAATACTATGCTATTTCACTGTTGTTCATATAAAATGGGTGATATAATTACTCTTTCCACTATTTATATATACTTTTGTTCACAGCTCCTCACCTGATTATATTCAATAAATTAATGGTTGTAAAAGCATCCCCATAACCTGGTATTACCATACATAGCACGTGGCCATAATAATTTAATTAATAATTACGTTATAAATAAAGTGTTAGTTATCTCATATTTAAAGTGACAGTGCATATATATACATATATAATCATACAAAACCATACAATATAATTTATATAAATTATAATAATATATTTAATCATAATTACAATTAATAAATCATATTAGTGAATATTTAAAGTGACAGTGCATATACCCAAACATCATAATAAAAAATATACAATATAAATTATAATATATATGTATAGTTATAAGTTAAACATAATTAGTGACTGATATTAGTGAATAATAATATATTAATTTCAATGATAATTTCATTATCTTTATATATAAAAACAATACATTATTAAAGTGACAGTGCATAGATAATTTACTTATCATATCAAATACTACCTACATGCATAGTTGTGAACTGACTATAGTACAAAGTGTTGTGAAAAATTCATTATATCTCCCATTTTACACATATTTATTACTACACTTTAGCTGATTATTTCACAACACTTTGTACTATTGGTCAGTTCACAACTATGCATGTAGGTAGTATTTGATTATGATAAGTAAATTATCTATGCACTGTCACTTTAATAATGTATTGTTTTTATATATAAAGATAATGAAATTATCATTGAATTAATATATTAATTATTCACTATATCAGTCACTAATTATGTTAAACTTATAACTATACATTATATTATAATTTATATTGTATATTTTTTATTATGATGTTTGGGTATATGCACTGTCACTTTAAATATTCACTAATATGATTTATTAATTGTAATTATGATTAAATATATATATTATAATTTATATAAATTTATATTGTATGGTTTTGTATGATTATATATGTATATATATGCACTGTCACTTTAAATATGAGATAACTAACACTTTATTTATAACGTAATTATTAATTAAATTATTATGGCCACATGCTATGTATGGTAATACCAGGTTATGGGGATGCTTTTACAACCATTAATTTATTGAATATAATCAGGTGAGGAGCTGTGAACAAAAGTATATATAAATAGTGGAAAGAGTAATTATATCACCCATTTTATATGAACAACAGTGAAATAGCATAGTATTATTCGATTAGCTGTAGATAACAATACGGCACATATTATAACATGAGCCCGTAGCTGCAGGAATAAAGGTGAATGATTTAATCTAGTTCCCAGCCCTAAATAGTAAACTATACAGCCTCCGCGAGTGCGCATGACAGGCTCGACACGCACCCAGACTCGGCACCGGTCATGTGACCCGCTGGCACGCAGAAACGCTTGCTTGCGGTTCACAGGCAGGATGTGCGAGTTCTGGCTTAACACGTGGCGTGCGAGTCGGAAGTGATGCGCCGATTTGACGGCGGCTGCAAAGAGTTAGCGATTATTACAGGGTATATAAAAAGTAGCGATTTAGGAGCAAGGTTACGCCCTGAGGAAGGAGACGAAACGGACGTTGGCGGTGGGGGTGCCAGGACTGTGGCCACAAACAACTCTTAACCAGGTATGAGATACTAAAGGGGAAACTAGGAACGTATTACGAGGGCAGCAGTACACTAGATGTAACTCGGATTAGAAGGGGCACTATTAGTGCACAGGTATGCATACACGGTTTGAGATCTAGATATACAAGAGAATTGGCAGCTACAATTGAAATACTGGGGGGCATTGCATTGTGGCCTGTGTCGAGGAGAGGGGCCAGTGCATAGGTGCTCAGGTCTTGTAAGAGATAAGAGAGTCAAGATACACTACTGAGTGTAAGGCTGCCTGAAGTGATAAACAAATAAATAAATAGCATTCCCCTATATACCTGGTATCACCAATCATTGTGTAATTTATACTGTATAAATATTGATGCAAGTGGTCTTAGTCCTGGACCCAGATATAAATCATTTATGTTATCAGGATACTCCTATGTAATATAAATTATAATTTTTTAATGTTTTTTATGGAATAATTATAAATTTATGACTAATAAAGTGATCACTTAAAAATAGAAATTGTACTCATTATTCATCTGAGAGCCCTTGATAGGGAATTCTGGGTGATTTTGAAGTGGTTTTGTGTAAGGTGAGGCATTGACAGTTGGTGGACTTTTGAGATAATAATCTCTTTACTCTTAGGGTATGTGCACAAGGGGGCGGGTTAGTGGCGGCGGCGGCTGGGCGGGACCCGACAGGAAGCTCCGGAGCCGTCCACCGGCTTCCTGTCGGGTATGTGCGGCGGGAGACGGGCGGGTGACGGGCGGGTTAGCGGCGGCGGTGTTGCGGCGGCTGGAAGCAGCACATGATTCTGCTTGCAGCCGCTGCAGAACCGGCCGGAATATAGAGCAAGCTCATTCTTTGCTAACCCGCTGGGAACCCAGCGGGTTAGCAACGGATGAGCATGTGTAAACCCCCGCTGTGTGCACAGCGGGTGTCGGTTTACATAGGTTTCTATGTTAATCCAAACGCCGGTTTGGATTAACATAAATTTGCATGAAATTTATGTAAACCGACCGGCGGTTTACACACCTAATCCGGCCCTAACCCGACCAGTGCGCACATACCCTTAAGCCTGAAACTGGGACAAGGGGGCATCCTCTACGTCTGGAGGAAAGAAGGTTTAATCATAATCACAGACGTGGATTCTTTACTGTAAGAGCAGTGAGACTATGGAACTCTCTGCCACATGATGTTGTAATGAGTGACTCACTACTAACATTTAAGAAGGGCCTGGATGCCTTTCTTGAAAACTATAATATTACCAGTTATATATATTAGATCCTTTGATAGGGCGTTGATCCAGGGAACTAGTCTGATTGCCATATCTGGAGTCAGGAAGGAATTTTTTTCCCCAATGTGGAGGTTAGTGTTGCCACATGGGGTTTTTTGCCTTCCTCTGGATCAACATATTAGGCTGTTAGGCTATGGTTTGAACTAGATGGACTTAAAGTCTTCCTTCAACCTTAAAAACTATGTTACTATGTTACTATACCCTGAAACAGCTGTCTGTGGATTGATACCTGGCTCTGTTAATTCCCTTGTCATATCCTTAACTCATAACTGAGTGGGATATTGACTAAAAGGGCCACTTAATATAGTGGTTATGGTGGTCTCCGCAAGGGTTCCACCCCATGGCTAGGTCCTTCCCTGGAGGGATATCTGGCTAGTCCCGTGTTTGAGACTCTTAATCAAGTCTCCACGGACTCCATTTGCAAATTCAAATTCTCAGGGGGCAATGCATCATGGATTTCACTGTGTTTGAGTGCTTTAGCCGGCTGCCCGCAGTGTTTTCCTTGACTGGTCTCCCTGAGATCAGTGAGTGCTTTGTGATGTTGGTCTACCAGGCATTGCTCCCACCTAGCCAGAATCCTACTCCACACTGATGAGGGGAAATACCCTGAAACAGCTGTCTGTGGATGGATACCTGGCTCTGTTAATTCCCTTGTCATATCCTTAAGGCCTCATTCACATGTCCGTGCCTCCGGCACATAAACAGCCCGTGCGGGCACTTGCCGGAGGCACAGACATACGGGGCACATGTTCCCCTGTGGGACCATGCAGACATCCGTGATTCCGCACAGATCATGTCTCCGTGTGGAGCACATGCGTGTCCGTGTGCTCCACACGGCGACAAATCCATTTTTATGCGGAGCCACGGACCGCATTTACGTCCAAACGTCCTGCACAGGATGTTCACACTGTGACATCCGTGTGCATGGACCATGGACAAAAGTGTAAAACCTGAAAATAAAGAATTTTATACTCACCTTTCTCCAGCGCTGACAGTTCCTCTCACTTCCGATGCCGCTCATTAGGGCTTATGAATATTCACTTCACTGAGCCCAAGAGCAGCCCGGAAGTGAGAGGAACTGTCAGCGCTGGAGAGAGGTGAGTATGCGGTGACAGCCTGTCCATGTGCTATCCATGGATGCACGGATAGTACACTGACAGTATCCATCGTGTCACACAGCCGTGACACATGGGTCTATGCCCCACCCCTCACACGGCCTTGTTCCACACGTCCGTGGTGACACGGATGTGTGACACCGGCCTAACTTGTAACTGAGTGGGATATTGACTAAAAGTCCACTTAATATGTTGGTTATGGTTGTCTCCGCAAGGATTCCACCCCAGGGCTAGGTCCTTCCCTGGGGGGACATCTGGCTAGTCCCATGTTTGAGATTCTTAATCAAGGCTCCACGGACTCCATTTGCATATTCAGAATTCCTGTAAAACATAGGCCTACCTGTAGCACAGTCACTAGTGAGTCCACAGAACCTGCAATAGACACACTAGCTTCTGACAGGCCAGTCGGAAATGAGGTAGACACACCAGACAATGAAGGATCGCCACCAGTCCTACGTAGATCACAACCTACAGGATCAGACCCCAGAGATGCTACAGAAATTAGGTACAGAAAGGTTAAGTTGTAAAAGTGTAAATATGTTAACCATGTAAATAAGAAACCATTAAGCGTACTGTACCTATTGGAACTACTGTGAGTACTTTTAAGTAATCTTGGATGTATATAGTTATTATTTCTTTATGGACAAATAGACCACAGGACTAGGTGTGGCCAGGACATTGTTGTGTAAAGTTAATCATTGGCCTTGAAAATAAACCGCTGGCGTGGCCGAAAACCAGGCCCATCTACAGAGTGCCCTGTAGGCACGCCCAGGGAAGTGGGTTGAGGTGGTTCCCACCAACTAAACTCCAGGTACCCGGAAAGAGATGATTCCTGGATGCCAGCTTAAAGACTAAGTGCCGTAATGACTGCTTTCCCATTTTTGTTTGTTGGGTTTTTGTAATTTTTCATTTTTGAGACATTGTATGAAAATCATACTTCCCCTGAAGGGAAGCAATTGTTGTTGTTAATTATGTTTTCTTATGTTTTTCAGTCCGGGAAGTACTGAGCTTCACTAGGGGGAATGTGGTGCCCCAAGGGTCCAGGTGCCACAGTGACGTTGCCTCCTTCACCGGGGGTAATGTCATGCCTGGGAACAGATGGAGACCCCACATGAGGTATCCCAAGCATCCACACACCTGTCCTGACTCTGGCCAGAAGGGGGAGCTCTGAACCATTGTTTGGAGTGGAGCTACTCTCTCTGGTAGGAGGAGGGGTTTAGGGGTAGGAAAGTCTGGGAAGGAAGAACAAGGAGTTAGTTTAGTCTAGACGGGGAGTCTAGGAAGGAGGATGATGAGGAAGGTCCTGGAGAGTGGAGCCGTTGAGAGGCTCACTCCAGGCTGCGCTAAGAAAGGACGCCAGAGTCCTGGGCCAGTCAGGACTCACAAGACCCATTGACCACTTCTGGAGGACAGGAGACTGCATGTTTCCCAGCCGCACTTCAGACCCGGTGGCACAGCAGCAGAAAGAACCCGGAGCTGCCAGCAATCCAGCAGTGTCCACAAGGGTCTCAAGCTGCCTGTCATATGGGTTCAAAGCAAAGCAAGGGAGAGAGAGAGGGCCACAGAGTAGCATCAAAACACTGGGACCCTAAACTGGAGAAGCACAGCAGGCAGACATCAAACACACCTGGAGGGGTGGAATTCAACGGCTCCCTGGCTGCTTAGATGCTCTTGGACCTGGTCATCAGTGCCCTGGATTGCACCACGTGGTTACAAGTAAAAGGTAAAATACTACAACCCTGGTCTCCTCCGGTTATTCCCTATGCCCTCTTGCACCGCTACACAGACATCACTACCATCTCCATAGACTTTTACCATTATCCCTGGGCCCACGCGCTACCTGTGAGGAGCAATAACATCCAGGCTGCCATTCCACTGGCCCAGAGGACCCATAGCAGCGCTGGTTACCCTGACCAGAATAACCACAGGTGGCATCACGAACGTATCCCCTATAAATAACACCACATTTCTGCACACCCAGGGACACAGAGCCAGGTCACCGCCACGTGACCTGG
The DNA here is from genome assembly GCA_033576535.1 of Allobates femoralis. Classification (NCBI taxonomy): domain Eukaryota; kingdom Metazoa; phylum Chordata; class Amphibia; order Anura; family Aromobatidae; genus Allobates; species Allobates femoralis. The sequence continues at coordinate 432,596,314 of JARQOC010000003.1, forward strand.
TAAGCAATCACCGGCCTGGTTACTGAGTACCCCACGGCCCTGGTGGGCATCGCATGTGTATTTTCCAGTGTGTGTGAGCGTGCGTATCTATTTTCCAGTGTGTGCAATCGTGCATGTATATTTTCGAGTGTGTGTGAAAGTGCATGTATATTTTCCAGTGTCTGTGAGTATGCATGTATATTTTCCTGCATATGAGCATGTTTATGCATTTCCTATGTGTGTGTATTTTTCCTATTATATGTGATCCCAAATGTATTTTGTAGTTTCCTATCTGTATGAGTGCATGTATTTTTCTGTGTATTTTTCTGTGCGTCTTTTCCAGTGTATATGAGCACATGTGTATTTTTTTGTGTGTATGATCATGCATGTGAATTTTCCTGTGTATGAGTGTGTGTGTGTGTGTTTCCTATGTGTGTCAGACAAAAAATGGAGCGAAGGCTGCACATGCCAGCTCCATTCCATTCAGGATTGGGCTACAAAGCCCCATACTTTGGGTTCCAAAGCACTGATCTTGGGTCACTTTTGGTCTGACCACTGGAATAGATCATTTTATTTTGTGATGTAATAACCATTTAAAGTAATTCTAGAGTGGGTGGAGCCACCTTATAACTTCTATAAGCCATAGTTAACCTAAGGAAAAAGAACTCTGATGAAATCCTCTCTTAACAATATAACACAATTCTGGGGGAAGCAAATTTTTAAGCAGAGATGTTACATTTCACATTTTTATTTACAAAGTAGGTTCATACCTTGCAAGTAGCCATGAAGAGAGTGAAGAAAAAGATGAGGTACGCTTTGGAAATTGGTAACCAGTGTGATTGTTGCAGGGTAAACAAAATAGCACCATACAAGCTGGCCTTGGTTGGGCTGTAAAGGTAAAAAATATAGCTCAAGAAAATAAAATAATTAACAAAAATGTCTAAAAATTAATATTGATTTATGCAAGTACATGGAAGATTAGTATTTTCAGTTTTTTGTATATGACCTTTAGATGACTTAGAATGGATTGTGGTTAAAAGATTTAAAGGGAATCGGTCAGCTACTTTATACCACCCCCCAGCTATCACTGTCTGTCCCTTCAGCTTCATAGTACTATTCTAATCATCCCTGTCTGAGCTAAAAGTGTAATGTTAAAGGTGAAAAAAAAAGCATTTATACACTTACATGTTCTGAGGCAGCGACTACATCTAGGAGGGTGTAGTCACTCTGGCAGGTTAATAGTTAACATTTCTGCGGAATGTCAGAAGATGCTGCGGGACCTGTGTGATGTCACAATCAGGTGACTGTAAAGCTACCGTCACACGCAGGCAATTTTGCATGCAATTTCACTGGCAATTTGCTGGTTGCAGTGAAATCATGGACACATTGCTCTATTTGTTCTAATGTGATTTCATGCAACCTGCAAATTGCAAATGCAATGTTGCGACGTGTAACGGTACCCTAACAGGCAGAACTAAGTCTTCAAAGACCACAATGGTCACATGATCGGCACATTACACAGCCCTTTATACAGAGAAGTTAATAATGACCTGCCAGAATGACTACATCCTCCAAGGTGTAGTCACTGCCTCAGAAAATGTAAGTTTATAAATACTTTTTTTTCACCTTTAACATTACACTATGAGCTCAGACAGGGATGATTAGACTATACTTTGAAGCTACAGGTACAGACTGTAATAGATGGGGGGTATAAAGTAGCTGACAGGTTCCCTTTAAGACCATAAGGAAGTTTTATATGTAGTATAAATACGTCATTTTTTTAAGCAGCATACTTTTTTTAGGCTGTAGTCACACTTGCACGTGACTCGCGGAAGCCTCGCATCACATCACCTGACATGGCCACCTGCTCTTCAGACAGGAGCATGTCAGCTACATGTATTTCTATGCATTTGCACGTTCTTGTCAGGAGAGCGGAAGGCCATGGGTGTGATGTGATGCGATCCAGCCTTTTGCAAACAATCTTCTGTTTCATAGGTCAAGCAAAATGAATTACGGCCAGGGTCACATCTCCGTTTTTTTTATAGAATCCTGATCCGGTTTTGAGCTTTCAAAAAGCTCAAAACCGGACCAGGAAACGCTCCTCATAGGAGCCAATGCTAAAACACCGGATTGCTTCACAAGCCATCCGGTGTCCGTCTCCGGCACTGCAGCCTGCGTTAAAAATCATGCAGGCTGCAGTTTTCGGAGCGTTCTCTGTACCGCACTGCAGTAACCGGATGGCTCAGGATGTGTAATCCTGAGCCATCCGGCAACTGCATAGTTTGCTGATCCCGGCTATTGCCGAGATGAGCAAACTGTGAATAGTACAGAGTTAAATGTAATAAATTAAAGCATGCTTGAGGTCTCGATGGGGGGGGATTAGACCCCCTAGAGACCGGACGCCCACTCTGGTGGGCTTCTCCTACAATGGCCCCATGCCACGGGCTCCTCCGAGCTCCGGTGCATGTCCCCCAAACTCCCCCCCCGTGTATCTATAGAGGGGATCCCTGCACCCCTCTGATATAAGTATCCCTACTTGTGCCCAAACTAAATATTACAGTACAGAATGATGCGGGTATAGTTACGTGGTGCTGTGGGCTGAAGTGTCATTCTCCCTCCATGGGCGGGGCTGTGTGCTGCAGCCTCCGCCCGCTCATTCATTATGGCCGCCCCCTCTGGGCTTGATCCAGTGTTGTGAGGGCGGCCGCGTCATGAAAGGGGCGGGGCTATGGGTATGACACTGAACTTAGCCCGCCCCTTTCGTGACGCGGTAATAGTATTATGAAGCTGCAGGTACAGATAGTGATAGCTAGGGTGGCAAAAGTAGCTGACAGGTTCCCTTTAAGGTGTATTCTGGTCTGCATAAATTAGCACTCTCTGGGCAGGTAATATCTAGTAATCAGCTTGACTAGTGTACTCAGTATGATGGAAGTCAATGGGGAACTCAAGTACTTTTCCAAAAGATCTTCCAGAAGAATGCTCGATTTCCCCATTGACTTCCATTAACTCGATATACGAGTAAAGCCCGTCTGAGCGTCTTACTGCTCATTATGAGTACCGTGCATGGTAGTGCTCTGCTCGCTTATCACTACTAATATTATTAAATTGGTGTGGTTTGCACTGCTGAGAGCTACTCCATTTGCCAAAACAGAAGACTGCTCTCTTTTCTTCTATTGTCACTTATCAAATCCATGCACATTACCACTTTATTCTGCAGTCTATGGCACTGATGAAGATAGCCATACATTTAGCATAGTGTGGGAAGAGAACCATAGGAATCTAGACAATGTGATGGGGTCCACATTGTCTTAACAATTCACCTATAAGCTTCACCAACCATTTATATAAAAGGTCTGATTTTCATTCAGACAATAGAAACGACTTTTCATCTGTATTGTCATCTACATGCTTTCCATTTGGCATTCGATTTTATCAATAAGCAGTTTATAAAATTTACAAGAACAGATCTGGCTCCCTATGATAAGAATTGTGATGTATCCATAATTTAGGCCAGATTCTGGAGTGATTTATATCAAACCTGTCATGTAATGGGACCCCTATTGTGAGAGAACAGAATCCATTTTGTTCTCTGGTATTCATATTGCCTTATACCTGTATTATGTCATCTAGATTGATGGGTGGGGAGTAGGGATGGGCGAATCTACTCGCTAGGACTCGTTACTCGGCGAGTAGTAAGGGACTCGCAGGACTCGGTACTCTGCGAGTTTCCCAGTGATTACTCGCACGAGTCCAATGCAAATCAATATCAATCCTAGTTTTGTCAGAAACGCTGACAAAACTAGGATTGCCATTGTTTGCATTAGACTCCTGCGAGTAATCACTGGCTACTGTGCCAGTGATAGCAGGGAAACTCGCAGATAACTGCTGTTTCTTTGCGAGCCGAGTCCAGCTGTCTTCTCTGTGCAGCTCCAGGGTCCTAGACCCCGCCTGCTCACAGACATTATGTAGCAGTGCTGAGATTGTTCTCAGTCTGCTCATTCCCTGTGTACAGACATGAATGTCTGTGCACAGAGATGATGTAGCAGTGCTGAGATTGTTCTCAGTCTGCTCATTCCCTGTGTACAGACATGAATGTCTGTGCACAGAGATGATGTAGCAGTGCTGAGATTGTTCTCAGTCTGCTCATTCCCTGTGTACAGACATGAATGTCTGTGCACAGAGATGATGTAGCAGAGCTGAGATTGTTCTCAGTCTGCTCATTCCCTGTGTACAGACATGAATGTCTGTGCACAGAGATGATGTAGCAGTGCTGAGATTGTTCTCAGTCTGCTCATTCCCTGTGTACAGACATGAATGTCTGTGCACAGAGATGATGTAGCAGAGCTGAGATTGTTCTCAGTCTGCTCATTCCGTGTGTACAGACATGAATGTCTGTGCACAGAGATGATGTAGCAGAGCTGAGATTGTTCTCAGTCTGCTCATTCCCTGTGTACAGACATGAATGTCTGTGCACAGAGATAATGTAGCAGTGCTGAGATTGTTCTCAGTCTGCTCATTCCCTGTGTACAGACATGAATGTCTGTGCACAGAGATGATGTAGCAGAGCTGAGATTGTTCTCAGTCTGCTTATTCCCTGTGCATAGACATCTATATTTATGCACAGGGGATGTAGCAGAGAGGACATCGCGTTTTGGACTGCGTCGGACGGAAGAGGATTTTTTTAATTAAAGATGGAGTCCCTAATGGCTTTTTTTTTTATTTCTAATAAAAAAATTTCCTTGTGTTGTGTTTTTTTTAAAACAATTTAATAGAAATTCATGGCGGTCATGTCTAATATTGGCGTGACCGCCATAAATTTCGGGCTTAGGGCCAGCTGATAATACAAAGCTGGCCCTAACCTCTTTATTACCCAGCGTGCCACCGCTACCAGGGCCGCTGGAAGAGCGGGGTTCAGCGCCAGAGGATGGCGCTTCAATGAACGCGCCATCTTCTGGGGTGGCTGCGGGCTGCAATTTGCAGCGGGGGGTGCCCAGAAAGCTTGGGCATCCCTGCGCTGCGGATTCCAGCCCCCAGCTGCTTAGCTGTACCTGGCTAGACATAGAAATTGCGCGGAGCCCCACGCATTTTTTTTTTATTATTTCATGAATTTCAGAGTCAGAGTCTCAGAGTCAGAATCTCAGAATTTCATGAAATAATTAAAAAAAAAATGCGTGGGGCTCCGCGCAATTTCTATGTCTAGCCAGGTACAGCTAAGCAGCTGGGGGCTGGAATCCGCAGCGCAGGGATGCCCAAGCTTTCTGGGCACCCCCCGCTGCAAATTGCAGCCCGCAGCCGCCCCAGAAGATGGCGCGTTCATTGAAGCGCCATCCTCTGGCGCTGAACCCCGCTCTTCCAGCGGCCCTGGTAGCGGTGGCACGCTGGGTAATAGAGGTTAGGGCCAGCTTTGTATTATCAGCTGACCCTAAGCCCGAAATTTATGGCGGTCACGCCAATATTAGACATGACCGCCATGAATTTCTATTAAATTGTTTTAAAAAAAACACAACACAAGGAAAATTTTTTATTAGAAATAAAAAAAAAAGCCATTAGGGACTCCATCTTTAATTAAAAAAATCCTCTTCCGTCCGACGCAGACCAAAACGCGATGTCCTCTCTGCTACATCCCCTGTGCATAAATATAGATGTCTATGCACAGGGAATAAGCAGACTGAGAACAATCTCAGCTCTGCTACATCATCTCTGTGCACAGACATTCATGTCTGTACACAGGGAATGAGCAGACTGAGAACAATCTCAGCACTGCTACATCAGGCAGCAGGCAGGCTCTAGGACCCTGGAGCTGGCAGCCTGTACAGAGGAGACAGGATCTTATCTGTGCGAGTCAGCGATTACTTACAAAGTAAACGAGCAATGCAAATAAATGACAAAACTAGGATTGCTTCAGGCTGAAGCTTCCGAGACACATCTGCGATTTGTAAATCTCACACTACTCGCTATTACTCGCTTCCCCATTCATTAACATTGGACTCGCTAGACTCGCAACGAGTAGCGAGTCCTGGGCTCGGACTCGCTAGAGTCAAGCGATTCCGAGTAATTTAGGATTCGCCCATCACTAGTGGGGAGGTTTCACATTTCCATACACACCCCTACTGCTTCTATTGGTGCATAGTTCAGTGGGACCTTGTTCTGTGTTCTAAAATACTATATAATCTGGTCCTATGATTTAATAAAGCAGAAGTCTTCACTACACAACATAGCTTGCAAGCTGTATTGATTTCCCACAAGCCCCTATAATTAGCTCATCTGTGTTTCTCATTGCGTGACTAAAGTCAGTGAGTCAGTGAATGAGTGAGTGAGTGCCTAACTCAGTGAGTGATAGAGTGACTAAAGCCAGTGAGTGAGCTAGTGAATGAGTGAGTGCCTAAAGTCAGTGAATGAGTGCAAAAAGTCAGTGGTTGAGTGAGTGACTAAAACCAGTGAGTGACTAAAGTTAGTGAGTGCCTAAAGTCAGTAAGTGAGTGACTAAAGTCAGTGAGTCAGTGAATGAGTGAGTGACTAAAGTCAGTGAGTAAGTCAGTGAATGAGTGAGTGACTAAAGTCAGTGAGCGAGTCAGTGAATGAGTGAGTGGCTAAAGTCAGTGAGTGAGTGAGTGAGTGAATGAGTGAGTGACTATAGTCAGTGAATGAGTGAGTGTCTAAAATTGGTGAGTGAATTCCTAAAGTCAGTGAGTGAGTGACTAAAGTCAGTGAGCACCCTTCTTTGTTCCATATAGTATGCAGCAATTGCCAAGAGCATATTATTACAGCGAACACCAAAATATATGGACTGCATTAAAGCGAACCTGTCACCCCCTCCAGGCATCTAAAAATACCATAGCCACCTTCTGCAGCACTAAGGCTGCATTCTGACAAGGTGTCTATAGCATTTATGCTCCCTTGATTCACTGAAATAAAGACTTTTGTAAGATCTGTTTCAAACCTGATCCAAGACCGGGAGGCGGGTTTTCAAGTGTCTATCTACTTCCTCTGTGGTGTCAGTCATCCCTCTCTGCTCTCTGTGCACCACCTCCAGGGCCATCTCCCTGCATTACAGAGCTTTGTCAGCTCTGCTACAACACAGAGCTGCTGTTATAGGAGACCTCACAGTAGTAAATCTAGCAGGAGGACCCTGAGCAGACAAAGCACTGCCTGCTACGTAGCAGCCCTTGAGCTGAGCAGGTTTCACTTTCAGTTTCTTGTAAACAGCAGCATTGCTCCTCAGCCTATGATCTAAAGCACAAACTCAACTCTGCTGCACTGCTGACAGCTCAAGGCTGCTATGTAGCAGGCAAGGCTTTCTCTGCTCAGGATCCTCCTGCTACATTTACTACTGTGGGGTCTCTTATAACAGCAGCTCTATGTTGTAGCAGAGCTGACAAAGCTCTGTAGTGCAGGGAGGTGGCCCTGGAGGCGGTGCACAGAGAGCAGAGAGGGATGACTGACACCACAGAGGAAGGAGATAGACACTTGAAAACCCGCCTCCCGGTCTTGGATCTGGTTTGAAACAGATTTTATATAAGTCTTTATTTCAGTGAATCAAGGGAGCATAAATGCTATAGACACCTTGTCAGACTGCAGCCTTAGTGCTACAGAAGGTGGCTATGGTATTTTTAGATGTCTGGAGGGGGTGACAGGTTCGCTTTAAGCTGTGCACTCACAAGGACATGTGAAGAATTTCATTGGTCTCTGGCTTCCAAACACCACGTAAGAGCTGTTCCACATTAGACATCAATGCTACACCAGAACCTATGAGAAAACCCATATTTATTACTTTTTTAATAAACATAGAAAATACGATCATCAATACACATTATTTAGTCTACTATAATTATATAAATGTATTAATTATAATATTAATTAACAAGAATAAAATATATTTCATTATACATCTGCCACGAGCTATGTACGAAGTATGTAGAATCATATATTGGTAGCGTTGGAAGCGATCTCCTGGGTCATCTGACCCATCCTCCTGCTCAAAGCAGGATTCACTAGATCATCCCAGACTATCTGTCCAGCCTCTGTTTGAAGACTTACATTGAAGGAGAACTCGCCACCTCCTGTGGTAGCCTGTTCCACTCGATAATACACTCACTGTGAAAACGCTTTTTCTAAAATCTAATCTGTGTCTCCCCACATTCAGTTTCTTCCCATTGCTTCTAGTCTTTCCTTGTGCAAATGTGAAAAAAGCTGATCCCTTTACAGTGTGACAGCCCTTGAGATATGTGTAGACAGCTATTAATCTCCTCTCAGTTTTCTTTTTTGCAAGTTAAATATTCCCAAATCCTGTAATCGTTCCTCCTAGGACATAGTTTGCAGACTGGTCATCATTCTGGTCGCTCTTCTCTGAACTTGCTCCAGTCTGTTGATGTCTTTCTTAAAATATGGTGCCCAGAACAGCATACAGTATTCCAGATGAGGTCTGACTAAAGAGGAGTAGACGGCAATAATGATTTCACATGATCTAGACTGTAAGCTTCTGTTAATACATCACAGAAATGTGTTTGCCTTTTTTGCTGCTGCATCACACTGTTGACTCATGTTGACTGTCCACTTTGCATCCTCAACTTTGGCGTATTCACTAAAAATACTTCTGATGTATTCAATTAAATCTAACACACTTATTACACAGATCCCTTTAGCAGTGTTCACATTGTAGTTACAGTCTCTGTCAGCCTCTCCATCACATTTGATGATTTGCAGTGTTATTCAATGCGTCAAAACGTGTTGGGAAAAGTTTCAGTAAAATTACTATTTCATTCATTGAACTCCCTGGTGCTTCTATGCATAAGAGTCTATTAGGTAATCCTATACAATGACCTGACAGTCTTTGGCTGTGGTTCCACATAGAAATCCGTTTTTGGAAGTGATTTTCATCACCAATCCGTTTTTTATAGGGTGCTTTTTGAGCCTCCTGCACCTCTGAACGTTTTTGGACTTAGGGTAGGGTCACATTGCAAACCTAAATTGCATTCACCGCATCCGGATCCGGATGCGGTGAATGCAATGCCGGTCACACACATTTTTTGTCAAAAATGTGTGCAGAATACCGCACTGCGGTCACTGGATGGCTCAGGATGTGTAATCCTGAGCCATCCGGTAACTGCATAGGTTGCGGTTCCCGGCTATTGACGGGATCCGCAACCGTAATAAAGAGTTAAATAGCTGACCTAAATGACTGTTAGAGGTCTGTAGGGGGGCTTAGACCCCCCTACAGACCGGCCGGCCACTTCTATAGTGTTCTTGTACAATGTCTCAATGGGCACGGGCTCTTCGGAGCCCGTGCATGTAAACCAAAGGTGCCCCCCCCCCCCCCGTATCACTATACAGGGGTGCATACACCCCTGTATTACAATTATGCTTTAATTATGTGATATACACCCAGAAATGTCACAATCGTAATGTAAGAATATATTTACATGTTTTCGGAGGCTGAGTGAAGGCAATTCCATGGGCGGGGCTGTGTGCAGCAGCCTCCGCCCGCTCCTTCTTGATGCCCGCCCCTCTGGCCGTAATCCAGTGTTGTGAGGGCGGGCACGTCGTTAAAGGGGCGTGGCTAACTATGTGCCGCGGTTAGCCACGCCTCTTTAACGACGTGCCCGCCCTCACAACACTGGATTACGGCCAGAGGGGGCGGGCATCAAGAAGGAGCGGGCGGAGGCTGCTGCACACAGCCCCGCCCATGGAATTGCCTTCACTCAGCCTCCGAAAACATGTAAATATATTCTTACATTACGATTGTGACATTTCTGGGTGTATATCACATAATTAAAGCATAATTGTAATACAGGGGTGTATGCACCCCTGTATAGTGATACGGGGGGGGGGGGCACCTTTGGTTTACATGCACGGGCTCCGAAGAGCCCGTGCCCATTGAGACATTGTACAAGAACACTATAGAAGTGGCCGGCCGGTCTGTAGGGGGGTCTAAGCCCCCCTACAGACCTCTAACAGTCATTTAGGTCAGCTATTTAACTCTTTATTACGGTTGCGGATCCCGTCAATAGCCGGGAACCGCAACCTATGCAGTTACCGGATGGCTCAGGATTACACATCCTGAGCCATCCGGTGACCGCAGTGCGGTCCCGGCAAACGCTGCGAAAACTGCTGCCTGCATGATTTTAAACGCAGGCAGCAGTGCCGGATCCGGCCACCGGATGGCTTGTGAAGCCATCCGGTGTTTTGCATAGGCTCCTATGAGGAGCGTTTCCTGGTCCGGTTTTGAGCTTTTTAAAAGCTCAAAACCGGATCAGGATTTTACAAAAAAAACGGAAATGTGACCCTAGCCTTAGTCATTTTTTCATTAAAAACGCATGTGCGTTAACGCATGCGTTAACGCAAATGCCTATATGTGCCATGCGTTAACGCATGCGTTTCCCATAGGGCCCCATGTTAAAAAAACGCATGCGTTTTTTAACTGATGCCAAAAACGTTGCATGCAACGTTTTTGACTCAAAAACGGACAGGGCAATGTTTTGAGGTCCAGAGAAAAACGGACAGGGTGTTTATTACATCCAATCCGTTTTTCAGTCAGTTTTTGGACTTAGAAAAAAAAAATGAGAAAACTGAAGCCAAAAACAGACTGAGGGCTTATGTGGAACCCCAGCCTTTCATGTATGACTGTGCATGCAGATATAGGTGCCACTTACTGAGTAGAACCAACCACTGGAGTTTTCCACCAAATCTATACATTAATCTGCTCAGCTTCTTTCTGTAGACCTTGCAGTCCACAGATTGGACTGCATATACATCATGGCAGGTTAACTCCAAAATAAAATATCTGGCTATAGTGACATCTAGTGGTAAATGGAATATAATTTCTCTGCATGGATACAGGAAATATTAAAGTTAAAGGGACACTGTCAGGTCATTTTTCAGTATAATACTAATATTACCCTTGAATAGGGCCTGAGCAGACCTTTTAAAAACATGTAAAATCATTATTGTACTGTTTGTAGTTTCCATGTTCTCAGCATTGTCAGACCCTGAGGTGAGCTCCTGGATTAGTCCTCTCTCCATTATAAACAAACAGGAATAGTCTGGGTGCTGTATAAACTGTCACGTAAATATGTACTCCCTCTCAGTAGCTCTCTCTGCCCTCCTCCCTTTGCTAACAGTGCAGTGTTATGTTTTGTGGCGCCCCTGCGACCAGGGTGGCCACATAGGGAACTGCAGCCAGGTAGGAGGAAAAGACAGTTTATGTAATAAACACCTTCACAGACATCCCACACACCACTAGGAGGCAGCACCCAACCCGAAGCCAGGAACTCTAGGCGGGCAAGGGGTGGTGGGTTTAGAGGACAGTGGGTGGGAAACGCATGTAGGTCAGGTGACAGAAGGTCAAGTAGAGGAAGAGGAGGAGGAAAGAGTTAGCAGGCCGAGGGTGCCGACCAGTAAAGACCAGAGTGAGCAGCACAGACACCAGAAAGAAGGAGACACACGTTCTGGAGGAGTGGGGCTGATGGAGACGCAGAAACGCAGAGTCACAGAAACCATGGAGAGAAAGCTCGTCCATAGCCAGCACCCCAGGAGAGTGTGAGGAAAGAGACAGATTAGCAGCACTGAGTCTGAGGAACACGGCAGCACTGACTAACTAGGAGGAGAAGTCTTCCCTACTGAAGCTGGAGTCACACGGGTCAGAGGGAGCCTGATAGTGCCTTGCGGGAGAGGACTATTGGAGGCTAGGCACACTGCAGAGTGTCGGCTCTGACGGGGAACTGAAGATTTACCAGCTATCCTCAGACTCACCGACAGGGAGCTCCAATTGTAAGTTGGAGTTCCCACCCAAAGGAAAGAAAGCACAGTGGCAACCACGAGGACCCACAAGGGTCCGAGCTACAGCTACACTGTCCGGAGACATACACAGAGAGAGAGACCACAGCCTGGAAAGGACACTAGAGAGAGTGAGGGGTCGCAGCGTGGCAACCTGGCTGCAGGGAGTTTAATGGAAACCGGAGTAGAATGCCTGTAACTCGTGTTAAGAAGTGAACTGTACTGAGGAATACTGTGAACTGCTTACAGAGAACTGACAAGTAAACCCGGTGAACCCTGCCTGTGTGTCCGTGTTTAATTCCAGGGATAAAGAACTGTTTTATTACCTTTCATTCCTGTCAGGAGCCGCCCGACCCGCGGCGGGCTCATCCATCTGGCTACAGCCCATCCATCCATCCTGGTGGCTGAAGAAGAGCTGCAGCGGTGGTCCCATCATTGACCACACACCGTGAGTGGCGTCACGACAAACTGTATCCTTTGTATATATCCCCTTTTACTTGTGAGAACCCGGGACACGGTCTGGACCAGGACCTCCGTGACATCCCCAGCAGCGACCCGGTCCGGTACCGAGTACCCTGTCTCAGTGGGCTCCACAGTTTCACTTACAGGAGGTCTGTTCAGTTGATGTCACCACAGCGAGAGAGAGCTATTACAGGTCTGCCTTATCTAGACTCCATTTGTTTCTCTTTCTCATGCAATTTACCAGACTGCTATTTAACTTTTACTAACACTCTATCCCCTGAGGAGGAGGGCTCAGTTTGCACAGGCCCTGCGTGTGTTTGTGAGCTTTTTGGTGCAGGTGGTTGACCATTACTTGATGCACCCCCTGCAGCCAGCATCAGTGTTCATGGACCCACTCATAAGCAGTTTGGGAAGGATTAGATGAGGGATCAGGCATACTAAAGTTCTCAATGTCCCTAACAGGTCTTCCAAACATTGACATGTGTGGGGAATACTCAGTAGTACTGTATACCCTGTTGTTATAAACCCACATCAATTCAAGGAAATAGTGAAGCCAACGTGCCTGCTGTCCACCTTCTAGAGTTTTCAGCATTTACAAGAGGGTCCAGTTGAATGCTTCAAAAGCCCCATTACCTTGCGGATGGTAAGGTGTTGACTGCTCAATATCATACAGCCAGTACAGTTCCCTCAGCAAACCGTGGAAGCACGTACCATGATCTGAATGTATCCTCTTGGGACACCAAAACACCGAATAAAGTGCCTGCACACCAACTCAGTGGCAGACTCAGCAGTCTGATCTCAAGTCGCTACCACTACAGCATATCTAGTAAAATGGTCTGTCATTACTAGGTAGTAGGAACACCCAGGCATAAAGTACCCTATTTGCATGTATTTAATCATGGGTAAGTATAACGGGGCCAAAATCTTTATGGTCTGGGTGAGGGCCCGATGTTCGCGGCTCTGTCTTAATCCACAAATCCAAAGGGTAGAGATGCCCCACAAATTTTAAAGTATTGGTAGGGGGTGCTCACCATGCCAAGAGGCAAGAACTAGAGCAAAGGGAAAGACATGTCTTTAGGACCCGTTACACGCTGCGATGTGGCAGCGATCCGACCAACGATGTGGATCGCTGCCACATTGTGAACTGATCGCTGGTGAGCTGTCACAAAGGCAGACTCACCAGCGACCAGTGGACCAGCGACTTCATGGAAAAGAATAAAATATTCTTTCCACGATGTCTAGCTCCCGCTGCCTGGCCGCGGTAAGCGGGAGCAGGCTGGTAACCATGGTAAACAGCGGGCATCTAGGCAGCGCGCAGCACCTAGTTACCCAATGCATACCCTGGTTACCAGCCTTCCCTGCTTACAGGCTGGTATCCAAGGTACACAGTGGGTAACCAGGGACAGAGCTGTCCCTAGTTACCCGCTATGTACCTTGGATACCAGCCTGTAAGCAGAGAAGGCTGGTAACAAGGTATACATCGGGTAACTAGGTGCTGCGTGCTGCCTAGATACCCACTGTTTACCATGGTTACCAGCCTGCTCCGCTTATGGCTGGTCGTTTGGCCCCAGTCACACGCGCCGATGCGTGCTGACCAGCGGACGACCAACAACAGATCTATGGTCCTGTTCATAAATCTACGATCAACAACTTATCATTGATCATTGATACGTGTCACACACAACGATGTCGTTTTAAAATCGATGTAACGTCACAAAAACGGTGACGTTGCAACGATATGGTTAGCGATATCATTGTGTGTAACAGGCCCTTTCCCCTTTGTTCTTAATCCACAGACCCGACACAGCTGACATACTTCATTCACCATTTTTTCTAGGTCAGGGCAATGCAGGAACCTCTCCAAGCACTGGAGTGTTTTCTCACTCCCAAAATGAGCTCCCTTCTCCCTTTATTATTATTAAAAGATCTATTGATTAAAATGAACTTTAAAATTAAAGGCGTTTTCCCACAAACAAAGTTAATTTTAAAGTTCATTTTAATCAATAAATCTTGGAATATAATAATTTCCACAGTTTAATATGTTTAAAAAATATTCCTGTGCTGAGATAATCTTGTAGAAATTGCTCTGCCACAAGTCCTAATCGTCCTTTTTACTGCTTGATAATGCTTACCTTTTACCCATCCAATAATTACCATGATAACCCAGCCGTGATGGTAGTGGTGATGGGCATGGTGAATTCCAATGGCAATTTTGCGTACACGAACTACTTCTTTCATGCCAACAAAGACAAGTTTCACTGGTAAAAAGCTGACACACTTGTAAAAGAGATTCAGAGGGCAGAAAAACATGAGGTACCTATAAAAATGAAAAGGAAATAGAAAATCTGTCATAATATAACCATTGACATCAATATAAAAGGCACCTTTAGTATAACAACAGGGAAGTATTTAATGAGGTTCTCCATCACTAGCACTTCTTGCTTTGCTGTATTTAGTGAGTGAACTTGATTTTATACATATATTCTGGTATCTAAGTACTTGCACAGGGATCATTGAGCCACTTCCAACAATACAGGACAGATTAAATTTTATGTTTAAAGCGAACCTGTCACCCCCCCCTGGACATCAAAAGCTATAATATGGCTTTTGATGCCTATATACAGTTAAATATTCACTTATATAACTGTTTCAGTTTAGAAGACCCAAGACCGGGAGGCGGGGTTTCGCTCTCCTCCGACCCGCCCCCTCTTGTCAATCACTGTGCGCCTGCTGCTGCCTCCCCTCACAGTCTGAAATGAACGCGCGCCTCCGTTCTCCTCCAGGCGCCCGCATGCGCTGTGCGCCGGGTGTCCAGGAATCCGGGCGCGCGCACAGCGCATGCGTGGCGCCATAGAGGAGAACGGAGGACGCGCGTTCATCTAGACTGTGAGGAGAGGCAGCAGCAGGCGACCAGGCATGATTGACAAGAGGGGACGGGTCGGAGGAGCGCGAAACCCCGCCTCCCGGTCTTAGGTCTTCTAAACTGTAAGCAGTTAATAAGTGAATATTTAACTGTATATAGGGCATCAAAAGCCTATAGCCACCTTCCCTGAATGCAGCCTTAGTGCTGCAGAAGGTGGCTATTATAGCTTTTGATGTCAGGGGGGGTGACAGGTTCGCTTTAAGCTATTTGGCTAATACATGGCAGGTTTTTTTTTAGAGAGTCTTAAGGTTGTCCAAACCAAAGGTGAATTTCATACTAAACGTGTAGCTATTCAATTAAATAACTTTTATTGATGAGGTTTACTGCCGATAGCCAAAATATGCCAAAGTTAGGTAATACTGTGTTTGATTGATTGTAAACATGCTGATCAGAAAACTAATGCTTATTTTGCTATATTAAAGCATTTCCATGTTTGGCTTGTCTCTTTGCTGTAAGACGAAACCACTTCCCCCCCCCCCCCCATCCACACTCATCTAGAGGGGGTTCGGCTTGCAGCAGAGAGACATGCCCACAGGGGAGGAATGAAAGAATAAGTAGTCATGTCATTCTGTGCATGTCAATCATCTGCTGCACTGATTTACAGGTTGTTCAATCCTGGTGGTTGGTTCCCTTTAAAGAGGACCTGTCACCCCCTCAAAGATTTCAATCCAAAGGCAGCACTGAATGCAGCATATATGCTGCATTCAGGCAAGGGGTCCCCCATGTGTTTCTGATGTATAAATCATTAAATACAGCCTTTTAAAATGTGTAAAACAAAGTCATGAGGGCATTATCAGATCCATGAGTCAGCTCCTTTCCGGGGGCTATTCCGTCCCCTGCTTCTCTGTTCCTTCCTCCTCACTCTCCTCGCCGCCTCCTTGATGCCTGTCATTTCTCCTCACTCTGCACCTGCATCTCCTTGTACAAATGAGTCAGTCGACAGGGTAGGGGGTACTTGGATACCGGGACAGGTTGCTGCTTCAGTGGGGATCACGGCTGGTCGGTTCCCGGTTCCGTGCCCTGGAACCTCAATGGCGGGTGGGGGTGATGATGATGGGGGGATCATTGGATCCTTTCTCAAACTCCTAAACAACCAAGTCGAGTGGTCTTCCGGTTCGGCATTCCCCTCATCCCCGTCGGCACCGGGCTCGCGGTTTTCTTGGCTGGATGGTGAAATGCTGGCCTCAAATGGCTCAACCTCTCTGGTGGTGGAATCCGGTTCTGTGGGAGCGTAGTCCTCACCGGCTATCGGGTGCTCGGCTTCTGGTTCTACCGATACCAGTGGTTCCGGGTCCAGCTCCTGCCCCCATCGTCGCGTTCCACTCTGCGCTCCAATGCCGGACAGTCCACTCCACGGGCTTCTGAAGTCAGGCTCGCAGTTCTCGCAATGCTGCACTCCAGAACGCGACGTCCTCACCCTAGGGTAGGCACTCCCGGGACAGCAAATTCAGCTCTCCTCTCTCCTCGACTTCCCTGACAGGTCGGGGATCGTTGGGTCTGCCATCTTAATCAGTCCGTGCTCGGGTAACAGGTCTGATAGTTACCAATGTCTCTTGTTCTGCCCGCCGGCCGTACCCTGTTTTCTTTTTATAGTCCCGAGCTGGTACGGTCCGATTCTTGACCCGCCCCTTGGTTGTTTGATGGCAAGGGGGGCGGGGAGACAATTTGGCGCCTCTTGCATGACCCTACTGCATTAAGGGGCCGAGGCACACCCCTGGGCCAGCACATAGTTTTTTACATATTCATACCCTCTTAATTGGAAAAGTTCAGTCAATCAGCCCTCGGGTCTTTCCGGAACCAGCCACTGCACTTCGTCAATCTCGCAGAGCGGAAGAGCGGGACTTATCTTCATGCTCTTTTCTCGCAGCGACGCTCTTCCCACTCTGTGGGCAGTAATGGCGGCCCAGATTTACAGTTCACAAAACAGTCAATGAAGTCCAATTTAAGGCACGCATCACCCGGTTTTACCGGGCACTGGATCCTGTTTGTGACGCCAGAAATGAGTCAGTCGACAGGGTACGGGATACTCGGATACCTGGACAGGTTGCTGCTTCAGTGGGTATCACAGCTGGTCTGTTCCTGGTTCCGTGCCCCGAAACCTCAATGGCAAGTGCGGGTGATGATGATGGGGGGAATTGTAACATGACGCCATCTGTGGTACCTGGTAATAGGGTCAGCAGCGCAGCGGCCGGCCACTGAGGTAATGGAGATGCAGCTTTGGTAGTACAGCTCCCCACAGGTGGAGCTTTACCTCAGGACAGCGGGGTAAAAGATGGGAGTCATAGTCCTCACCTCTGTGATGCTGTAGCGGTCCTCCGGGCGACAGATGACAGGAGACTAGACACCAGTTCAGCTCAAACAGTTCTTTACTTGCACCAGAAGAAATCGGTACACAGTACAGTGTGGGTTAACCGGGGGCCGTAGCCGCAGATTTTGGAGGCGTTTCCAGAGTCTCTCAGAGGGGTCCTTAAAATGTCTCTCCTGGTCCTTTTCCCTTTTGTGCCCTGATGGCCTTCTGTTCTCCCACTCGTGAGTCTAGTCTCTAGTCCTCGGGGTCTGTTGCCTAAAGTCTCTCTACCTCTCAGCGTCGTGAACTCAGCTACAGGACTGATGTTGGATTGCTTGATGGGTACTGTGGCTCCCTTATGTTGGGCCCACAGCCTGCCGGTCTGCGGTTAGGGATAGACCATAACTAACTGCCTCAGTTCCGGTGTACCAGTGGTGACCTGGGTTTCCAGCTGGCTCTGACCAGTCCTGGAGTGGGCCCCTTCTCCGTCCGGGTCACCCCTCTCCTTAGAGGTGCCCTCCTGGCACGGTCGCAGTGTCCCCTGCATCTGCCTTCTCTGCTGTCTTACACCATCTGACTGACGCTGTCACTCCTCTTCTCCTGCTCATCTAGGCTCCACCCCCTGGGACCTACTGAATATACGGTCCCCTGTACTAAGGTGGCCTACTGTGTGGGTGTTGGGGTGCAGTGCTGACTCTGTAGGGTCTTCCATATCTACGGCTATTGAGGCACTACACCTTCTGTTTGGGGTGCAACACCTCCCTGTGGCGCTTTGCCATAGGGGTGCCACATTACGTCACGCAGGCGCAGAGCGCGGTGTTGCTACTGTCGGCCCCTCGCTCCTGCTCCCGCCTCCCGCCCTGACAGCAGCAATTATTCCTGCCCTGCTCCGTGTTATACATGGAGCAGGGCGGGAACAATTGCTGAGGCCCCGCGCTCCTGACCCGCCTCCCACCCTGACGTAAGCACTTGAACAATTGCTGCTGTCAGGGCGAAAGGCGGGAGCAGGAGCGAGGGGTCGACAGTAGCAACACCTCGCTCTGCGTCTGCATGAGGTAGCACAAGGAGACGCAGGCGCAGAGTGAGGAAAGCTGACAGGCATCAAGGAGGCAGAGAGGAGAGGGAAGAGGGAGGAACAGAAAGCAGGGGGCGTGAATAGCCCCTGGAGAAGGAGCTAACTCATGGAGCTGGTAATGCCCTCCTGACTTTGTTTTACGCATTTTAGAAAGCTGTATTTAATGATTTATACATCATAAACACATGGGGGACCCCTTGCCTGAATGCAGCATATACAGGGGTTGGACAAAATAATGGAAACACCTGGAAAAATCAACAAAAGTTAGTTTTATATGGTGTAGGTCCACCTTTTGCGGCGATTACAGCCTCAATTCTACGAGGTATATGTGGCGCCCCTGCGGGTATGCGCCACAGAATGGTATTACACTTGAATATAAAATGTGTTTTTCCTGAGGTAAAGCTCCACCTGTGGGGAGCTGTACCACACACCGCTGCCCCCTCCATCACCTCAGTGGCCGGCTGGCAGCGCCGGTACCACCTTACCGGACTCTACAGGTGGCGTCACGTTCCCCTGTAAATAACCCCTTTCACCCCCACCGTTTTACCATCAACACCTGGTATAGTTGTTCGCCAGGGCACGGCACCGGGGATACCGACCACCCGTGACATCCCACACAGAAGCCCCGGTGACCGAGTACCTCATGCACCCCAGCTCTGGTTGAAACAAATTGGCGTCACGAACAGGACGAACCAGCCTGGTATCTACCGGGTGAAGTGTGCCTTAAGAACTTTATTACTGTCTAACTGTGTGGATTATAAAAACTGTGCCGAGCCGCCATTACATCGCCTCACAAAATTCAAACTACGTCACTACAGCAGGAGAAAGAGCGGGAAGATAAGCCCCGCCCCCTCCGCTCTGCCGAGGAGTGACGAAGGTAGTGGCGGGCTCCGGAAAAGCCCGAAGGACTTGCCCACAGGAACTTCGTGGTGGGCGGGCTTAAAAGTGCATAAACAACAATGTGGCGGCCTAGGGGCGTGCCTCGGCCCCTCAACAAACATAGGCCGTTCAAGAGGTGCCAAAAAGTCTCCCCGCCCCCATTGCTCTCAATCAACCAAGGGGCGGGTCGAGCGCCAGCCCACACCGGTTATGGACTATAAGAACTAAACAGGGTGCGGCCGGGAGCGGACTCAATATACCTGGTCAGGCTCCGGACCTGTTACCTGTAACCGGCTGTGAGGCAATGGCAGTCCCAGCTGCTGATTCCCTGGGACCGGTTTATGCACCCCTTGTGGAGCCCGGAGAGGAGGATATCACCGAGGCGGAGGACTTCATCCAGTTCCTGAAGGAGCCCGAGCTGACGGAGGAGGAGCCAATTGCAAGTGAAAGCAGCCAGGTCAGTGTCGGGGAGGAAGAGGAGAATCTGGAGGAGGAAGGAGCCGGTGGTACGGAGGAGGCCGGGCCCCGCGAGCTATGGAGGGTCGCGGTACCAGCATCAGCAGCAGCGGTTGGAGAGAGAAGAGTGCATCTATCTGCAGTTCCCCAGGGCCACCTGGACCGGGACCTGTATTGTGGGGATAAATAAACGCCACGCAGGTCTCAGTGGGAGGTTTGCAATCCGGGTCAGTAAGTTGAGCAGTAAAGAGTTAACCCGGTATTGCACTGTTTAAAGTGTGAGCAGAATTGTTTAAAATGCATATTTCCCTTGCATTGCACTGTTTCTTTTTCCTTTTTCAGCAATTGATGGACATTAATCAAGGAACTTGCTACCTGGTCCCTGTTGGGCCAGTATGGACTAGACTATAGTCAAAGTTAAATGCAACATTATAAGCAGTGAGCCTCCCGCAAGGGAAGAAAAGAAGCAATCTTATTGTTGATAAATGTTCTAAATGTTCAATGTTATATGTAAAATGCATTTTTATTCCAGGTTTGGTTTGACACCCGCGGACGGGTGTGTTTCACCAAGGGGGTGTGTGGCGCCCCTGCGGGTATGCGCCACAGAATGGTATTACACTTGAATATAAAATATGTTTTTCCTTGTAAGTTGCTAGGTTAGGATTTAAATCTTATGGAGTCTATTTTTAGCACTCACTTAGGACCGCACCACTTAGAGTAGGGGAAACTGGTAATATGGTAGGTTCCACAGGGTGTGGGCGGAGCTTAGGATAGAGCAGAGTGACAGTTGAGAATTTACCTCAGACGGCGTTGGGAAGGCAGACAGAGTGGTCACGCCTGGCAGCTCAGCTGAGTGGAGGGTACCCCATCTTTATGAGGTGGCCCAGGACAGATGGCAACAGACCAGAACTGGTAGGAGCCAGCTGGTCATGTTGAGGGTACAC
Source organism: Allobates femoralis (assembly GCA_033576535.1). NCBI lineage: Eukaryota > Metazoa > Chordata > Amphibia > Anura > Aromobatidae > Allobates > Allobates femoralis. The sequence goes on from JARQOC010000003.1 coordinate 432,617,091, forward strand.
AGGTGACACGGACGACCGAGGCAGCCAGGAGTTCATCCCTGACTGCGAAGCCGACGAGCTGCAGGCCCAACAGGACCGGGTTGCTGACAGCACCACAAAGGTACCTCTCCCCTCAGGACTGAAAACCGGTTCAGGACACTAGGAGAAATAAAAAGGGACAGACATTTACGGCGGTGCTGGAAGGGAACTTTGTAGTCTTGGGTTGCCCTGTCCAGACCGGGAAGTGGACAGACCTTATCTCCTAGAAACAGACCGTAGGACTGGCGGGGGAGCTCTTCAAAGGTGGGAAAGAGAGAAAGATCTAGAAAGAGAATAGAAACCCTGAAAGACAGAGAAAGAACATCTAAAGACTCCTTAAGAGAAATCCTGAGTTGGTAACAACACCCTAAACCAAACTGTACCGTGTATTGTTATGCCATCAGCTGGTACCGAGTAAAGCAAAGTTAAAATGGAAATGGTTTCTGTTATTCTTCCTGCCGCAGCTCAAAGGACTTAACATCATCAACATCAACAGCAGAGGGGTAAGAACTGCACCACCATTACCATCACTGTCCTCCCTCACCGTCTCATCACCATCACAGCTGCCCTGAGGTAAAGCTCCACCTGTGGGGAGCTGTACCACACACCGCTGCCCCCTCCATCACCTCAGTGGCCGGCTGGCAGCGCCGGTACCTCCTTACCGGACTCTACAGGTGGCGTCACGTTCCCCTGTAAATAACCCCTTTCACCCCCACCGTTTTACCATCAACACCTGGTATAGTTGTTCGCCAGGGCACAGCACCGGGGATACCGACCACCCGTGACATCCCACACAGAAGCCCCGGTGACCGAGTACCTCATGCACCCCAGCTCTGGTTGAAACATATAGATTCATACAAGGTGATATCATTGGGCCAGTGGATGTCTACGAAATATTATTATTATAAATAATAGCACCCCAGCTCATCACAGAACCTCCGCCATGTTTTACAGTTGGGAGAAGGCAGTCTGGATGCAATGCTTCTTTTGGCTGTCTCCAAACGTACACTCGGCCGGAGGTCAGAAAACGGGGTAAACGATGATTGGTCTGAGAGTATCACATGTTTTCCACTGCTTGAGGGACCAATTCTGGAGGTTTCTACATCACTCTAAACGCTTGGAAACATTTGTCATTGAGAGCAGCAGCGTTTTCTAATTTCAGCTCTTCCGTGGAATCCGGATTTGTGCAGCTCCCGACAAACAGTTTTCGTGGAAACTGGGTTCTGTAGGTGTTCATTGAGCTCAGCAGTGATTTTCGGAGCCGTGGTCTTGCGATCCTCTCTCACAATTCGCTTTAGAGTCCGACGTCTCTCTCAATCAATATTGACTTTCGGCCGGACCTGTGCTTTGCTGCGGATGTTTTTCCTTCTCTTTTAAACGCAGTCATTACTTTGGAGACAGTACCTCTTGACACGCCAAGCATTCGGGCACTTTCTATTACACTAGCGCCTGCCATACGAGCACCAACAATTTGGCCTTTTTGAAAATCCGAAAGGTCTGCCATTGGTATTAGGTTCTCATCAATGTTCTTACAATTCGGCAAAACAAACAGTTAATTTACATACACATATCACTTAACACAAATAATCAACTACAAACATTAACATATGTCACGGTTTGCATGTGTATAACATGTTCGCAGATTATGATGCCAAAACGTTAGGTGTTTCCATTATTTTGTCCAACCCCTGTATGCTGCATTCAGTGCTGCCTTTAGACTGAAATCATTGGGGGGTGACAGGTCTATAAAGTATTAACTCAAAGGGGCCGAATAATATTGCACGCCCCACTTTTCAGTTTTTTATTTGTTAAAAAAGTTTAAAATATGAAATAAATGTTGTTCCACTTCACGATTGTGTCCCACTTGTTGTTGATTTTTCACAAACATATTAGAATTTATATCTTTATGTTTGAAGCCTGAAATGTGGCAAAAGGCTGAAAAGTTCAATGAGGCCAAATATTTTCACAAGGTACTGTATATTGGACTGCACATCTGTGTGCAGTCCGATGATTTTCATGTACCTATAGACTTGCATGGGTGCATGTCATCCAATTATCGGATGTATTCCCAGCATGCTGCGATTATTTTTCTTTGCTCTTACCGATTTGCAAACCGGCACTGCCTGATAATATTACACTGAGACTCGGATGTTGTATACACTAGTGTGAGTGAGTCCTAATAATTGGTGTAAAAAGCAGACCATATAGCCAATTAATTTCCTTGACTGCTAAAGAAACTCATCAGCACCCCAATTTTATTTTTTAAAAGGAGCATGGGGTTGATAGAGAGCCAGAGGGAGAACCGACCATTTGTTAATCACCTAAATGCCACAGTCATTCTTGATGTACCGCTGAAATCTACTGTTGATGTCATGGACTCATCAATGGAGCCCATGCCATCCCCACATTGTAAATGTGCAGCAGACAGCTTTTTCAGAACTGTTGCAAACATACCTGTAATAAATTACTTGTGTATAAATATACAGCAGATCTATTAATTAGTGAACCCAAAGATTTAGAAGAGGGAGGTTGCATGGAAAAAGGCATGACAATAAAAGTGTGCATTTTAAAGATAATGCAATATCTCGATCATACAGTGCTACACAGAGGCTGCATGTATGTGAGACAGTGAGAACATGCAATAGTAGTCCAGGAAGAGATCGAAGGGAGAAATTACTAGGGATGTACAGTGCCTACAAGTAGTATTCAACCCCCTGCAGATTTAGGTGGTTTGAAAAGATGCCAATAAGTTAGAGCCTTCAAACTGCAAACGAGAGTAGGATTTATTAACAGAAGCATAAATCTTACAAACCAAAAAGTTATGTTGCTCAGTTGAATTTTAATAAATTTTAAACATAAAAGTGTGGGTCAATTATTATTCAACCCCTAGGTTTAATATTTTGTGGAATAACCCTTGTTTGCAATTACAGCTAATAATCGTCTTTTATAAGACCTGATCAGGCCGGCACAGGTCTCTGCAGTTATCTTGGCCCACTCCTCCATGCAGATCTTCTCTAAGTTATCTAGGTTCTTTGGGTGTCTCATGTGGATTTTAATCTTGAGCTCCTTCCACAAGTTTTCAATTGGGTTAAGGTCAGGAGACTGACTAGGCCACTCCCACCACCTTGATTTTTTCCCTCTTGAACCAGGCCTTGGTTTTCTTGGCTGTGTGCTTTGGGTCGTTGTCTTGTTGGAAGATGAAATTACGACCCATCTTAAGATCCTTGATGGAGGAGCGGAGGTTCTTGGCCAAAATCTCCAGGTAGGCCGTGCTATCCATCTTCCCATGGATGCGGACCAGATGGCCAGGCCCCTTGGCTGAGAAACAGCCCCACAGCATGATGCTGCCACCACCATGCTTGACTGTAGGGATGGTATTCTTGGGGTCGCATGCAGTGCCATCCAGTCTCCAAACGTCACGTGTGTGGTTGGCACCAAAGATCTCGATCTTGGTCTCATCAGACCATAGAACCTTGAACCAGTCTGTCTCAGAGTCCTCCAAGTGATCATGAGCTAACTGTAGACGAGCCTTGACATGACGCTTTGAAAGTAAAGGTACCTTACGGGCTCGTCTGGAACGGAGACCATTGCGGTGGAGTACGTTACTTATGGTATTGACTGAAACCAATGTCCCCACTGCCATGAGATCTTCCCGGAGCTCCTTCCTTGTTGTCCTTGGGTTAGCCTTGACTCTTCGGACAAGCCTGGCCTCGGCACGGGAGGAAACTTTCAAAGGCTGTCCAGGCCGTGGAAGGCTAACAGTAGTTCCATAAGCCTTCCACTTCCGGATGATGGTCCCAACAGTGGAGACAGGTAGGGCCAACTCCTTGGAAAGGGTTTTGTACCCCTTGCCAGCCTTGTGACCCTCCACGATCTTGTCTCTGATGGCCTTGGAATGCTCCTTTGTCTTTCCTATGTTGACCATGTATGAGTGCTGTTCACAAGTTTGGGGAGGGTCTTAAATAGTCAGAAAAGGCTGGCAAAAGAGATAATTAATCCACACATGTGAAGCTCATTGTTCTTTGTGCCTGAACTACTTCTTAATACTTTAGGGGGACCAAACAGAATGCTGGTGGTTTGAGGGGTTGAATAATAAATGACCCTCTGAATTAACTTTTAACGCTTTAAAAAAAAAAAAAAGTAAATCTTTTTGGCTGCAGTGCATTTCCCACTTCCAGGCTGATCTACAGTCCAAATGTCACAATGCCACGTTAATTCTGCATGTGTCAACCAGCTAAATCTGCAGGGGGTTGAATACTACTTGTAGGCACTGTATGTGCCTAAGGCAGCATTCATACGTCCATGTGCCAGGTACAAAGCTTGAACTGTGATGCATGGTCTGACTGCTGGTATCTTGATCCAGACTTGACAGTCACTATATGTCTATGAAACTGCCAAATTTGGGTCAGGCGACCCATGGCCAGTCCATGAATCACAGTCCATGCTCAGACTGTGACACATGGATGTGTAAATACGGCATGATGGAGAGCTAACACTTTACGTAAGAAATGATATGATATTCATGGAACTAGGTTTCTGTTTCTATCATTTCATATTACTCAGACACAGAAGCATAGTCTCTAGTACAGAAAAACTTACCAGACAGCAGAAGCCAAAAGTATATTGGCATTGTTACTGAAGTAATCAATAGGAGAATCTCCAAGCAAAACATCTGCAAGAATATAGCTGCCAAAGCAGTAGAGCATGGCACACAACCAGGAGGCTACAGGACTGCGTCTGGAAAGGGCCACAGCACCTTAGTGTGAAAAAGAAGACTATTTTTAATATATAAATGATATTGAAACATGACCAATTTATTTCATACTATGGAATACTGAAGTGATTATTTATTGTAAACACAAATGACAATTTTTATTATGCCTTTTCTATATAAAAAAAAAGTAGAGAAGTATGGTGTCAACAAATCTACCTTTTAAAGTCAGATTATATTATGCATAGTGATACTGTTTTATGTGCTGTATCCTCTGAATGGATAAAAAAAGAACAACAGAGATATAAGATTGCATGAAGTCATTTTTGTTTGTTGCAAAATTTCATTGCAGACTTTGCACCAAAATCTTGAACCAAGTGCCTTCCAATACATCTGAATAAGAGATTTAGAGCATGCTGCAGATTATAAATCCTAGTATTCAAGAAATAATCTACATAATATGTGGTTGCAAGAAAAACTGATTGACACAATAACATTGATGGTTTCAGAAATTGACCTTATGTCCAATTCTGAGAAGACCTTTACTAGGATTCTGGGACTGTGTAATGCAACATGAGTCAACCAAGTGTCAGATTGTGACCAAAGTGCCTGCCAGCTTTCATCTATCATACAATGTGGCTACAGATCCTGAGATGGCTACTGCCTCCCATAGCATGCACCATGAAGGCTTTTCTTGCAGATCACATAACCCACTTCATAAAGTTACGTCATGGGCCGTCGCTGACATCTAGGTCAACACGTAACACGGAATTAACTCCAAAATACCCATGGCTGAAAGGCTGCACATTGTCCAACACTTTACAGATGGAAAATAACTTCCTAGAAGAGCATTCAACAGAATCTCATTCCCAATCTTTGTTAGGAGTAACTGCATCAATACAATAGAACTGCAATAGTATTGCGTATATGATAACTTTATCCTCGCACAGGTCGGTAGATAGATATTGTTTCCTGACAGACCAACTAATTTGATCCAACTTGCTTCAACTTGCTGTATATCGTGCAACACTTTTTTATTATTTTTATTATTTATTTATATAGCGCCATTAGGTTCCATGGCGCTTTACATGAGGATAAGGTAGACAAGGACAAGTACACTAACAGTAGACAATCGGTACTTACAGGTACAGGAGGGGAGGGGGCCCTGTCCACGAGGGCTCACAGTCTACGAGGGGCGGGTGGATATACAGTAGGATGGGGAAATGTCAGTCTTTGGGCGGTCGCCTGGGTCTCATGGCAGGTTGTAGGCTTGACGGAATAGGCGAGTCTTCAGGTGACACTTGAAGGTTCCCAGGGTCGGAGAGTGTCTGACGTGTTGGGGCAGTGAGTTCCAAAGTATGGCTGATGCTCGGGAGTAGTCCTGAATACTGTTGCGTGAAGAGGAGATGTGGGGGGAGCAGAGGAAGAGTTCTTGGGAGGATCGGAGGTTACGTGGGGGTAGGTATCGGGAGACCAGGTCGGAGATGTATGATGGGGACAGGTTGTGTATGGCTTTGTATGCCATGGTTAGTGTTTTGGACTGGGATCTCTTGGAGGCGGGGAGCCAGTGAAGGGCTTGGCAGTGGGGGGAGACAGGGGAGTAGCGTAAGGACAGATGGATTAGTCGGGCAGCGGAGTTGAGGATAGATTGGAGGGGTGTAAGGGAATTAGCTGGGAGGCAAGTGAGAAGGAGGTTGCAGTAGTCAAGGCAGGAGATGATAAGAGCATGAATAAGTGTTTTAGCTGTGTCATGGCTAAGGAAGGAGCAGATCCGTGAAATGTTTCTAAGCTGGAGCTGGAGGGACGTGGTGAGGGCCTCGATGTGGGGCTTGAAGGATAGGGAGGAGTCGAGGATTACCCCGAGGCACTTGGCATGGTGGACTGGGGAGAGAGCACAGTCATTGACGCAGATGGATAGGTCGAGAAGTGGGGGGGAATTTCTTGGGGGGAAGATGATGCATTCAGTTTTGTCCAGGTTGAGTTTAAGGAAGCGAGCAGAGAAAAAGGATGAGATGGCGGAAAGGCATTGTGGGATTTTGGAAAGTAGGGAGGTGATGTCAGGGCCGGACAGGTAGATTTGGGTGTCGCCGGCTTAGAGGTGGTATTGAAAGCCGTGGGACTCAATGAGTTGCCCTAGGCCGAGAGTGTATATGGAGAAAAGTAGCGGTCCCAAAACCGATCCTTGGGGGACCCCGACAGATAGGGGGTAGGGCGAGGAGGAGGTGTGGGAGTGGGAGACATTGAAGGTCCAGTCCGCTTAGTATGAGGAGATCCAAGAGAGGGCAAGGTGGGTGATGCCGAGGGATTACATGATCCGGAGAAGAAGGGAGTGGTCAACCGTGTCAAAAGCAGCAGACAGGTCGAGAAGGAGGAGGACGGAGTAGTGGCGTTTGTTCTTGGCAGTCAATAGGTCGTTGGTGACTTTGGTCAGGGCTGTTTCAGTGGAGTGGTGGGGTCGGAAGTCGGATTGTAGGCGGTCAAAGAGGGAGCAGAAGGAGAGGTGAGAGGACAGTTCGGAGTGGACGTGCTGTTCAAGTAGCTTAGAGGCGAATGGGACAAGATATATGGGGCGATAGTTAGAGACAGAGGTAGGGTTGAGGGAGGTTTTTAAGGATGGGCGTGATTAGGGCATGTTGGAATGACGAGGGGAAAGCACCAGTGGTGAGTGAAAGGTTGAAGAGACGGGTGAGGGCCAGGATGAAAACAGAGGAGAGATTGGGAATGAGGTGGGATGAGAACGGGTCGTGGGCGCTGGTGGTGAGGTGTGATTTTGAGAGGAGGGAGGAGAGTTGGTTTTCAGTTATGGGGGGAGAAGTGGTTAATGGAGGAAGAGGGCAATGCAAGTGAGAGGGGGAGTTGTGGGAACAGTGGGCCAAAGCTGCTTCTGATTTTGTCGATCTTCTCCTTGAAGAAGGTCGTAAAGTCTTCAGCAGAGATCAGGGGGAAGGGATGAGGAGCGGGTGGGCGGAGTAGGGAATTGAAAGTTTTGAAGAGCTGTTTGGGGTTGCAGGACAGAGCGGTTATTAGGGATGAGAAGAAGGCTTGTTTGGCGGTAGCAAGTGCCGTCTTGAAGTCAGTGAGGGATTGTTTGAACAAAGCAAAGTGCTCAGAGGTACGGGACTTTTTCCATCTCCTCCCGGCAACCCTGGATGCCCGTCTTAGGTTTTTAGTGAGGGTGGTGTGCCAGGGTTGACTGTTAGTGCGTGGAGCATGGAGTGTGAGGTGGGCGGCTAGGTCGAGGGAGCTTGTTATTGTGGGAATGTATAGGGTGGTGGCAGTGTCTATGTCACAAGTGGAGGTTATGTCGGTGAGAGGGAGGAGGGATTCGGAGAATAAGGGAAGTTCAAGATCTTTTAGGTTTCGGCAAGGGTGATCAAGTTTGCGGAGAAGGGGTAGCATGGCAGGGGAGGGACGGTGGAGAAGGTCAAGAGATGGTAGTCAGACAGGGGGAGTTCTGAGTTTGTGAGGTTAGAGAGGGAGCAAAGGCGGGTAAAGATGAGGTCAAGCGTGTGGCCTTTTTTATGGGTGGCAGAGGAGGACCATTGGGAGAGCCCTAGGGAAGCGGTTAGGAAAAGAAGTTTAGAGGTGGCTGGGCGGGGAGTGTCAATGGGGATATTGAAGTCGCCCATGATGATGGTGGGGATGTCAGCGGAAAGTAAGTGAAGTAGCCAGGTGATGAAGTGGTCAAGGAACGGGTTGATGGGTCCAGGGGGGCGGTAGATGATGGCCAGCTGAAGGTTGCTGGGGAAAAAGATGCAGACCAAGTGGGCTTCGAAAGAGGGGACAGTTACGGAGGGGGGCAGGGGAATAGGGCTGAAGGCGCAGGAGTTGGACAAGAGTATGCTGACACCGCCGCCATGTTTGCCAGAGGGACGGGAAGTGTGGAACAGACTGAAGCCACCGTAACATAGTGCAGCGGGGAAGGCCATGTTGGAGGGGGTGAGCCAGGTCTCAGTGATGCCAAGGAATGATAGTTTCTTGGAGATGAAGAACATGGGAGTTTAATGCAGACTGAGCGGGCATTCCAGAGTGCAAACCTTCCACTCTACACAAGAGGAGCCTGAGTCAGTGTGCCTCTCTGAAGCCGGAACGCAAACACCTGAGGCTACTGAAATGAACTGTGCACATGTGTGAGAGTTTCGGGAGTTCGCTAGGAGACCAACTCATGGAAATCATGCCGCCATGTCCACAGGGGCGTGATAACATGGAAAGAGGGCTGACCAATCTGGGGAAACAACGTCCCATTGACTTGTCAAAGCGAAGGGTATTAAATGCTCTTTACACATTGATTTTAGATAATGATGTTAAACAGGGATAGTTAGGAATTTACCTAAATGTGAATGCTGCTGGCTTGGATGGCATAGGGGACCTGACAGGTTCCCTTTAACAGTCAAATAGGCCCTCCTTCACCAGACAGAGCTTACACCTCACCAGTATGTATTTTTAGACAGCCTAAAGACAATATAATCCATTGAATGAGCATTTCACTCGTTCATAAGGTGATTGGTAGTCTGATTACACTATGCAATTATCGGAAATTAGTATTGCATGCTCAGAAAAATCATACAGTGTAAATGCACGCTAAGATTTATGACCCCCTTAAAGACTTATTGTAACTGCCCCGCGGTCCAGCGCCTCCGCCCTGCACCCTGTCCGTCCCTCTTCCCGTGCAGTTACCCTTCCTTCCCGGTTCCGGGGTCGGGGTTCCAGGTTGCAGGCCATCCGCAGGCGACCCCGGGGCTCCGGGGTGCTCCATCGCACACCTGCTGCTCAGACCGTCGCTCCCTGACTGCTGCCCCACTCTGCTTCCCCTCGGTGTGTTCACTAGGGGGCGGGGCCGCTCTCTCTGTTACCTTTATAGGGCCAGCTGGCCAATTAGTCTGCCCCGCCTCCCGGCCAATCCCTGTAGGGCAGCAGGTATATAAAGTGTGCACTTGCTTCTGGACCTTGCCGGGGCAACTTCATTCATCCCGAGGTTGCCGGTCCTGGTCCTGTTGTATGATGTTATTCTGCAGTGTTTAACACTCATCTGTTTGTTCTTGTTGCAGGTGCGCATTTACTCTTAGACCTTGCCGGTTCCCTTCATTCATCCCGAGGTTGCCGGTCCTGGTCCTGTTGTATGATGTTATTCTGCAGTGTTTAACACTCATCTGTTTGTTCTTGTTGCAGTGTCGCTGTTCTGCCTCCGGGCAGCTCCGTGCTCTTTTGTGCCTCTCCGTGCTGTTCCGAGCTGCTCCGTGTCGCTCCGTGCCGCATTACTACCATTCCTTCGGACCGTCCTTGTGTGGTTTTCTCTGGTCTTCTCCCGGACCGGACTCCGTGGTGGTCGCAAGTCTCCGTGCTGTTTCCGTGCAGTTCCCCTGCCACCTATCCGGACCGTCCTGGTGTTGGTTCTCTAGCCTTCCTCCAGGCCAGCCTCCATAGTGTTCTTCATTTTACTACTTTTGTTGTTCTTTGGGTTTTTTGCATTCTGTGTTATTCCTCTGTTTTTCTTTACCGCCTGAGGGTCGGTTTAACACGGGTAATCCCGCTCACAGACCTTCCGGAGCTCCGTGCTGGGAGCAAATCCCTGTATAGGGGTCAAGGCCTTCCCGGGCGTCTCCGGAGGAAAGAACTGTGAGGGGGCCCTGTGGCCTTTCCCTAGGGGTAGACTCCTTGTATCAATAAAACCCTTTATGCAATATAGATTCTAGTCCGGTTCTCTCTCTCTAACCTGGTATCAGCATCCGCTCCGGCAGCGGTACAGCGGGTCCACGTCTCGTTCGCCCCTAGGGCGTGACACTTATTACATGATAACAGATAAAATATCTGCTACACTGTATAATACTATGTATACTAGTTACAAGTAAAATATGGTATGTTAACTGAATATGATGAACTTGTATTTTTTCCCACTGAGGGCAGAACAACTTCAAGTTCTCAAAGGAGTGTTGCACCAGCAGCAGGACTGTGAATGAATAGCCCTCTATGTGTAATGTCAATGTAGGGAGGCGATATTGGATGACAGACAGCTGATCTGCTATACAGAACTAAATATAGTCAATAGGTCAGCAGAGGTGCAGAGGCTGACGGACACCTGTTGGGGTCTATCTAAGTCATTAATAGAAAACGAGAGCAGAAACTGAGAAATATAGACTGATGGGTGTATACATAATGATTATCACTAACGATCTCAATAATAATGGCAGTCATTTACTGTAAAATGGACCTTTTGTACATATTTGGGATTACATAGAGTGTTGGCCAAAAGTATTGACACCCTTGCAATTCTGTCAGATAATACTCAGTTTCTTCCTGAAAATGATTGCAATCACAAATTCTTTGGTATTATTATCTTCATTTAATTTGTCTTCAATGAAAAAACACAAAAGAGAATGAAGCAAAAAGCAAAACATTCATCATTTCACACAAAACTCCAAAAATGGGCCAGACAAAAGTATTGGCACCCTCAGCCTAATATTTGGTTGCACAACCTTTAGCCAAAATAACTGCGATCAATCGCTTCCGGTAACCATCAATGAGTTTCTTACAATACTCTGCCAAAGAAGAATGGTCTAAAGTCCCAGCAAACTGCTCCAGGTTCCTGATATTTGAAGGGTGCATTCTCCAAACTGCCATTTTTAGATCTCTCCACAGGTGTTCTATGGGATTCAGGTCTGGACTCATTGCTGGCCACCTTAGAAGTCTCCAGTGCTTTCTCTCAAACCATTTTCTAGTGCTTTTTGAAGTGTGTTTTGGGTCATTGTCCTGCTGGAAGACCCATGACCTCCACGGGAGACCCAGCTTTCTCACACTGGGCCCTACATTATGCTGCAAAATTTGTTGGTAGTCTTCAAACTTCATAATGCCAAGCACACGGTCATGCAGTCCAGTGCCAGAGGCAGCAAAGCAACCCCAAAATATCAGGGAACCTCCGCCATGTTTGACTGTAGGGACCGTGTTCTTTTCTTTGAATGCCTCTTTTTTTCTCCTGTAAACTCTATGTTGATGCCTTTGCCCAAAAGAGAGAACATTCTTCCAAAACGTTTTAGGCTTTCTCAGGTAAGTTTTGGCAAACTCCAGCCTGGCTTTTTTATGTCTCGGGGTAAGAAGTGGGGTCTTCCTGGGTATCCTACCATACAGTCCCTTTTCATTCAGACACCAACGGATAGTATGGGTTGACACTGATGTACCCTCGGACTGCAGGGCCGCTTGAACCTGTTTGGATGTTAGTCGAGGTTCTTTATCCACCATCCGCATAATCTTGCGTTGAAATGTCTCGTCAATTTTTCTTTTCCGTCCACATCTAGGGAAGTTAGCCACAGTGCCATGGGCTTTAAACTTCTTGATGACACTGCGCAGGGTAGACACAGGAACATTCAGGTCTTTGGAGATGGACTTGTAGCCTTGAGATTGCTCATGCTTCCTCACAATTTGGTTTCTCAAGTCCTCAGACAGTTCTTTGGTCTTCTTTCTTTTCTCAATGCTCAATGTGGTACACACAAGGACACAGGACAGAGGTTGAGTCAACTTTAATCCATGTCAACTGGCTGCAAGTGTGTTTTAGTTATTGCCAACACCTGTTAGGTGCCACAGGTAAGTTACAGGTGCTGTTAATTACACAAATTAGAGAAGCATCACATGATTTTTCTAAGGGTGCCAATACTTTTGTCCACCCCCATTTTTATGTTTGGTGTGGAATTATATCCAATTTGGCTTTAGGACAAATCTTTTTGTGTTTTTTTCATTGAAGACAAATTAAATGAAGATAATGATACCAAAGAATTTGTGATTGCAATCATTTTTAGGAAGAAACTGAGTATTATCTGTCAGAATTGCAGGGGTGTCAATACTTTTGGCCATGACTGTATGTCTCTGCGGCATGTGAAAAGAATTCGAGAAAGGGTTCGACTTTAAAATGTATCTCTAATGGTGGGTTTACACGCTAGGATATCCTGAACGATATCCTTGAAACGTCACAGATATGTGATCGTTGAAAAGATATTGTTCGGCGCGTCGTTGCGTGTAAACGAACGATATAGGATGAAAAAATTGTTGGATCGTTCATCCTAGATTTGGGATCCTGACCTCAAATCTATCGTTCGTCATCCAATTAACGCTGCTTCAGAAAGCAGCATCGTTCAGTGTGACAGCTGTATGAACAGTATCGTTCACAAATCTCCTATTCCTGCCGCTTTATTACATTGCTCACTCCTTTCTCTCCTATTTAACATTTGCGCTGCCGCATAGGATATGATAAACGATATCCTTGTGTGTGACAGCGCACTAACGATGTCGGAACGATCACGGTCACATGATCGTTCAAAGGATATCGCTAACGAAATCCTAGCGTGTAAACCCACCATAAGGCATATAATAAATCAGTTAATACACCTCTCAGTGAATTTAATAACATCCATTTAGAAGAAAAGAGTATAGTGCATTGACCTAAGGCAGCTGCGTATAAAAAAAATAAAAGCAAAATTAGCATTGTGTGTACCTGATCAGGTGCTGGCTCAGGCTGGTTTCACACTACCATTTTTTGGTATCCGTGTGAATCCTGCTGCAACTGGATGCACCTGCATCCATTTTCGGCCCCAATGACTTTCAACATGGCTGGGGGTACATCCAGTTCTTAACAATTCCCCTAATCCGGGTATCCTCAGTTTTTTCACTGAGACCAAAAATGCATTTGTGAGCAATTTTGGTGTTCATTTCAAAATCTTGAACACCCGGATCTGGGACAATGGTCTCTATGAAACCGGATCCAGGTTTTTTAATTGAGCATGCCCAGGACCCAGTTTTAAATGACATACCCACTCTTGGGCCTGTCATTTTCCACTGAATCCAGCTAAAAAAGCTACACAAGCTGAAGCAATGCGTTGCTCACGCACAGATGTTATCAGCGGATCCATGAGACGCATCAGTGATAATACCGCTGTGAGTACATCCAGTTGCATCATGTTTTACAATTCCGAGGGAAACCGGGGAGATTCAGGTTTTACCAGCATTCCCCCAGATTAAAAAAAAAAAAAAACGTTGATGTGAAACCAGACATAGGCTATCTTTACACCAGGTTTGTGTCTGCCTAGTGCAGTTTACTATGCTATTGTATCCTGGTAAAAAACAGAAACCAACTGAAATGTTTCCAGAGGCTAAAAATACATATTTTGGACTCTGTTTGCCTTAAGGCCCTGTTACACGGCACAACATCGTTAACAATATCACTTAAACGTCACGGGTTTGGAGTCGTTCAAGTGACATCATTAGGGCGTGTAACACCGAGATTCAACTACAATAAAGGGGGTGTCACACGCGTCAATGTCGTCAGCGAGATGATCGCTGACGACATTGACGGCTGATTGCTGGTGAGCTGTCACACAGACAGACTCACCAGCGATCAATTGACCAGTGACATCATGGAAACGATTTAAATATCGTTTCCACGATGTCCTGCTCCCGCTGCCAGCCTGCTGGAAGCGGGAGCAGGCTGGTCTCCAAGGTAAACTGCGGGTAACTAGGCAGCGCGCGCTGCCTAGATACCCGACGTGTACCTTAGTTACCAGCCTCCTCCGCTCACCGGGTGAGCGGAGGAGGCTGGTAACTAAGGTACACGTCGGGTATCTAGGCAGCGCGCGCTGCCTAGTTACCCGCAGTGTACCTTAGTTACCAGCCTCCTCCGCTCACCGGGTGAGCGGAGGAGGCTGGTAACTAAGGTACACGTCGGGTATCTAGGCAGCGCGCGCTGCCTAGTTACCCGCAGTGTACCTTGGATACCAGCTCCCAGCGCTTGTGACAGGGAGCGATGCTGCGTGTCCACCGGGCGACAATCGCCAGGTTTCAGAGCTGGTTCTGAAACCTGGCGATCATCAACCAGCGATTTATCGCTGGTTGATGCAGTATGTCACACGCGTCAATATCGCTGCAACGTCACGTGCAGCCGATATCGTGCAGGCGATATTGACGCGTGTGACACCCCCTTAAGTGGTTGGATCGCTGACAGCAGGTTTGAGAGCATGTTCTCAAATCACACGATCAACGATCAGCCAACCTGCTGCATCATTGTGTGTGAAACCGCGGTAACGTTGTCATTTACGACTTCGCCCATTCACAGCAATGAGCAGGTATCGTGCGCTGGGTTGTGCGAACGATACCTACTCATAACATCATTGGCGAATCGTCCACGACATCTCACCAACGATGTCAAAACGATGCCGGAAACGACCACGAGGCCACGATATCGTTGCCGACATCGTTCCAACGTCGTGTCATGTAACGGTACCTTCATTGAACTTAATGGCTCTATAACCTGGAATCTCTCATTTCTGTTTTGCAGGCATTGCAATGAAAGCATCCAAGTTTTCTTTTTATATGTGATCTGAAATGTATTTGTGACAATCACATTATAGGTAACGCTATATAGCCTGAGATGTATTGTCATACAATATACAGTTGAGCTCAAAAGCTTGCATACCTCGCAGATTTTGTGCTTTCTTTGCCTTTTTTCAGAGAATATAAATGATAACACAAAAACATTTTTTCCACTTATGGTTAGTGGTTGGTTGAAGCCACTTATTGTAAAACTACTGTGTTTTCTCTTAACTCATAAGACAACCAAAAACATCCAAATGACCCTGATGAAAAGTTCACATACCCTGGTGATTTTGGCATGATAACATGTACAGAAGTTGAAACAAATGGGTTTGAAAAGGCTAATAAAGCTAACAGCCTCACCTTTGACCTGTTTGCTTGTAATCAGTGAGTGTGCATAAAAGTTGAGTGAGTTTCTGGGATTCAGACAGACTCTTGTATCTTTCATCCAGCTACTGCATTTCTGGATTGTGAGTCATGGGGATAGCAAAAGAATTGTCAACGGATCTATGGAAGAAGATAGTTGAACTGTATAAAACAGGAAAGGGATAGAAAACGATATCCAAGGAATTGATAATGCCAGTCAGTAGTGTTCAAACTGTGATTAACAAATGTAAAATCAGGGGCTCTGTGAAAACCAAACCATGATCGGGTAGACCAACACAAATTTGAGCCACAACTACCAGGAAAACTGTTCGGGATGCAAAGGAAAAGCCACAAATAACATTACCTGAAATACAGAACTCACTGAAAAATAACAGTGTGGCTGTTTCAGGATGCACAAAAAAAGGCACTGGAAGAAAAATGGGCTGCATGGTCGAGTCACCATAAGAAAGATATTACGGCGCAAATGCAACAAAGTCTCTCGCCTACAATATTCCAAACAGCTCAGAGACAAGCCTCCAAACTCCTGGAACAAGGTAATTTGGAGTGATGAGACCAAAATCGAACTGTTTGGCCACAACCATAAACATTATGTGGCACCCCAGGGGTTAAATTCCACAGTAACATCACACGGGTTCACTCCCCACACAACACTGTACACTAAACTAGTACCTCTGGGCCAGGAGGGGGAGCTAAAGCAGCTCCTTATATACACTGGGTCAAGAGGAAGTAGTTAGTTCAGTATGTAGCAGTACTGTGAAGTGAGTAGTTCGGTTCCTGGGAGAACTAGAGAGAGACTGTAGTGCAAAGAGGCTGCCTCAGGCTTCTCTACAGTCTGCTCATCGATTCCAGGCCTAGCCAGGGTCTGAGGGAAGGAGTACAAGAAACAGAGGAACACATCTGGGAGACTGAGTGACTTCACAACTCGCCCCGGAGGAGGGCACAGATCGGATACCGGAACCGAAACTGTGACTGACACACACAACACAGTAAACACCGGGATAGTGGAGGTTGTAGATCTACACTGTACCTCAGCGAAGCAACACGTCGGGGTCAGAAGCACACGGAAAGACTCAAGTTGCCTAGCAAGGGGGTACTTGTGAGGAGAGACAGTGCCAGCAGCTCAGCTAAAAGCAGCAGCAGGGAAACACACATAGCGCAGCAGTGGGAAACCAAGGACCCGGACAGAGTGGGATGCAACTCGGCCCCATTACAGACTCCGTGGACAGTACTTGCTGAACAACTACAGTAAAGCTTTGGAGAACTACAAAACTGTGAGTCTTTGTGTTAAAGGGATCCTGTCACCCCCAAATAGCCTCCTAAGTTATTAAAACATGTCCCTGCAGCCTCCCAACAGTAATCCCACACTCCTTTTTGCTAATAAATGCATCCTGTAAAAGTGAAGAAAAACGTTATAGCACTTACTCATTAGTGATGATAATGAGTACAGTGGCTATTCTTTAGTCACCCAGGCGGGCCCATTTCGTCATGATAGCACACCTTAATAGGTGTGATCTGCAAGGAATAATGATATCAGCGCCTCCCAGCGCTCCTCAGCGCTAGCGAGGCTGTAATGGGGCAAGAATACGCGAATCGCGTCATTTCCGGTATCGGGTGACGTCAGTACACCAACGCCGCTCTGCGGGCTTCAAGCACTGCACTGCGCATGCGGAGGCGCTGATATCATTATTCCTTGCAAATACCCTATTAAGGCGTGCCATCATGACGAAATGGGCCGCCTGGGTGACTAAAGAATAGCCACTGTACTCATTATCATCACTAATTCTCCTATTATCTATTAACTATTCTCCTGGACTCAGAGGTGTGCAGACGTGCCTGTCTGCTGTCTGCCAGACTGTGGAGACAATAGGGCGCCTTGCTAGTGTCAGCCCATTGCAGCAGCTATTATTTTATTTTATTTTGTTTGTTACAGTTTTGCTACAGTCTGTGTACCTTTCCTGATGTCTTTTTGGACCTCTAATTTCAACCTTGGATCTATGCAATATTTTCATCTCGCGGATTGCGATGTTCCTGCACGACTGGTTGCTGTGGGATGGAAAATGCAGCACACCCCCACACTTTCTACTGCCGCTGGGCACACTGCATATGTTTTTCACCTGGATCCTCCACTTCCACCCACAAGTCCCCTGCTGGCATGGCCACTTTGGGTACGCAATATGGTCCATCTCAGCTAATACTACCGATGGATGTATGCTGTTGCCCACAGCCTGTGTCAGTGATATAGCCATATGTGCTCGGCGGAGAGCACCATATACAATATGCCACGGAGAGGCCTCGCGGGATGGATGGAATCACTGATCGGATGGTTGTCCCTAGGTCTGTCCTAAACGAGTAGTGTATTCAAGGAGTCGTCTTCTGGAACTGCGCAGGACAAAGTCTTCTCCAGCAGTTGCAATACCACATGTTCCACGGGAAATGAGGAGACCTTTTAGAGGTTGCAGAGCAGGCAAGAAGATCAAGTCCTGGAGGAGAAGGTTTAAACTGCGGTCCCATCCATCATCATGGGTAATGTACGATCGCTTGGTAACAAGTCGGATGAACTGCTGGTTTGAGTAAGACCCAGAAGGAGTTCAGGGAATGCAGTCTCATGTGCTTTACAGAAACCTGGTTGCATGAGGACGTCCCAGATTCAAGTGTATCGGTACCAGGGTTTCAAATGGTTCTGGCTGACAGGGACAGAGTGAAGTGCGGTAAGAAGAAGGGTGGAGGAGTGATACTGTACATTAACAACAGATGGTGTAATCAGGGGCATGTTACAGTAAAGGAGAGACAATGTTGCCCAAACATTGAACTATTAGCAGTGGGCCTCAGGCCTTACTATCTGCCTAGAGAATTCTCTCTTGTTATTGCAGTGGTGTTGTATATACCACCATCTGCAAATCCAGAGGCAGCTGGGGAAGTACTGTCTGGGGTGATTGCCCGGCTTCAGACGAAACACCCTAACTCTCTAACTGTCATTTCTGGGGATTTTAATCAAGCCAAGATCTCATTACCAAAGTTCTATCAACATGTCAAATGTTCTACACGGGACAATTATATATTGGATCTCCTCTATGCCAGTGTTAAGGATGCTTACTCATCATCTGCATTGCCCCCCTGGGGAAATCTGACCACAACCTCATACTATTGTCTCCGGCCTATCAACCAGTTGTCTGCAAACAACCAGCGACAATTAAACAGATAAGGAAGTGGTCTCCGCAGCAGAGAAGGGGTTACAAGACTGCTTTGATTGCACAGACTGGGAGGTGTTATGTGCCAGGGAACCTAATGATGATGTTAATGAGGTTACCGGGAGAGTTACTGATTACATCAACTTTTGTACTGACAATATTGTACCTATTCATGAGATTCGTGTTTTGCAAACAATAAGCCTTGGATTAAAAAATAATTGAAACATCTACTAAACAGGAAAAAAAAAAGCTTTTAAAAGGAAGGACAAGGAGGAAATGAAAATTGTACAGCGAGACTTAAAGGGAAAATTAAGATTGCCCGTGAAGCATTCAGAATTAAATTGGAAAAAAAATTGTCACGCAACAACTCCAGAGAAGTGTGGGCTGGAATGAAGCTATTGACTGGGTTTAAGGCAAGGTCAAATCAGGGGGGTGGGGGGCTGATCATGGCTAACGAAATGAATGAGTTTTTCAACAGATTCAACAATAAATGTGCGATGTCAACAGGGGAGACGGCCGGGGAGCGACAAGCAATATCAACTGTGGGGAGGAAGTTAAAGACTTTCTTGATCTCCGAAAATGATGTGAGGGAACAGTTTAGTAAGCTGGTCATTGGTAAAGCAGCAGGACCTGATGGTATCTCTCCACGTGTCCTCAGAGTGTGTGCAAATAAGTTGTGCACTGTCTTCCAGCACCTTTTAACTGGAGCTTACAATCACAGAGAGTACCAGTTCTATGGAAGACTTTTTGCCTGGTGACGGTTCCCAAGACTACCTTCTCGAGCTCCCATAATGACTATAGACCGGTGGCCTTAAGATTGCATGCGATGAAGTCCTTGGAGAGAATTGTACTTGCCTACCTGTGTCCGAGGGTGTCTGCTTTTACGGACCCCCTTCAGTTTGCGTATCGGCAGAGTCTGGGGGTGGACGATGCTGTAGCGTATCTGCTACAAACAGTACATTCCTTATTGGACAATGATGGAACCACTGTGCGTGCCATGTTCTTCGATTTCTCCAGTGCATTCAACACCTTACAGCCACTATTATTACGTAAAAAGCTGGTTGAAATGGCGGTTGATGAGGGACTAGTGAATTGGATCATTGATTACCTGTGGGACAGGCCACAGTTTGTAAGGTTGGGGGTGGCCGTATCGGATAGTGTGCGGAGCAGTGTTGGAGCCCCTCAGGGAACGGTGCTGTCGCCATTCCTTTTTACGTTATACACAGCTGATTTTCAGTATAAATCAGACCTTTGTCACCTTCAGAAGTACTCTGATGACTCAGTGATAGTCGGAGGTATTGAGAGAGGCCGGGTGGAGGAGGAATACAGAAGGGTGGTTTTGGACTTTGTTGACTGGTGCCAGGCTAACATTTAGAACTCAACGTAAAGAAAACCAGGGAGTTGGTGTTGAGTTATGGAAGGTGCATGAAGGATTGCTTACCTATCACTATTGATGGTCAGGATGTGGAGATGGTGGAGAATTTCAAATATTTGGGGGTTCACCTGGACAGCAAGCTTGATTGGAGGTGCCATATGGAGAAGGTTTGCAAGAAAGGGATGAGTAGACTTTACTTCCTAAGGAAGTTAAGGTCGTTTAATGTGTGTAGTAAAATGCTTGAAATGTTCTACCAATCTATTGTGGCGAGTGCAATCTTTGATGCAATAATATGCTGGGGTAGTAGTGTGCGCACAGCTGATGCTAATAAGCTGAATAAACTTATCAAGAAGGCTAGTGCGGCGGTGGATCTACAACTTAGGACTTTCGAGGAGGTATTAGAGGATAGAATTAATAAGAAATACAAGGCTATAATGAGCAACAATACACACCGCTCTATGAACTGTTTGCGAAGCAAAAGAGCACATTCAGCAAGCGTCTAATCCAACTAGTGTAAAAAGGAAAGATACAGAAAATCGTTTGTTCCGACAGCTGTGGGGATGTTTAACAAATGTATAAGTGTAAAGCATCCCAAGCCTAAGTGAAGTTCAAAGTGTATGGGGGGAATAGGTGAGGTACATGTACCAGTCTACCCACATCTGCTGTCCATATAGACTTATTTTGTAAAGTGTGTAATGTTCTTGACCTTTGTTCTGCTGCTGTAATACTGTAATTTCCTCCGGGATCAATAAAGTTTATCTAATCTAATCTAATCTAATCTAATGAGTAAGTGCTATAACGTTTTTCTTCACTTTTACAGGATCATTTATTAGCAAACAGGAGTGTGGGATTACTGATGGGAGGCTGCAGGGACATGTTTTAATAGCTTAGGAGGCGATTTGAGGGTGACAGGATCCCTTTAATTGCACCCTTTGCCCTATATTCAACAGCAGAGATTCCCATCTGCAGAGCCGAACACTGCTTTCACCACAAGCTGAGGGACAAGGCTGCAGCAGCAGGAAAGTAAGTGAATTGCACCTATTACAATACCTCATCCAGAACCAAGACAACCAGTGCTGCAACAGCAAAGTAAGCGCCTGTGTCGACTACAACCCCCATTATAATCCTTGCAAACCCTTCTCTCCCTCACAACTCCCTCACAAACTGCTCCTATCATCTCCACTATCATCCTTATCCTGCAGCATCTATAGCATCCATCATAGACTTTAATTATCACTGCCCCGGGGAACCAGGCTCTACCTGCGAAGAGCTGTTCCATCTCCAGCTGCCAAACATCATCCCCGGAGGTCTGCAGCAATGGCGGTAACCCTGACCACAACCTGTGGGTGGCGTCACGACAAACTCCCCTATAAATATCCCCCCATTTACTTGCAGAACCCGGGACACGGGCCGGACAAGAACCTCCGTGACATCCCCAGCAGTACCCGTTCCGGTACTGAGTACCCCGTCCCAGTGGGCTCCACAATTCACATTCGGAGAGGTGTCAGCAAGGCCTATGATGAAAGGAACACCATTCCTACTGTAAAGCACGGAGGTAGATCGCTGATGATTTGGGGATGTGTGAGCTACAAAGGCACATGAAACTTTGTCAAGGTTGAAGGAAAGATGAATGCAGCACGTTATCAGCAAATACTGGAGGCAAATTTGCACTCATCAGCCTGGAAGTTGCGCATGGGACGTACTTGGACATTCCAACATGACAACAATCGAAAACACAAGACCATGTTAACCTGTTTATGGCCACAGCAGAACAAAGTGAAGGTTCTGGAGTGGCCATCTCAGTCTTCTGACATTAATATCATTGAACCACTCTGGGGAAGACTCAAGAATGCAGTACATGCAAGAAAGCCCAGAAATTTACAGGAACTGGAGGCTTTTTGTCTAGAAGAATGGGCAGCTTTACCATCTGAGAAAATAAAGAGCCTCATCCACAACTACCACAAAAGACTTCAAGATGTCATTAATGTTAGAAACAATACACAGTATTAAGAACTGGGGTATGTGAACTTTTGACCAGGATCATTTGGATGTTTTTGGTTGTCATTATGATTTAAAAATAGAAAGCACAGTAGTTTGATAATAAATGGCTTCACCCAACCACTAACCACGAGTGGATAAAAAGATTTTGTGTTATCATTCATATTCTCTGGAAAAAAGGCCAAGAAAGCAAAAAAAAAACTACCGGGGTATGTAAACTTGTGAGCACAACTGTATGTCAGTAGGCAGTTACTAAAAAAACATCTCACACACAGTACACTTTGACCTTCCAGATACCCAGTAATCACATATTGTATCATTGCTCTAGAATTTATCGACCCAGTCACAACTGTTTACTCACAGAATGACCACTCATTTATAGCAGTAAAAACAAGATTAGTTTCTAGGTAATATTGGACACTCTATTTATTTGAATTAGTTAAAATGGCTAAAACCATGGTCACCTGGAAAATTCTGAAATCACAGGTTATTTCAATTAAAGAGGATCTGTCATAATTCATTCTCCAAACTATTTATATGTGCTGCAACAATTTCTAGAATTGGAGATGTCAAGGCCACTTTACACACACCAACTTATCGTCCAACTTCTGAACAACTTGCTGGTTGCAGTGAAATCATGGACACATTGCTTCATTTTGTGGCTGTGTACAAATGGAGCAATGTGTCCATGATTTCACTGCAACCAGTAAGTTGGTCAGAAGTTCAGAAGTGCTTTCAATAGAAATTATTCTTTATGGTAGTGGTTGTCAAGCTTTTGCAGTCATATTTCAATAAAACAGATAGTACTGAGACTTACTAAATATTAAAGCTGAGGATTTTCTAAAGACATTTACAGTACTGTTTCACAGTTTTCATATACCAAACTGTAATAAGTTAGTAGCTATTGCATATTATCAAGTACATGATCATTTTAAAGGAAAGCATCTGCCATGATTCATCATTGTCTTATGCCTTTTTTCTAGAGTAAAAGATTTTTCATAGTGATTTTTATGTTTGTGCCTTATTCATTATTTAATTTTCACCTTTTTTAAGTAAGTAATTTTATTGGTTTTGCCTTTTTTTTTCTTTTTGGGACAATGTGGACGTGACAATGGCTTAAAGGGAACCTGTCACCTAGTTTATGCCCCCAAACCTATCACTACCTGTCCCTGCAGCTTCCTACTACATCCCTAAATATCCCTGTCTGACCTAAATGTGTAGTATAATGGTTAAAAAAATGCTTTTTATAACTTACCTTTTCCCCCCAGTTCTGAGGCATCATCTAGACGTTCTCTAAGGCTCAATGTCCCCCCTCGCTCCATGGATATCACACCCCGGTGGCGTGATGACCTAATTTCCATGCGCGCTCAAGCATTTCAAATCCATGGGCCTCCTTCCTTGTATGACACCACAGCATGTAATTTCTGGTCTTCTGCAGTGTGGGGGGTGCATTGGGTGTACTGGCTGGCTTCAGAGCATGCGCAGTGCACATTTTGAAGCCGGCGAATACACCCAATAACTCCCCCACAATCTGGTGAAATCTACGCTGCAATTTGCCATGCAATTCCTTCACACAGGTTGAGCTGATAGCTACCATTCTCGCCAGGTTTTTCCTTATCAAGATGTTTTAGCCTAATTCATTATGTGTAGTTATGAGCAAGTGGCGCAATATTCGCACTCGCTATACTCGTAACGAGTAGTTTTTAATACTCGCATATTCATCCAAATAGGGTCCAATGTTAGTCAATTAGTGATTGGCTCCACCCACACACATCCGGCCATAAAACAAGTCTTTCCGGGACAAAGTGGGAGGGTGGGCTTTTTTACATTTCCTTGCTGTGCCCCCTAGAGAGACCCTAACATTCAATCTGCTCTCCCTGCAGTGCCAGCTCACTTTGTGTATTGAAGGGAGCTGTTAATATGCGTCAGATCTATAATGATCGACACATCACTCACGAGCACCAGTGTTACTCGCCGAGTAACGAGTATCGTGAACACTCTACTATCCGTGCGAATAGTAGCAATTACAATCGCTCATCACTAATTATGTATGTTTTTTTTAAATGTTACAATATTTTTATGCAATTGTACTCCATTACCCTACTGAAGTACAGAATACCGTATATACTCGCGTATAAGCCGAGTTTTTCAGCCCAAAAATTGGGCTGAAAAGTACCCCCCTCGGCTTATACGCGAGCCAGTGCGGGGGCTGCTGTATACAGCGGTATAAAGCAGCCCCCGCATCCCCAGTAATGCAGGGCCCCCCCCCCCCACATGCTCCGGTCACCTGTAAAGCAAGTTATACTTATCAGTGCCCGCTGCCGTCCGCGCCCGCCGCTGCCGACATGTGATCCTCCATCTTCATGCATCTTCTTCCTGCTTCTGTGCGCGTCGCAGGCAATGACGTCATTACCGGCGACGCGCACAGGAAACAGGAAGAAGATGCATGAAGACGGAGGATCGGGATGTCGGCAGATGCGGGCGCGGACGGCAGCGGGCACTGATAAGTATAATTTGCTTTACAGGTGACCGGAGCATGAGGGGGGGGCCCTGCATTACTGGGGCTGCCTGTATACTACCACTGGGGCTGCTGTATATAGGGGCCCTGCATTACTGGGGCTGCAATACCACTGGGGCTGCTGTATATAGGGGCCCTGCATTACTGGGGCTGCAATACCACTGGGGCTGCTGTATATAGGGGCTGCAATACCACTGGGGCTGCAATACCACTGGGGCTGCTGTATATAGGGGCCCTGCATTACTGGGGCTGCAATACCACTGGGGCTGCTGTATATAGGGGCTGCAATACCACTGGGGCTGCAATACCACTGGGGCTGCTGTATATAGGGGCTGCTGTATACACCACTGGGGCTGCAATACCACTGGGGCTGCTGTATATAGGGGCTGCAATATCACTGGGGCTGCTGTATATACCACTGGGGGCTGCTGTATATAGGGGCTGCTGTATACACCACTGGGGCTGCAATACCACTGGGGCTGCTGTATATAGGGGCTGCAATACCACTGGGGCTGCTGTATATACCACTGGGGCCTGCTGTATATCATACTGCTGGGGCCTGTATACCACTGCTGGGGGCTGTATACCTGTGCTGGGGTCCACCCTCGGCTTATACGCGAGTCAATAGATTTTCCCAGGTTTTGGGGGCAAAAGTAGGGGGGTCGGCTTATACACGGGTCGGCTTATACACGAGTATATACGGTATGTCTACTTTTATTTATGGGGACTCACTCGAAGACTAATGTACAGTATTTTAAAACAATATCTGACATTTTGCTATTAAAACAAAAAGAGAAAAAAGTAAAAGACAAGAAATGAGCATCTTTGATTTCATCAACCAGCATGTATTATTTTGAAGAATTTGACACAAAAACAATAATGAAGACCATTAGTGACAAATATCAGCTCCAATGTATATACTGTATAATCTAAATCCAAGTCAGGGGTAACTACAATAGGTGCATGGGCTGTGATCACACCCAGCCCTGGAGTCTAGTGGCCCCAAAAGTTCCTTTAGCCTATAGAAAAAGACTAACGCTATTAAAGATTTTCAATAATTAGGGGACCTGTTGGATCTTTCACCCATGAGCTTCAAGTTACACCACTGATCAACACATTTAACAATGTAAATAGATAAAATTTTAAAAACAATAACAAATTAATTACACGATTATACAAACTGATAAAACAATTTTAAAAAAAAATAAAAAAAAGCTAAACTATAGACTCCTAATTTGATTGCCTAACGTCATGACAAACAGGGAACAATACAGGGACATGTGCACCAAAATAAGACCATGTGCAGTATGTATAGGGAGCTAAACCAAATCCAGTATGGATCAGTAGACAAAAACAAAGTGACATGAAATCAAGACTAAATGCAACAGGAACATAAAATCATCTAGTAAAAAAAAATAATGAAGGAGACACAGGGTCGCACAGGGGCAGGAGGAGACAGGAACACCATAAATACTGCCACTTTCTTTAATGCAATTAATACAAGTATATATATATATATATATATATATATATATATATATATATATATATATATATATATATATAATTTAATGAAAGTTCCACTGCAGCACTCCTTTGAAAAACGATTTTCCTTTATTCCTGGCTTTGATTAAAGATCAGGCAGGAGATGGCCACGTATCGGGCACACACGCCCTTTGTCAAGCAATCACATGCTATACATCTCAGCCTTTTATACCATCAACTTAATTAAATAAAACCCAAAAGGCTTGCTGCTTAAAAGGATTATTGTATTTATATATATATATATATATATATATATATATATATATATATATATATATACAGTTTCACAGTAAAGCTCCGCAGCACTCCAGATCAATGTTTGCCCAGATTTTAATCCAGTATAGGCACCTAGGGTGCCTATACTGGATTAAAATCTTGGCAAACATTGATCTGGAGTGGTGTGGACCTCTATTGCGAAACTGTATGTATGGTAGAGACCCAGAGGGGTTATCCACGTACGCTTTGCACTCACTGAATAACCAACTAAGCAGTGCTGCTTCACCCCTTTTTGTTTATATATATATAAGCCAACTTCCGTCACTATGTAACGGTATCGCTACATCACATCCGTGACAGAAGCTGGCTGTACACCCGTCGTGGGTGACCCAAGATGGCCGACCTTTGGCGGTAGAGGGACTTTCAAAGCCCCACTACCACCATCGGAAGCCTCTGCTCTGCCCCACACTCGCCACTTACGCACCATCACACTCCTCACCACACCCCCCCCCTCTCTTTCTGCACCTCCACACACACACGACCCCCCCGGCCACTTCATATACGCCCCTTCCTCTCTGTACAGTCTCACACTCATACCCCCACACTCATACCCCCATGCACTCTCATGCTGACATCTATACTCACCGACACCTGTCCGCTAACACGCCGCCGACATCCGATCGTCTCCTGCACGCCGCCGCTGACATCCCATCTTCTCCGCAACGCCAACGCCATGTTGGATCCGCCCCGTCCGGCCCGGCGACATCCATCCTCGACTATGATTTCTCACGAGTCTCGCTAGACTTTCCGGACGCCATCTTGGATTTGGCGCCATCACAATCCACTGCCCCCACAATACCCCATTGCCCCTCCCTCAGTTGCGCTGCCCCCTCTCTGCTCCATTGCCCTCCCACAATGCTCCACTGCCCCCGCTTCTGCCCCAACTCTCTGCTCTGCTCTACTGCCCCCTTCCTCTGCTCTACTGCCCCCTTCCTCTGCTGCACTGCACCCTTCCTCTGCTGCACTGCACCCTTCCACTGCTCCACTGCCCCCCCACAATGCTCCACTGCCCCCCCTCTGCTGCGCTGCCCCCCCTCTGCTCCACTGCCCCCCACAATGCTGTGCTGCCCCCTCTCTGCTTCACTGCCCCCCCACAATGCCCCATTGCCCCTCCCTCTGATGCGCTGCCCCCTCTCTGCTCCACTGCGCCCCCCACAATGCTCCACTGCCCCCCCACAATGCTCCACTGCCCTCCCACAATACTCCACTGCCCCCCCTCTCTGCTGCACTGCCCCCCACAATGCTCCACTGCCCCCCTCTGCTGTGCTGCCCCCTCTGCTCCACTGCCCCCTCACAATGCTGCGCTGCCCCCTCTCTGCTCCACTGCCCCCCCACAATGCCCCATTGCCCCTCCCTTTGCTGCGGTGCCCCCTTTCTGCTCCACTGTGCCCCCCACAATGCTCCACTGCCCTCCCACAATGCTCCACTGCCCCCCCTCTGCTCTACTGCCCCCCTCCCTCTGCTCTATTGCCCCCCCTCTGCTCCACTGCCCTCTTCCTCTGCTCCACTGCCCCCTTCCTCTGCTCCACTGCCCCTTCCTCTGCTCCACTGCCCCCCCACAATGCTCCACTGCCTCTGTTCTGCTCCACTGCACCCCACTTTCCTGTACTGCCGCCCCTCTCTGCTCCACTGCCCCCCACAATGTTCCAATGCCCCCTCCCTCTGCTCTATTGCCCCCCCTCTGCTCCACTGCCCTCTTCCTCTGCTCCACTGCCCTCTTCCTCTGCTCCACTGCCCCTTCCTCTGCTCCACTGCCCCCCCACAATGCTCCACTGCCTCTGTTCTGCTCCACTGCACCCCACTTTCCTGTACTGCCGCCCCTCTCTGCTGCACTGCCCCCCAAATGCTCCACTGCCCCCCAACAATGCTCCACTGCCCCAACTCTCTGCTCCGACGCTCTGCCCCTCTCTCCCCTGCTCTGCTGCGCTGTCCTTCTGCTCACCCCCTGCTTTTCCTCACTCTCCCCCAGTCTGCTCCACTGCCCCCCCTGCTCCACTCACCCTTGCTCTGCTCCATTGTTCCCTTGCTCTACTGTGGCTGTCCCCCCGCTCACCCCTGCTCTTGTCCACAATCCCCTGCTCTCTGCACTTTTTGCTCTGCTGCGCTGTCCCCCCGCTCTGCTGCACTGTCCCCCCGCTCTGCTGCACTGTCCCCCGCTCTGCTGCGCTGTCCCGCTGCTCCCCTCTGCTCTGCTCTCCCTCGCTTTGCTCCGCTTGCCCCCCACTCTGCTCCATTGTCCCCTCACTCTACTGCAAATGTCCCTCCGCTCTGCCCCACTCACCCCCACTCTGTTCTTCTTGCTCTGCCACACTCTGCTGCACTGTGCACCCGCTGTGCCCCACTCACCCCTGCTCCACTCTCCCTCGCTTTGCTCTGCCCTCCCTCACTCTGCCACTCTCTCCCCCACTCTACCCCACCCAACCCCACTCTGTTCTTTTTGCTCTGTCCCGCCGAGGTCACCCCGCTCCGCCGCGCTGTCACCCCGCTCTGCCGCGCTGTCACCCTGCTCCACTCTCCCTCACTCTACACTGCCCCGACCCTGCTCTGCTATCTCTCGCCCCCCACTGTGCTAACCACTGAGCCACCGTATACAGTACCAACCACTGAGCCACCGTATACAGTGCCAACCACTGAGCCACCGTGTACAGTGCCAACCACTGAGCCACCGTATACAGTGCCAACCACTGAGCCACCGTGTACAGTGCCAACCACTGAGCCACCGTGTGCAGTGCCAACCACTGAGCCACCGTGTGCAGTGCCAACCACTGAGCCATTGAGTACAATGCCAACCACTGAGCCACCATGTACAGTGCCAGTCACTGAGCCACCGTGTACAGTGCCAACCACTGAGCCACCGTGTACATTGCTAACCACTAAGCCACCATACAATACTAACCACTGAGCCACCATGTACAGTGCCAGTCACTGAGCCACCGTGTACAGTGCCAACCACTGAGCCACCGTGTACATTGCTAACCACTAAGCCACCATACAATACTAACCTCTGAGCCACCATATACAATGCTAACCATTGAGCCACCATACAGTGCTAACCAGTAAGCCACCATACAGTGCAATAGCATCGGGCCTCTACCCCACTCATGCCCGCTCTGTTTTTCTTGCTCTGCCCTGCCACGCTGTCACCCCGCCCCACCGCGCTGTCACCCCGCTCCACCGCACTGTCACCCCGCTCTGCTCTCCCTCGCTCTACATTGCCCCCACCCTGCTCTGCTATCTCTCGCCCCCCCACTGTGCTAACCACTGAGCCACCGTGTACAGTGCAAACCACTGAGCCACCGTGTACAGTGCCAACTACTGAGCCACCGTGTATAGTGCTAAACACTGAGCCACCATATACTGTGCTAACCACTGAGCCACCATATACAATGCTAACCATTAAGCCACCATACAGTGCTAACCAGTGAGCCACCATACAGTGCAATAGCATCGGGCCTATTTCTAGTGTGTATATATGTATATATATATATATATATATATATATATATATATAAATCAAGGAAAACAGGCAGCACTCCAGTTCAGGTGAATAAAGGGTCTGTTTTTTATTCAGAGCCCATGTGGCACGACGTTTCGGTGCACTAGGCACCTTTCTCACTTGAGAAAGGTGCCTAGTGCACCGAAACGTCGTGCCACATGGGCTCTGAATAAAAAACAGACCCTTTATTCACCTGAACTGGAGTGCTGCCTGTTTTCCTTGATTTATTTGAATTGGTTTGGACACTAATACACAGGACTTGCACCGCGGATGAGTATATTATTGTGCTGTTCCATTTTCTCTTTTTATATATATATATATATATATATAAAGCAAAAAAAATGCAGAGCACTCAAGACACAATGTGGACTGGTGCTAGCAGTGACGCTGGGTCGAATACCAAGAAAAAAAAAATGTCTCTGCAGCACACAGCTACTACCAATATCGTACATATGCTAACAAGCAAAAAATTAGAAAAAAATTTAAAAACTTACATTTTTTCAAAAAACTCATTATTCTTAATTTTTATTTTCTGGGGATCTTAGTACATACATTGGCCAATGTCTGCTTGCTCATCAACCACGTCACGGTGCCCCCAGGTCTGATGAGTCCTGCGCTGACATCCCTTTCCTCCTTTTCCTCCCTGCCCCACTGTTAGGTGGGTGGACACCATCTCAACCTCAGACCACCTGTGGGTGATGAGGGTGCTAAGTGCAGTCATGGAGCCAGCAACTCCATATCTTATACACAAAGCAATTATGTATAAGATATGGAGTTGCTGGCTCCATGACTGCACTTAGCACCCTCATCACCCACAGGTGGTCTGAGGTTGAGATGGTGTCCACCTACCTAATAGTGGGATAGGGAGGAAAAAGAGGACAGGGATGTCAGCGCAGGACTCATCAGACCTGGGGGCACCGTGACGTGATTGGTGAGCAAGCAGACATTGGCCAATGTATGTACTAGGACCCCCAGAAAATAAAAATTAAGAATAATGAGTTTTTTGAAAAAACGTAAGTTTTAAATTTTTTTCTCATTTTTTGATTGTTAGCATATGTACGATATTGGTAGTAGCTGTGTGCTGCAGAGACTTTTTTTCTTGGTATTTTTGTTCTTGGTGTATATATATATATGAACATTAACATAGGACTCAATAATTAGATATAGTGTTATAACATATTTATATTGTATTTATTATTTTTCCATTAAATGTAATTTAATATAAAAACATCTAAAGCTACACAAAGAAATGCATTTTAGCTTTCGGTATCTACTTGGCCACAGACTGAAATGTTTCTGCTTGATAGCTTTCTGCAGCTCAGAATGTTATGCACATATTGACATTGTGTATTTACCACCTAGGGTGGAGACACATCAGCTAAATCTTATCAGTATTTCCATGCGAATACATAAAGTACATTAGAAATAAGATAGCTTAAACTTGGCATCAAGGCCAGTACCCCACCTTGGCAGTTCAGTGTCATATCATGGCCAGTTGGTGCCAGGATTGGAATCATATAAACCCATTTTCTATTTTCCAGTGAGTTTGACTATGATCTGGCAAAGGGTGGGCCTGTCATAACAGCTTCCCTTGTGCTCCATAAAGTAATAACAATGCAGCTGTTCCTCACTCCACAGTGGTATCAGATTGGTAATAATCCACAAATAGACAGAATTTAACCAAGAGGAAATTCCTCTGCATAGTCAAATATAAGTTTAAAATACAACTCTACCCTCCAAAAGCAAACAGAGATAGAAGAAGGTCTATGTGCAAGTATAGTATGTGGGCCCTGTGGAATCCCATAATTCACCATTTGGCGGTGGAAGTGGCCCCTTATCATTTGGACCCCTCTGCTGCTCTTAGCTATTAGAAATCTTATAACCCATTATTCTAGTTGTGATCTAGAGATCAATGACAGGTAAGGCTGGCTTCACACTCCGGTCAGATCAGGTCAGATCAGGTCAGGTTTTGTGTTCCAAAACCAGGAGTGACTCCAAAACCTAGAACAGGTGTCAATCTTTCAATTATACTTTTTCTCTGCAAGTTCCTCTCCTGGTTTTGAAACACAAAACCTGACCTGATCTAACCTGACCTGACCGAAGTGTGAAGCCAGCCTTAGACAACTTCTAATGGAACTGAATTAATAAGCATTTGTTCTTGATATTGATGAAGGGCTCAGCAGTTATGGTGGGTTTACACATCCCGATATCGTCCGATATCGGAGCCAACGACGCGGGGAGCGCGCTTTTTGAGTGGCTTTTCCCCGCCATCGCATCGCCGGTTTAGACAGCCCGATATCGGGATACAACGTCCCGACGATGTGTACGCCCCCCAACCCAGGAACGACCAGTTAACATGGGAGTGAATGGGTGACGTGGGCGTACACATCGTAGTTGGGCTGTCACACGGGACAATGTGCTACAACGGCCATCGATATCGGGCGGTTGAATAGCACGCTCATTCAACCCCGATATCGTTTTGGCATCGTTCCAGCATCGCATTGTACGTTCAAACCGTACAACGCGCGAACGATATCGGGTCCAACTCCCGAACCACGTGACTTTTGGTCGGAGTTGGGTCGGAGTTGGACGCCGATATCGCGACGTGTGAACCCACCATCAGACCCGCAATAAGGTGACTCATGTGGTTCACACAACAATAAAGTCAATTAAAGATAAAGTGGTTAAAGCCTATAAAAGTTTATACAAAACTGGTGTCTCAGCTTTTGTGGTTCATAGATCCTTCTACATGTTGAATTTTGGAGGAATTTCATCCATAGGTTGCCTATTGCCTTTTCTGAATGCTTTGCCATAATAACATGATCAGCATTAAAAATGAGTAATGGAGACAAAACAATGTATTTTATCCTCAGTAATGTCAGCACTGCCTACACGGTTACCTTTTCTTTACAGTGTAAATATTACTATATGAATGAATGAAAATGCATAAAGGTACATATTTACACACTAACAGTTATGACCTCTGACAGGAGGTAAGAGCTGCCAGGATGTAATGTACATTCAGTTCTTCTTGTATATGGCAAAATCATTACAATTTTGTTTTAACTTTGTATAACTTCATTCAAGTACGGTAAGTACATTATTAAAGAAAAATGGCATTACCCCTCACTGCTCAGAGCGACAGTTTTGTTCTATTAGGCCACGTGCACACATTCAGTATTTGATGAGTTTTCTACCTCAGGATTTGTAGACAAAACCAGGAGTGGAATAATGAAAGGAAAAGTCTTATGGAAACACCTGCTCCACTTCTGTATTTAATCACCACTCCTGGGTTTGACTACAAATCCTGAGGTAAAAAACTCATCAAATACTCACTGTGTGCACGTGGCCTAAAACTCTAATCATTTCCTCCTGATGTTCATTTAGTCAAATAGAGACATGTCTAAATCTACAAACATAATATAATGTCACAATACGATAGTATAGCAGCATATTGTAAATGCAGTAAGGACTGGACAATATTGAAGGGGTTTTCCAAGACTAGCAATTTTCACCCAATTAGTCAGTGCTTTGTTAAAATTATAAAAAGAAGTGTTCTTCATTTCCCAATACTACACTGCGCTCCGATCTTTGTTTATAGGCTGCAGTGGTGACATTACAACTAAGGGTCCTGCCACACTTGGCAACGTTCCAGAGGCCCCGACAACGATATGACCTGGTAAGGATCACTGGAACGTCGCTGGTGAGATGTCAAACAGTCAGATCTACTCAACGATGCAGCAACGATACAGCAACCCATATAACGACCTCGGCGGTCGTTGGGACCCTGTCACACAGCAGCTAGTCTGACGACTCAGATCTACGTGGCTGAGTTCTGAGTCACCAACGAGGTCGTTGTTAAGGCGTCAAACACACCGATGCATGCTGCCCAGCGGGAGCCCGACGATCAAAAAATGGTCCCGGCCATTCCAACATGATCGACGATGTCACAGAGGAGGCCCGGTCGCTGCTACGTGTCAAACAGCGAGATCGCTGGCGAGGTCGCTGTTGCATCACAAAACATGTGACGCAACAGCGATCTCACTAGCGATCTCGCTATGTGTGACGAGGGCTTAAAGTGCATATCACCGCTGCAGCCAATCACTGATCTCAGCAGCTGGGTCCATCTGCATTGACACTTACTGAACTCAGTGATTGGCTGCAGCAGTATTGTATACTGTATTACTGACGTCACCGTTATGGTTGTAAACAATGAACTGTAGTGTAGAGCTGCCAATGGACCCAAGTAGCGTGAATAACAGCTCTTTATTTTATTTTATCCAAACACTGACTGATGGGATGGAAATCATCTTTATTGGTTATTTTATTTGACTAAATGTTCTCCATGATAGATCCTAATCATTACCAATTATAGGACCCACCCTAGATATGCACAGAAGCTGGGCAACTAAATGTGTGAAACGCATGTCAGGGTTCTCTTCGGGGGGGTGCTTCCTGCTGCCTATACAGCACATGACACTTTAGGTATGCTGTCACTTTGAACTTTTTGTCTATGGTCTACATTTCTTTGACTATGATGTCTACTGTACATATACCAATGTTATTGTGGTACTAATGGACATTTTTGTACTATTGTATTACCTTTACTTACTCTGTGCATAATCAGATCTGCAGTTTTGTACTCACATGTCATTTTGCACTATACTTGTGCGTATTTTGTATGTAACACTATACTGTATAGTAAATTCCATTCATTTGCTTAAACAGTTTCGTACTTCCTTTTTTTGCTGTATTCCTGTTGTGGAGTTGCTGTAATATTTTGAGGTACATTTGGTGATTTTCATCTCCCTATGGCTCATAATTATAGTATGAATGCCTTATGGATTGCTCTGTCTTAATCGAGGCACAGAAGTATGTCAGCTCCCAGCAGCTGTTTAGTCCATCAACTGTAACAACCATATCCTTAGTCATTAAGCAGTCAAGAAATTGTCACAGGCGTTTCTTTGTTAGGGTGGAGGCACATTATCATGCATCAAAAATAGAGTATTTTTGATGCATAACAGTCATGCGAGTGCTGTCCATATGGTTGTACGTGTGTGGTGTGTGTGCGTGTGTGTGTGGTGCAAGTGTCGTGCAATACAATCTTGCAATAGCAAGATCAAGTTTACCGTTGCTTTGACAGCAGTGGTGTTTGAATTTTCCGGGTTAGGCTGGTTTCACATTGCGTTTTTTCCTGTCCGTGGCGATCCTATTTTTTGCAGGACTACACGGACAGGAAAGGACCAGATCAGATGTGGCCTCCGGATGCTATTTCTGTGTTTGGGTCCGTGATTTTCACGAATCCGATACAGAAAGCTCGACCCTGGAAAGTGCATTGTGGGAGTGAAGCAAGGGTTAAAAATAAAAAGATCCTCACCTCTCTGGTGTGTGTCCCGTGATGTGCGCCATCTATCCCAAGCTTAAGGACCTGATGGGGTGGGCTACCCGATCAGCTGATCGGTCACATGACTGCATCAGTTGAGCTGTTTAAATCTCCTGCCCGCCAATCGGGTTTGGCGGGCGGGGGATTTAAACCGCACAGCTGATGCGGTCATGTGACTGATCAGCTGATTGGGTAGTCCCGCCCCGCCAGGTCTTTAAGCTCGGGATAGATGGCGCACATCGCGGGACACACGCCAGAGAGGTGAGGATTTATTTTTATGATTTTTAACACTTGCTTTAGTTAATTTTACTTTCGCAATGCAAGTATATACATTGTGGAAGTGAAATTAAACAGGAACAGAGCAGTTTTAGCATACTGAGCATGTTCAGTACACTAAATATCGGGTCCGAGAAATGATCGTGTATTTTCTTGGATCCGTGCTTCACAGGCCCCCATGTTAATGGCCGTGGATCATGTCGGATTCGATTGTGTCGGATTTGGTTCGCTGTGCCCAAAATCGGAGCAGTCTCCGATTTTGGGTACAGCAAAAAATCGGACAGAATCTAAAGGACAAATCCGTGCAGATCCGTTGCCCATAGGGATACATGGGGGCTAAATCGGATCCGTGGCTGCCTGTTTTACAATGGGCAGCCACGGATCCCCAAATATCACAATGTGAAATCAGCCTTAACTACGTAGACTGGGTTTACCGCTGCTTTGACAGCTACGGTGTTTGAATTTGCTAGGTTGGCGGCAGATCAGTCAATCGGGTTTACCGTTGCTTTGACAGCAGCGGTGTACGAATTTGCCAGGTTGCAGGCAGCAACCCGGCAAATTCAAACACCACTGCTGTCAAAGCAACGGTAAACCCGATCTACCTAGTTAACCTGGGAAATTCAAACACCGCTGCTTTGACAGAAGCAGCTGTAAACCCGATCTTGCTATTAGAACTACTGATCGCTCTATACATCTATATATCTATCTATCATTACTATCTAGTCTAACTTTCAGCAACATGGGAAAAACCATGCTACTTAATCGCACAGTGTACTGTATGGGTGTGAGATTATCTCGCACCCATATACTTTCATTGGCCTCTCGCATGTGAAAATCACATTCAATCGCAGCCATTGACTTGAAAATGCACAAATGTGACCTGACTAATTTAATCACAATGGTCTGAGTGCAATGTGAGTTACCCACGCATTGCACTCACACTACTTTCACGCGCAGTGTGCCTTAACCCTTACTAGTATCCCTGCATAGATATGCAGTTAACATAAAATAACAATCTGTAACATTATATGTATGAGCACAAAACAATTCCACATTTTCCAACTTTTGCTCATTTCCTAATGATCAGTGGCTTGTAGTAGAGGAGTGTGCAAAGTTTTGTTATAATACTATATTATATTTCACACAAACTTAGCTACAGTATAATATTTCTTAATATATAATCTTAACGCTTTTTTGTGAAACTTCCAATTTTAAGTTTTATACCTAATTCCCCTAAAAGAATGAATATTTTATTTAAAGGGACATTGTCAGGTCATTTTGCAGTATGATACTAATAGTACCCTTGAACAGTGCTCGGGCAGACCTTTTAAAAACATGTAAGATTTATTACTGTACCCTTGGTAGTTTTCTTGCTATACGCATCTTCACACACTGCAGACAGCTATGTTCAGCAGTAAAAGTAATTGACCGGACTAGTGAATAGTCCAGGTATGTAAATGTTATTTAAATAACCACGCCTATCCAAGCTGGTATTCTGTCCCTGTCCTCTGTTGAAAGGGAACCTGTCAGGTCATTTATGCCCCCAAACCTATCACTTACTGTTCTGCAGCTTTCTACTACATCCCTATTCATCCCTGTCTGACCGAAGTACATATATTAGTTTTAAAAACGCTGTTTATAACTTACATTTTCCCCCCATTGTCTAGACTTGTGGGTGGTCTCTCAGCCTCCATATTTCTCCTTGCTTCATTATCACACTCCAGTGGGCGTGACAATTTATTTAGAAGTGCGGTGCTGCATTTCGGATCTGTGGGCGGCTCCTTCCTGGTATTACGGTGTATTGTGAGGGAATATCAGGTGTACTCGCCTGCTTTAGAATGCGTTTTTACAACCATTATACTTCACACTTAGGTCAAATAGGGATGCTTAGGGATGTAGTAGGAAGCTGCAGAAGCAGGTAGTGATAGGTTTGGGGGCATAAATGACCTGACAGGTTCCCTTGAAGTCTGTCACTAAAACTCTCAGGCTTCTGCAGGCTCCTTCAGATGGGGAGGGAGAGACAGGGAGAGGGGGCAGGTGTTTTGTGCTACAATGTGTCTGTAAAAGATTTCTATGTGTTTATATGAATTTTGGTTTTCCTACATACATGTAATATGTGTATCTGCTGAGCAAATGATCAAATGCTCTTATAAACACAAATGCTCTATAAATATCTCCAGTACACACCACACATATGTCTGAGATACACAAAATGAAGATATCAGATGTGGAGCTGCAAAGAGCACACACCTCTTCCCCCTCCTTTCTCCTCTGCACTGTGCCTGTGCATGGAGAGCCGACCACACAATAGGATACAGACCAGGAGGAGGGCAGTGCAGTGATATCACTTCATGAATATCCATTCCTTGAGTAGTGGGCAGTAGAGAACTAAGTGATCACTCACTGTGATTGGCAGAAAGAATGAATCCCTTAGTTTGCAGTTTACAGAAGATTGGAGGAAAGTATAAACAAAAGAAATATATTAATAGAAAGAGCTTCAATTAGAAAATGATATCAGTTACATATAGATTTTTGTCCTGACAGATTCCCTTTAAGTTAAGACACATCCAAATTGGACTAAAGTTATCCAGAATTGCGGATATCAGCAGAATTGGCCAACAATTTAATTTGCATTGGGGACTTCTCAAAGATGTTTGGGGAGATAATGATAGTGTGAATTTTAACACCCAAGCCTTTTGCTCTCCTGGGAGATAAGCCACTGCTAGTGATGAATGGCAGCAGCTTTCTCTGCTCTCCTTACTGAAAACATGAATGACCAACAGAGCTGTGGAATAAACGAATAAGCTGACAACTTGAACGAATGTTTGTCTGTCAATTTTCAAAGGTATATGGCTATCTTTAACTAATATATTCTTTTCAAACAGGAGTAGACACAGGCATAAGAGGACCCCTGTGCAAGAACAATGTATGGGCCTTTTGCAGTCCAAGAGTCCTTCATAATGTACAATTCTACCTCCTTTGGGGTGGTGGTGGGCCCCTTACCTCTTGGACCCCGGCGGCTGCACAGGTTGCACCAATGGTTTGTCCATCTGAGATTACAACACATAGTACATTAACCATAGATGATAAGACCCTATGCCCACGATGTGTTTTTTTATGCTTTTTTGGTGTAGATTTTGAGAATCTGTATACAAAATCTACATGACTATGCTGAGGCCAGCAAAGTCTATGAGGGTTCAGTAGTGCTGTGCCCACTTGCTTTTTTCCTTGCAGATTAGGTGCAGATTTCTTTTTTCTGCACCAAATCTGCAAGAGATCAAAAACCATTGGCACAGCACTAACTGAACCCTCATAGACTTTGCTGACTTCAGGATAGAGATGCAGATTTTGATGAGGACACAGGATACAAACATACCAGCCCAATGTATTATTATTGTACATATGACACAAATTACACCAGTCATGTAGATAGGGCCTATTTGATTTAAACAAATACTAGTACCTAGTCCAGTCAGAAGATAGGACTGCTCAGGTCACCGATGTTAAATAGACCAATAAATACGCCTATTTCTAGACTAAATCATATAGAAGCAGAAACTGCACTATAAGTCATATGCAAATGTTCACTCCATTTAAATCAATGTGCATTTGCATCCACTCATAAAGAAATGAGATGTAAACACATGAAAACGTGCCGTTAAAGAGGAAGCTGAATGTAAGAAAAACGAATAAAAGGAACACCCAGTACTTTATCCTTCAGTATTGTTTTTTTCTTCTTGCTGCTTTCTACTTTCTCAGATCTCTCCAGGGATTAATTATCTTATTCTGTTTGTGTCGAGTGGTGAGATTTCATGTAGGAGGACTGTGCATAAATATGTTAAGTAAAGCTTTAACAACACATTTGAGAAATAACCAAAGTTTGACATAATTAGATAAACTATTAATTACAGGAAGTGCAGCTAACATGGTGGTAACAGTATACAAGTGAGGCTGAAAATAAGACACAAGTCCATTCCGTTCATCTCATTAGCCTGCAATGTTGATTATGGGGATGGGCACAAATTTTTCCAAGATAGAAGTCAATTTTCTTTCTCTTGGGGAAATAGAATTCACATTTCCAAATAAGGCTCTGAATACTATGGATAGAACTTATCAAAGTCAACAGGTGGCCAAAAAACATGGACGGGCCCCTTTGTGTGGCTACAACTGGAGTTTCATGCAGGTCTGTGGAGTCAGAATTGGACTTGGGTTACCATTTTGGGTGAAGTGGTTGTCAGATTCAGGGAAATTAAGGAGTTGGGAGTCGGATTTTGGCTTACTAATTTCACAGCCAGGGTTGTGTAGTTGGAGTCGGTGTCCATTTCTCATGGAGTTGGAGTCTGATTCAGGGAACTTGGGGTCAGAGTCTATGTAGTCTTAGTCGGATCTTTGGCTTACCGATAGTAAACAAACCCTGGTTTCATACAAGCTGACACTAGATTACTTTTTTAGGCTGATATTCAGTTTATGTGAATATATATCCACATATTGCCTATGCTTTTTAAAGTGTCTATTTTACGCTATATTCTCACACATTGTTATTATGGACAGTCATGTTATATTTCATTTTTGTTTTATTTTGCTTATTTTTAGTTTAACAGAAGCACTAAACCACAATTTTGAAACCATCAACTTCATCACCGCTATAAGGGCCGCTTTACACACACCAACTTCTGTGTCCAACTTCTGAAACAGATCTCTGGTTGCAGTGAAATCATGGACACATTGTTCCATTGTGGCTATGTACAAATAGAACAATGTGTCCATGATTTCACTGCAACCAGAGATCTGTTCAGAAGTTGGACACAGAAGTTGGTGTGTGTAAAGCGGCCCTTATTGTTTCCGGCTAACATTCACAGATTTACGGCTGAGTTCATACACTGCGTTTTGTGTCAGGTAGCTCCGTAAGAGTTAAATACGATTCTGAAACCCTGTTTCATCCTAATGGTATGAAAACAGCTCAAGAATCCTTTCATTGTCTTGCTATATTTTCAGTATCCTTAAAAGGCAAATAAGCAGTTGTAGAGACTCAGGTGCTTAACCCATTCAATGTTAGCTATGTATGAAGAATACATGCATGATACTTGAGAAGCTAGTAAATACCATTAGTGCTTTAAGCTGAAATGACCCACCTGGCTCATACTTGAGATATAAGATGGAGATAATATAATAAGCCACATCAAAGAGTGGGAAGACAGGTAATTTGGAGAAAGATACAGCCAAGTCGTCCAGGCTTAGGGATGACAGCAGCTCCATGGTGGTGGCTTAGCTCCCACGCTGTCCTTGCTGATAGTGACAACAAGCTGCACTGCCTGTACAGGGCATCTATGGGGAGGGGTGCAGGGGGATGACAGCCCAGGGGGATCCCCTCTCCCACCTTCTACACTGCTAAAATAAACCAAGGGTTGTGAGGTCTATATTTAGCTGATGCAAGAAGCCACTCCTCTGTGCTGCCTGCATGGGAGGGCGAATACACAATGTAGAGAATTGCAGGACTTCCTTGTCCTCAGTTATTTTTATATTACCCATATTCAGGATCACTTATATCTAAACAACCGCCTGCACATAGTCAAATGAAAATACAACAATGACAATTTGTGGGCTGAAAAATGTTTTCAGTGACATTTATGCTGCAGTGATTTCAGTATTCTTTATTCATGATTACAATAAAAGGGTTGTTATTTATCCAAAACATTACCAGTCATGTCCATGTGGAACGAGGTGGACGTTCAGTCACGTTCAGCCCTGAAAACACCAATTGATTTTTTGATATATAACCTGAAAAAAATCTTTTTTCCTATACCAATATTTTTAGACATTAAAATCACAAAGTATAAAACAGCAGAGATAAACACAAACTATATCAGGAAAAATGATTGTACCTATGAATAAGCAAAAAACAGAATGTCCATGATTAGCAGTGAAAAAAAACAGGATATAATATCATAACAAATATACAACAAAAATCTTGCAGCGCTGAGGTTCTGGGTTTAAATCCCACCAAGAACATCTATAATTATTATTATTATTTATTTATATAGCGCCATTAGGTTCCATGGCGCTTTACATGAGGATAAGGGAGACAAGAACAAGTACACTAAATCTGGGCGATCGGGATGTACAGGTACAGGAGGGGCAGGGACCCTGTCCACGAGGGCTCACAATCTATAAGGAATTTGTGTGGCGCCCCACCGGGTAGGCCGCTACCAGAGGTACTACACTCCTCCATTAGAGGGAGAGTTGTGCCTCTGCTCTCCAGGTGCTAGGATGATGCAGTTGAGCTTCACACACACAACAATTAGGGACTCCGGGACGGTGGGTTGATCCAGAGGGAAAAGTGAAGTGCAGGAAGTGTCGGAGAGAGTAGACAGAGGAGGAGAAACAGAGAATATCAGAGGAATGGAGTGGAAGTCGGGAGTGTAGGGGCAGTGTGGTGCCGACTCCCACCGGCTGGAGCATGACTACACTCGCCTCGGGAGGGAAAGACCAGCAAGTGTGGAAGAAGGAAGGAGTACTTGGGGTACGGAATGAGACGTAGATCTCTGTACACCCGTATCTGGCGAGACAGAGGGGATGGTGGGCGACACAGGGACCCGGACCTGAACATGGCACGGATGCTTCATGCCCAAACCATTGAACCGGAGGCCCAAGCTTCTAACAGGAGCTGTGGTCGAACAACCAACACAACTAGGAGAAGGCGGCCGAACTAGAGAGCAGTGCCCTGTGAGGGGGTCACAAAGAAGCACTCATGGCTGTCGGTACATAAGCTTTCTGTGCGGAGATGTGACCTCCTGCTCACGCAGGTAGCCACAGCCTTCCCTACTGCACAGCTGGGTTTCTACAGCAGATACCTATTACATACAACACCTTCCACCCCGGAACAGTAGGGGGAGCTAGACTCACTGACTTTAGGTGAGATCCCCTATAAATACTGCTGCTGGGGGAGGAGTTAGGTAGAGTGTGCATACGCTACACACGCAAGGAGAGCTGCGAAGACATCCTGCTGCTCGGTGCCGCGGTTAGGCCTGAACCAGTGACCCTAAGTGGCCCTTCTGCCATTCAGCTAAGCCTAGGAGTTGGGACATAAGGCACGGAACTTAACCAAGGGAGCAGAGAAACTAGTGGAAGTTTGCCCAAGACTTACTGGATTTCGGGGATCCGCACCTGCAGGATCACTCTAGGACTGCAGAGAACCTCGGCACACCGTGGAAACTTTAGTCACCTGGTCCCCCTGCGTACCCAACAAAAGGGAGCCAGACACCGTAGTGTGGAATAACTCAGCAGTGATCACATAGGGTAACCCGTGGACCGCGCAGGAGGACCAGAGAAAGTGAGGAGGCCAGTCGTGTTGTATACCGACAGGGCTTCAGCGACAGCAGGGAACCTGAGGAGGCCTTATACCCACTTGCTGTGGAGACTCATTGTGCACCTGGTCACCCGACAGTGCTCTGGACATTTTTACCTGCGAATACTATCAGTAAAAAGGTAAAAGAGACTTTCTTCAGTGTGTTATTCTTCTCCCCCCTCCATATAGACTGCCTCACTGTTTCTTCCCCTGGCCTCAAGTCCCACTCCAAGCTGCCCCTTTACTCTACGCTGCCCCGGAGGCCCAGCTCCATCTGTAGGGAGCTTTGCCATCCTTGCCGCAATACCATCGCCCTCCAGAGGACTGTGGCGGTGCTGGTGACCCATCACCAGGTACTACAGGTGGCGTCACGAGACAACAAC
Source organism: Allobates femoralis (assembly GCA_033576535.1). NCBI lineage: Eukaryota > Metazoa > Chordata > Amphibia > Anura > Aromobatidae > Allobates > Allobates femoralis. Next base: position 432,660,340 of record JARQOC010000003.1, read on the forward strand.
TCTTTTCCCTTGTACATAACCCCTCTTTGAAGTGTCACCCAGGCCACGGACTCAGGCACTGCCACCAGTGACATCCCTGTGAACCCCTCTGAGCATGATACCCGATTAGCCCCCGGGCCTGGGGCTCGACAGAGGCACTGAGAGCCTGGGGAGTGGTGTCACGCTCGCTCCAGAAGAGAACTACACCTTATAGCGCTGAGAGAGAAGGAACCACCAGAGACAGAAACACCTAGTGAGAGGGAAAGGGTCACCAACCGAGGCTTGACTGCATTGACCCGGTTCTGGAGACAATGTTGAAACGGAGGTTGGCAAGGGAAGCACCTGGCGGCCATGCTGAAACAACTGAGTAAAAGTAACAGAACTCCAGCTGTGGAGTGTGAGACTTTCTTTAGCGGCGACCACCGGCCGCAGAGGCCACATTGGACACCGGGGTGCTGATAACCTAATGAACATCTGCCAATGTATGAACTGACTCCTCCATCGTACTGCCCTGGGGACCGTGCTCTACCTGCACGGAGCGGAACCATCCAAGCTGCCGGTCACCGTCCACAGAGGCTATGAAGCAGCGGAAGCATACTGCAGGTGGCTTCACGAATACCCCTTTCCCTAGTCATCCCCTGTCATCTACTCCCTGTTTATTTAAAATGACACCGCCAGGATCACGGGACTGGGTCCTTGGCCCCCATCTGTCACCGCGAAAAAAAACGAGAAGCGAAGAACAGCAGCTGCCTGGTTCCCAGTACCCCCAGCGCTGAAGTGGACATGTCATTTGTATGTTCTCCCTATGATTGTGTGCGTTTCTTCCGGGTTCTCCAGTTTTCTCCCACATTCCAAAGACATGCTGATAGGGAATTTAGATTGTGATCCCCAGAGTGGACAGCGATGATCACATTGGTAAAGCATCTGTGGAATTAATAGCGCTATATAAGTACGGTAAGTAAAATAAATAAGGTCTTAAGGACTGGGAAAATCGGTGTTGAGGCAAGGTAGATATAGAGTCTCAAAACAAATGGGAGTGAATAGGTACACAAAAAATTGACGTTACAATAAGGTCAAACACCACATGTATGGAAGACCTTACAAAGGTACAGAAGGAATGAATGGCAAAGACCAATAAGCTACAGTAAGTCCAATTGGGTCCAACAAAATATTTAGGTAAATGCCATAATGAAACCTAAAAGAAGGTGTCCATAGATACCTTGAAGTTGGCTGGAGGGAACCCCAAGTCATTAGCTTGTCCTGGCCAGCGAAAACCAATGCTGATATGCGGCCTACATGAGTGTACAGCCCACATGACAAAAGTACATACGCACAGCTAGTGACCCACCCCAGGGCCCTTGAGGTACCCGGTCCCGGGTGGTTGCAATGGGGGATGTCATGGGTGGCTTGCCCAAGCCCATCACCCTGGTGGTCGCTGAAAAATGGCAAACAGGGGAAAAATAAAATGAAAGAAAGTCTCATGACGCCATCTATGGTACTCGGTAATGATACCGGCGCTGTTTTCAGACCTCCGAGGATGATGATGCTGTAGCCAGATGGTAACGCTCGCCACAGGTGGAGCGGGGTCCACGGAGCAGTGATGTAGAATAAGGATTTTGCACAGGGAGGTGGCTCTGCAGGTTTGGTGCTGACACAGTCTATGTATTGGGCAGGATCAGGGGCCGTAAGAACTGACACTCACACAGCGAAAGTTGTTTCCATACCTTTTACTGATATTGATGCAAGGTAACGTCCAGGGTGCACTCCAGGTGGTCTGGAGGCACTTCAGGATCTCCACACCCGGTGAGTTGTAAGGCCTCCTTGTCCTAGTGTGTTTAAGTCTTGGCCTGTCTGGAATCTGGCCTGACCTCCCCTGTGTCTCTCACTTGAATTGCAGGCACTGAGAACCTTCTGTTGCGTGCCACTATCTCTCCTGTGGTTCCTGGCTCTCATGGTTGCTGTGCTGCAAGTGTCCCAGAAGACTGAAGTCTCCTTGGTTGACCTGTGTTTTCTGCTGGGCTAAGTAGTCCCTGGCAGACTCGGACTCCGGAGTCTGGGTTGCTTCCCCAGTATGGTTCCTCTGCCCCCACTCTGTTCCTCGCCTTGCCTCCGACCTTCACCCTTGGGCCCCTGCACTGGCTAGGCTTCCTTCTGGGCCTAACATGGCTCCGTTCACCAGGTGTCTTCACAGTCCTCCCTGGAACTGTACTGCCTAACTCCACCCCTGGGCCTGAATTTATAGGGGACCTTGCCTGAAGTCGGCAAGTAGAGTTCCCCCTTCAGGTCTGGGGTGGAAGGTGTTGCATGTGTAGAGTACCTGATGTGGAAATCCCTCGGTTCACCAGGTGGTTCTGTGGCAACCGTCCCGTAGGGGTGCCACACTAGCATAATAACTTTAATGCAGGTGTCCATTGCCCATGACTACCGCTACCAGCCACTCTACATTTGTTTTAGTCAGCAGGATCAGATCTTTCTGATGGAAGATCCAGGTTGTGAGAAAGGCTCTCACTGAGAAAAGTTCGGATGATAGCGCAGCTCCGAAAGAGAAACCCACCCATCGTGGGAGTTGGAGAAGCAGAAAGGCGTTAAGGCTGATGGCTCAGTGGTTTGCACTGCAGTCTTACAGCGCTGAGGTCCTGGGCTCCCCTTGTTTGCAAGGGTTTTCTCCAGGTTCTCCAGTTTCCTCCCAAACCCAAAAATATACGGATACAAGATTTAGATTTTGCGCCCAAATGAGACAGTGATAATCACATCTGTAAATAATTGTGGAATTAATAGCGCTATATAATTGAGTGAAATAAATAAGATCAGTTCAGCCTCCGAGAGTTCACGCCTACAGGAGAGGGAGCCACACTTGGAAAAGCCGGCCCATGTTGCCAAGTGTCCACCACGACACACGAAGTAGAAATAAAAAGTTTGCCCAGGGATGAGTCACAGCCAGGAAGAAATGGTATGCTCTTTCAGAGGAGTTCCCACCCTGTTCAAGGGGTGAGTGGGATGGTGTCATCTTGTGAGAGTTTGGAAAGAAAGAAGAGAGAGTAGAGCTGCAGAATGGTGGAGTGGGTGCTGGCAAAGGCCTGGGAAGGCCCTAACCTAGGGCGAACGCAAATGTGGCGGCTGATTGCCCTGATGGTGGAGCAGGTAAAGCCAGGTGGCTTGAAGGAGCAGGTCACTCAGTCCCTTGGAGGAGAGCCTAAATCAGCAGAATGCAGCAGACAACCCGGCCTCGTCTATGGCCCATGAAAGGACTAAGTGCATGGAAACCTTAATGGCTCAGCTACTGGTGGTTTCCTTTACAACTACTGAGGAAGTCCCAACCCTCAAAAATGAGATCCTCCTACCACCAAAGAGTGGTGGATTGCGGAGGTCGGTGGGGACCAGTGAAACAGAAATATAATAGGATGCTGAAATTTCCATGTTGTGCTTGTTTCACATTTGTCTGGAGCAGCTTGAAGCTTCAGGAGGACAAATGTTTAAATGGGTATAAGACCTATCTATCCAGGACTACCTTACGTTATTAGTTGCAGATGGTACAGATGGCTTCCGGGACTTTGAGCTGCGGGAGAGCTGCACGCCCTTTGAAATAGACTTTGCCCAATCCAGCTATGGACTTTGCACCTGATGACCTGTGCCCTAGTCCTAGGGACTAATGTTAGGGAGGAGGGGGGGTATGGATGACCCGATGTTCATTTCCAGGTTGAATAGAAAAGAGAAGGACTGTGACTCCAACTTTTATGGACATGACTTCAAGGACTGTACCCCCATCTTATGGTAAGATTGGAGATATGGATGGTATTGGTTGAATAGACTATGCCCTTGGACAAGGAGGGCTACTTTTTGTGTTAGCCTCTAGGTCCCTCATTAAAATGAACTTGAACCCTAACCCAGAAAGACCATGTCTTTTTGTGACCACAAGGGAGAAGGAGAGATCAATTGCTCTCCAGAAGAAAAACAGTTGTGTGCTGTTATTGATGTTTTGTGTGGCATTCATTGTATCAGTGTCTTCCAGGTTGTCAAATGGTTGATGATGACCGTTACTAAATAGGGGAGGAAGAATGTAAACAGGTGGACTTCCAGTTACTTTCCACCCTGTCCTGTGACAGTGTAAGTAATATATCATGTGTAATGTGTAATGTACAGTAATGTGTGTGATTGTCAGACTGTAGGTCAAGTGCTAGTTAATTGTTGTGACTAGTTCACAATGTGAGGGGTTAGCATCTAGGGAAAGTGATAGCTTCTGTGGTGCCTCAGACAGGGCCTAGAGTGTCACTAGAGCAGACCTACGGTCTGAGAGTTCATCAAGGCCACATGCAGTGGGTGACTTGTGGCAGCGAAAAGAGTGAAGAGACCAAAGTGAGATAGCATGATCCTGAAGTGTTGACTAAAACACAGAAAGCAAGAAAACTTTGAGGCTAGAGGCTAACTTACCAACAAAGTGGAAACCAGGCAGGATGGACTTAAAGAGCACCTGTCACCCCCCTGGTGCATGTGTGGCACCCCACTGGTCAGTGCGCCACAGTAGGGGTACTGCACCCACAACAGAGTGTGTGGTATTCCTGTCATTGGGGAGTGTAACGTCAACCTGAGGCTCTCATCCCTGCATCCCTACACCTAGACTAGGGGACCAATTGGAAACCCATTACCAGGGTAACCGGTCCCGGTGGGAGGAGAGTTAGGGTAGGGAGAAGCGGGAAACTAACAGACAGATCTAGTCTAGACTGAGGGACGAAGCTGGGAGCAAGCCCTAAAGGGGACACCCAGGGAGGGCACCTAAAAGGAATGGTGGCCCAGACAGAAGGAGGAGACCCAGTGCCGGACCTTCTACAGTCTGGGGGAATCCTAGTCCACAACGGAGAACAAGCTCCGAGTCGCAGTGCAAGAGTCTATCCCTGAGCCGTCAACACCGGTAGGTAGTGGGCCTATCTAATAGCCCCGACTCTCCCGTCCAGAATGTGCAGCCCCACCAGGATCACTAAACAGGGTTGAGCCCCTTAGAAGAGAAGAAGGGTACCTCATAGCACCCGATGGGCCTGGTAGACAAGTGGGCTGTGCAGGGCAGCGCAAGGAAGTAAGGAGGCACAAGGAAGATAACGGGACAGTGAAGCAAGCAGAAGGTACTCTCTGGGAGCCTCAAAGAGACGTTATTCTCCTCAGTGACTACTCGGCCAGCTACCCGCAAAGACTGTGTAACTGTGAACCTGCATACCATAATAACTAGCTTCCAGTAAAGTACCCATATAGAGCTAACAAGCCTCATTGTTTCTTTCTACATGAACTGTTGAACAGCTGCAACCACGATAACAAGTGCAGTGGCAGCGCTGCCCCGGGGATCTGCTCCGCCTGCAGGGAGCTGAACCATCTAACTGCATTACTATCATCCCCGGCGGCCTGACAGCGGCTCTGGTGAGCATCACCAGAACTGCAGGTTGGATCATGAGACATTTATTCCCTTTTTTCTAATTTACAATTGACTACCAGGGCGATGGGCCTGGGCACCAGCCACTGAGACAGCACCCCCTAGAACAACACCCGGGTACTGAGTTCCCATAGACCCCTGAGTGAATCACATGGCAAACTAAATGCAGCACTGAATGCAACATGTCTGCTGCATTCAGGGAAGGGGTCCCCAATGTCTCTAGCCCCTCTGTACCTTGAGAAATACACTTTAAAAAGCTTACAGATAAGAGGTCGTCTGGGTGGGATCTGAATAAGAGGTCGTCGCTAGTGATGAGCGACTATGCTCTGCGCTGCTCGGTATTCGCACGAGTATCACTGTACTCGGGCTACTCGGCGAGCACCGAGTAATTTCGCAATACTCGTGCTGTGCTCGTGGTCCTCATCCCTGCATGTTGGCGCTCTTTAGAGAGCCAGCCCACATGCAGGGATTGGCTGGCAGACAGCTCTGTTAGTTGTGGCATTGCAGTGATTGGCCGGCCTGCACAGCGTGACCGAGCCTTTATAAGACCCGGCCGCGCTGTGCTCTGCACACAGCCATCCAGACAGTGAGTGTAGGGACAGTGTCTGCTGCTGCTTAGGGACAGATTTGCGGCCCTCATAGTTAGATCCGGAGCAGGGCTGCAAACTGCTGCTGACCACAACAGTCCTTCTCAGGACTAATCTAGGAGGATATAGGCAGGGTGATCCAGATCGGTATCCAAGCTTTTCTGTGACCATAACAGTACTTACTAGCTTGATACAGGTTAGGGACTAAAATTCTACTCTCCTGTGAGCTGAACAGTCACCAGACTGGTGTACTTACTACCTTGATACAGGTTAGGGACTAAAATCCTACTCTCCTGTGACCATTACAGTCACCAGACTGGTGTACTTACTACCTTGATACAGGTTAGGGACTAAAATCCTACTCTCCTGTGATCTGAACAGTTACCAGACTGGTGTACTTACTACCTTGATACAGGTTAGGGACTAAAATTCTAGTCTCCTGTGAGCTGAACAGTTACCAGACTGGTGTACTTACTACCTTGATACAGGTTAGGGACTAAAATCCTACTCTCCTGTGATCTGAACAGTTACCAGACTGGTGTACTTACTACCTTGATACAGGTTAGGGACTAAAATCCTACTCTCCTGTGACCATTACAGTCACCAGGCTGTTGTACTTACTACCTTGATACAAGTTAGGGACTAAAATCCTACTCTCCTGTGAGCTGAACAGTTACCAAACTGGTGTACTTACTACCTTGATACAGGTTAGGGACTAAAATCCTACTCTCCTGTGACCATTACAGTCACCATACTGTTGTACTTACTACCTTGATACAGGTAAGGGACTAAAATCCTACTCTCCTGTGAGCTGAACAGTTACCAGACTGGTGTACTTACTACCTTGATACAGGTTAGGGACTAAAATCCTACTCTCCTGTGATCTGAACAGTTACCAGACTGGTGTACTTACTACCTTGATACAGGTTAGGGACTAAAATCCTACTCTCCTGTGATCTGAACAGTTACCAGACTGGTGTACTTACTACCTTGATACAGGTTAGGGACTAAAATCCTACTCTCCTGTGATCTGAACAGTTGCCAGACTGGTGTACTTACTACCTTGATACAGGTTAGGGACTAAAATCCTACTCTCCTGTGAGCTGAACAGTTACGAGACTGGTGTACTTACTACCTTGATACAGGTTAGGGACTAAAATCCTACTCTCCTGTGATTTGAACAGTTACCAGACTGGTGTACTTACTACCTTGATACAGGTTAGGGACTAAAATCCTACTCTCCTGTGAGCTGAACAGTTACCAGACTGGTGTACTTACTACCTTGATACAGGTTAGGGACTAAAATCCTACTCTCCTGTGACCATTACAGTCACCAGACTGTTGTACTTACTACCTTGATACAGGTTAGGGACTAAAATCCTTCTCTCCTGTGACCTGAACAGTCACCTGACTGTTGTCGCTGTATACAGGCAAAATGCGCAAGGGCGTTGGCAAGGGCGTTGGCAAGGAACAAGAAAGTGGACGTGATGGTGGTGCAGGCAGAGGCCGAGGTCGTGTGCAAGCACTAATTTCGCAACAACAAAGTGGCACATCTACTCGCTCGCACGTCCTGTCCCAAATTCTTGGGGCCCGCAGCAGTACACCGCTCTTGAACCAAGACCAGTGTCAACAGGTTGTTTCTTGGATAGCGGATAATGCTTCAAGTCAGATGGGCACCTCCACAAACACCCTGTCTTCCACACAGTCAAGTGTCAGTAGCCGTGATACTGCACCGCACATTTCCCAACCTGATCCTCCTTCTTACCACCAGGCCGAGTACACGTCCACGGACATTACTGATCCCACAGTTGGACACTCGGAAGAGCTGTTCACGTATCCATTCGCAGAATCTGGCCTCTCGCCAGCTCCTGTTGAAGTGGGTGATGAGGAGATGGTATGTACAGATGCCCAAATATTTGAGCAGCCATGTTCTCACGAACGGAACGTTGGCAACGTGTCTCAACAAGGGGTGGACGATGATGAGACACAATTGCCAGGAAGTCAGGAGGAGGATCAGGGTGCGGAAGAGGAAGACGACGTGGTGGATGATCCAGTAGCTGACCCAACCTGGCAGGAGGATATGCAGAGCGAGGACAGCAGTGCACAGGGGGAGAGAGGCGTAGCATCCCAACAGGCAGTACGAAGCAGGGTCGTGTCCGCAGGCAGAAGGCAGGCAACCGTTCCCCGGAACAACAACACGACTCAAGGTGCCTGTGCAAATGTTAGGTCTTCCCGAGTCTGGGAGTTTTTTAAGTTGGCTCCAGATGACTCTAAAAAGGCCATTTGCAACACCTGCCATGCCAGTATCAGCAGGGGTACGAAAATTAGCAGCCTGACCACCACCAGCATGATCAGACACATGTCAGCCAAGCACCCGACTTTGTGGGAAGTACAACAGTGTCGAGGAGCGGTGCTTGCTGATGTCACTGCTACGTCTTCGCGTGTTGTGCGTGCGAGCCAATCCCCTGTCCATGCTGCCCGCGAACAAGCCTCCGGCCCTGCACCTGAAGTTGCCCACGCACAAATAACACCACCATCAAGCACGTCCTTGTCCCAGCGCAGCGTTCAATTATCCATTCAGCAAACCTATGAACGCAGGCGCAAATACGCTGCCAACGCCCCACATGCCACTGTCCTCAATTCTCACATTTCGCGACTCATAGCGCTAGAAATGTTGCCTTTCCGGCTGGTGGAGACGGAAGCATTCTGCGACCTGATGGGGGCTGCTGTCCCACGTTTCTTGGTCCCCAGCCGCCACTATTTCTCCAGATGTGCCGTCCCCGCATTGCATAACCACGTGTCCCAAAGCATCACACATGCCCTGAACAACGCTGTTTCAGCCAAAGTCCACCTAACCACAGACACGTGGACAAGTGCTTGTGGGCAAGGCCGCTACATCTCCTTGACGGCACACTGGGTTAATATTGTGGAGGCTGGGACCCAGTCTGAGCGAGGGACGGAACACGTCCTTCCCTCACCAAGGATAGCAGGCCCTACCTCTGTCAGGGTTTCACCGACACTCTACAGCTCCGGAATGTCATGCTCCTCAGCCTCCTCCTCCTGCGCATCCTCATCCACTGTACCCTCCACACCAGTCCCAAGCTGGAAGCACTGTAGCACTGCCTCTGCGAAGCGGCAACAGGCTGTGCTGAAGCTAGTCTGCATAGGTGACAAACCCCACAATGCAGAAGAGGTGTGGACAGCTCTGAAACAGCAGGCAGATCACTTGCTCACACCTCTGAACCTAAAGCCAGGAAAGGTCGTCTGTGACAATGGCCGCAACCTGGTGGCAGCTTTGAGGCGAGGCCAGCTGACGCATGTTCCATGCGTGGCCCATGTGCTCAACCTGGTGGTTCAGAGGTTTATAAAGTCATACCCAGAGCTGTCTGAACTGCTGGTAAAAGTTCGCCGTCTGTCTGCACATTTTCGCAAGTCACCTGCTGTTTCAACCGGCCTTGCCGGCTTTCAGCGCCGTTTGCGTCTTCCGGCCCACAGACTGGTGTATAATGTCCCCACGCGTTGGAATTCAACGCTGCACATGTTCGTCAGGATATGTGAGCAGAACAGGGCAGTTGTTGACTACCTGCATCACCTAAGCCGTCGGGAAATGGGTCAAACTCCACACATAAACACCTGAGGAGTGGAGATGGATGTCCGACCTATGTATCGTCCTCCAAAACTTTGAGGACTCCACCAAGATGGTGAGCGGCGATGACGCCATTATTAGCGTCACCATACCACTACTCTGCCTTCTAAAACGGTCTCTGCTGAAAAACAAAGAGGATGCATTGCAGGCGGAGCGCGATGACTTGGAGCAAGAAACAGTAGTGGGTGTGGGTGATAACACACAGCCCAGCCTCATCTCATCACAACGTGCAGTGGAGGACTATGACGAGGAGGAGGAGGATGAAGACATGGAGCAACTCTCTGGCCAAATTGAGGATATGACATGCACACCAGTCATACCCTCGATTCAGCGTGGCTGGCCAGAGGACAGGGGAGATGAGGAGGAGGAGGAGGAGGAGGACAGCATGTTCAGTCATCGTGTTGGTCTGGATACTGAAGTGATGGCTGTTAAGAGTCTGGCACACATGGCTGACTTTATGGTAAGCTGCCTGGCTCGTGACCCTCGCTTTCAGAACATCTTGGCCGACAATCAGTACTGGTTGGCTACACTCTTAGACCCACGCTACAAGGAGAACTTTATGTCTCTCATTCCTGAGGCGGAGAGGTCAGCCAAAATGCAGCAGTTCCAGAAGGCCATAGTCACGGAAGTAGGAAAATCATTCCCCTCACAAAACGCTAGCGGCATAGGTCAGGAATCGGTGGACAAACAAGGCGTACGGCCGAGAGGGGCACAAGTCCAATCAGCCAGAGGTAGGGGAACAGTCTTTACGATGTGGGACAGTTTTCTCAGCCCCTCACGTACCACAGCCCCTGAGGTGCGGGGTAGTGCCACAACTGAAATCAACTGAAAGTGCTGACAGGCTGACTCTGATCAAGATGAACAAGGGTTGGATTGGGCCAGACTTCACCACACCACCAACAAATGACAACTGAATTTAAATTTTGTTATGGGAATTTGCCATTTACCTCTACTCACCCATGGGTACACACTTCTGGACTTTGGCTAATCGCTGGACTGCTCCTCCTTCTCCTCATGTGCCACCATGATGACCGTTACAATAGTTAGGCTGTTGTTTCAGGTATACCCGCAGTGGTAAATTTTTTCGCCCATTCTTTTAGATGGGAAAAATGTTTTGAGGCCCTCCTGCACGTCTCTATCCAGGGACAATGTGGAGCCCCCCAATTTTTGGCAGCCCTGCCAAAGGGCTATACTACAAAACACCCACTTCAGGTTTACAGGCCCTACTGCATGTTTGTATGCATGGGTCATTGTTGAACCTCCCAATTTTTGGCTGCCCTGCCAAAGGGCTATACTACAATACACCCACTTGAGGTTTACAGGCCCTACTGCATGTCTGTATGCATGGGTCATTGTTGAACCTCCCAATTTTTGGCTGCCCTGCCAAAGGGCTATAGTACAATACACCCACTTCAGGTTTACAGGCCCTCCTGCACGTCTCTATCCAGGGACAATGTGGAGCCTCCCAATTTTTGGCTGCCCTGCCAAAGGGCTATACTACAATACACCCACTTCAGGCTTACAGGCCCTCCTGCACGTCTCTATCCAGGGACAATGTGGAGCCTCCCAGTTTTTGGCTGCCCTGCCAAAGGGCTATACTACAATACACCCACTTCAGGTTTACAGGCCCTCCTGCACGTCTCTATCCAGGGACAATGTGGAGCCTCCCAATTTTTGGCTGCCCTGCCAAAGGGCTATACTACAATACACCCACTTCAGGTTTAAAGGCCCTCCTGCACGTCTCTATCCAGGGACAATGTAGAGCCTCCCAATTTTTGGCTGCCCTGTCAAAGGGCTATACTACAATACTCTCACTTGAGGTTTACAGGCCCTACTGCATGTCTGTATGCATGGGTCATTGCTGAACCTCCCAATTTTTGGCTGCCCTGCCAAAGGGCTATAATACAATACACCCACTTCAGGTTTACAGGCCCTCCTGCACGTCTCTATCCAGGGACTATGTGGAGCCTCCCAATTTTTGGCTGCCCTGCCAAAGGGCTATACTACAATACACCCACTTCCTTACAATGGGCACTTCAGGTTTACAGGCCCTCATGCACGTCTCTATCCAGGGGCATTGGTGAGCCTCCCAATTTTAGACTGCCCTGGCAAAGGAAAATACTAGAATAGACCTAGTTCCTCAAAATGGGCACAATATGTCAAGACAGGGCTTCATGTACGTCTCTTCTCAGGGACATCGGGGTGCCGCACAATGTTTTCACGTAAAATCTTTCATGTAATCACAAAAAGTAACATACACCAGCTGTATCTCACTATTGGGTATGTGCCCTTAACATTTCCACCCTGAATATTCATTTTGGTGTCATTTTGGAAGGTTTTCTGGTGACTCCGTAAAATTGGCGTGAAACTCGGACAACATTGTTCACAGCTGTGACTTTTGAGTGAGAAATGCTTCCAGGGGTCTTCCCCATGGTGATGCCATGTCATTTGAGCACTCTTCTGAGACTTTTGTGACATTTTTAGGGTTTCTACATGCTGCCGGCAGTCATTTCATAAAAATACTCGGGTCTCCCATAGGATAACATTGGGCTCGGTACTCTGGCCGAGTACACGAGTATCTCGGGATGCTCGGCCCGAGCTTCGAGCACCCGAGCATTTTAGTACTCGCTCATCACTAGTCGTCGCCGCTGGCACGATCCTGCCTGCCTCCTCCTTGTGTGTTCCTCCCCCTCTATGTGTCTGCCGTCACCTCCTGTTTTGCTGGGTATGCCCTCCTCTTCTCCTGCTCTCTGTCAATCACGCTGCCGCATAGAGCGGCATTGCGTGATGTCAGTGGCAGAGCCCGCCCTGTTTGTGACACACCCAGGCACGGGTACTCAGATCTCGGACATTGATTTAGTGGCGTTGTCACAGGTGGTTGATGCCCGAGTATGTGGCCCTGGTGGTCACTGAAAAGTGTTGTAATAAAATAATAAAGTGGATTGAATTGTTCGTGACGCTACTTATGAGGTCTGGTGAAGGCGCCAGCGCTACGACAGACCTCCGTGGGTGATGGATGGGCAGCTGGATGTTGTAGTTCCCCGTAGGTAGAGCGGGGCCCCCGGGGCAGTGATGAGGGAATGGAGCATAGGTACAGGGTTGTGGCTCCGCAGGCAGGCAGTATTTACAGTCTCTGAACGGGACAGGATCAGGGCTGTAATAACAGACACACACTGGAAGTAGTTCTCCGTACCTAAACTGATGACAAACCGGCACTGTCCAGGGTAAACTCCAGGTGGTGTTGGAGACACTTCGGGATTTCCACAGCAAGTGATTTATAAGGCTTCCTCGTTCCTGTCTTACTTTGTCTTGAAGCCCTGACCTGCTTAGAACCTGGTCTGGCCTCCTGTGTTATGACTCAGGAGTAACATTCAGATTCCATAGAAGTCATTGGTAACTGTACTGACCGCAATCCCTGACTACACACCGCAACTAGAAGTAGCTGTGGGATGTAACTAACCAGACCTAGACACCTCTGCACAGCCGGAGAATTAACTGCTCCTAAATATGGATGTAGGAAAAGCTATCTTGCCTCAGAGCAGAACCCCAAAAGAATAGCAAGCCCCCCACAGATATTAACTGGGAAACAAGAGAAAGAAAAACAAACATAGGCAGAGTAAAAGGTTTAGCAAAAGAGGCCAAGCTAGCTATGTAGGAAAGACAGGATAGAATACTATTGGGGTCAGTATAAAACACTATAAAAAAAACACCAACAGCAGATAGTACAAAAATTACCCTGAGTCAGTAAGACTCGGCGCCCTCTATATCTGCAGACGTCTACAAATCAAATGCCAGCAGAACTGGAAATAACAGATAATAGTGAATGGTAATATTCCTAGGAAGAAAACTTCCTATCTGAGAGCAGATAAACAAATATTCAGACGAAATTGCAAACCCACAACTCAGAATAAGACAAAACATAAGCAGAACTTTAAGCACACAAAAGTGTGCCACAAAATATCAAAAAACCATCCACTTAGCTTGCAAAGAATTCCACAGAGCAGAAAAGACCAGAGAGATATGAACTCCTCCAGGAACCAAAGACAACTGGCAAGGATTGATCCACTTCAAACCATTATATGCTCCAAGAACCAGATTGCCAATCATCACCATCACAGTGAAGCCCACACAGTCAGCTGCATCACCAGCAACAACCACCGGAGGGAGCTCCGATGAATTAACAACATTCCCCCCCCCCCCTTGAGGAGGGGTTACCGAACCCTCAACAGAGGCCCCAGGCCTATCAGGATGAGCCAGATGAAAAGCACGAACCAAGTCGGGGGCATGAACATCTGAGGCCGAAATCCAAGAATTATCCTCCTGGCCATAACCCAGCCACTTAACAAGGTACTGGAGCCTCCGTCTTGAAAGACGAGAATCCAAAATCTTCTCAACCTCATACTCCAACTCACTACCAATCAGGACCAGGGCCGGAGGGGCCACAGCAGGAACCATGGGCCAGGAACAAAGCGCCTCAACAAGGACTTATGAAAAACATCATGTATCGCAAAAGAGCTCGGAAACGCCAACCGGAAGGAGACAGGATTAATAACTTCAGAAATCCTGTACGGACCAATGAACCAATGGCTTAAATTTAGGAGAAAAAACCTTCAAAGGAACATGGTGGGAAGATAACCAAACCAAATCACCAACACAAAGCCGAGAACCAACACACCGATGATGGTTAACAAAACGCTGAGCTGCTTCCTGAGAAAGATGTAAGTTGGCAACCGCATAATCCCAAATCTGCTGCAACCGCTCAACCACAGAATCCACACCCGGACAAGCAGAAGGCGCAACCTGCCCCAAAGAAAGACGAGGATGAAAACCAAAGGGCAAAACCAAAGCCGAACTCACCCGATTATTAAGCGCAAACTCAGCCAAAGGTAAAAAGGCAACCCAATCATCCTGATCCCCGATACAAAGCATCTCAAATAAGTCTCCAAAGTCTGATTAGTTCTTTCCATCTGACCATTAGACTGCAGATGAAACGCGGAAGAAAAAGACAAACCCACACCCAGCTTAGAACAGAAAGACTTCCAAAACCGAGAAACAAACTCAGCACCCCTGTCAGACACAATACTTTCCGGAATACCATGCAAACGAACAACATGCTGAAAAAACAACAAAGTCTGAAGAAGAAGGCAATTTAGCCAAAGGAACGAAATGAACCATCTTAGAGAAACGGCCACAAACAACCCAGATAACCGTCATCCCCTGGGAAACAGGAAGGTCCGAAACAAAATCCATAGAAATATGCATCCACGGCCGCTCAGATACAGTAAGGGCAAAAGCAACCCACTAGGACGGGAACAACAAGGCTTGGTCCATGCACAAGTCCACAGGCCTGCACAAAGGAATGCACATCCTGGGACAAAGAGGGACACAAAAAAGATCGGCTAACCAAATCACGGGTACCAAAGATGCCAGGATGACCAGCCAACACAGAACAATGAACTTGCAAAATCACTCTAGTAGTCTACAGGGCAGGAACAAACAATTTCCCCACAGGGCAGCGCTCAGGCTTATCCGCCTGCAATTCCTGAAGAGCAAGCCGTAAATAGGGGGAAACAGCGAAAAAACAACCCCGTCCTTCAGAATGCCGACCGGCTTCGAAGGTTCAAGAGGATCAGGCAGAAAACTGCAAGAGAGAGCATTGGCCTCAACATTCTTAGAACCCTGAAGATGGGAAACCACAAAATCAAAACGAGCAAAATACAAGAACCACCGAGCCTGCCTAGGAGTCAGCCTCTGGGCAGACTCGAGATAAACCAGATTCTTGTGATCAGTCAGGACAACCACACGATGTTTAGCCCCCTCCAGCCAATGATGCCACTCCTCAAATGCCAACTTCATGGCCAGCAACTCCCGATTGCCGACATCATAATTGCATTCCGCTGGCGAAAACTTACAGTAAAAGAAGGCACAAGGGTGCATGGCTGAACCAACAGGATCCCTCTGAGACAAGACGGTCCCCACACCAATCTCAGAAGCATCAATTTCTACCTGAAACGGAAGGGAAACATCTGGTTGGCGCAACACTGGAGCAGAGGTAAACCGTCTTTTAAGCTCCTGAAAGGCAAAAATGGCCGCAGGAGACCAATGCTCCACATCAGCACCCTTCTTAGTCAAATCGGTCAACAGCTTCACTACGCTGGAAAAATTGGCAATGAACCGACGAGAAAAATTAGCAAAGCCCAAAAATTTCTGAAGACCCTTCACGGATGTGGGCTGAACCCAATCATGAATAGCCTGAACCTTAACAGGATGCATCTCAATAGAAGAAGGAGACAAAATGAAGCCCAAAACAGAAACCTTCTGGACACCAAAGCAACACTTAGACCCCTTAACATACAAAGCATTGTCACCAGAATCCGAAAGATTGACCTGACCTGATCCACATGATAATCCTAATCGTCAGAAAAAATCAGGATATCACCCAAATATGCAATCAAGAACTTGTTAATCAACTCCACTCCCGAAATATGTCATGCATAAAGGACTGAAAAACGAAAGGAGCATTAGCCAACCAAAAAGGCATCACGAGGTATTCAAAATGGCCTTCAGGCGTATTAAAC
Organism: Allobates femoralis; assembly: GCA_033576535.1. Taxonomy (NCBI): domain Eukaryota; kingdom Metazoa; phylum Chordata; class Amphibia; order Anura; family Aromobatidae; genus Allobates; species Allobates femoralis. The sequence goes on from JARQOC010000003.1 coordinate 432,676,546, forward strand.
GCCATTTTCCATTCGTGTCACTGCTTGATACGAATCAGATTGTAGACCCCCCTGAGGTCAATTTTAGTAAACCAACATGCCCCCTTAACCCTAGAAAACAAGTCAGAAATCATTGGCAGAGGGTACTGAAACTTGACCGTGATCTTATTCTAGAGGCTATAATCAATACAGGGTCTCAGGGAACCATCTTACTTGGCAACAAAAAAGAACCCAGCCCCCAACGGCGAAGAGGAAGGGCGAATATGGCCCTTCTCCAAAGTATCCTTAATATAACTCCGCATAGCAGCATGTTCAGGCACAGACAAGTTGAAAAGTCGACCCTTAGGAAACTTACAACCTGGCACCAAATCAATAGCACAATCGAATGCCCGATGTGGTGGAAGGAAGAAAACTGGACTTGAGCTCAGCAAAAACATCCTGAAAATCAGACAGAAACTCTGGAATCTCCTGGGGCGGAGATGATATAGAAATCAAGGAAATGTTATCATGGACCCCCCTTACAACCCTAGCTAGTTACGGACATAGACTTCCAGTCCAAAACAGGATTATGGACCTGCAACCACAGAAAACCCAGCACCACCACATCATGCAGGTTATGCAAAACCAGAAATCAACAATCCTCCTGATGAGCTGGTGCCACGCGCATTGTCAACTGCGTCCAAGACTGAGGTTTGTTCTGCGCAAGAGGTGTAGCTTCGATGCCCCTTAAAGGAATAGGGTCTCGCAACGGCTGCATAGGGAAGCCACAACGACTAGCAAACTCAAAATCCATCAAATTTAAAGCTGCACCTGAATCCACAAATGCCGTAACAGAAAATGACGACAATGACAATGACAATAAATCAGAGACACAGATAATAAGAACTTAGGTTGTATAGTACTGATGGTAAAGGAACCAGCAATAACTGTGCCTGCTTAGAACAAACAGAGATGACGTGAGAAGCATCACCACAGTAAAAAACACTACTTATTACGGCATCTAAGTCCTTGTCAGTCAGTGCAAGATTGAATCCTATCACACTGCATCGGCTCAGGAATCTGCTCTGAGGATAACAATCCCGAGCGGACAGTTCTGCACTCCCGCAGACGCCGGTCAATCTGAATGGCCAGAGACATAGAATCGTTCAAATCCGCAGGCGTAGGAAACCTCACCATAACATCCTTAAGAGCGTCAGAAAGACCCTTTCTGAATAGCGCCGCCAAAGCACCATCATTCCATTTAGTCAGCACAGACCATTTCCTGAATTTCTGACAATACAATTCCGCCGCCTCCTGACCCTGAGACAGGGCCAACAGGGTCTTTTCAGCTTGATCCACAGTCTCGGGTTCATCATAAATTAAACGCAAGGCCTGACAAAAGGAGTCCACATTAAGTAAAACCGGATCCCCAGAGGTGAGAGAAAACGCCCAATCCAGCGGATCGCCCTGCAGCAGGGAGATAACTATTTTAACCTGCTGAACTGAATCACCAGAGGACCGAGGTCTCAGAGCAAAAAACAGTTTACAATTATTTTTGAAACTCAAAAATTTGGACCTACCACCATAAAAAAAATCTGGAGTAGGAATTTTTGGTTCCAAAACTGGAGTCTGAACTATATACTCAGAAATTCCCTGTACCCTTGCAGCGAGCTGGTCTAAATGAGAAGCTAGTTCCTGGACACTCATACTTGCACAAGACACCACAGTCACCCAAAGAAAAAGAGGGAAGAAATAAACAACAGCCTCAACACTTCTCTTCCCTTCGTCTGAGATGCATGTATCTCGATTTTAACTCTTTTGGCCAGTTGTACTGTTATGAACCGATGACTCAGGAGTAACATTCAGATTCCATAGAAGTCGTTGGTAACTGTACTGACCGCAATCCCTGACTACACACCGCAACTAGAAGTAGCCGTGGGATGTAACTAACCAGACTTAGACACCTCTGCACAGCCGGAGAATTAACTGCTCCTAAAGATGGATGTAGGAAAAGCTATCTTGCCTCAGAGCAGAACCCCAAAAGAATAGCAAGCCCCCACAGATATTAACTGGGAAACAAGAGAAAGAAAAACAAACACAGGTAGAGTAAAAGGTTTAGCAAAAGAGGCCAAACTAGCTATATAGCAAAGACAGGATAGAATACTATTGGGGTCAGTATAAAACACTATAAAAAAAACACCAACAGCAGATAGTACAAAAATTACCCTGAGTCAGTAAGACTCGGCGCCCTCTATATCTGCAGACTTCTATAAATCAAATGCCAGCAGAACTGGAAATAACAGATAATAGTGAATGGTAAAATTCCTAGGAAGAAAACTTCCTAACTGAGAGCAGATAAACAAATATACAGACTAAATTGCAAACCCACAACTCAGAATAAGACAAAACATAAGCAGAACCTTAAGCACACAAAAATGTGCCACAAAATATTAAAAAAACTAGAAAAGAGAAGCAAGCGCAGATAGGGTCTTATCTTTTCAGACAATCGGCGGCTTAAGAGCCGTAATGGTCACTGCTCACCTTATGTAGTTGTGTTACACACAACCAGTATTGAAGGCATGTAATGGTGGCTGCTATTGGACCCACACCTCCACGTGCTATGTGGTCAAATTCCAGAGATTTCCAGGGATTCGTTCTGGAGATGAGTGGAAGACCGCCTTCAACACTCGTGATGGCCACTACACATACCGGGTAATGCCTTTTGGTTTAAGTAATGCACCTGCAGTATTTCAGGAATTTGTCAATGATGTCTTTTTTGGCCTTCTCTACGTGTGTGTGGTCATATATCTGGACGATATCTTGGTGTTCTCTCCAGACCTTCCTACACATAGAAGGAATGTCTGTCAGATTCTTCAATGGTTACGAGAGAATCGCTTACACGCCAAATTCGAGAAGTGCCTTTTCGAGCGGAACTCTGCCCTTCCTGGGGTATGACATCTCCAATACAGGTCTTGAAATGGATCCTGAGAAGGTGTCTGCCATTCTCAAGTGGAAATGTCCTGTCGGAGTCAAAGCCATGCAGCGATTCCTTGGATTCGCTAACTATTACCGGTACTTTATCTCTCACTTTTCGGATCTGACCAGACCACTTACCACTCTGACTCGCAAGGGTTCTGATCACAGGGAATTGACTCCAGAGGCGGAGTCTTCCTTCCTGTCCCTCAAACAAGCCTTCTCTACTGCTTCTGCTCTTCATAGGCCAATGGTGAATAAACAATTCTTTGTGGAGGTGGACGCTTCTTCTTCTGGAGCCGGAGCGTACTCTCGCAGAAGCTTCCTTCTGAAAGAATGGTGACCTGTGGGTTCTTCTCCAAGGCATTCTCTCCCCGTTAACATAATTATTCCATTGGCAACAGAGTTGTTGGCTATTAAGTTGGCCTTGGAGGAGTGGCGCTACATCCTAGAGGGGGCGGTTCATTCAGTGGTGATCTACATCAATCATAAGAACCTGTCTTACTTACAGTCTGCTCAGAGGCTCAATCCTCATCAAGCTCAATGATTTCTGTTCTTAGGTCAGTTCTACTTCCCTCTCCACTTCCGCCTGACCGAGAAGAACATGAAAGCAGACGTGTCATCCAGGTCCTTCGTCCCCGATGACCAAGAAGAGGAGCCACGTCTCATTATCGATCCTTCCAAGATGGTCACAGTAGCACCGGTCCAGCTGATGCAGCCACGTCCAGGTAAGACATTTGTTCCCATTCCTGACAGGAGACTGGTACTTCAGTGGGGTCATGGGGTCTAAGCTAGCTAGCCATGCGAGACTGACAAAAACTCTGCAGCTAATTTCACAGCATTATTGGTGGCCCAAGAAGCACTAGGAGATTATCAAGTTTGTCTCTGCCTGTCCTTCCTTTGCATATAATAAGACACCTAAGAGGTTACCCGTAGGTCATCTTCTGACTCTACCAGTGCCATCTGTGTCATGGAAGCACATCGCTATGGACTTTATTACCGATCTGCCGGTGTCCTCTGGTTGTACCGCGAAATGGGTTGTGGTGGACCGTTTCTTCAAGATGGGTCATTTCGTTCCCTTGCCTGGTCTTCTCTCCACGTCCAAGCTGGCGGAGTTGTTTGTTCAGCACATTCTCCGTCTTCACGGTTTCCCTCTCCATATTGTGTCTGACAATGGAGTGCAATTTGTGTCCCGGTTCTGGCGTTCTCTCTGCAAACAGATGGATGTCTCTTTGGTCTTCTCTTCGGCTTATCATCCGCAATCCAATGGTCAAGTGGAATGGGTGAATCAGGTTTTGACCAACTACTTGCGCCACTTTGTCAACGCACACCATGATGACTGGTTAGCCTTACTGCCTTGGGCAGAGTTCTCCCATAACAACCATGTTGGTGAGTCTTCTTCTAACACTCCGTTCTTTATCGTGTATGGGTATCACACTAGGATCCCGACTTCCTTGGACATCATGACCGACAACTCAGCAGCCGAGACACTGGTCAGGGATTTCACTAAAATCTGGTCTGAGCAGACGGATGAAGAGCCATGCCGACAAGAGACGACTGGACCCACTCCGTATCAATCCGGGGATAAGGCATGGCTCTCCTACAGGTTCAACCGCCTCATGGTTCCCTCCTACAAGTTCGCTCTTTGATACATCGGTCCCTTTGAGGTACTCCGAAGGTTCAACGAGGTATGCACACAGCTAAAGTTGCCCTCATCCTTGCGGATTCAAAATTCCTTTCATGTCTCCCTTCTTAAACCAGTAGTTCTTGGTCATTACTCCCGGGATCCTAGTGCTCATTTCCCTCCCGCCTCGGCTGGTGATGTGTTCGAAGTTAAGTTCTGGATGTCAAGCGGAGAGGAAACAAGACGCTGTATTTGGTTGATTAGAAAGAATTTGGTCAGGAGGAACAGTCTTGGCTCCCACGGCGTCCTCCCCGGCCGCGACAGCCCCTCTTCGCTTCTCCCCCGCCTCTTTAATTCCTGGTGGTGGGGGGAACGCGCATAGGTTGTGCGCGCTGCACATAGTAATTTTAAAGGGCCAGTACACCCTTTTCTGTCACCACCTCTCAGCCAATCGCTGAGAGGTTGATGGGTTCTTAAAGCCCTCCCTTCCTAAGGGAGGTGCCTGGGCAACTTCGTTTGTTAGTTTGGTTGCCAGCTCAGGTCCCAGCAAGGCACTTGCATGTTCTGTCTTTGACTGTCTAACGTGTTGTATCCTTGCTTTCAGTGCTGGATCCCTACACCTGCCTGACTCACCGGCAGACCTGTACCATGCTAGGTGGTCCCGGCAACCTCCTGGATCCGTTCTGCTACATCAGGGTCCAAGCCCTGTCCTACCCTTTCCTCCAGGTCCCTGGTTTCTGCGTTCTGTTCCATCTTGGGTTGGACTCACAGGTTTGCTGGTTCATTAGATCCTCTCTGGCTGCACTCGGAAAATCCCTGTTTATGGGATTCCGCTCCTATTTGGTCCCTTAGGAGAACCCCGGTGCTCTGGCCCTGTAGACTTCCCTTGGGGAATTTGTGTTATTGTTGTAAATAAACTCTGTTCATTTATCTGATGTTCTTGTCTGGCTTGTTTCTGGTATCAGCCTCCATGGTATATCCCGTGGTCTAGTGGGATGACGATTCAGTTATGCCTGTGGTGGCATGACATCCGGTCTGCTCCAGTAGAGCTTGTGTCACTCAGCTCCGGTCCAAGCTTGCTGTGCTTACACTGTTCTGCTGTGCTTGCACTACTTATCTCCAGTCCGCTCCTCTAGCGCATATGTCATGCAGTTCCGGTCCACTCCTGTGGTGCTTGCACCATCTTGCTTTAGTCCTTGCCAGCCAGTGTCCAATGTCCAGAGCCTGATGACCGCTGCCTGGTGCCGTGTCCGAAGTCCAGAGCCTGATGACCAATGGCCGGTATCCCATATGTCCTGCCAGTCTCCCAGATGTCCAGTCCAAGTTCCTGGTCATCCAACCCGTGTTCTAGAGCCAGTCCTGCTCGAGTTCCTGGACAGGCTCCTCCTCCATGTTCCGGGGGGTCTCCATCCTTGCATTTTGGTGACGACTCTGCCTCAGTTTCCTGAATCTGACCAGCCAGTGTCTTAAGCTGCTCTGTCGGTGCTCCTGGACCTGTGCCCTTCATGTGCCGCCCATGTACCAATGTCCGGACTGTCCCCTGAGGTCCATCCTGTGATGATGTCTGCCTGAGATCGGTGTCTGATGTTCTCCTACTGTGCCTGTGCTATGCCTGAGAACTGAGTCAGAGGTCCTCTTGATAAGCCCATGCCAGAGGATCCTTGGACTGCATCAACCCGTGATGCCCTCCTGCCATGGCATCGCCGGACATCCGCCAACCTGAGATGTTCTCCATGGCCAATGTGTGAGCCTAGCATAACGTATTGTTACCCTGTACTGTGTACCTTGTCGTTAGTAAACTTTATGTTCCTTTATACCTGTGTTGTGCGGTGTCTTCTAGTCTTGCATTGTACCACCTTGACCACTTGCTCAGCTGCACAGACCCTGGTTGCTGCTCTTCCCTAGTCTGGGCAGGCCCGGGTCCACCCTGTGGTCCAGTGGGTCTACATACTAGTACCACCTTGGGCACATGCCGCATGCCACCATTGACCTGGCAGCGTGGAAGTGTAAGCAAAGCCCATTTTGTAACAGTCAGTGTAGAAGCGTCCAATCTTAGAAGTGGTAAACCCAGATCTTTTGCTACTTTGGCATAAACAAGATTAGCTGCAGACCCACTATCCACAAATGCCTGTAACGACACAGATTTCTTTAGGTGAGATAACTGAACAGGTAATAGAATGTTTAGTGAATCAGTGGGTAATACTTGGTCACCTAGGTGGGCATCATTGGACCCATCAAGGTGCTTACAGTGTCTGGGATTTGGTGGCTGGGACAGGGTGGTTTCTGACGTCCAGACTTTTCACAGTAGCTTCCAACTCGTGACTTATGCTATTCATTTCTTTGGAGTTGATGGGAGTAAACCTTTGCTTCAGGACACAGCAATGGAGTTGCAACAGGTGCCTGAAACTGAGCGTAATTAAGTTGCTGGATTTGCTTTGCAAGACTTTGTACTAAAGGTACCGTCACACGTAACAATATCATTGCCGATATCGTTCAAAAGTCACGTGTATCGTGACGCTTGAACGATGTCAAAATGATGTCTTGAACGATGTCGGCTGATCGTTGATCGTTTGATTTGAGGACAACACCTCAAATCTATCATTGGTTGCCCACTGGACACGTAGCATTGCTGCATGTGACACCGGGAGACCAACGATGAACGAGCTCCCAGCGCCTCACAGCCAATGCTAGGAGCTCGTATCCATGGTAAACATTGGGTTACTAAGCGCACGGCGCTTAGTAACCCGATGTTTACCATGGTTACCAGCGATCTTGCTGGTCCACATCGCTGGTGAGACTGCCTGTGTGACAGCTCACCAGCGATGTGAACAATGTTGTTAGCGATCTCGCTTGCATGTGATCGCTAACAACAAATTGAAACGTGTGACGGCACCTTTAGGCTGGTTTCACACTGCAGTTTTTTTCCTGATCAGGTTCCATCCGGTTTGTGTGCCAACACCAGGAGTGTCTCCAAAACTCAGAACAGGTGTCAATCAATTATAGTTTTTCTCTGCAAGTTTCTCTCCTGTTTCCTCTCCTGATTTTGACACACAAACCCGATCGAACCTGATCAGGAAAAAACTGCAGTGTGAAACCAGCATAAGGGTATGTGCACATCAGTAGTTTTCTGGGCTGTTTTTCAGCGTTTTCCGTCGGCGGTTTCCGCTGAGTTTTATGTTAATTTATGTTAATTCTAGCCTCCGGTTGGATTAACATGCTAGTCAATGGAGTTTAGAAAACGCTGTCTTCATTAGAACGTTTTTATTCTGGTCGGTTTCAGTTTCTTCAGCGTTTTTCCACCGGTTTTCAAAGATAGAGCAAGTGACTTCTTTTGGTCGTTTTTCCAGCGGTTCCAGCTTACAAGTGCAGCAAAAAACTCAGTTTTAAAAACGCTCAGAAAAACAGCCGACAAAACGCTGTATAAACGCTATAAAAAACGAGCAAAAAATGAGCAAAAAACGAGCAAAAAACGAGGGACTCTGCTGAGCACAGAAAACTCAGTTTCTGCTAATCTACACCGGTTTTTGGACGTTCTGCAGAGATGCACAAACCTCAGATGTGCACATACCCTTAAGGCTACTTCACACGCTACGTCACGCTTTTTTGATCGTTCGAACATGTCGTTTGTGCATCGTTGCCTGTAAACATATGATCTTGAAACGACAAATTGTTGGATTGATCATCAAAAATTTGAGATCCTGACCTCAAATCTATCGTTTGTCGTCCAATTAACGTTCTATGAACAAGCAACATCATTCAGTGTGACACCTTTTTGAACCATGTTGTTCACAATTCTCCTATTCCTGCCGCTTTCTAAAATCGTTCACTAAGTTGTTCTCGAAGTAGCTGTTGCGTTGCCATATTTAACATCATTAACGATATCCTTGCGTGTGACAAAGCTCTAATGATGCTAATGATGTCGAAATGACAGCGGTCACGTGACATCGTTAACGATATAGTTCACTAGATCGAAGCGTGTAACGGCACCTTAAGGTTAAGTGCCCACTGTGCATATTTGTTTGGGCTGCACTTGTGCTGCTTTTTTTCAGCCTCAAAAACGCAGCTGTTTCAAAAACGCATGCATGCTTTTCTGGTGCAGCCCTAAAAAGCACAAGATAATTGACAGGGACTTTTAAAAACTCGTGCGTTTTTGGCACCACTGAAAAACGCACATAGTGGGTACAACTTTTGAAAAATCACATAGACTTTTTCATTATAAAACTGTGGGTCATGTGTTTTTGATGCCGAAAACTCAGCACAAAAACACAGCAGAAACGCACAGTGGGCACATAGCCTAAAGCCAGATATTTTGCACTTGATCCACCACAGTTAAGAGGGCATCCATACCACAGAAGGGAGAGAGGAGAAATAAAAATAAGAAATAGAAATAAAAGAAAGAGGAAAATGTTTTTTTTTCCCTGTATGATAATACTAATAATGTGACGTTCGCCCGATGCTACCGGCTCAGCTGCAGGTTAGGTAGAAACCCAAGAGTTTCCGAAACACTTTAACCTCTGTACATTGATCTGGAATTACTGAATAATAGAGCCCCAGAAGGTAGCTACGTATAGATAAGCAGCAGTCCAGAGGACAAGTGCCGGTGGGGTAAAACAGGATTCAATAGAGAGGTCAGGAAGCCAAGTCAAAACCGAGAGGGCAACAAAGTACAAAATCGTGAAGCATTACAAGAGTCAAAAAGCAGGCAGAGGTCAAACCAATAACATGAAATGCAAGGTAGCCAAACAGTGGAACCAAAGACTATTTGTATTGAAAGGTAGGGGCACCGGGCACCTTCAGGGCTATTGGTCCTTCTTATTGCTCCCAGTCACCAGGTGGTGCTACGCCTACATCAGCCAATCAAGCATTTACAGTCCAAGTATAAAAAACAAATAGGCGGCACTCACCGTATGTTTGTAGGTGCTTTCTTTGTTGAAGAGGTGCGGGGAGCGGGTGCATGAAGGTACAGACAACAGGTCCTGTGTTTCGCGGTTTAAACCGCGAAACAGGACCTGTTGTCTGTACCTTCATGCACCCCCTCCCCGCACCTCTTCAATAAAGAAAGCACCTACAAACATACGGTGAGTGCCGCCTATTTGTTTTTTATACTTGAACCAAAGACTATGACTATTTCTGGCACCTAAAAAAGACTGTAGAAGATATACAGGGGTTTGACAAAATAATGGAAAAACCTAACGTTTTGGCTTCATAATCTTCGAACATGTTATAAACATGCAAACCGTGACATATGTTAATGTTTTGTAGTAGATTGTTTGTGTTAAGTGATATGTGTATGTAAATTAACTGTTTGTTTTGCCGAATTGTAAGAACATTGATGAGAACCTGATACCAATGGCAGACCTTTCGGATTTTCAAAAAGGCCAAATTGTTGGTGCTCGTATGGCAGGCCTAGTGTTCAGAAAGTGCCCGAATGCTTGGTGTGTCAAGAGGTACTGTCTACAAAGTAATTAGTGCGTTTGAAAGAGAAGGAAAAACGTCCGTAGCAAAGCACAGGTCCGGCCGAAAGTCAATATTGATTGAGAGAGACGTCGGACTCTAAAGCGAATTGTGAGAGAGGATCGCAAGATCGTTGATCGTTTGATTTGAGGACAGGACCTCAAATCTATCGTTGGTTGCCCGCTGGACACGTAGCATCGCTGCGTGTGACACCGGGAGACCAACGATGAACGAGCTCCCAGCACCTCACAGCCAATGCTGGGAGCTCGTATCCTTGGTAAACATGGATCACTGCTGAGCTCAATGAACACCTACAGAACCCAGTTTCCACAAAAATTGTTCATCGGGAGCTGCATAAATCTGGATTCCACGGAAGAGCTGCAATTAGAAAACCGCTGCTCTCAATGACAAATGTTTCCAAGTGTTGAGTGATGTAGAAACCTCCAGAATTGGTCCCTCAAGCAGTGGAAACATGTGATATTCTCAGACGAATCATCTTTTACCCCATTTTCCGACCTCCAGCCGAGTGCACGTTTGGAGACAGCCGAAAGAAGCATTCCATCCAGACTGCCTTCTCCCAACCGTAAAACATGACGGAGGTTCTGTGATGATCTGGGGTGCTATTTTGTGGAGATCCGCAGGGCCAATGATATCACCTTGTATGAATCCATACCTGTAATCACCGCAAAAGGTGGACCTACACCATATTAAACTAACTTTTGTTGATTTTTCCAGGTGTTTCCATTATTTTGTCCAAACCCTGTATCTAGGTAGTGGTACCTTTCCATAGGCTGAAACTCAGGAACCAGCGACTTCACCTGGACCACCCACACAGTAACACTTTCAGACTGCAAAGAACGAACAGGTGCCAGCTACTCCAATCCTTGTGGATGGGCAAAACCTGCACTCTCCAGAATCCTCTGCAAGGACCTCTCTCCTAAGCACTGAAGTGAGCATCGCTGTTGTTAGGACTTTGGATCTTCTATCGGCATTCAGTGCGTCTTGCCCCTTTTCAAGATGGTGTCTGCTGCTTCGCTCTTGTTCTGTCACCCCTGGACTAACGGGGATGTCCAGCTACCGTGCCTGACAGTGACGCACGGACCAACGATGTCAGGCACACAACACAAAACAACAGATGGAAAGACACCGGGGGGGGGCCAAATGCAGCGGAAGGTCCTGCTCATAGGGAATGGGGAAGAGGTGACCTTTTGCATTCCTGTACACTGCTGTGCCGTGATCTCCCTACTATCCCTATATAAGTTCTTTCGACTCGTCACTGAGCAAGATACCTAGGCCCTCAGGAAGCTTGGCCAGGAATGGGTTCAATCAACAGCAAAGCATGCTGGAACTATGTGACTATATAAAGGGGATGGGAGTAATTAGAGTAGCCACACCTGAACAAGAGCTAGCTAGCTTGCTAGCAAAGAAACTGACATTAACTTCTCGACTGCCAAAGGAAAGAAACACATTTAATATGCAATCCCAATACAGACATGAGACAGAGGTTCCAAACCAGTCACAAGTCTCCCAGGTAAAAGAGTACATTGTGACAGTACCCCCCCACCTTTAATAAGCGGCCTCTAGACCTTCAAAAGCGGAGTAGGCAGGATAACGCCTACAGTAAGAACGCCGCAACCTACCAGCATTCACTTCCGTAACTCCCTGTCCCTCAAGTATATCACCTGCGCAGCAAGGTAAAGATGTAGCAAACATTGGCTCTGGAGACACGACACATCTGTGAAACATGTTACAAGTACCAAGTTTGGGGGTAGCTCCAGGCAGATGGCTGAAGGGTTAACACCCGATATGGACTGACAAACCCAGAGCCCAGAGCCCCCGAAGCACACTTCCACTTAATGGCAGTAGTGGACACCCATACACAGTCATTCACACACAGGTCCAGACCTGCACGTGTATTAGCAAGCATGCATCTTTGGAACATGAACATCCCCTTGAAGGACCGACAACTGAGGCGTCACCCCGAAACGTACAACTCCTACCTTCAGAATGGGGAACGTCCGTAGGGGCAAACACCACCCCTTCACCACCTCTCATGGGGGAACACATAGGTCCAGAAAGAACCTGGGCAGACGGAGGTGTGTCTTCTGTCCGCTAGTATCTTATGCACATTAACCGGAGAAGAGGAAAGTACAGAGGAAATGTACACGCCTAGGTCACTTTCCTCAAAACGAACTGGGGGGTGGCTCTTCAGATGGTGTATTGGGAGTGTACACCTCTTACAGAACTAACTTAGGAACCGTACATTCAGGAGCCGGGTCCCCAGTATGCACAACTCCTCTCACGGATTCCTGGAAGAGAGACCAATGCCTACCTATATCCTGAAGGGTGGGAATAATAATAATAATATTTATTCATTTATATAGCGCTATTGATTCCATAGCACTTTACATACATGAGTAATGCTGTCTCTCTTGGGAGCTCACAATCTAAACATCCTATCAGTATGTCTTTACAATGTGGGAGGAAACCAGAGTGCCCGGAGGAAACCCACACAAACACGGGGAGAACATACAAACTCCTTGCAGATGTTGTCCTTAGTGTCCTGTGGAATTGAACCCAGGACCTCAGGACCCCAGCGCTGCAAAGGCTTCAGTGCTAACCACTTGAGCCACCGTGCCACCGTGGTATCCCCTCTTTGTCCTGGAGGGATAGCAGACGGAAAAGAGGGAAAAATGGAGGAGAAATACATGCCCAAGTTGCCATCCTCCACACGACTTGGAGGAGAAGGCTTTTGAGATGTTTGTCTGGGTATGGAAGGACAAACCCCAAGGAGGTGACCCTTAAGCCCACAGTAAAAGCACACTCCCATTCTACGGTGAACTACAGGCAACCTAACGTGAAGGGACACCCCCCTATCTGCATAGGTTCCTCCACCTGCACCTGTTGGACCTCCTCCATTGGGAAAACAAGGGTCTGGGTCCGGGTGGATCTTTCCCTGAGGTGTTGATCTATTCTAATGGCAAGGGACATAGCGGCCTGCAGTGACCCGGGAGTAGAGTACTGACCATGGAATACTGGAGCCTACCAGACAACCCATTTCAGAACTGACTCCTAAGGGCCGGATCATTCAATTGGGTGTCCGTGGCCCACCTCCGGAAATCTGAACTGTAGACATCAGCTGGCCGCATCCCCTGCAGGAGTCTACAGAGATTCGACTCTGCCAGAAAGACGCCATCTGTGTCCAAATAGACAAGGGCCAAATCCGCAAAAAACTCATCTGACAACTGCATAGATTGGAGAGCTGATCAGTAGAGAGAAAGCCCAGGACTGGAGATCACCTCGCAACAGGGAGACAACAATCCCCACTCTCTGTTCTTCGTTCCACAAAGAACATGGGCAGAGCCTGAAGTATAACTTGCAGGCCTCCTGGAATGCCCAAAACTTATCAGGGAGGGGAATCTTGGGTCCTGGCTGTGTCTGAGCCTGGGCAGAGACCAGGAGACCTGCAATATATTGCAACTGCTGCACCCCCTGTTCCCGCAGATCCATAACCTCCTGTGAGAGTCAGCTTGAACTGAGCAAGCACTGCTGCAGGAGCCATAATGGATCCAAGAAAAAAAGGTATCAGTCTGGTGATTATGTCATGCTTGGACTAAGGGGGGATGTCCAACTACCGTGCGTGACAGTGACCCACGGACCAACGATGTCCGGCGCACAACACAAAACAACAGATGGAGAGACACCGAGGGGACAAATACATGGGAGGGCCTTGCTCATAGGGAATGGGGAAGAGGTGACCTCCTGCATTCACCTACAGCTGTGCCCTAATCTATCTACTGTCCCTATATGAGTTCTGTCAACTCGTTGCCGAGCAGGTTACCTAGGTCCTCACTTGCCCTGATGTTAACCTTCAATAAGGAATGGCCGGTGGGAGAACTAGTCACAACCACTGCAATAAACAAGACAAGAGGGAAGGAGAGAAAGACCAGGAACAAAGGCAACTTCACACCTGCTGCCATGCTCTTTGACAGCAGATGGCTAAACAGTAGACAGGTCTCCAGAGAGCTTCCTTCTCCTCATGAAGCTTGGCCAGAAATGGGTTCCATCACCAGTAAAGTATGCTGGAACCATGTGACCATATAAAGGGGATGGGAGTAATCAGAGTAGCCACATCTAGACAAGAAGTAGCTAGCTTGCTAGCAAACAAACTGACATTAACTCCTCAACTGCCAAAGGAAAGAAACACGTTTAATATGTAGTCCCAATACAGATATAAGACAGAGGTCCAAAACTAAAAATCTCCCAGATAAGAGAGACCATCGTGATGTTCCTCCTTTTTGCCCTTATAAACCTCAGCCTACTGTCTAGCCATGCTCAAGTACTCAGTTTGAATTACTGGCTCCCTGTTGCTTTACCAATATGCTCCAGCTCCTGCTTCTCCAGCAACTGCCATTGGACTCGAGCAATCTCACCTGCCTACAGCTTCTCTCCTGATATCAGCTGCCTGTGTTTAGTTCCCTGACACTGCTTCTGTTTCACCAAGCTCAGTCTCACATAAGCCTTGTGTGCCCTGCCAGAACTTACTGAACCATTGTTTACTGTACAGATACAGCTTTCTGGACATTCGGGACTCTTTTAAAAGCTGAAGTGCACTAGTAAATATTGGACTTGTTTTTGTGTGGATTCCTATTCCCAGGCCTCTGGGAGTTTATTTTTCTTATTTTTGTCCATCAATTTTTCCCTGTGAGAATTATTCCTAGAGACTTTCTCATTTACATTATCATGCTAGAACTACTTCAAAAGATTTTCAGTTTTTACCTGTTTGATGAACTTACTCATTTACTGCACTTCACGTTATATCTGTCACGTGTGATAAATATAGACTTGCTCACCTTTAATTTGGTTTCAGTCTGTCTGTGCTTCCATCTGCTAATAGATCCCTGGGTAATCCTATAGCACATTACAACTGTGGTCGGGTGCAGTTGCTGCTTGTCCCAGTGCAAGCAGCGTGCAGTTTTTGATTGGCTCACACTGCGGTTAAATGCTCAGATTTTGGGTGCAGTGTGTGTTCAAAATTAATTTTGGGGAAAAAAACTGCCTTCCCACTCCCAAAACTGCTTTGCTTATGGATGGCTGTATGTGGGCAAACAGCTGAATTGCCAATCAGTGACTTTCATTGAGGTTCAAGGCCACAAACTCCCCAAACCCGAACTTCAAAAGATTCGCTCATCTCTAGTTGGCTACAATCCCTTTATGGGTGCACCTAGTCAAAGTGGGATGTTTTTGTGTTTTTTTGATCAAATGTAGTATTTGATATGTGCCCTATGTTAGGCTAGGGTCACATCCGCGTTTTTTTTTTTAAATCCTGATCCGGTTTGGAGCTTTCAAAAAGCTCAAAACCGGACCAGGAAACGCTCCTGATAGGAGCCTATGCAAAAACACGGATGGCTTCACAAGCCATCCGGTGGCCGTATCCGGCACTGCTGCCTGCGTTTTAAATCATGCAGGCAGCAGTTTTCGCAGCGTTTCTGGGACCGCACTGCGGTCACCGATGGCTCAGGATGTGTAATCCCTGAGCCATCCGGTAACTGCATAGGTTGCGGATCCCGGCTATTGCCGGTGATCAGCAAACCTAGTAAAGAGTTAAATTGATTACTAAAGTACTGTTGAGGTCTGTAGGGGGGCTTAGACCCCCCCTACAGACCGGCCGCCCACTTCGGTGGCCTTCTAGTACAATATCCCCGCTGGCACGGGCTCCTCCGAGTCCGTGCAAGTTCCCAACACCCCCAGCCCCCGATTTACTATACAGGGTGCCTGCACCCCTCTGGTATACTTATTCCTGTATGGGGGGAAAATGATATATTAAAGTCATGGTTAAAGTACATATTTACGTGTATCCTGCAGGCTCCAATGTTGTGAATAATCCATGGCGCGGGCTGTTTGCGGCAGCCTCCGCCCCCTCATTTCTCATGCCGCCCCCTCTGTGCCTCAGCCATTGATGTGAGCCGGCCGCGTCATGAAAGGGGCGGGGCGCACGATGTGACGGGGTTCACCCCGCCCCTTTCATGACGCGTCCGGCGTCACATCAATGGATGAGGCATAGAGGGGGCGGCCATGAGAAATGAGGGGGCGGAGGCTGCCGCAAACAGCCCGCCCATGGATTATTCACAACATTGGAGCCTGCAGGATACACGTAAATATGTACTTTAACCATGACTTTAATATATAATTTTCCCCCCATACAGGAATAAGTATACCAGAGGGGTGCAGGCACCCCTGTATAGTAAATCGGGGGCTGGGGTGTTGGGAACTTGCACGGGCTCGGAGGAGCCCGTGCCAGCGGGGATATTGTACTAGAAGGCCACCGAAGTGGGCGGCCGTCTGTAGGGGGGGTCTAAGCCCCCCTACAGACCTCAAACAGTACTTTAGTAATCAATTTAACTCTTTACTAGGTTTGCTGATCCCGGCAATAGCCGGATCCGCAACCTATGCAGTTCCCGGATGGCTCAGGATTACACATCCTGAGCCATCCGGTGACCGCAGTGCGGTATTCTGCACACAGTTTGAAAAAAACTGTGTGCGACCGGCATTGCGTTCACCGCATCCGGATCCGGATGCGGTGAATGCAATTTATGTTTTCAATGTGACCCTACCCTTATTTAAATACATTTGCTTTTTATTTATTCACAGCAGAGTATTTGTTCACACAGTTTTCATCTTGGGTTTTTGAAGTTAGAAGTAGATTATTGACATTATTATACTCAGGTCTTGAAGTGTTTAAAAGATCTCCCATCTGCTTATTGAAGTTGCTTTAGTTATCATTGATGATACTTAATAGATAATTTGTATAATTCTAGTGGTTGCTATTGTTAATATAGGAATTGTTTTAAAAAATTAAAAATAAAATCTTTAAAAAAAAAATAATGGCATGCTCCATTTTGAAGAATTAGGCTCAAAAACGTCTGTGAATAGCACAAGCCAAACAAAAAGTCATTTTTATGAATTGCAGATGATAAATTGGGCCCCAGATGTACCAGCCGTATGTACCACTGCTGAGTCGTTACAAGGTACCCTATGACCGTGGCTATGTTTTCAGTTCGTGACTTGTAATACACACACACGCAATTCTTTACTGTAAAGAAAGACATTACAGAAGGACTGAGGCTGTAGCCATGAAGAGGATGTGACCTCTTGTCTTGTACTTCTGAGGGTATTGCTTTCTTGGTTCATTATTATTGACAAAAACAGGTGTCTGGATTAAAATACACTCAAGCCAGAGTTACATGAACGGCAGAAGCTTAAGTGTTCTGCAGAGCACAGCATTACTGGGCACATGACAGCCTTGGGCATTATGTAATGTACGTCTGTCAGTCCAGGCAATTTAAATAAAGTGGTAACATTAAACCAAACATTATCTTTATTTCAACTTTGCACTTTCTGTGCTATTAACATATTTTGCTTGATTTGTTAATATATGAGCAGAGTTTTTAGCTACAGATGCATCTCAATGAATTAGAATATCATCAAAAGTTAATTTATTTCAGTAATTCAATACATAAAATGAAACACATATATTATATAGTCATTGCAAACAGAGTAATATATTTCAAGTGTTTATTTCTGTTAATGTTGATGATTATGTATTACAGCCAATGAAAGCTCAAAGGTTATGATCTCAGAAAATTAAAATAGGGATGATGAAGGGTCTGAGAGTTAAAATATCACCTATATAGGTATCAGAGGCTTCACCCTGTGTGGTTGTGAGAGCCACAACCACTATAAGCCCAGAATCACACTGTTCGTGTGATATGCGACTAAAGGTACCGTTACTTGCTTCAATGTTCAAACAATATCACTAACGATCTTATGGGCGCGCGGTCGTTAGGACATCTTTTTGACATCACTGGTAAGATGTCACACGTGTAGATATCGTGGACAACGCACCAACGATGTAGCGAGGAGCTATCGTTAGCACAATCCAGCGAACGATACTTGTTCACTGTTGTGAATAAAAGAAGTCGTGAATGACATCGTTATCGCAGTGTCACACACAACGATGAAGCAGGTTGGCTGATCGAGGATTGTTTGATTTGAGAACATGTTCTCAAATCTTCGATCAACGATCCAATGATTTATCGTAGTCGTATCTCGGTGTTACATGAAACGACATCCTAATGATGTAGTGTCAACGACTCCAAACCCGTGATGTTTCAACGATATCATTCACGATATCGTACCGTGTAACAGGGCCTTAAGTCAAATGTGTCACGGATGATTAATGATTAACTTGGAATGGTCTTCCCCTCTCTGGTTGGGAGCGTCAGCTGCTTGTGTTTCTAAGCAGCTCCACACTCCAGTCCTGACAGGGGAAAGGCCATTCCAAGTTAATCATCCATGACAAGTCCGACTTAGTCCCATATTACAAGGACAGTGTGATTCCAGCCTAAAAGTATATCACAGCTGCCAGGGCCGGGACGACAGCTAGGCGACCCTAGGCGATCGCCTAGGGCGCCATCTTGTGAAGGGCGCATTTTCCCCTCATGAGGGGCCCATTGCCCGCCCCCTCGGAGGCCCCGCAACCCCTGGGGGGCCCGTGCTGGCCGCCGCCAGCCGCGGCGCGCCAGCCAGAGAGGAAGGAGGGCGGGACTCAGTGGCCTACCATCCGTGGTCGCAGGGGTCGCAAGTGAGCCCGCCGACCCCTGCTACCGCTGCGCCAGCTGTGTGGCGCTCTACCCGGCCGGTCCCCAGGCGGATGATCACGGCCGTCTGAGGACTACTGGCACTCACCGCTGATGTTGCAGCCACCCGCCCCCCTTCTTCCTCTACATGCAGACCGCGGGAGCAGGCTGGGGACTGTAGGAGGCATGCAGCAGCACACCTACCTCTCTGCCGAAGAGGAGCTGCTTAGAGTCTTCCGGCCTGGCCTGCTCTCCTCCTCCTCCTCACACAGCACCGCTTTAGTCACTGCTTCCTGGGCCTGGCATGAAGAACTTCAGGGAGCATGGAGCACACAGGAGAGAAGGTACAGGGTGTGTGTTGACTGTGTGTGCAGTGTATGTGACTGTGTGAGCAATGTATGTGACTGTATGTGCAATGTATGTGACTGTATGTGCAATGCATGTGACTGTATGTGCAATGCATGTGACTGTGAATGCACGAATGCACTGTATGTGCAATGTATGTGACTGTATGTGCAATGTATGTGACTGTGAATGCAATGCATGTGACTGTGAATGCATTGTATGTGACTGTGTGTGCAATGCATGTGACTGTATGTGCAATGCATGTGACTGTGAGTGCAATGCATGTGACTGTGTGTGCAATGCATGTGACTGTGAGTGCAATGCATGTGACTGTGAGTGCAATGTATGTGACTGTGAGTGCAATGTATGTGACTGTGTGTGCAATGCATGTGACTGTGCAATGCATGTGACTGTGAGTGCAATGCATGTGACTGTGCAATGCATGTGACTGTGAGTGCAATGCATGTGACTGTGAGTGCAATGCATGTGACTGTGTGTGCAATGTATGTGACTGTGTGTGCAATGTATGTGACTGTGTATGCGGTGAGCAGGCTGTGTGTGCAGAATAATATTATCTGGAGCGGCTATGAGGCGGCATTATGTTATTTGTAGCGGCTGTGAGGTGACATTATATTATCTGGAGCAGCTGTGAGGCGGCATTATATTATCTGGAGCGGCTGTGAGGTGGCATTATATTATCTGGAGTGGCTGTGAGGTGGCATATTATCTGTAGCGGCTGTGAGGTGGCATTATACTATCTGGAGTGGCTGTGAGGCGGCATTATATTATCTGGAGCGGCTGTGAGGCGGCATTATATTATTTGTAGCTGCTGTGAGGCGGCATTATATTATTTGTAGCGGCTGTGAGGCGGCATTTATATATCTGGAGCGGCTGTGAGGCGGCATTGTATTATCTGGAGCGGCTGTGAGGCGGCATTATATTATCTGGAGTGGATGTGAGGTGGCATTGTATTATCTGGAGCGGCTGTGAGGCGGCATTGTATTATCTGGAGCGGCTGTGAGGCGACATTATATTATCTGGAGCAGTTGTGAGGCGACATTATATTATCTGGAGCCGCTGTGAGGCGGCATTATATTATCTGGAGCGGCTGTGAGGTGGCATTACATTATCTGTAGCGGCTGTGAGGCGGTATTATATTATCTGGAGCGGCTGTGAGGCGGCATTATATTATTTGCAGCGGCTGTGAGGCGGCATTATATTATCTGGAGCGGCTGTGAGGCGGCATTATATTATCTGGAGCTGCTGTGAGGCGGCATTATATTATCTGGAGCGGCTGTGAGGCGGCATTATATTATCTGGAGCAGCTGTGAGGCGGCATTATATTATCTGGAGCGACTGTGAGGCGGCATTATATTATCTGGAGCGGTTGTGAGGCGGCATTGTATTATCTGGAGCTGCTGTGAGGCGGCATTGTATTATCTGGAGCTGCTGTGAGGCGGCATTGTATTATCTGGAGCGGTTGTGAGGCGACATTATATTATCTGGAGCCGCTGTGAGGCGGCATTATATTATCTGGAGCGGCTGTGAGGCGGCATTGTATTATCTGGAGCTGCTGTGAGGCGGCATTGCATTATCTGGAGCTGCTGTGAGGCGGCATTGTATTATCTGGAGCCGCTGTGAGGCGGCATTATATTATCTGGAGTGGCTGTGAGGCGGCATTGTATTATCTGGAGCTGCTGTGAGGCGGCATTATACTATAATGGAGGATCATATATACCTGAATGAGGGACATTAATACATAATGAAGGGGAGAGGGGTCAATTTGTGAGTCTTTATAGGATTTAGAACATTATGTGGGACCCGTACATCTGACCAATGTGGGCGCGTGGGGGAAGGGGGGGCCCAGGTCCAAATTTCGCACCGGGGCCCTTCGGACTGTAGTTACGCCACTGGCGGGACTCCGACTTCCTGTCCCGCAGCTCTGCCCGCCCCTCCTCTCCTCCTCATTACAGCAGCAGACGCACGGTGACGGCGGCCTTGGTGACCGGTGAGTCAGTGTGCAAAGGCGCCCCCCCCCGATCCGCATACTGGGCCCTGTATACACCACCACTGGGCCCTGTATACAGCACCACTGGGCCCTGAATACAGCACCACTGGGCCCTGTATACAGCACCACTGGGCCCTGTATACAGCACCACTGGGCCCTGTATACACCACCACTGGGGCCTGTGTATACCACCACTGGGGCCTGTATATACCACTGGGGCTGCTGTATATACCGCTGGGGCTTGTATATACCGCTGGGGCCTGTATATACCACTGGGGCTGCTGTATATACTGCTGGGGCTTGTATATACTGCTGGGGCCTGTATATACCACTGGGGCTGCTGTATATACTGCTGGGGCCTGTATATACCACTGGGGCTGCTGTATATACTGCTGGGGCCTGTATATACTGCTGGGGCTGCTGTATAACCCCTGGGGCTGCTGTATAACCCCTGGGGCTGCTGTATTACCCCTGGGGCTGCTGTATTACCCCTGGGGCTGCTGTATTACCCCTGGGGCTGCCTGGGGTCTGTATATACCACTGGGGGCCCTGTATACCACACTGCTGGGGGCTGTATACCTGTGCTGGGGTCCACCCTCGGCTTATACACGAGTCAATAGGTTTTCCCAGGTTTTGGGGCAAAAGTAGGGGGGTCGGCTTATACACAGCTCGGCTTATACACGAGTATATACGGGTAGTAATCCTACAATGTCTGCTGGACATGGTATGAGGAGGTTTATGGCTCAGTCAGTACACACTCCATACTTCATGGTAAGGGGAGGGTTTATGGCTCAGTACACACTCCATACTTCTTGTTATTAACCAGTTAATGCTCTCTTGTCCACCGCACAGCAGTGTCAAAAGAGGACAACAGCGAGACAAGCAGCAACATGGCATCAGAGAGTCCCTGACCTCGAAATAGAAGATCCTCAGATCCTAGTATTGTGACATAATATTAAGAATAATACTTTTTGCATTTATATTACACTATGAACTCCACAGCACTTTACATACATCATGAACACTGTCCCCATTGGGGCTCACAATGTAAACATCCTATCAGTATGTCTCTGCAGTGTGGTTGGACGAACCTTTTATAGGTCCCCGTTAAATTAAATTTACTTTCAAAGTGTGTTGACATTTTTATTCCCAGACATATTTCGGGGGGGGGGGAGTGGGCGCCGTTTGCCTTACCTGCCTAGGGCACCAAAATGCCTTGTCCCGGCACTGACAGCTGCTGCAGTGCAAAGCGTGGAGCATATAGAGTAGAGAGGATGAAGGGTTAAAAACTGTGCTGCCGTATTGCACTAGACATCAAAGGGTGAATATAATATTGATTTATTAGTCAACATGTTTTAGGGCTCCCTGGCCCCTTCCTCAAGACAAATCAATATCATATCGCCATGTTTCAGGGTGTTTCAGGGAGTCCTGAAACGCGTTAACTAATAAATCAATATTATATTTATCCTTTGATATTTCGTGGAATATGAAAGCGCGGTTTTTAACCTTTCATCAACCCTACTTTAATTTTCTGAGATAATGACCTTTGATTTTTCATTGACTGTAAGCCATAATCATCAACATTAACAAAAATAAACACTTGATATAGATCACTCTGTACTGACTATATACACAGTATGTGTTTCAATTTATGTATTAAATTACTGAAAAAAATAACTTTTTGATGATATTCTAATTCATTGAGGTGTACATGTATACAGAACAGGACCTATCATTCGCTTTGTGATAGCTCAATGGCCAAAAAACACCACTAATAATTATTTAAAATATTGGAGAACCAGGCTGTTTTTCCTTGTTAATACCCAGTCATGCGCTAGGTTCACACCTATACAGAGTTCTCTTTGGAGCAAAAAATTGGGGTTTAGACAAATGTTTTGGGATCAGAAGTATAAGGCTTTATCCTGTTATGCCCCAAGCTGTGGGGCCGGTTTCCACGAGGCAGGGAGACCGATGCCCAAGATGCAGTCCCATGATGTCTGCCTGTTCCTCTGGTGCTTCTACTGCACATAGTACTCACCAAGTCCAAGGTCCCACACCGGCTCTTTGCTCTCTGCCCACGTTCTGCCTTCTCATTCCAGATCCTGTGTCCTCTGAGTAAGGCTTCTGTGAGTGTGCTTAGGCACCGCAATCTCCTGAGATTGAAAGGACCAGTATGTCCTGACCCGGAATTGCCTGTCAGCCTATTGCTGAGAGGCTCTGTGTTTATAAGGCACCTTCCCTCCTATGGGAGCTGGCTTAGCAACATTTTATGTTCTTTAGTGGCGTTGCTAAGGTCCCCTTGTCTTGAACCGTTGCATTAGTACCTTGTCCCTGTCCTCATTTCCTCAATCTACATACCTAAACTTGTTTAATCCTAGAGTCTGCACCCGTGTTTAGCAACCCTGGATTGCTCCCTAAGCTTTTGCGGGGAGCAACATGGCTGCACAAACCCTGACAGAAAAATGTAGTGAGCTGTCAGTGGCTGAGTGTTTTGACCAATCGGGGACTGTTTACAGCTGAGCCTATGAGGTGTGGATGGCCTCTGGCAATTGTTTAGTGACCCTTGGCAACTGCCAGATGTTCCCTGGTGACATTCCCTGATTGGTCACCTGGGTTGGGCGCCAATTAGAGTGGTGTATATACTGTATACTGATGTTTTCCTGTCAGGTCATCAGACTCTGACAGGACTTCAAACTCCCACCCTCCCCTCCCTTTTTGTTTTTTCTTTATACTTCTTGTTATTTGTTTTTTGTATTAAATAATAAAATATAAAAAAAAAGAATGAATAAACGGCTCTTTGAGGCTGTCTTGTAATTTTTAGTTTTTCTGCTTGTTTTTTATGTTCACCCTGTCGTGTGGTCTTATTAGAGGGGTAAAATCGCCCAATTGCATTTGGGCAGATTTTGGCCCATTTGTTGGTACTAAAGGTTTATGGAATTACATGGTATTTATGGATGGTTTTTGGAAACAGAGTTTTTAAGATAATATTTATTTGAATATTTTAATAAAGAATTTTTATACCTTAATAAAGCCACATGGACAATTTTTGATCCATCAAAGCAAGTGTCAGTTGTCTAATTATTTAGTGGTAAGTATGACTGTGGGTTTTGTGTTGCCATGCTACATCTACCAGTGTGCACCTGTGTCCAATGAGCCTGCTACGCCTGCTGGTCTGAACATGTGTTGGGTGAACCTGCGACGCTGCCAGGGCCACCATTAGGGGGTTACAGCCCTTACTGCAGTAAGGGGCCCGGGGCCTGACTGCAGGGGGTGTGGCTATCGAACAGGGGCGGGGGGGGGCCCGACCATGCCGGTGGTGGACGTAGCCATTTGGAGCAAGGTGGCCCGCTGAGCTGCATGACATGACACTCCCCTCACTGACTAGTACCTGTGTGCGGGGATCCGCTGGCTGCCCACTCACTTCCCGATCAGGAAGTGCCCGTCACAGTGCACAGTATATTGAGCACCTCATTCAACAGAAAGGACTGGAGGCGGAGCCACAGGGGGAGAAGCCCCGCTGGAGGAGAGAGAGAGACCATGACACCGCCTGATTACTGTCAGATGAGGCCGCGGCTCCACCGCTATAATATACAATGATGCTCAGATCTTCAGCTGCTCCTCTGGTCTCCTCTTCTTTGGCCCTACCTATGGCCGAGGAATCCTGCACAGCATGAAGTGAGCAGCCACAGGAGCACCCCCTCCTCCTGTAATATCGCTACCAGGCCAGCTCAGCAGTCGGGAGCAGGGGAGAGGGGAGAGAAGGGGGCTGACAGAAGCCAGAATGTGTGTACAGACATCCTCTGCTGAATCCAACTACAGGCCGTTCTCACTGGGTACATGATGATGAAGAAAAAGAAGAGAGTGAGTATATATATATATGTGTGTGTGTGTGTGTGTCTGATACAGATATCATGTATGAGTGTGATGTGTCATGTGTGTCATGTGTCTCTGGGTATGTGTCATGTATCTAAGGTTGTGTGCCTGAGTGTATGTGTTATGCATGTAAGACAGTTCTCCTGGGTGTATGTCATGTATGTAAGATGATGTTTTCTGGGTGTATGTGTCATGTATGTATGATGATGCTCCTGGGTGTATGTATCATGTATGTATGATATATCATGTATGTAAGACACTGTTCCTGGGTGTATGTGTCATGTATGTATGAGGGTATGTCTGGGTGTGTGTGATGTATATATTACCAGGATGGGGGATCATGTATTCCAGGATGGAGACATATACATTCCAGGAAGGGGACATATATACAAAGAGGAGGGCCATGTATACCAGGATGCGGGACCATATCAGGAATGGGATCATATATACCAGGATGAGGGATATATACGTGCATATGTGTGTGTGATGGCACTGACATCCTTGTGTTTGGGGAAGGGGGCGGGGCGCAGTTTTGAATTTTGTCTCAGGCAGCAGAAGAGGCTAGGTTCACCCCTGGATGCGGACGACCTGACGCAATTGCTTGGGGAGCTATTGCCCACTGCCCCAGAGAACGACAGGCCACCGCTGCTCCTTCCAGCTGCAATATTGGATGGGAGAGCAGAAGAAAGCGCACAGGAATGGAGGCTTCAGAAACTTGTTTACAAACAGCACCGAACAGCAGTGGCGCATTAGGCAGAAAAACCCGTGTCATCTATGTCAGAGCACCAAGGACATATACTACAGTACAGGTAAAACCTTCACATGTGCACGTGTCTCTGTTATCCGTGTGCTGTGTGTCTGCTAACCATGTGCTATGTGTGTGTCTGTCATCCGTGTGCTGTGTGTGTCTGTCATCCGTGTGCTGTGTTATCTGTCATCTGTTTGCTGTATGTGTGTGTCTGTCATCCGTGTGCTGTGTCTCTGTCATCAGTGTGCTATGTGCGTCTGTCATCCATGTGCTGTGTGTCTGTCATTTGTCGTGTGTCTTTCTTCTGTGTACTGTATGTGTGTCTGTTATCCGTGTGCAGTGTGTGTCTGTCAATCACGTGCTGGGTGTGTGTCTCTCATCCATCACGGGGACACAGTACACAGGAAGGAGACAGGTGCAGGGGGAGACACAACGTACAGGGGGAAGATGGGCACAGGGGGGAGACAGGTGCAGGAGAGAGACACAGCACGCATATGGGACACAGTGCACAGGTTGGAGACAGGCAACAGGGGAGAGAAAGCAAACAGGAGGGACAGGGACTGCACAAAGGGGGGGTGACAGGCAAAGAGAGGGGAAAGACTGCACACATGGGGGAGAGACATGCACAGAGAGGGGCATTGCTAAACTATGACTTGGCTTCTATTGTCCAGACTTCCAGAAAGTGGCTGCAGAGGCGGTGCATGCGCATATCGAGATCTGCGGCCATTTTCTGGAAGCTTGTGGCCCGTGCCTCCAGAGCTCAGCTCACCCCCTCAATGGGTGGGGGCCTGGGGAGAGACCATACATCCCTGTGGCTCCTGCAGAGCTCAGCTCCCCCCCAGTCTATGTGCTCCTAGCCCTCTGAAGTGCTGTATATGCCCTCAGTGTCTCCTGTATGATGTATATATAGCAGTCTCCTGTGTGATGTATTTGATTTACAAAACATATTGTCAGAGAATCGACTGCGCTCCAGACCAACACAAGCCTGGAAGATCAGATATCACCGAACATTGCAGGACACAGAGAAGCAGCTGCAGCCATCAAATTAGGTGAGCTAATTAATTAAATGTAGCCGGGTAATTGTCATGGTGATGTGCGGCCCCTGAATGACAGTAGAAATTTAAAAATGTTTCTTTCCCCGGCAGGAAAAAGGTTCCCCACCCTGTACAAGGTAATAAATAACAGCACCAGTGTTATTCTGCCTCATGTGGCATTTATTGTTCACATCCCTCAGTTCACATAAAGAACAATATATAGAAAGAGATTCATGTGTGACTGGGAACGACGTAGTGCAGAAGGGGAGTTTTTCCAATAGTGGGCGGTGAAATTATGAAAGGTTTGGGGGGTGGAGGTGGAGCTTGGGTGGAGGAGGAGCCTGGGTGGAGGCAGAGATTGGGTGGAGTCTCAGGGGGCCCCAAAATTTTGCCAGTAAGGGGCCCGAAATTCCTAGTGGCAGCCCTGGACGCTGCCCACCTGATCCTTTGACTTCAGTGAACCAGCTTCATGTTTTGAATCACCCTGCTCAGGATTTTGTCACCTCAGACACTCGTCAGTGCAAGAGCCTGTTTTTAATCCTCTACAGCCTGCACACTCTAATAAAGGACATTTTCGGGGTTCGTATTGCCTGCTCTAGCAGAGTTACTTTATTATTAATTGTGCTTCCAACCAAGTCCATTCTAAAATCTGTTTCTATCCTGGGGTCAACTTCCCAGCTTCTCTGTGGTCCAGTTGATCCACTACCAACAGCTCACACCTCTATGAGCGTAACATATACGCATTAAATTCAGCATGAGCTGGCATAACTATATTGAGGGGGGGGGGGGGATTTCCGAAGCTCCAGGAGCACACCGCTTCCAGCCCCTGACTTCTTGCTTTGAAGTGGTGATGTGCACCTTAAGGCGAACCTGTCACCCCCCTCCAGGCAGCTAAAGATAACATAGCCACCTTCTGCAGCACTAAGGCTACAGTCTGAGAAGGTGTCTATAGTATTTATGCTCCCTTGATTCACTGAAATAAAGACTTTTACAAAATCAGTTTCAAACCAGACCCAAGACCGGGAGGCGAGTTTTCCAGCATCTATCTCTCTCCTCTGTGGTGTCAGTCATCCCTCTCTGCTCTCTGTGCACCTCCTCCAGGGCCTCCTCCCTGCACTACAGAGCTTTGTCAGCTCTGCTACAACATAGAGCTGCTGTTATAGGAGACCCCACAGTAGTAAATCTAGCAGGAGGATCCTGAGCAGACAAAGCACTGCCTGCTACATAGCAGCCCTTGAGCTGAGCAGTTTTCACTTTCAGTTTCTTGTACCCACCAGCATTGCTCCTCAGCCCCTGATCTAAAGCACAAACTCAACTCTGCTGCACTGCTGACAGCTCAGCTCAAGGTCTGCTATGTAGCAGGCAGTGCTTTGTCTGCTCAGGGTCCTCCTGCTAGATTTAGAAACACCTGCACCACTTCTGTATTTAATCATCCACTCCTGGTTTTGGCTACAAATCCTGAGGTAAAAAATTCATCAAATACTCAGCGTGTGCACGTGGCATTAGTGCTGCAGAAGGTGGCTATATTATCTTTAGATACCTGGTGGGGTGACAGGTTCGCTTTAAGGCTATGTGCAAACAATGTTTTTTTGTGTGAGTTTTTTGTGTTACATTTTGTTACAAATCTGCATGCCTATCTTTACTCCAGCAAAGTGTATGAGTATTCTGAAGTGTTGTGCCCATGATGCTTATTTTTCCCTTGCAGTTTAGGTGCAGATTGTGCTCAAGACAAAAGAATGAACTGTCAATTGTATGCGTTTTGTAGCCCTCCCAGCCATTGACTATAGTAGAAAAACCACATGGCAACCATCTGCACCAAAAATGCATGCTTTTTGTGGTGCGTTTTCCTGCAACAGGGTGCAGTTTTGCTGCAGAAAATTTCTGCACCAAATACTCAGCTTTGGCACATACCCTAAAACTTACAGATCAGATAGCGGCATGGTCGCAGCTATGATCTAAACTGTGCTATCTGCAGAGGTAACTTTTATCTTCCCTCATATGCCCCATGTACAGCATCCTGCCCTCATGTGCTCCATATACAGCATCCTTGCACTCATATGCCCCATGTACAGCATCTCTGTCCTCATATACCTCATGTACGGCATCCCTGCCCTTATATACCCGTTACAGAATCTCTGAATTTATATGAACCATGTACAGCATCCATGCTCTCATATACCCCATGTACAGCACCCCTGCCCTCATATGCACCATGTACAGCAATCCATGCCTTCATATGCCTTATGTACAGCATCTCTGTCCTCATATGCCTCATGTACAGCATCCCTGCCCTCATATACCCCAGTTACAAAATCTCTGCATTCATATGCCCCATGTACAGCAACCCTGCTCTCATATATTCCATGTACAGCATCCCTGCCCTCATATACCCCATGTACAGCATCCCCTGGAATATATGTCAATATCATGGCCCATCCTGCTACATATGCCTCCAATCCTGGGTACCACCCTGATATATATGTCCCTCATGCTGGTATATTTGGCCCCATCCTGGTATGTCCTTATTCTGGGCCCTTTCCAGGTATATATGTCCCCCATTCTGCTATATATGTCCCCATCTTAGTATATATGGCCCCCATACTGGCATGTCATTTTAGGCTTCTTCCTGGTATATTTGTATACCATCCTAGTATATACTATCCTGGCATATATGTCCCCCCTATTGATATATATGATCCCCATCCTGCTATATATGCCCCCTATCTTGGTATATATGTCCTTGTGAAGAGCAGAAAAAGGGCACTCACCCATATAGTGCTGTCGATCTCCTTTATTTTATTTTACTCCGGTTCCATTTACAAAGTGCAGGGAGGAAGGTGGTAGACAGCGGACAACGGGCCTTTGTCCGCTATCTACCACCCCCCTCCCTGCACTTTGTAAATGGAACTGAAGTAAAATAAAATAAAGGAGATCGACAGCACTATATGGGTGAGTGCCCTTTTTCTGCTCTTCATAATGTGCTTGATGTTCCACTATTAAGTGAGGACACCCTAGTGTACCCACATGCTGCCTGACTGAACAGCATCCATGAAGGTGAAAATCCCAAAGTGTCCAGTAGTGCCCGTTTATGGACTATTTGTTGGTGACTGGTATATATGTCCCCATCCTGCTATATGTGCCCCCATCCCGGCCGCATGCTGGTACATATAATCCCCCATTGCGCCGCACACAGTAAAAAAAAAAAAGATTATACTCACCTTCCCTATGCTCCTCCATTCCTCCTCATCCACGCCAGCTCCGCACTTCTCCTCAAGACCACATTACTGTGATGAGGTTGCAGCGTGATGCCTGAAGCGCATTGCATGCAAACTATCCATGTAGCAGCGCACACTCAGCTGCTGCTGGGCTGTTCATGACAGTGAGTGGGCCCCTCCAGCTGTCCAGTGCCCTGGAACTTGCACGAGTGCGCTAGGTTCTGATGCCGGCCCTGCTGCAGAGGTTACCAGTAGCCTAAGCAATGAGCCTTAAACTATGAAACTAAAACATTCTTGATAATGGAGAGAATTTTTGACAAAGGAGAAATTGTTAAGTTGCTTTAAAATGATTTTCTAATAATATACTTGATTTTTTAGCTAGCGCAATGTGAAAGTAATAATCTCTGCTGCTGCTTGGGCCTTTACTCACAGGTATAGTGATGTCACAACTACTGAGAAGCTAATGGCTGCAGCCAATTGCTGGGCTTATGGCTCATGCTATTATACACATCGGCATTGCCAGTGAAGCTGACCCGCCCCAGGGCCATTGGTTACCTGGTTCAGGGAGTCAATTCACGGGAGATGTCACTGGGGCCTGTGCCCAGTTCTGTGGCCCTGGTGGTCGCTTAAAAGAGTCAATGGAAAAATAATAATAAAAATAAAAGTGATTTGTGACGCCACCTATGGTTCCGGTATGGTCACCGATGCTGTGGGTCAGTCCATCGGGGTAATGTTTGCGCAGCAAGATGGTTACGCTCCCCGTAGGTGGAGCGGGATCCCTGGGGCAGTTGTAGTGTATGGGAATTGCAGGACAGTTTATGGAGGGAGCAGGATCAGGAGTCGCAACAACAGGCACACACAGGGTTGATGTTTCCATTCCTTTTACTGATGATTCAGGTATAATGCAGGGTACAGTTTCTGATGGTACGGGTCCAGGTAGTCTCGTAACAGTTCAGGATCTCCACACTTGGTGAGGTATGAGGCCTCCTTGCTGCGCTGTGTGTTTTTGGTCTCAGGCTGTCTGAAGCTAAGCCCTGTCCTCAATTGTATGGCAGGCGGTGAGAGCTCTGCTGCAGGCAACGCTTTATCCACTGCGGTCCTGGGCTCTGCTAAGTGGCCATGACTCAATTGCTGCTGTGGCCAGGAGATATGAAGTCTCCCTGGCCTCCGGTCTTCACTGCTGGGCTAACAGGTCCCTTGCAGTGACCGGCACCAGTGTCTGGTTTCAGGCGCTGTTCCTCCAGGGCGAACCGATATGTTCCACTCCCCCTGCTACTACTACTCCTTGCCTCTGACCCTCGCTCTAGGGTCCCTCATGCAGGTTAGTAGTGCTCACTGGTACGGGCTTAGCACAGCTCTGTCACCAGAATGTCTTCACAGTCCTCCCTGGAACTGCACTCCCTAACTCCACCTCCAAGCCTGAATTTTTAGGGAACCTCGCCTGAACTCAGCTTGTAGAGCTCCCCCTTCAGGTCTGGAGTGGAAGGTGTTCTGTGCGTGCTTACCTGATGTGGAGATCTTTCTCTGTCCAAGGTGTATCTGTGGCAACCGAACCATGGGGTACCACATTCCCCCCTAGTTAAATTCAGTACTCCTGGACTGAGGAAAACACAACATTTTGTACATTAATAACAATTAAAATGTACAAAGTCTCAAAAGTTACAAAAAAACTATAGAATGGAAAAACAGGTGAGGAGTCCAAGGCTCAACTGGTAAGCAGTCTATACGGTGTTAGTCCTTCCGCCGCAGGCTGCAGATGAATATGTACAAGAAAGTTTTTAACCACTACCAGTCCTGTGGTTATCTGGTCCATGTTTAAATAAAAGTTCAACAAAAGTGCAAATGTTCATGCAATAAGCCCTGCAGGCACATTCAGCTTGACGGTTACGGGTTCACTTGGTTGCAAAGCATAAACAAAGAAAACATATTTACATTCCACTATGGGCATCACGGCTTAGGAGCCCTGATTTCAACCTCCCACCCTCAGGAACTTGTTCTTCCTAACTTAATATGCACGGGGTTGAATCAAGTTCCTCTACCCTTCTGTACACTAGTCTGACTACAGTATTTACACACATGAACACATATTTACACTTTTTCCATAGTACACTTTATTCTCTGTATCAGGTCGGGATGTGACCAAAGTTGCTACGGCTAGATCTACGCAACACTGTTGTCTCAACTGGTTGGAATTGTGTACTAGTGTCTACTGCTGGTGTCTCACTCGTGTCTGTACCATAGTAGGCCTATGTCTTATAGGTAGTGTGAGGCATGGCCGGCATTTTGCCCCATGACAAGGATGCATCACATCGGCTTTGTGAGGTATGGCCTGGCATGTTAGCTCATGGTTGGCGTACAGCACGAGAGCCTGTTTATATGAGCCTGTTTTATTCTGTGTGATTGCTGTGCTAGACCTTGCATCACACAAAGGGTTAACTACAGCCAGTTCTGTGGCTGAGAATGGATGCTGATTGAAAGCACTACATTGCAGGTGTGGGTGTGGCAGCCAGGATAAGAAGCTGCCTGGTGTTCAGTCAAGGAGAAGTTCAGTCTGTGATAAATATCCAGCCAGTGAGGATGTGAATGTCAGAGGCGGTCCGTCCCTTTGGGATGTGAGAGAAGCCTGCCTTTCTCCATGTGGGAGGCACCTGTCCCTCTGATGAAGTGTGTGAAAGCCTGTGGCCGGACGCAGGGGTTAAGAAGGTCCCTAGAGTAGGGGAGCCTTGGCCGACCGTGGAGGGTGCTCACTCGGACGTAAGGAGGAGACCTTGGGAATGCTGGGTTCACCTGTAACTCAGGTTTGCCAATCCCTGTTCTGTGCCTGGGAGGGCAGCAGCACCATGGATATTGCATGATAGGCTGTGTGTGTGTGGAGCAGTATGTATGTGGTCCATGGATGTAGTATGATGGACCATGTGCGTGTGTAAGTTCCCGGTCAGGCTCAGCCTGTACTATGCCATGTGGTATGAGAGACCAAGTACGGCTCAAGGGCCAGGCGGTCGTAGCTGCCATTGGGACCGACCATAGGTCATGTTTGGTCTCGTTGACCTTGGATGAATTTGTATAGGCTGTGGGCAGTATAGCAGCCAGTACGAGATACGGTTGACCTGTGTGAACAGAGCCATACTGGTTGTGTCCAGATCCCAGTGGGTCTGTGTGTCTCGGTGTTCTGTAAAGTGGGGACACGTACCAGGGGCCTAAAGCTACAAATGTCTCGTCTAGGGGTTCTGTTATAGTGTGCTCTGCAACTATGATGGGCTCTGTATTAATATTAAGTGTTGTGTAGTCTGTGCTATGTAAAGAGAGCCAGGTGGCTGGAACTGCCATTGGGATCGCCGGTTAGGTTATGAAGTGATCCCGTTGATAGATATTAATATTAAATGTATGTGTAAGTATAGATAAGGCCCGGCAGCCGTGGACACCATTGGAGCTGTCGTGAGTGCTCCTAGTGTTCGATGGAGATGTGGTTACGGATCCGGTGAATGTAGTCCTAAATGTAATATGTGTTCTATTGTACAGTGGTGGCCAAAAGTATTGACACCCCTGTAATTTTGTCATATAATACTCAGTTTCTTCCTGAAAATGATTGCAATCACAAATTCTTTGGTATTATTATCTTCATTTAATTTGTCTTCAATGAAAAAAACACAAAAGAGAATGAAGCAAAAAGCAAAACATTGATCATTTCACACAAAACTCCAAAAATGGGCCAGACAAAAGTATTGGCACCCTCAGCCTAATACTTGGTTGCACAACCTTTAGCCAAAATAACTGCGATCAACCGCTTCCGGTAACCATCAATGAGTTTCTTACAATGCTCTGCTGGAATTTTAGACCATTCTTCTTTGGCAAACTG
Organism: Allobates femoralis; assembly: GCA_033576535.1. NCBI lineage: Eukaryota > Metazoa > Chordata > Amphibia > Anura > Aromobatidae > Allobates > Allobates femoralis. The sequence continues at coordinate 432,710,273 of JARQOC010000003.1, forward strand.
CTCCAGGTCCCTGATATTTGAAGGGTGCCTTCTCCAAACTGCCATTTTTAATCTCTCCACAGGTGTTCTATGGGATTCAGGTCAGGACTCATTGCTGGCCACCTTAGAAGTCTCCAGTGCTTTCTCTCAAACCATTTTCTAGTGCTTTTTTTTTTTTTTTCAGAAAATATTTATTCAGATTTTTAACATGACAAAGCATAATAAAATATTCAGCTTAATTCCAAAACAATATTATCAGCATTAACTGCGATCACACGTATACAATTTACTATTACCCCTTTTAAGGAGGGGAAGGGTGCTAGAAAAAACAGCAACGTAAAATAGGGGGGTAGTTTTCTAGAGAAAATACACAGACAATTGAAGGAAATGCTTCCCCTCTAGTAGAGTCGGTTACTTAATCTCGTCCATCTAGTGCTGGAGCAAGCTAGTCAGAGACTCTCAGAAGAGGAATAAAGAAAATCCCCAAAAGGTAAACCCCTGAAGGAATTTCTAAGCAACATAAAATTAAAAGAAAAGGCTTCAGTATCATATAGAAAGGTGTTTAGAGAGCGATAGAAGAAAGGAAGAGTAGAAGAAGGAGAGCGACTAAAGAAAACAGGAGAAGGAAAGGAGAGAAGGGAGAAGAAAGAAAAGGGGGAGGGGCGAGAGAGGGAGGAGAAGAGGGGGTCCATCACACCGTCGAGGATGTGTCTATGAGGTTCGCAAATGCTGTGTTAGAGGGAGGCCATCCTGGTAAACCACCAAGGGGTCCATAGCCTCTGATGTTTCTCCCAGGTGTCATGATCCCGTGCCATCAGACCCTCTATACGGCAGATTCTGTCCATCTCCTTTACCCACTCTCCAAGAGAGGGAGTAACTGTGGACTTCCAATGCCTTGGTATCAATACCCTAGCGGCCATGAGACAAAAGCGGTAAAGACTGCGTTTGATCAAGGCAAGTGGTCCCGGGATGAGAGACAGAAGTGCAATCTGAGGGGACGGAAGATAATGTGGGCCAGTGATGGACTCACAGGTTGAGAAGACCATGTGCCAGTAAGTCTGAATGGGCCCACAGTGCCACTAAACATGTAGCATGGTGCCCGGATCCTTCCCACATCTCCAGCACAAGTTCGAACACCGAAGGAAACATTGCATGCAGTAGAGGGGGTATCTGTACCACCTGGTCAGGATTTTATAATTTGTCTCCTGAAAGTTGCAGGATATCGACATCTTGTGGGCTAGTGTACAAATTTTAGTTCGTTCAGAGTCGGAGAAGGTCATTCCTAGATCAGATTGCCATGCCGCGAAGAATCGAGGGACAGCAGACGGCCTGGCCTCTAAGATTGTGTCACACAAGAGGGAGATAACGTGAGAAGGGGGGTCAGTTGAGAGCAACAGGGACTCAAATCTCGAGGGGGTCCTCTTGCTCAGAGACTGAATAAATGTTCTCAGTTGAGAAATCTCCAACCAAGGACCCCGGCCCCACCACATCACCACCCACTGTCGCCACCCCCGTCAGCCAATCCACAACCCGACTCAAGCCGGGGTCCGAGTCAGCACTCCAGCCCAAAAAAGTCGGCCTCCCAATCGCCGGGGGGGGAAGGCTGGATTGTTAAAGAGGGGGCCTAACAGTGATGGGAAGGTAGAATCGCAGTCTCCACCCTTCCATATGTCCCAGAAGTTCAGCACCACCTGTGTGAGAGGGGGGAACAACACGTTGGGAGGACGGTTATTTTTTCACAGCCATGGCACCCAGCGCAGCGGAGAGGGCGAAATCAAATTCTCAACAGTTACCCACTGTTTGCGGTGTAGGTTAAATCTCCAGTCTAAGATCCGTGATAAAAGTGCCGCTTGATAGTAGCGCTGAAAGTCAGGGAGTCTCGCACCGCCCCTACGCTTTGGCTCAGTCAGTGTCGCGAAGCGAATCCGCGGTTTCCTGGAACCCCAAACAAATTTACGCAGAGCAATATTTAAGTGACGAAAGAACTGGGGTGGGACGTCAGTGGGGACAGTCTGGAATAAGTACAGAAAGCTAGGTAAAATATCCATCTTGATGGCGTTAATACGGCCGAACCAAGATAGTTGGGTGCCACCAAGTCTTTTTAAATTGCGTAATGTAGCTTGTAGAAGTGGAGAATAGTTAAGGGCAAAAAGGTCTTTAGGATCTCTAGGAATAGTGATACCCAGGATACCTCAAGCCCGTCCACCCATCGAAAAGAAAAGGAAGACTGAAGCTGTGAACCAGGGCATCTAGAAATGTGAGATTCATTACCTCAGTCTTGGTGTAGTTTACTTTGAAGTTGGACACATCACCAAACCTCATGAACTCACGTATGATGACCGGGAAAGTGACCTGGGGGTTTGAGACATATATCAAAAGATCGTCTGCGTAGAGAGACAATTGGAAACAGGTGCCATGAATCTGCACACCCTCCACGTTTGTGGATCCCCTAAGAGCACAAGCTAGGTGCTCCATTGCAATGGCATACAGCATGGGTGACAAGGGGCAACCCTGTCGCGTACCGTTGGAGACCCCAAAGGCAGGAGAGAGGAACCCATTGACTCTCAGCCGAGCAGTAGGACCACAGTACAGCGCTTGAATTTTCCCCATAATGACCGGACCCAAACCTAGCTGTTTCAGAGAGGCAAAGAGAAAGTCCCAGCTCAGACGGTTGAATGCGTTTTCAGCGTCAACCGAAAGAAGGCATGCAGAGATGTTGCGGTTGTGGATCTGCGCCGCGATGAGTAAGGTCTTGATGGTATTATCTCTTGCCTCTCGGTGCATGATGAACCCAGTTTGGTCATTATGGATAGAAGCGGAATAGGGCTCATCTCGAGCCAAGACTTGTGAGATCTTCACATAAAGACTCAGAAGGGAGATAGGGCGATAGCTAGCACAGGAGAGGGGGTCCTTTCCTGGCTTCGGTATTACTGTGATTGTAGCTGCCAGGGTCTGGGGGGCAAAGGTGACAGGAGTCAGAGATAGAGTTGAAGAGAGATGTTAGTTGTGGTGCTAAATCTCGTGCAAACAATTTATAGAAGTTTGCCGAAAAGTCCATCAGGGCCCGGGCTCCTCCATTGGGAAGCGCTGCGATGGTGTCAGACACTTCCTATTCTGTGAAAGTGGCCTCTAAAATCTCTGAGTCTCTTCCATGATAGGGGGGACAAGGTGTATCTGTTACATAGTCCTCAACACGTCGCTGGTAATCCGCGGAAGACATGTCAGCTAAAGGACCTCTAAGGTTATATAGAGATTTGTAGTAGTCACCAAACTTATCTACTATCTCACGAGGCCCATGGAGGAGTCCCCCCATCTTTGACCTGATGGATGGTATATATGTGGAAGGGAGTCGTGGGTGGATAAATCTAGCCAACGCTCTCCCCGGTTTGTTTGAGAACTCGTACAAATATATGAGGAAACAATCTTGTTGGCGATTAGAGGCCGAGTCCATTATGGTACGTAGGTCAGTACGGGCCTTGGTCAGTTCAATAAGGAGTTGTGGGGTTTGCGATTGTTTATGTTGGATCTCAAATTGGAGGCCATCAAATCCGAAACCGCTTCAGTCCTTTCGCGCTTCAGTTTGGACCCCTGTTGAATGAAGATCCCCCTGATGACTCCCTTTAAGGCCTCCCATTTAAAAGGGAGTGCGGTAGGGTCCGACTTGTGGTCGGTCAAGAATTCCGCAATCGCAGATCGCACCGCTGATTGACAAGCTGGTTGTTTCAAAAGGCCCGGATTGAGAGACCAGGTCCACTCTGTTGGGCCCAAACCCGAGAGGCCAAGGGAAAGGAAGATCGGAGCATGATCCGACCAGATCATAGGATCGATCTCGACAGCAGGGTCTGCTAATAAGAGTTTATGGCTAATTAGAAAGAGATCAATCCTACTGTACATGTCGTGCACAGTGGAGTAGTAAGTATAATCCCTGGCCCCCGGGTTCAGCAACTTCCAGACGTCAACCAGTCTGGCGTCAAGAAGCGTAGATTCTGGGGGGCGTGTCCTGGAGCCGATGGTGCAGGACGCAGACTGAAGGAGCTCCTCAGCCTCAGCCTAACTACCGGCAGATTCAAGCCTCCTTCCAATGGCCAGTTCTCCCCAGCGGCACCGGACATCTCACTGAGCCCACCAGGATGCCGAAACCGGGACCACGCCGCAGAGAGGACTCACAAATAGTCCTAGACTATTTTGGAGCGGAAGCACAGCGGGGACCCAGAGGTAAAATGGCGCCGTCCCCAGGAGCGTCGCGACGCTCCCCTCCCCACACTAGATCCTCCAGTGCAGCTGATACAGGCTCTGAACATGAAGGAGGAGGGGGGGATGAAGCTTTGGTCACGCAGGGCTGCCTCAAAGCCTTGCTGGGAGGATTGCGTCGCTCCCTCCAGGATGATATGAGGACCATGGTCTCCCAGATGAGAGAAGACTTAGCTGCATTGGGAGATAGGACGGGACATTTGGAAAACAAAATGGCTGAGTATGTCTCAGCACATAATCAGCTTGCTGAGGATTACACTGTCATGGACAATGAGGTTGTTTCACTCAAGGCTAAAATGTGGGACCTAGAGGACAGACTCAGGAAGGGAAACGTGAAGATTAGAGGAGTTGCTGAGGGAGGAGAATCTGAAAACGTTCAGAATGTGGTGGGAGATCTACTGCAGGCAGTGCTGCCTGACTCTCCTGCTTCGGATCTCTCACTGGACAAGGCTTTTCGTTTACCTAAGTCCCCTAAGCTGGACAGAGACGTCCCCAGAGACATCCTGGTTGCCTTTACCAGCCATAAAACCAGAGACCAACTACTACAAGCCATGAGACTTCGGCCACACCTACCTGACCCCTTCAAGAAAGTTGAAATTTACCCTGACCTCTCCCCTGGCACTCTGGCCAGGAGAAGGGAGTTCGCTCCACATTGCCGTATACTCAGAGACCGCGGGATCCAATACATATGGGGGTCTCCCGTTAAAGGGATCCTGTCACGCCCAAAACACCTCTAAACCTATTAAAAGCTGTCCCTAGAGCATATTAACACTTTCCCTACACTCCTTTTACCTCCTAAATGCACCTAGTCAAAATGAATAAAAACATTATTATAGTATCTCATTACTGATGATAATGAGTGACTATGCTATTCATAGTCACTCATCCAGGCTGCCCCTCTTCTTCATATCACGCCTGAATAGGCGTGATATACAGCACAGATTCAAATTGCCGCCTCCCTGCGCGCCTCCCCTCTCTCCCATAGCGTCCGGGCTTCAGTGTGGGGCTGTATGACGCGATCCGCGTCATTCCCGGCGCCGGGTGACGTATTTACACCGGCGCCGCGCTGTCAGCTTCAAAATGCGCACTGCGCATGCCCATGCGCATGCGCAGTGCGCATTTTGAAGCTGACAGCGCGGCGCCGGTGTAAATACGTCACCCGACGCCGGGAATGACGCGGATCGCGTCATACAGCCCCACACTGAAGCCCGGACGCTATGGGAGAGAGGGGAGGCGCGCAGGGAGGCGGCAATTTGAATCTGTGCTGTATATCACGCCTATTCAGGCGTGATATGAAGAAGAGGGGCAGCCTGGATGAGTGACTATGAATAGCATAGTCACTCATTATCATCAGTAATGAGGTACTATAATAACGTTTTTATTCACTTTGACTAGGTGCATTTAGGAGGTAAAAGGAGTGTAGGGAAAGTGTTAATATGCTCTAGGGACAGTTTTTAATAGGTTTAGAGGTGTTTTGGGTTGACAGGATCCCTTTAAGGTTACCTTTCGCTACAAAGGCATGAGACAGATATTTTCTTCCCCGACCAGGCTTGGTAGGGCGATCCGGGAGTGGAAATTGACCTCAACATCTAACGGATCTACTTCACCTAGATCCCCAAGTGGACAAAAGCCTAACTCCCCGAACCGGGGAGCACCCCTCTCCCCGTCCAAAGATGAGTGAACAGGATTAGGAGGTCTTGAGACATTTGAATCACTCGACATTATTAGGCTGGGTCTTAGCTCAGCTCTCACTGTTCCTAAGAGGGTAGACTGCTTTATTCTGTACTCCCCTCTTTGGAAGTGAACAGTGTTTTTTGCCTTCACCTGTCGTTAGCCAAGGAAGGTTGGCTTACGGGACCCGGAGGTGGTGAAGTGCAGTTTCATTACCCCCCACTAGGAGTGAGAACTCCTGTTTAAGCAACGTTAGAAATACGGTTAATACTTGTTAATTTCATTTTCTGATTGTTTTGTCTTGGTTTACCCCCCTTTATTTTTGTCCTTGTCCCCTCTTCCCCTCCTGTATCTCCCCTCTTACTCCCCTCCCTCTTTATCTTATTCTGGGGTCTCCTATAATTCCCCCTTCTTTTCCTTTCTCACCTGACTAAACCCAAGGTTTAAACTGCAGAACTGAGTGTTGCTAGGACATAGTGGGAAATTTGCCAGTTTATTATGAGTGTTAAAATTGTTTCACTAAATGCGAAAGGGTTAAACTCCCCCATTAAAAGGTCATACTTGTGGAGAGAGGTACGCAGATGTAAGGCAGATGTCTTCTGTATACAAGAGACTCACTTACTGGAAGCGGATAATGTACGCTTACACCACAAATTGTTCCCTCACATTTATTTCGCTAACCATTCTTCCAAAAAAGCGGGAGTATGCATTATGATTAAAAACACTGTGCAGTTCCAGATGCAGAAAGTGGTGGCAGACCCTAATGGCCGATTTCTTATCCTTGTCTGTGAGATTGGGGGAAAGTTAGTCACGATTACAAACATCTATGGTCCTAACGAGGCCCAGATTAAATTTGCCCGCAATGTACTGGAAAGGGGCAGAGCGGAGTCCCGGGACTTTGCGTTGTGACTGGTGACTTCAACCTAGTGATGGACCGCCTACTGGACTCCTTGTCCAGTCCGATAAAGAAGGGGCGGGAGCTGGGGCCCCTCTGCCGTGAACTCCGGCTGCATGATGTGTGGCGATATCAACACGCCACTGAAAGAGACTACTCCTTTTTCTCCCACAGGCACAGATCGTATACCAGAATCGACTATTTCCTGGTTGATGATCAGACACTCTCGGCCTGTGCCTGTGCGGAGATAGGACTAATTACCTGGTCGGATCACGCACCAGTGTCCCTGGAGCTGAGATTGGGTGGAGGGGGGCCCTCTCCCCGATCATGGAGACTAAACACAAGCCTCTTGTCGGATAGGGGGGTCCAGGACGGTTTTTCTAAAAACATATCAGAGTTCTTCTCTTTAAACGACAATCATGAAGTCTCTGACGAGACCCTTTGGGAGTCTCACAAGGCATGTATTCGTGGTCTGTTTATCCAGAAAGCCTCACAGCTGAAGCGTTGTCGGGACTCTCTCCGTGCTGACCTGATCCAAAAGATAGATAAAGCCGAGATGTTAAATAAATTGAGCCCTTCCCCTCTTCTAACCTCGGAGATCTTTCAATTACGCCACCAACTAAGAGCCCTACTGTTAGAACAATACGAGAAGGGGCTGAGAACCTTAAAGAAGGTGCATTACACTGAGGGTGATAGAGCGGGGGCCGTGCTGGCGAGGCGCATTAAAAAGAGAGCCACGAAATCCATGATCACGGTTATGAAAGATGAAAGGGGGTCGGAGGTCCGTAACCCCGCGGAAATTGCAGAAATTTTCGCCGGATATTACGCGAGATTGTACAATTTAAATAGTGATCAAGACACTCCGCAGCCAGTTCCTTTGGAAATTAATGCGTTTTTATCAAAGTTGGACTTACCCTCCCTTTCCTCGGAGCAACTAGCCAATTTAAATTCCCCGTTCTTGGACACCGAGATTAACAAGGCTATCTCTTCTTTAAAGGTTATGTCGGCTCCGGGCCCTGACGGATTCCCGAATGCGTATTACAAAGCCTTCTCTGCCCAACTAACTCCCTATCTAAGACGTTTGTTTACGCTTTGGATAACCAGAGGATCCATTCCGGCTACTCTTCTAGAGGTGACGATTTCCACGATCCCCAAACCTGGTAAGGCCCCAGACCAGTCGGGGAACTACAGACCGATTTCATTTCTCAATTGTGATCTGAAAATCTACTCCAAGCTGCTTGCTTGTAGACTTACTCCTGTCCTTCCCTTGCTGGTGGGGCCTGACCAGGTGGGTTTTGTGGAAGGGAGACAAGCGAAGGATGGAATCAGACGAGTATTGGACCTCATTGGGGTGGCAGAATCCCGGGGGGTCCCCAGCGCATTTCTTTCATTGGACGCTGAGAAAGCGTTTGATCGGGATACCTCCGGGCGGTGCTGGGGAAATTCGGATTTGCTGGTCCGATCCTATCAGCAATATTCGCCTTCTATTCCAACCCCAATGCAAGAGTCCTCTCCTCAGGATTCCTTTCGCGAAGGTTTCTGATTTCTAATGGGACCAGACAGGGGTGCCCTCTCTCCCCGATAGTCTTTGCCCTGGTGGTGGAGCCACTGGCAGCATGGATCCGGGCAGATACTCGCATTTCGGGAATCCGAGTCGGGGATTCAGTCCACAAGATTGGCCTCTACGCTGACGACATAATCATAATATGCACTGATCTCTCGACCTCCTTCCAGGCTATTATGTCAATTTTGTCGACCTTCTCTAGTCTGTCATTTTACAAACTCAATGGTTCAAAATCAGTGGTTCTACCAATTTGTGTCCCCCCTAATCTTGCGTCTCGACTTCAGGCCTCCTACCCCTTCCAGTAGGGCATACCTTACCTAGGAGTAACTCTTTGCCCCTCCTCCACGGTCGTGTCTGTGAATATAGATGTTTTAAGCAGGCATTGCAGAAAGCCTTAACTGATCATGTGGCCCTGGATCTATCATGGATGGCCAGGATCCAGGCCTTCCGCATGATTCTACTTCCAAAGATCCTCTACTTACTCAGGTGTATTCCTATCAGGATTGCTAATAAACACTTGACAAAGGTTCAGAACTTGGTGATCGCCTATGTATGGGCCACAAAGAAACCCAGAGTTTCAAAAAAAATTATGTTCCTTCCTATGCACCGGGGAGGCATGGGGGTCCCAGACATAAAGTCGTACCACAGAGCTGCGATCTTGGAGGAGACTAAAATGTGGTGGAACGCTAAAGAAAGGCTAGACCAACTGAGATGGCTACAGATAGAGAACCACTTGGTTAGAGGAGGTGATTTGCGGGGAATACTGGCTGTGGAGTCTCTCTCTCCATTGAAAGGGTCGCCTTCGCCGACCCTTCCCACTATTAAGACCTTAGTGGAATTTTGGAGACAATCCCCGAGAAACTGGACTAAATTACCATATATACTCGTGTATAAGCCGAGTTTTTCAGCCCAAAATTTGGGCTGAAAAGTCTCCCCCTCGGCTTATACACGAGTCACTACGGTATTGTGCTGTGGTGGGGGCTGTGGGGCCGGGGCTGTGGAGGCTGGAGGAGGCGGGGGGAGGCTGCTGTATGAGCGGCCCCATCACGTGGGGCCGCTCATTATATATGCACTGCTTCCCCCTGTCAATCAGCGGCAGGGGGAAGCAGTTCATATATTCCCCCCAAAAGCTGGCACTCACCCCCCCTTGTAAGGCCCCCCCCATCGCTGCTTATACATTACCATTCCGGTGTTCTGATCCGCGCCGCTCCTCGGTGCTTCTTCATGCTCCGTCCTCGCTGGCTGCATCCGGGGATCTCCGGCTGTCGCAGTGATATGACGTCATCGCGCGACGGCCGGAGAATGGAGATCCCGGATGCAGTCAGCGAGGACGGAGCATGAAGAAGCAGCGAGGAGCGGCGCGGATCAGAACACCGGAATGGTAATGTATAAGCAGCGGGGGGGAAGCCTTACAAGGGGGCCGAGTGCCAGCATTTGGGGGCTGTTGGTACCCCCAGGGGGCTGCTGGGTACCCCCTGGGGGCTGCTTGGTACCCCCAGGGGGCTGTTGGTACCCCCAGGGGGCTGCTGGGTACCCCCTGGGGGCTGTTGGTACCCCCTGGGGGCTGTTGGTACCCCAGGGGGCTGTTGGTACCCCCAGGGGGCTGTTGGTACCCCCAGGGGGCTGCTGGGTACCCCCTGGGGGCCGCTGGGTACCCCCTGGGGGGTGCTGTATAACCCCTGGGGGGTGCTGTATAACCCCTGGGGGCTGCTGTATATACTGCTGAGGCCTGTATACCACTGGGGCTGCTGTATATACCACTGGGGCTGCTGTATATACCACTGGGGCTTCTGTATATACCACTGAGGCTGCTGTATATACTGGTGGGGTCTGTATATACCACTGAGGAGGCTGCTGTATACCACTGGGGTTGCTGTATATACTACTGGGGCTGCCTGTATACTACCACTGGGGCTGTATATACTACTGGGGCTGCCTGTATACTACCACTGGGGCTGTATATACTACTGGGGCTGCTGCTGTATACAGCACTGGGGCTGCTGCTGTATACGACCACTGGGGCTGCTGTATACTACCACTGGGGCTGCTGTATACTACCACTGGGGAGGCCTGTATACCACTGGGGGGGACCTGTATACCACACTGCTGGGGGCTGTATACCTCTGCTGAGGTCCACCCTCGGCTTATACACGAGTCAATAGGTTTTTCCAGATTTTTGGGGCAAAAGTAGGGGGTCGGCTTATACACGGGTCGGCTTATACACGAGTATATACGGTACCTACTTCAATCATTCCGCTTTCGTCTCTGAAACTGCATGTCCCCCCCCTTGATGTGGCCTGTTGGTCCCATGCAGGGATAAAAAATCTAGGCGATCTCTACTCCAATGATACACTCAAAACCTTTGATGACCTGATGAGGGATGCGCCCTCGCTAAGTACGGCCTTCCTACAGTACATGCAACTCCGACATTTCCTCCAGTCTCAACAATGTCGTAAGGAACTTGGGGTACTCCTCTCTTCTCCTACCCCATTTCAGATGTTTCTTCTTTCGGATCCTAAAAAATCTAAAGGCCTTTCTATCATATACACTGCCCTTCTGCGTCTGGACACTCCTGATAAACTCCCCTACATGCATAAATGGGAGGCAGACTTAAACTTTGAATCAGACCTGGATGAATGGGAAGGGGCTTCTAAGATAGTGTCAAGATCAACCAGATGTATTACACATCTTGAAAATTTAAAAAAGATACACTTACGGTGGTATCTCCCCCCGGCCCGTTTGCAAAAGTTTAACCCAAATCTCTCTCCCAGCTGCTGGAGGGAATGCGGGGGAAGGGGAGATTTAACTCACATGTGGTGGTCCTGCCCCAAAATTGCCTTGTTTTGGCACCAGATTGCACACTTAATCTCTAAGGTGTTGGACACTCAAGTTCCACTGACCCCTCAGCTGGCGATACTCCACATAGGAGTTCGTGATTTTCACCCAGTAGTGAGTAAGACGCTGACCTACATTTTAATTGCTTCCAGACTAAGCATTGCAGCGAAGTGTAAGTCTGCTTACCCACCAACCCTCTCTGAAGTGACAAACAGACTTAACTTGATATTTTCATATGAATATCACTTAGGCCGGCTTCAGACTGCGTGTCTGATCCGATCCGTAGCTGTCCGCTTGAAGCAGACAGCCGCGGACCGGATCAGCACACAGGACTGGGGGGCTATTATGCCCTCCGATCCTGTGTGCAGCCGCACGCAGTTCCTGCTGCTAATAGGTGAGGACCGCGGGCGCCGCGGCCCTGACCTGTCAGCTGGTTCAGCTGCATGCGGCTGCACACAGGATCGGAGGGCATAATAGCCCCCCAGTCCTGTGTGCTGATCCGGTCCGCGGCTGTCTGCTTCAAGCGGACAGCTACGGATCGGATCAGACACGCAGTCTGAAGCCGGCCTTAGCCCTTACCCGAAGTGATAGAGAGCCCACGTTGGAAGCTTGGAGACTCTGGGCCTCTCATCCCCTGGCATCGCCTCTTCCTAATTAAACGAAGTCTTCTTTGTTGAACTAGGTATTAGTCGATTACAAGTTTGCTGATGTTTTGTTCCTTCCCTCAAACCCCCCCTCCCCCCCCAGTAACTCTCCCCCCCACCTCCCTTATTACCTGAGACGTGATACTATATGACTCTTATATCTGCAATATGCGATTAACTGTTCCTTTCTGAATTGTAAAAACATATTTGTAATTTCTTTTTCAACAATAAAAATTTATTGAGATAAAAAAAAAGAAGCGTAGATTCCAGGTTCTCAAGATGAGAAGCAGGTACAGAGGATCTGCGAGTGGAGGAATCCAGGTCCCGATCAAATACAAAATTAAGGTCGTCCCCTAGTATCACCGAACCCTCTGCAAAGTTTGTCAAGGTGTGTAGATATGTCATCAGTCTACGGGCCGGGTCCTGGTTGGGTAAATAGAGGTTAGCAATGGTTATGATATCCCCAGCTATCTGCAGTTTCAGGAAAACAAATCTGCCACAGGGATCTATCCTGGAGTCCATCACCTGCGCCGCTAAGGATTTATGTATAGCTACACTAACCCCCTTGGATTTCGCCTCTGGGTTAGGGCTGTGGAACCATTTATTAAAATATTTATGCTTTATAGACGGGATCTTATCAGACCTGAAGTGCGTTTCCTGTAGAAGGAGGATGTGAACACGTTTCTTGTGCATATGTGTGAGAACCTGAGAGCATCTTTCAGGTATATTGAAGCCTCTAATGTTTAGCGAACAGATGTTAATTCTGGACATAATGGTGGTTGGATAAGGCGGGGGGCGGGTGGAGTTAGGGAAATGAAAAAGAACAGAAGCAAAAAGGAAGAAGAGTCAGCCTAGAAAAAGAGGTGTTAGGGACTGGAACTCTAATTCCTGTCCCAAAGGTCAGAAGGTTAAAGAACCCACAGACCAAAGAAATTAACAGAGTGAACTCTGTGGTGTATGTCAAAGAAACTCCCTACGTGTGGGGTGACTGGTACACGTCAACAGGACCGTGCGCCCAGGCCCTAACCACAGCGCTTTCTAGTTTCAAGTGTCTCAGACAGGAGGAACATATGTGAAAAATAATGTCACAACATTAATGTATTACCCAGCTTATAAACGCAATCAACAGTACCCAAAAACACATAAACCCTTTAGTCACTAGTGGGGGAGAGGGGTGGGAGGGGGGGGTACAGATAGGAAAGTGAGATCAGGGGGAAGTGAGGTAGGATTATTAGGTAATGGATCAACGAAGGGAGGGGAACAAGAGGTGGGGGGGTAGGAGCTGGGAAGATGGAAAGAGGAAAAGAGGAGGGGAAAGGGTAATCAACATATGACGGGAAGAGCCCATAACTGGGCGCATCTATTGTCCATTCCAGATAAAGAGGTAAAGAAGCAATGACCACAACTTGGGTGCGGCAACGGTCCCGACCCGGTCAAAGTGTAGGGGCGAGGGGGAAAATTCCCAGAAAACCCCATCTACAATGTGTCAATCAAAAACAAAACATAAGGGTTCAGGTTGCATCTGTAGATGTTGCCGGGTGACGTTTAGGGCCCCTCTTTCTCTTTCGGGCCTCATCAGGAGGGAACCGCTGGCCAGTCCCCGGGCCCCTGAGAAGGAAGATGGACAGTTGTGGACAGTTCATGATGGAAATCAGAGGCAGTTCCAGCGCCCTGCAGAACTCCGGAATGTCAGCCGGGGATCTTAGGATCTGCATCTCCGAACCCCTGCGGACTTGGAGTTAAAAGGGGAAGCCCCATGAGTAAGGTATCGCTTGCTCTCGAAGGAGGTCAAGAAGAGGGCGTAGGGCCCTGCGTTTGGCAAGCGTAATGGGTGAAAGATCCATGAGGAGTTGGATGTGGATCCCGTTGAGGTCAATGGAATCAGATTCCCTACCTTTCCTCATTACTTCGTCCTTAAGTTGGTAGAAATTGATCCTACAGATTATGTCTCTAGGGCGGGCTGGGTCATCACGTTTGGGACCCAGGGATCTGTGGGCTCTATCCATCTCGATGTGGTCGTCTTGGGATCTTTCTAGCAAAGAGTTGATTATGCGTAGCAGGACTGGGACAATATCACGTGGAGCCACCGTCTCCGGGACACCCCGCATGCGTATATTATTTCTTCTGTTCCGATTCTCGCCATCTTCTAGCATATCCAATACAGTGTGGAAATTCTGCTCGTGTTGGTCTAATTGTTGCTACTGTTGCTTCACAAGAGAAGAGAGGTCAGCCACCTCTTGGACCACTGTTTGCATGGTGTTCTTAAGCTTAGAGGTATCCTCCTTAAGGCACCCAATCTCAGATCTGCAGACGTTCTCCAGTCTTTGAATATATCCCTCCATATCATCCTTGGTAGAGAAAAACTGCATTCTAGTTCGGATATCATGTAAGTCGTCTGCCTGGGAGGGAGGGGGGCCACTATGCGGAGAGCTGAGAGGGGGTCCCTGGTTAAGAAGGCCACCAGGTCGGGCCCCGCAGCGACTACCTGGGGAGGCATTTTCATGATCAGTGGCAGGGGGCTCCCTAGGGACACCGAGACCCAACGCAGGAGATAAGGAGGCCGCACTAGACAGATCTGGATCTCCCCTGTCAGCAGTCAGTGCTACGGCGGTGTCTCTCTCCCCATGTGTAGGGGAGAGGAGTGAGGAGAATGTCTATCCCGCCCCCTGTCCTAGCGGCGTTCGCGCCTTTTCCTGTGCCCCCCTCGCTTTTAGAAGGTACCCTAAGCGCCGTGGAGACGTTCCCGGTGGCACTACTGGTGTTCCGCTGGGATGACGAATTGTAAGTCGGGTTTGAGCGGGGAGCAGGGGCCCTGGAGCGTCTGTCTCCTGCAGCGGTGACGGCGGCCATTGCAGTGGAGCAGGAGGGACGGCTGCAGGCACCCGCCGGGGTGAAAAACTTAGAAATGTCCGTTTTACCAGGCATCTGAGGTGGTAGTAATGTCCACCCCAGTTCCAGGAGTCTGCGGTCACTGTTGGGTCCTCCGGTCTGGCGTAAAATCACCTATGATGGCTGTGAAAGGGGAACGAGGAGCTCCACTCAAGTGCTGCTGGTCCTCGCCATGTCCAGGCCACGCCCACCTTCTAGTGCTTTTTGAAGTATGTTTTGCGTCATTGTCCTGCTGGAAGACCCATGACCTCTAAGGGAGACCCAGCTTTCTCACACTGGGCCCTACATTATGCTGCAAAATTTGTTGGTAGTCTTCAGACTTCATAATACCATGCACACGGTCAAGCAGTCCAGTGCCAGAGGCAGCAAAGCAACCCCAAAACATCAGGGAACCTCCGCCATGTTTGACTGTAGGGACCATGTTCTTTTCTTTGAATGCCTCTTTTTTTCTCCTGTAAACTCTGTGTTGATGCCTTTGCCCAAAAAGCTCTACTTTTGTCTCATCTGACCAGAGAACATTCTTCCAAAATGTTTTAGGCTTTCTCAGGTAAGTTTTGGCAAACTCCAGCCTGGCTTTTTTATGTCTCGGGGTAAGAAGTGGGGTCTTCCTGGGTATCCTACCATACAGTCCCTTTTCATTCAGACGCCGACGGATAGTACGGGTTGACACTGTTGTATCCTCGGAATGCAGGGCAGCTTAAACGTGTTTGGATGTTAGTCAAGGTTCTTAATCCACCATCCGCACAATCTTGCGTTGAAATCTCTCGTCAATTTTTCTTTTCCGTCCACATCTAGGGAGGCTAGCCACAGTGCCATGGGCTTTAAACTTCTTGATGACACTGCGCATAGTAGACACAGGAACATTCAGGTCTTTGGAGATGGACTTGTAGCCTTGAGATTGCTCATGCTTCCTCACAATTTGTAAAACAGAAGGAGAAAAGCGACCAAAAAGGGTATATTGAAATGTATTATAACTTTATTAAGGACATACAAATATAGGTACAAATAGGGGGAACAAATATATATCCAGCCACATATGCGGTCTTAAGCATCAGGAATATAGACATATAGTAGTACAAAGACCAAAGTGCGAGTGCATAGAATATCTACATACATAAACATATCATATAGAACAATATATTTGATCATCCAGTGGAGTCCACCATAAAGTGTTAAACTTCCCAAGTGGAGAAAGATCTATACTTTCTCAGACAATTTAGCCATAGTAGCATAATACCATATAAATTGTATACATTCCATATCCCTAAAGGAAGGAAAAATAATTAATACATAGCATAATTGCTATATATATGTATAATGGAGGGGAGAAATGTATCAATTAAACTATAGCTTCTGAGATCTCCACATGATAGGGAAGTACCTAGGTGCACATACAGAGGTATCCAATACATGAACTATTTACTAGGACTAGGGAACCTCTCAGTATCAAATAGATTTTTAATGCCAGGCATATATATTAGTAAATGGCATTCACTGAAAGGTATCCCCAAGTAGAGACAGCCCAGCACGAGCAGACCGGTGCAGAGTCGTTACCTCATAAAGCCTGAATGCAGCCGCGCGCTCCGATGCGCATTTCGTTCTGATTAACTTCGTCAGGGGGCGTGGCGTAGGGAGAGGAAGGGGAGCCTTTAAAATCGGTGCCGACCAATCAGTTCATAGCATTATACGCTACCATGGCGACAGGCGCCCACTCTGAATCAGCGTGACGCCGCACCATAGCGTCGCGTCATGGAGGGGCGGAGCCGGGACGCGCGGTCCCAGGCTTCCACGCCAACATACAGACAGCGGTGGTATGAGCGTGCATCAGATACAGAGGGAGCGCTCGTACAGGTATATATCTCTATGCCCCCGATGTCAGCACTGCGGGAGAAGTACATTACCAAAAGCACATTTAATTATTTATATTTCAGGAAGTCCGTCAGGAAAGAATATATACAGTAGGATATAATAACTGCAATGTATCTGCACCCATTGATTTAGGGCAACTAATACTGTATGTAAACAATATTGCCACATTATGGTTGATAAAGGTGCAGACAATTGTAGAAAACTACTACAGGACAGAAATACATTCCCATTATATACATGCATAACCAGGCAAAGGGATACACAGAGCTCCTCATAATAATGTAAAATCTAGTACAAAGATGTATATATATCTCAAAATAACATCATTAGGGGAGAATGCATAAGTTCTGATATTAATACATATATAGCAATTTTATCAATGTAGCATTTTCCTCAGTATATCAAGATCTTATTATAAAGGCATAGAGCTTGAAAATCTCATCCATATGTTGGAACAAATAGCTGCTGAATGTCACTGATTGGCGGCACTATAAGAGATAAAATCAACAAATTAAAATCTATTAAAAGAACAGAAAAACAACCCCTAAGATACATGTATATATAGGACAAATCACAAAAAAGAAGCATAACTAATATTTTCGTTGAGACCACGTGGATGTACGGTTTTTAAAGTCCATATCCACCTCGTTTCAAGTTGCGCCAATCTGCGGGTCAATGAGCCTCCTCTTATGTCAATGGGCAACAAATCAATACCCCTAAATTTTATTTTAGTGCTGTCACAATCGTGGTGAGTTTTAAAATGCCTGGGGATGGTTTTAAGGGTGCCAATATCATCAACACCCCTAGCAGCATCAATCCCCAGGACATGTTCCCTTATACGTATCTTTAATTGTCGACTCGTTAGGCCAATATAAATTTTGTTGCATGGACACATGGCGTAGTAGATGACATATCTACTCTCACATGTGATACGTTTCTTGATCTTATATGACTTTTGTCCATCTGAGTCGACAAAATGGGAACTTCTCTCCACGTTTGGACAGGCGACGCATTTACCGCAGTGTACGCATCCCGAAGGGGGGTGGATAAGTTCAAAAATGTCTTGTTTTTATTCTTATTTTCATAGTGACTACGGACAAGTATGTCCTTTAGGTTTCGACTTCTACGTATTGACATGTATGTACGATCGGGCAAGATCTTGTCCAGAACGGGATCGGCCTTAAGGATATGCCATGATTTTTCAATGGCACTTCTTACTTCCGGGAAAGAGGAGTTGTATTCGGTTACAAATCTAACCATATTATTTTCAACTCCTCTTTTCCTGTTATAAAGAAGGTCATCTCGATCCGAGTAGCGGGCTCTATTATAGGCTCGCTTCAGGGACCTTTTACTATATCCTCTTTCAAGAAACCTGTTCATTAGAATCACAGACTGTTTCTCAAAATCCTCTTTCTTTGAACATACTCTCTTTAATCGAAGAAATTGCCCAATTGGTACGGCATTTACCATGTATCTTGGGTGTGCGGACGTGGAGTGCAACAAAGTATTTGTAGATGTTGGCTTACGATATAAAGTTGACTGCATTATACCATCTTCATCCAAGAAAAGAGTCACATCCAAAAAATTGATCGAGGTTTCAGACCACTCATATGTAAGAAAGATGTTCTGATCGTTCGAATTTAACCCCGACATAAACATCCTCAAAGCTTCCACCGATCCCTGCCAGATGAGGAAAATATCGTCGATGTAGCGCGCCCATAATGGGACGCGGTCCATCGACGACTCCCCATCTGACAGGGGGAGGTCCCTCTCCCACAGCCCAGGAACAAATTAGCATAAGCTGGCACAAAAGACGCCCCCATTGCAGTTCCCTGGAGCTGTAGGTAGAAGGACCCCTTAAAGGTGAAGAAATTATGCGTCAGGGCAAATTCCAGAACGATCAGAACAAACTCAATCAGATCCCCGGGAGATGTGAATTTTTCAAAAAGAAGGAAGCAGCTCGCAAACCATCCGCATGTCTTATGTTAGTATAAAGTGACTCCACGTCCGCACACACCAAGACACAGCCCCTATCCATGGATATGCCATCGACCTTTTTCAAAAGATCACCAGTATCTTTCACAAAAGAGGGGAGATTTGAGAGTAGTATATGGTCTATCCATTTATTTACATTCTCAAGAAAATTATTATTACCCGAGATAATGGGTCTCCCTGGGGGGACCCTCATGTCCTTATGTAATTTAGGCAATAAATATAGGGTGGATATAGATGGTTCCACCACCTGTAGTGCTGAAGCCAAATCACGGGTGATAACGCCGCCGTCGACGGCAGTCTCCAATAGAGTGGATAATTCATCCATATATTTTAACAATGGACTAAAGGTTAATTTTTTGTAACAAATTTTGTTACGAAGTTGTTTGAATGCCTCAGCCTCATACATCGATGTAGGCCAGACGACGACGTTACCACCCAATTTGGTTTATCAAGTCCTCAGACAGTTCTTTGGTCTTCTTTCTTTTCTCCATACTCAATGTGGTACACACAAGGACACAGGACAGAGGTTGAGTCAACTTTAATCCATGTCAACTGGCTGCAAGTGTAATTTAGTTATTGCCAACACCTGTTAGGTGCCACAGGTAAGTTACAGGTGCGGTTAATTACACAAATTAGAGAAGCATCACATGATTTTTCTACCAGTGCCAATACTTTTTTCCACCCCTTTTTTTATGTTTGGTGTGGAATTATACCCAATTTTGCTTTAGGACAATTCTTTTTGTTTTGTTTTTTCATTGAAGACAAATTAAATGAAGATAATAATACCAAAGAACTTGTGATTGCAATCATTTTCAGGAAGAAACTGAGTATTATCTGACAGAATTGCAGGGGTGTCAATACTTTTGGCCACCACTGTATATGTAATGTATGTATTATATAATATGTAAACTAAGAGTGCTTATGTGCAATGTCTTAAGTGCTACCCGGTTTATGTTGTATGTGTGGTGAAAATTAAACGGGTGGACATTTGTTACATTTAAGCTTGAGTTGGTGTCAATTACGTGGCAAGCGAGTCCTCCATATGCACTGGGCATACGCTAACCTCACACTAGGCTTGGTAGCTGTCCGCATCTTCTTAAGTCCCCGTTACACAGTACAACATCGTGAACGATATCGCTCAAACGCCACAGGTTTGGAGTCGTTCAAAAGACATCGTTAGGACATCGTTGCGTGTGACACTGAGATATAGATATGATAAATCATTGAATCGCTGAATCCAGATTTGAGAACATGTTCTCAAATCAGAGGATCAACGATCAGCCAACCTGCTGCATTGTTCAGTGTGACATCACGATAACGATGTCGTTCACGACTTTGCCCATTCACATCAGTGAACAAGGATCGTTCCCTGGATTGTGCGAACGATAGCTGCTCGCTACTTCGTTGGTGCGCTGTCCACGACATCTACACATGTGACAGCTCACCAACGATGTCCTAACGACGGCGCATTCATGAGATCACTAGTGATATCGTTTCAACATTGCAGCATGTAAGGGTACCTTTAGTCTTACCATAGGATTGAAAGTTTACCAGTAGTAGGATTCTCTGGTACTGCTGCAATAGGTGGTTCCTCAAGTCTCTCTTCCCGTGGGTCTTCTAAAGGCCCCATGAAATGGCACAACATCGTTAACGATGTCGCTGGTACGTCACGGGTTTGGAGGCGTACCAGTGCAATCTTTAGGATGTCTTCGCGTATAACACCGCGATTCAACAACAATAAGTTAATGGATCGTCCATCGCAGGTTTGAGAACATGTTCTCAAACTGACGATCAACGATCCACCAATCTGGTAGATCGTTGTGTGTGACACCGCGATAATGATGTCATGGAAAACTTTGCCCATTTACACCAATGAGCAGGGATCATGGTTTGCGAACGATCCCTGCTCACGACATTGTTGGTGAGTTGTCCACGATATCTAGACGTGTGACAACTCACCAACGATGTCTGCAACGACCACACACCCACGAGATCGTTGCAGACATCGTTCCAATGTCATACCGTGTAACGGAACCTTCAGACTTCTACGGATTCTTCTGGTCTTCTTGGGACTTCTATTGGTTGAGGGAAAGTTATTAGGGTACCTTTACATGCCGCTGCCACGGCGAGGAATCCTGACAGCGATATGTCGCCCTGGAACAATCGCCGTCAAATTGCCTCCCATTTGTGGCGTGTAATTGGGGAATTTGGCGGCGATAAATCGCCTCGCCCCTGTCGCCTGATTTCAGAGCACTACTCTAAAATCAGGCGACAGGCGCAAGGCGATTTATCGCTGCCAAATTCCTCAATTACACGCTGCAACTGAGAGGCAATTTGACGGCGATTGTTCCAGGGCGACATATTGCCGTCAGGATTCCTCACCGCGGTTGCGGCGTGTAAAGGTACCCTAAGTGGTACTATTATGGCTCCTGAGGCCAACTTTCAGGAAAATCTCCAAGCATAATTCGTATCATTCTCTCCTTATTTTCTTCTTTAGGTTGAGGTATACAGGGAATGACTTCTTTTGGTTTCAACTGTTCAGGGCATTTCTTAAAGCCCAGTAAAGGTACCTTCACACACAGCAATATTGCTAGGCAATTTTACTTGCAATTTGCTGTTTGAAATCATGGACACATTGTTCTATTTTGTTGCTGTGTACAAATGGAACAATGTGTCCATAATTTCACTGCAACCAGCAAATTGCCAGTGAAATTGCCTAGCAATATTGCTGTGTGTGAAGGTACCTTTAAGGCCACGTTACACACAATGTGTCCATGATTTCACTGCAACCAGAGATCTGTGACCAATATCTGAACAGATATCTGTGTGTGTAACTGGGACTTTAAGATGATCTCTAGAAACAGCTGCTCATGCGGCAGGCATAGAAATCTTCTGAACAATATCGTTCAAAAGGTTTCACACTGAACGATGTGGCACATCGTTCAGTGCTTAATTGGACGACGAACAATGATTTGAGGTCAGGATCTCAAATCTAGGATGAACGATCTAACGATCTTTTCATCCTAGATCTTATTTTTACACGCAAGGATGTACAAAGAATATCATTCAAAAGATTTCAATCACGTGACTTTTGAGCCATATCCTGAACGATATCCTTGCGTGAAAACCCACCCTTAGAGTGTAATACTGTATAGGGTTTTGCTTCCCACTGGTCATCAAGTTTGGTTGTTCTCCTGTTTATCTTCAGAACCATCTTTCCAGGTATTAAGAGAACAGCTGGTGCACTCTTGTTGTAATCTTTCTTTGCTTCTCTCTGATTTGATTTAAGCTTCTTTCTACGCACTCTTGTACCTTTTTGTATTTCTCTTGCCGTTTGATGTTCTAATCAGCATCAGGTGAACTGGTTTCAGGCACGACAATTCCCATCTCTAAATCAATTGGTAATTTCCCAGGTCTTGCTCTTATTAAATACGCTGGCGTGCAGTTGGTGGAACTTACTTGGATGTTGTTGTACATGTTCACTAAGTCAGGCAATTTCTTCGGCCACATGCTTTTTACTTCCTAGGGCAGTGATGGCGAACTCCAGGCCTCGAGTGCCGCACACAGTCCTGGTTTTCAGGATTTCCATTGTATTTGACAGTTGGCAATCAAATTACCAACTGTCAAACTCTAAGGAAATCCTGAAAACCTGGACTGTGTGCGGCACTCGAGGCCTGGAGTTCGCTATCACTGTCCTAGGGCAAGGTTTTCAACAGGTCTATGACCACCTGGTTCATTTTCTCACACATGCCATTGGCCTGTGGGTGGTGCGGTGTGGTTCGGATCTTCTTGCACCCATATAAGTTGCAAAACTCCTGGAACACTTCAGCTTCAAATGCAGGACCTTGATGTGTCAACACCTGCTCTGGGTACCCATGTGGTCTACAGAAGTAGGCTTGAAAGGTTCTCGCTGCAGTTCTTGCTGTTAAGTCCTTTACAGGTACTACCACCAGAAATTGGGAATAGTGGTCCACCATCGTGAGGGCGTACGTATAGCCTCACCTGCTGGGTGTCAGCATGATCCAAGACTATGAGTTCTACAGGCTTTTTGGTGACAATTGGCTGTAGTGGAGCTCTCTGACTGTCATGCTCCTTTCTCCTTAAGTTGCATGGGCCACAGTTTCTGCACTAGTTCTCAATGGTGGTTCTTATGCCAACCCAATAGAATCTCTTGCATAACAGTACCTCAAGCCTCTTCCACCCAAAGTGTCCTGCTCCGTTGTGGTACACTCTCAGCACCATCGGGACATCTTTCTTCGGTACCAATATCTGCCACACCATCTTGTGGGTTCGGGGATTGATGAAACGTCTGCATAGCTTACCCCCATAGATGAACAACCTGCTTTTCTCTTTCCACAGGTGCTGCACCTCAATTGGGGCATCTGACCCGCCCGAGGGCCTTGGGGTACCCGGTCCTGGGCATTGTAGTTCACGGGGGATGTCACTGGGGCCTGTGCCCGATTCTGTGGCCCTGGTGGTCGCTGAAAAGAGTCAATAAAAAAAATAAAATAAAATTGTTTCGTGAAGCCACCTACGGTTCCGGTAATGTTACCGGCGCTGTGGGACAGACCTCCGGGATGATGGTGGAGCAGCAAGATGGTTATGCTCCCCATAGGTGGAGCGGGATCCCCGGGGCAGTAGTGGAAGTTATAGTTTTTACACAGGGACATAGTTTACACCAGACCTTGTCACTTGTCCTCTCCCTGCTGTGGTCAGCGGCTCCTCAGGTGGAGATAATAAAGTATGCCACACAGTCTTTTCACTCTGTACAGGTTTACTGGCAGTTCTTTAAAGCATGTTGACAAATAGCACAGCCTTTTTGGGTCTGCCTGGCCTGGGTAGTCACTGGGAAACCAGGATGCTTTACTCAGGACCCTCTGGTGGGATACCTGCCGTTCCTGTCCGGTCCGTCACTGTGCTCACTCCTGTCTCCTTCAGTGCTCCTGCGCACAGAGCCTCCAGTCAGCTCCCACGGATCCTCTCTGGAGGACTCCTCTCCAGGTCCCCTGGACCCTATACGGTGCCTTTTTAAGGATGCGCGAGGCGGTCGGCCTCGACTTCCTCTAGAAGCTCGGGCCTCCAGTTCGCCGGCTCAGGGATAGACACCCGCACCGTGCTCAGAGCCAGTCCTCTGTTCCGGGACAGATCCCACCAGTTGGTAGACTTACCGGGTCTGGATTCAGGTACACCACACTACCTGGTGCCCTTAGGATCTCCTTCTGTCCTCACTCCCCAAAAGAGCTCTCCGACTGTCTGTGCTACTCTGCCTAACTCTCCTCTCACTCACTTTTCCACTCTGTCAACCCTCCCATGGGATTGGGTCCTCCCTGAAGCGGGTCCACCCACGGTCCCCTATCTAGGGTGTGTGTGGATGTGTGTTATGAGGGTTCTTTGTGCGGCATCCCAATTCCCTAGTCACAGGAATACTACACACTCTTATATGAGTGCAGTACCCCTACGTGGCATCCCAACCAGTGAGACGCCACATTTCCCCCTTGGTTAAACGCACTCGTCCTCGAGTGACCCGACCCGGTACAGAGTTAAATTTAAATTTTCATTAACATTTAAACAACAACATTACTCAGTGCTTGTCTTCCCTTACAGCCTTACAGGAGGTACTTTTACTTTTAACGACTTTCCGGTCAACGGGGCCAACAGGTAAAAATAAATAAAAAACACATTACTGGCCTAAACCGGGGCCAGGTTTCAATTCAGTCCCGGTGGTAATTGTCCTTCACTCTCACTGCGTCTTTTTCATCACCAGGCTGTTTTAATAACACACAATTCACTGAGTCCATGGCTTCACTTTTTCAGTCCAGGCTCAACATAGTAATTAGTTTAAATATTGTTCATCAAAAGAAATTGGCAGACAAATAAAACTATATACACTGGGTTTATCTTCTCATTACTCTACCACTTTGTAAACCCGCAAAGCATACCACCCACTGGGACCTAGGTGTCGTTCATAGTTCACCTCGTGACGGTATAGGTCTCTGTCCGGGTGCCCCTTGTGGAGGTGTGCTTCCATGTCCCTTCTGCTCACAAAAATCTCCTCCATAAGCCCCGACTCCCAGATGAAACCCCACCCGTTGTCCAGATGAAATGCCACCACAGTACCTGTTTTACGGTCTTCTGGGGAAAATGGAAGCATCTTTCGGGCTCGGTTCTTGCCCGAAGGTTCTCCTGTCCCTGGGCCCACCCTCGCTCACGGTGGCGCTGCCTATCCGCCTGGTCGGCCAGGAACCTCTGATGGGCAAAGTCAGGCTGCTCTGGGGCTGGAGCACAGTCCTGTACCCCGGTCATGGCGGTGGCATCGACCCGTCCAACTGGTGTGTGCGGCTGGTGCTCCCACCACCCAGTGTGGAGCCCGGAGGCCCCGACTTCCTCGATGCTGCCAGTCTCATCCTCCGCGGTTTCGTCCTCCTCCTCCATGGGATCCAAGTAGTGGGCTGGCTCCTCCGTCTCGGCTTCCACTGCTACATCGGGCACCTCCACGGGAATCTCTGGAACGTCCTCCTCGGGCTCGGCGTCAGTCACCTCATCAGGGGAAGGCATTCCGGGGACCTCTGGCTCGGCTGTAGGCGTCGCTCCCTCCTCAAGGGTGGGTTGCGGGTCCAGCTCCTGGTCGCTACTTGCAACCTCGGGCTCACCTATGGCCTGGTCTTTTGCCCTTGGTTCCAGCTCTGGGTTACTGGACTCCCGACACCCTGCTCGCTGGGTCAGATGCAAGGTATGTGTCGGCGCTCCAGTGCCTAAAGACCCAGTCCAAGGTTTAATTTAACTGGGTCCGCAGATCTCCCAGGGCAGCTTCCCAGAACTCTGCTTCTACTTCACGCAACAGGAGCAAGGCTGCATCCTGCTCAGCAGTTCCAGGGCTGCCTGCTTCCTCCACCTCGCGGGCCGGGTTTCTCTGGTTGGTTGTCGCCATTGTTACAGACCCGTGGACCACACCCATGACAATCTTTGATGACGGTGATCTTGTCAGGGTTTATGTTGTACGTGTGGTGAAAAATAAACGGGTGGACATTTGTTACATTTAAGCACGAGTGGTGTCAATTACACGACAAGCGAGTCCTCCGTATGCACTGGGCATGCGTTAACTTCACAGTAGGCTTGGTAGCTGTCTGCGATTTCTTAGTCTTACCATAGGATTGACAGGTTCACCGATAGCAGGATTCTCTGGTGCCACACCTTCTGCGTTGACCACATGCCCCAGATACTGAACCTTCGGTTTCAGCAAGTGGCATTTTGATAGCTTCAATTTCATACCAAACTTCGACAATGCTTCAAATACCTCAGTTAGATGCTCCAGGTGTTCTTCATACGTCTTGGAATACACGATGATGTCATCAAGGTACAGCAGCACAGTCTCGAAGTTTCGGTGCCCCAGGCAACACTCCATCAGCCTTTGGAACGTTCCAGATGCATTCCAAACGGCATGCTGTTGAACTCACACAGACCCATTGGTGTTGTGAATGCGGTCTTCTCCCGATCTTCTGCCACAGAAACCTGCCAATACCCACTGGTAAGATCTAAGGTGGAAAAGAAATTAGCAGCTTTCAGTGCAGCAAGTGATTCCTCAATGCGGGGCAACGGGTAAGCATCTTTGTATTATGCAATTTATCTGCCTATAATAAACACATATCCTCATTGTGTCATCTTTCTTTTCTAGGACAAGTGGAGCTGCCCAGGGGCTACAACTATCTTTAATAACCCCAGCCTCCTTCATTTCTCGTAACATGTCTTTGTCACGCTGATAGTGAACTGGTGGTACAGGCTTATATCTCTCTTTTGATGGATGGTGGATGGTTTCCTGTATTTCTCTTTGGATGGATGGTGGATGGTTTCCTGTGGGTATGTGATGGTGTACCCCTTTTATCCGCCCAAAATCTAATGGATGCTTACTAAAGACCCGTTCATATTTTTGCACTACCCGATAAACTCTGTGCTTCTGGTGAGAAGGGGTGAAATCAGTGCCTACATGCAGCTTCTGATACCAGTCCTCCAGCTGTCCCTTCGAGCTGCTGTCCTCCGCCTGGTTGGACATGGTCAAGGGTTCCACTACTGAATTGAGTTGTTGTTGACAGCTTGGCAACGGTAGCATATCTGGGCAGTTTGACCTCTTCTTCTCCACAATTTAAAATTGCGTACATCAACCACCCCTCTGGCTGTCAGGACCGTGGGCCTACTATCTGAGTACATGGGCTCGACCATTGCCTGGTAATCCTGCCCTCTGAGGCCTATTGCTGCCTGACACCAGATCATTTCACTTATTGGGGGCAACACAATGGGGAACGAGTCACTTACCCATACACTGCCGATTTCACCACTGGACAACTCTAACTGTTGTCTCCGCAGGAGGGCCCTGATCTCTTTCTGTAAGACCCTTTGCTGGCTGGTGCTGGCAGTTTCCGCAATCTGTTGGAGCAAGAAAAGCACTTCAACTAGACAATTATCAATCAATTAGTGCCTAGTATCATCATTGGATTTTCTCACCAGGATCAGTTTCAACCACAATAAGTCATTGGCCCTTTAGCTCCACCCTCCCCACCTTTATGTCACGTCTCTGAACACCACTTTCAGTACCGGATGTCCATTGACCGCATATATAGTGAGGTCCGGGTCTGGGTGGGTGAGCTCAGACTCGGCCCAAAATCTTTTATAAAGGATATTGGCATTGTTGTCACCTGCAAGCCGGTGTCCAAGAAAGCAGATGTGGGAATACCGTCCAGCACGATAGACAGGAATGGCCATCCTCCCACATAGCTATCACGCCGGTCTGACGGGCCTGGTCGTCTTATTCCTGGGGGTTGGCCCTCTGCCCCAGGGGTCGCTGGTTTAAAATACAAGACCTGGCAAAGTGGCCTACCTTGTTGCAACAGCGGCAGATGGGTTGTCCTGACGAGTCGTAGCGGTCGCTGGGTCTTCCTCTGGACGACGGGGTTCTCCTTCCTCGCATCCACGAGACATCCTCTGAGCTGTCGGCTAGCTGGATCTTCCCTGACGACTTGGGTTCCTGCTGGAGTTGCATGGCCTTTAAGATCATGGAAGCATTCCTTGTCAACTGCTGCACCTGAGATTGCAAGTCATCAGTGACACCAGGTGTCACAGTCTGTCCTTCGGTGTCTGCTATGGTTAAGGAAGGGGGCGCCACCTCCACAGAAGAGGTGATAGCTGGCTGCGGCTGAGGTGCGGGGTCTATGGTCACAGGGGCTCGCAGTGCTCTAATGGCCCGGTCATTCAGGATAGCAAAGTCTAAAGGTACTGTTACATGGCACGACATTGAAACGATGTCGGCAACGATCTCGTAGGCGCGCGGTCGTTTCCGACATTGTATTGACACCATTGGTGAGATGTCACATGTCTAGATATCGTGGAAGATTCACCAACGATGTAGTGAGCAGGTATCATTCGCACAACCCAGCAAATAATAAACGCCTCATTGATGTGAATGGGCGAAGTCGTCAACGACATCGTTATCGCGTTGTCACACACAACGATATAGCAGTTTGGCTGATTGTTGATCATGTGATTTGAGAACATGTTCTCAAACCTGCGATCGCCGATCCAATGACTTATCGTAGTTGAATCTCGGTGTTACGTGCAACGACGTCCTAACAATGTCGCATGAACGACTCCAAACCCTTGACGTTTAAGCGATATCGCTAACGATGTTGTGCCGTGTAATGGGCCTTAAGTCTGGATGTTCTAGTAGTCCCGTATACTGTCCTGCGGCCTCTGCTTGCAATTGTAGAACCTCATCCTTAGCTCAGCCTCAGTGCGAGTCTCAAAAGCAATTCTTAATTTAGCAAATACTCGGGCTACTGTCTCTTTATCTATATCTAGTCAGTCTTTAGCCTCATGCTCGGCTGCACCCGTGAGCTGCCCCAGCAATACAAACACTTTTTGCTTTTCAGTCATAGCGTACATGTCGAAGACATTGCGTATCTTTTCTCTGAACGCAGCCAGGGTATCTGGTTCCCTAGCGCATTGTGGTAACCATGCCGCTCTCGGGACATACGGCAGGGAAAGCAGCATGATCGGGACCACGGCTTCAGGTGCTGTGGCTGCTCCAGAGGCTGAGGAGCCAGTCAGCACTTCATTTTGGGATAAGTCTATGTTTGGAACCGCTGCATCAGCACCCCTTTGCGCATCCATCCTTGCTCCCCCCTAGTTAACCTCAGCCTGTCTCTTAAAAGAAAAAGCAGTCTTCGGCTCCTCAGGCGGGGAGCTGAGCGCTCTCGGGTATTTCCGGATCAGGCCCTCCGCTTCGTCGGCTGATGTCAGAGCACGGGGCGGGGCTTATCTTTGTACCCTTTCGGCAGTTACCCCTTCTTCTCACTCTCTGTGTGGTGCAGTTATGGCGGCCCAATATACAGTTCAACACAGTCAATACACGGCACACAGTACCCGTCGGTAGCGGACACGGGATCCTGTTCGTGACGCCAGAAAGCTGACCTGCCCCAGGGCTGGGGATACCTGGTCCCGGACGTCAATTCACGGCGGATGTCACTCGGGCCTGTGCCCGGTCCCGTGGCCCTGGTGGTCGATTAAAAGAGTCAATGGAAAAATAAAAATAAAAGTGATTTGTGACGCCACCTACGGTTCCAGTCTGGTCACCGATGCTGCGGGTCAGTCCTTCGGGGTGATGTTTGGGCAGCAAGATGGTTACGTTCCCTGTAGGTGGAGAGGGATCCCCGGGGGCAGTTGTAGTGTATAGGAATTGCAGGACAGTCTATGGAGGGAGCAAGATCAGGGGCTGCAATAACAGGCACACACAGGGTTGACGTTTCAGTACCTTTTACTTATGATTCAGGAATAATCCAGGGTACAGTTTCTGAGTGGTCTAGTAACAGTTCAGGATCTCCACACTTGGCGAGTTATGAAGCCTCCTTGCTGCAATGTGTGTGGTCTCAGGCTGTCTGAGCAAGCCCTGACCCTCTCTTACTGTCCTTGCTTGTATGGCAGGTGGTGAGAGCTCTGCTGCGGGCACCGCTGTATCCACTGTGGTCCCGGGCTCTGCTAAGTGGCTGTGCCTCAATTGCTGCTGTGGCCAGAAGATCTGAAGTCTCCCTGGCCTCCGGTCTTTACCGCTGGCTAACAGGTCCCTTGCAGTGACGGACTCCGGTGTCCGGTTTCAGGTGCTGTTCCTCTGGGGCGAACCGGTATGGTTCCACTCTCCCTGCTACTACTGCTTGCCTCCGACCCTCGCTCTAGGGTCCCTCACGGAGGTTAGTAGTGCTCACTGATACGGGCTTAGCACAGCTCAGTCACCAGGATGTCTTCACAGTCCTCCCTGGAACTGCACTCCCTAATTCCACCTTCAAGCCTGAATGCTGCTATTCCTGATGGTGGGAATGGGCTCTTAGAGGGGCGCAAAACAATTTGAGTTAAACAGAAAAGTTTGAATCACATCATTTTCTTTAGTTAAAGGGAAAGAAGCAAATTTGGGAATCCTAAAGTGACACAAAAGTCCCAATTTTCAAAATCTAAAATTATTTCTCCACTGTCACCACATCTCCCACAGAAAATGCAATAAAAGTGAATCAAATCTACAACAAAATGGAGCCTACAGCTCGTGACACAAAAAACAAACAGTCACAGGTCAATGGACAGAAATGAGGAACGTCACACGTCTCAGAAAATGGAGACATGAACCCGTTATTACATCACATGGTAAAAGCGAGTCATTGACAAAAACAAGCCTTCATACAGTTAGTGCCAGGGACATGAAAAATGTTATGGCTCTTGGAAAGGACAGAAAAATGAAAGCAAAAAAAAATTAAAATGTTTGCTTCATAAAGGGGTTAATAAACCAAATAGGAGGACATAAGTTGTCTTGTCCCCAGCAGGTAACAAACAGCCCATAGACGCCGGGGCTTCAGCACGTGACTGATTCCAACCAATCCGAATCCTCCAGTCACTTTCTCACACGCTTTAGAACAGAAAGCAGCGATCTGATTGGCTGCTGCGCGCACTAGTTTTCATAGCTGAGGTCTCTCGCAAGATCTCTTTACCTCACGTCGCCCTCTAACGGCCACATCTGGTACAGTAGACCTGACATAAACCAGCGCGGAACTGCGTCCTTTCGATGGATGCCGCCATTTCTGTGGAGACCTTGACGTCATATGAACTAGGGAGCGCTGATTGGCTGCATTCGTCCTCCGGAAGGCGGAAGTGTCTGTGAACCGGTGAGGTGGCTGCTGCTGTTGTGGCAGGATGATCGGGGACCTACTACTGTTCGGGTAAGACTGGGCACAGGGATCGGGGTGGACTGGGATCCTGGTGTGCGTATTACGTCACTGCGTGGCTCGTATGGTGATGACGGCCAGCACTGACGTCACTGGTGTGTGCTGCCTTGATATGAGGACACTCTCCTTTTTCTGAGCCCCATTATTATCCTATCCCCCCTTCCCCCTCCTCTTCACACAGAGGCCTGCTCTCTTCCTGGCACACCAGTCTCCATTCTGGGCTCCACATCAACACACTCTTTCATGACCAAAAAAATAATTATTTTGGAGATTAATGTACTTGACAGCCAAGGAGCTCATGTCCTCCCTCACTGCGGCACCAGATCAGAAGAGTAGGAATCTGTTTATTTATTTTTTACATGACAGGTTCCCTAAAAGTGATTAAAATATGGTCATTTAAAGGAAATGTTATAATTAGATAATGACTTATTGTTTAAAGGTAACCTGTCACAAGTGCAATCCCTGAGCTCCCCTGATTCTGCCCCTCTCTTCCATTTTGGGCTGTATTACTCTATTAGGCTGAAGGCACACTGTCATGCATCATACACGGAGCGTGTTTGATGCATGACAGTGATGTGAGTGTGGTGTGTGTGCATGGCTGTATGGATGTGAGCGTGTGTGTGGTGCGTGTCAGTGTGATGCTGTCTGCGGTCCTGAAGCAAACTTCAGGACCGCAGACAGCATTTACCGGTAAATGTAAACTCCGTGGCTGTCAAAGCTGCGGAGTTTGAATTTGCCGGTTTCCCGATACAGTAAGAATAATCTTTCCCCGCTGTCACAGCAGCGGGAAAGATTAATCATAAAAACCCCCTGCTGTCAAATTTTAAAATTTCCAGGGGTTAACCGGTATATTAACCCCATCTGCAGCCGCTATGCGGTATTACACAAATAGCGTACAGTAGCAGGGACAGCTCCTCATGTCAGGAGGTCTGCGGCTGGACAGCTCCTCATTATAAGCGCTCTGCTGATGTTAGTGTACACAAATTGCGTACAGTACCAGGGACAGCTCCCTGAGTACTGGAGCCACGCCGCTTGTTCTGAAAATAAAACATTCCCGACAATTTCTGCTTTTAATGTAATCCCTGCACTGCCAGGGTGTGATGGCAGCTGGTGTCCAGGGAGTGTGGACACTCCCTGGACACCAGCTGGCACCACACCAACACCAGTTTAACCCTTCAGACACCAGGTTATTAAACCCCATCTGCAGCCTCTGTGCTGACATGCCGCACAGAGGCTGCAAATGGGGTTAATATAAAGCTACAACCCGGGAATTGAAAATTTAACTCAGCAGTTGGGTTTTTAATATTCAACTGTCATGATGAAATAAGAATAGTTCATTCCCACCTCCTACGCCAGCACTGATCCAGTGATTTCAGTGCTGTCTCCTGACCATCGAGTGACTATATCATATTACGTGAGCATCACAGATGATTAGTGAGGCGCTGATTGAATGCTGTGCCGCTCACGTGATGTAACAGTCACTGGAAAGGCATAGGTGCTCTCAATGAGTATATAAGTGGTTCTTATTTTATTCAGGGGACTCATTTAAAAACTATATTTTGGGCAATTTGTTTTCCCATATCACAATCTCTATTAAACATAAAAATGATAAATCACACAACTTTCACATTATCCACAGGTTTTTTTTGTTTTTATTTTATATATATATATATATATATATATATATACCGTATATACTCGTGTATAAGCCGACCCGTGTATAAGCCGACCCCCCTACTTTTGCCCCCAAAACCTGGGAAAATCTATTGACTCGCGTATAAGCCGAGGGTGGACCCCAGCACAGGTATACAGCCCCCAGCAGTGGTATACAGGCCCCAGCAGTATGATATACAGCAGGCCCCAGTGGTATATACAGCAGCCCCAGTGGTATTGCAGCCCCTATATACAGCAGCCCCAGTGGTATTGCAGCCCCAGTGGTGTATACAGCAGCCCCTATATACAGCAGCCCCCAGTGGTATATACAGCAGCCCCAGTGGTATTGCAGCCCCAGTGGTATTGCAGCCCCTATATACAGCAGCCCCAGTGGTATTGCAGCCCCTATATACAGCAGCCCCAGTGGTATGCAGCCCATAATGCAGGGCCCCTATATACAGCAGCCCCAGTGGTATTGCAGCCCCAGTAATGCAGGGCCCCTATATACAGCAGCCCCATGGTAGTATACAGGCAGCCCCAGTAATGCAGGGCCCCCCCTCATGCTCCGGTCACCTGTAAAGCAAATTATACTTATCAGTGCCCGCTGCCGTCCGCGCCCGCATCTGCCGACATCCCGATCCTCCGTCTTCATGCATCTTCTTCCTGTTTCCTGTGCGCGTCGCCGTAATGAACGTCATTGCCTGCGACGCGCACAGAAGCAGGAAGAAGATGCATGAAGACGGAGGATCGCATGTCGGCAGCGGCGGGCGCCGGACGGCAGCGGGCACTGATAAGTATAACTTGCTTTACAGGTGACCGGAGCATGAGGGGGGGCCCTGCATTACTGGGGATGCGGGGGCTGCTTTATACCGCGTATACAGCAGCCCCCGCACTGACTCGCGTATAAGCCGAGGGGGGTACTTTTCAGCCAATTTTTGGCTGAAAAACTCGGCTTATACGCGAGTATATACGGTATATACTTTTTGTAGTTTCAGGAAACATGTCACAGTGTGATATGTCTTTTTAATGCACACTGACAGTTCGCTCACTTCCTGGCTCTAAATGAGAAGTCACAATCCATCAAAATCTCAAACTGTAAGTGTGCATTGTGTGGAAAGAACGCATTAAGGAGAAAGCAGTCCTGTCCTCATTAATGACATTGTTTTCAGGGACAGGGTTAGTTCCTGATCGCCAGGTTTTGTCTTTACAATGCACACACTGACAGAGCGCTCCCTTGTCAGCTCCTTACTCCTCATCACATGGAGCGCACTGTCACTGTACATTAAAAAGGAATATTGCACAGTGACAAGGACACTCCTACTGAACAGACGTCGGAATTGACAAATGACACATGTTCAGCAGAGATGGGAACAGTTCAGCCCTGAAGCAGACATGACTGATGACGCTTCGTTTCAGGGTGGGGACTGAGGTTACTGAAGTGACCATAACATCTACTCAATGATTCTCGTTTGTGTATCCAAGAAAATAATCATCAAACATTAAGTTACCGTAGTGAATAAAAGAAAGGTACATAAAGGAGTGAGGGAACGATGGGGAATTTTTAACTAAAGTATATTATAAGACAAACAGAGACTTTATTATTACAATAAATAGTCATTTAGGATTAAAATGAATATTGGTTTCCTACCACCCCTTTAAAGGGAACCTGTTAAGTTGTTTTGTGATATTTAATTGTCCTCAATGTGTTTTAAATGACATCTTGTGCATCACTATCATGGTTTTCTAAAAATAAAATTCCATGTATTTATCTTAAGAAAAAGACTTTATAAACTGAGTAGAGATGAGTGAACCTGCTCAGGATGGAATTTGGGTAATTTGCATATCAAAAGTGCAGGAGTCGGCAGCGGTGTGCTTGGCCAGTGCGAGCCGCTTGCAGTGTGTGATGGGCTTGTATTGGGGTTAAAAGCAGAGTTTTCTGTTGTAGTGAATTGACCGTAAAAATTTGAAAAATCCCCACCCTTGGGAGTGTTTTTGCTTATAGCTGGCAGTATGTGGGCGGAGAGCTGAATAGCCAGTCAGTGATGGCTCGTGTCAAGTTCATGTCCCGAACAGCCCAACCAAACATTCATTCATTCGTTTGTCAATTGAACATTAAAAGGTTCACTCCTCTCTAATGCTGAGGTGACTGCACACACATACCTGTCTTCAGTCATGGGGGAGGCGCTATTGCTTACAGTCACTCAACTTTATAATATCTTTTGAATTTCGTCATGTCCCCTGCATTGTACTGCAGGACCTGCGGAGATGTCACGACCATGCGACCATAATGGTCGGAGCTAAGCAGGCTAGACACAAAGAAAATTTAGGCTTAGATCCGCCCATTATGGCCACATGTTAGTGATTTAACCACAGGTCCTTCTACAGCATTAGTAAATCACTGCAGGTCTATAACGTGACTACATTTAAAAAAAACTGCATGACTGAATGGATTGATGTACTAATGCCACCTGATGCATTACCCTGATGACTAAACGTGAAGGTACATAATGCATACACCTAAGCCAGAGGTTCCTAACTCCAGTCCTCAAGGCACACCAACAGTGCAGGTTTTCAGGATTACCTTAGAAATTGGAATCATCCCCGATGCAGGTGATTCAATTATCACCTGTGCAATACTAAAGGGGGTTTACACGTTGCGATATCGGCGTCCAATTTCAATGAAAAGTCGCGTGGTTCGATCGTTGGAGCCGATATCGTTCCTGCGTTGTATGGTGTGAACGTCCAATACGATGGAGGAACGATGTCAATGCGATATCGGGGATTGAATGAGCGTGCTATTCAATGCTCCGATATTGAATGGAGATTGGAGCCGGATCGTGCTGTGTGACAGCCCAACTACGATGTGAAGTTCAACGTCACCCATTCACTCCCATGTTAAATGGTCGTTCCTGGGTTGGGGGGCGTAGACATCGTACGGACGTTGGATTCCTTAATTGCAACGTGTAAACCTCCGATGTGATGCGGGAGAAACGTGCACTAAATGCGCGCTCCCGCGCTATTGAATTGCGATATCGCAACGATATTGAAACGTGTAAACCCACCCTAAGGAAACCCTGAAAACCTGCACTGTTGGTGTGCCTCGAGGACTGGAGTTGGGAACCTCTTACCTAAGCATCTAAAGTGCTGTTTTATGATAAATACATGTATTTTTTTTAAACCAGGTTAGTGATGCACAATTCATTATGTAGTAACATTGGGAGTGGTTTAAAAAACCCCAAAAAAGACATGACAGGTTCCCTTTAAGGCTGAAGGGTTGGGATAATGAATGCCTTGTACATTTGTAGACCTTCACTCCTTGTATTTTAGAAGATGATCTGGTGTGTTACTGTAGTAATCAGTACCTTTTGTCATTCCTCTATAACAGGACATTGTTGGTGAATGCTGGAGCAGTGTTGAACTTCAAATTGTAAGTTCTCGTCATAGTTAATTTGTCACATGTAATATACACAAGTGGAAATGGGCAACAAGTTATAGTGTACCTCCCAATTGTGCAATAATAAAAAAAAATGTTAGGCACGGGAGCTTGTTCTCTAATTGCCCCTGTCCCCAATCCTTGTATTAGCCATTTGTCTCCAGTGGCAGTTGTGGTCTGTGGCCTTCTGGCCATTTACATTCTCCTCTCCTGTGCTGTATGGCACATACAACATCCAGTGCTTGCTGCTCCTGAGGGCTGAAGTGCTCATGGCAGCAATTTGTGACTATAATAACTGGAGATACCCTGTACACCTCACGCCACAGCGCCTCATCTTTTGTTATCCGGTATTGCTCTGTAGCCCTGCTGAACTGAACACTGCTTGTACACGTGTTGAGGAATGCTGTACAACCCTTGTAAAAGTCAGTGTCATAAAGTGGAGCACGTAGCAGATCTTTTTTGAAAACTTGTGCATCAAAATGCAATTTGTATGTGCCATATTCCTAAAGAATTTTCCCATATTCGCCTCAATTTCTACTATGCAGTTTCTTTGCTTTTTTGTTTAACAAAGCTATAGTGTGGAAAGTCACAAAAATACTATTAAAAAAAATTCAGCTGTCTGAAATACTCCTATAGGTAAAAAAAAATAAAAAAGTTTGAATACCCATAAATATATGAATAACATTTCTGCTAGTCGATATAAATCAGCAGCGCAGTGCTGGATCATGTGCCCCTCATGTTAGGGGACTTCGGTTCCTCGCCATGTTTTTGCCGCCTAATTTGAGAGCAGCAAAATGTAGAGACAGAGATCCTGATTCCAGTGATTTATTACTTACTAGGATGCTCCCTCTAGTTTTGTTAAAACACCAATCCATCTTTTTTTTTATTATTTAACCTCTGGAGTGGTGTTTTAAATGCAAGTTCCCTACCTCCTGCCTTACAGTCAACTACCTGCTGACGTCTTCATCTTTTTCCAGTGGCACTCTAGACTGTCTCCTGTTATTTGTGACCCGACGGTAGCTCCAGTGTTTGATGGAGCGCGTGGAGGTCACAAGTCAATACATATCTATGGGGACCTCATTCTGGCTTTGTTCTTGCTCTCATAGACTTGAATTGAGAGCTTGCGACGTAACTTCTGACTTCCGGCCAGTCAAAACTTATGGGCAATAGATTGTGTTGCGGGACCAGAATGGTGTCTGTAAAAGGTGAAGCCGCTAGAAGGGGCTTAGATTTATAGCACCACTCCTGCTTTAAATTCAATGATTTATCAGCAGGAGATTATCACTAGAAGACTAATAAACATGCT
This sequence comes from Allobates femoralis, assembly GCA_033576535.1. Lineage (NCBI taxonomy): Eukaryota > Metazoa > Chordata > Amphibia > Anura > Aromobatidae > Allobates > Allobates femoralis. The sequence goes on from JARQOC010000003.1 coordinate 432,747,508, forward strand.
GTGTACACAGAAATCTGACAGTCAGTGATATGGGCAAGGTTATAAATAGCAATCATTCATAGAACAGGTAGATCATCGGCAGAAAAAATAGTGATTTTATTTAAACTGTAGCAAGCAGCCCATTTTCCCACAAAGTTCATTTTAAACTTTATTTTTGTCACTAGATATTGGAATAATAATAATTTCCACAATTGGATGTGATTAATAAAATGCTCCTGTGGGGAGATAATCTTATATATGTGTCCCTGCTATGTACTGTGTAATGGATGTGTCTGACGGTACAGGGACATGGTCTGATCAAACCACATCTCCTGGACTGAGATAATCTTATATATGTGTCCCTGCTATGTACCGTGTAATGGATGTGTGTGACCGTACAGGGACATGGTCTGATCATACCACATCTCCTGTGCTGAGATAATCTTATATATGTGTCCCTGCTATGTACTGTGTAATGGATGTGTCTGACGATACAGGGACACGGTCTGATCATACCACATCTCCTGTGCTGAGATAATTTTATATATGTGTCCCTGCTATGTAATGTGTAATGGATGTGTCTGACCGTACAGGGACATGGTCTGATCATACCACATCTCCTGTGCTGAGATAATCTTATATATGTGTCCCTGCTATGTACTGTGTAATGGATGTGTCTGACGATACAGGGACACGGTCTGATCATACCACATCTCCTGTGCTGAGATAATTTTATATATGTGTCCCTGCTATGTAATGTGTAATGGATGTGTCTGACCATACAGGAACATGATCTGATCATACCACTTCTCCTGTGCTGAGATAATCTTATATATGTGTCCCTGCTATATATTGTGTAATGGCTGTGTCTGACTGTACAAGGGCATGGTCTGATCATACCACATCTCCTGGGCTGAGATAATCTTATATATGTGACCCTGCTATGTACGGTGTAATGGATGTGTCTGACCGTACAACTGTACAGGGACATGGTCTGATCATACCACGTCTCCTGTGCTGAGATAATCTTATATATGTCAGCAATAGAAGTTACTGGGCACTATAGGGTGTATCTTGGCTTAGCTTTTTTATCCGTGACCTAGCAAGTGCTACTACTTCTATGGTGTTGCTCACTGGTCCAATAGTCCTAAACCAAATGCAATAAAAGAAGATAATCGGTGGCACTCACCGAGGAAGATCTTGTGATTTTTATTATTCAGAGTCCCAATGTACATCCTTGGACAATTCACGTGGGGGAGGGGGTGGGCAGAGACGGCGGACGACGGCCTGCCGTTTCGCGGTCAGTACCGCTTCGACGGGTACAGGACCATGGATGTACATTTAGACTCTGTATAATAAAAATCATTAAATATTCCTTGGTGACTGCCACTGATTATCTTATTTTATTGCATTTAATCTTATATATGTGCCCCCACTATGTACTGTGTAATGGATGTGTCTGACTGTACAGGGACATGATCTGCCACATCTCCTGTGCTGAGATAATCTTATATATTTGCCCCTTCTATGTGCTGTGTAATGGATGTGTCTGACTGTACAGGGACATGATCTGATCATACCACATCTCCTGGGCTGAGGAGGGCACAAGAGTATAAAGATATGACAGTTTGGGATCACAGCAGATTTTTTTTTTTCGGTAGAACTGTTTTTTACAAACTGGCAGGAAAATGTTTTATTTCACAGAAAGAATCAACTGCAATCCACTGCTGTATTGTCTGTATACTCTGTTGCTTCCTCCTCTGCCCAGGAGCTGTGATATGATCAGACCATGTCCCCATACAGTCACACATCCATTACCCAGTACATATTGGGGGCACAGTATATAAGATGATCTCAGCACAGGAGCTGTGATATGATCAGACTATGTCCCTGTACAGTCAGACACAGCCATTACACAGTACATATTAGGGACACATATATAAGATTATCTCAGCACAGGAACATGTTGTTAAATATATACCGTATATACTCGTGTATAAGCCGACCCCCCCTACTTTTGCCCCCAAAAACTGGGAAAACTTATTGACTCGCGTATAAGCCGAGGGTGGACTCCAGCACAGGTATACAACCCCCAGCAGTGAGGTATACAGCCCCCAGCAGTGTGGTATACAGGCCCTCCCAGTGGTATTCAGGCCCCAGTAGTATCGTATACAGCAGGCCCCCAGGGGTATATACAGCAGGCCCCCGGGGGTATATACACAGCAGGTCCCCCAGGGGTATATACAGCAGGCCCCCGGGGGTACATACAGCAGGCCCCAGTGGCACTCGCCCCCCCATCATGTTTAGAGGCCCCCACACTTTGCAGAGCCCCCCCCCCTCCCCGCTGCATTATCTTACAATCCAGGGTCTTCTTCACCGCGGGTCCTGCAGTCCATCCTTGCGCGCTGTGTTCCCGGTCTCTTGTGACCCGGCGGTTGCAGTGGAATGACGTCATCGCGCCGGGTCACGTGAGACCGGAACGCGCGATGATGACTGCAGGACCTCCGGTGAGCAGCAGGGGGGCTCTGCAAACTGTGGGGGGCTCTTCAAATGATGGGGGGGCTAGTGCCACTGGGGAACTGCTGTATACACTGGGGGGGCTTTATGCACGGCTCCCCCTGCCGCTGTGATGGGCGGGGGGAGCTGTGCATATCTAATGAGCGGCCCCACGTGACGGGCCGCTCAGTCAGCAGCCCCCCCCCCCCGCCTCCTCCAGCCTCCCCACCATTCCTTACCGTATTGACCCGTGTATAAGCCGAGGGGGTGACTTTTCAGCCCAATTTTTGGGCTGAAAAACTCGGCTTATACACGAGTATATACGGTATAATTGTGGAAATTATTATTATTCCAAGATCTATATAATAAATAACGTTAAGATTAACTTTGTTTGTCGTAAAACCCCTTTAAGTGATACATTACTGGAATTGGGGTCTCTTCCTTTTACATTATGCTGCACTCAGATATGGTAGCAAAACCCTGGTGACAGATTCCCATTGAGCATTGTACAGTGAAAGAGGTGACTTAGTTGTATGTGTGCTGCCATGACCCCCTTGGCTCCCTCTCTAGAGTGCTGAAGGATAGGTGGGATACCCCATCTTCATATATGGAAATCCTAGAAGTGGAACATTTACAACATATGCTGTCACTATCCCAGAAGTGTTTCCAATGGATATACCCATTATTGTGGCCCTTAGGAAGCACATGACACAAACTGCAGTGAATGGAGAAATCTTCGAAACCCCAATTAAAAAGCGGACGGCTCCCTGTTTAATGAACCCCATCAATACAATCGTTGTTTCACAGTATACAAATTTAGAAACACAAATCCATCTAGTTTGGATAGTTTGTGACTTGCACATCGTGTTCACAACAACTTCCCGGTCACAATGTGACCCATGTTTCTCTCCATTATGCTGCAATGTAGCATCGGTATATTGCGATCACCATGTGGCACAGCACCAGCCTTACGTGGCTAGTTCAGCCTTCATACACAACAGCACATGTTGGCATGAAGGGTGAGGATTTCTCACAAATGACAGGACCATTTACTTGATGTTCACATAATGTTTTTTCACCATTTTTAATCACAGAAAGAAGAAAGACTCTCAGGGATTTGGAGATGATCCCTCGGAAGCAACTACAGGTGTGTACGAGTTCTCCAGAATATTCTTCACAGTGGATGTTCATGGAAATAAAACTTAATAATTAATATCTGTTTAGTGATGTTCTGGTAGCCTAAAATGAGTGAGGTTGAGTGCAGCTCCAAATACAAAGAAGGGATCACACATGGTGGAAAGGTCATCGTGTCATTATAACATGGTTTTAATTAGTAGTAGAAATTCCATTTTTAACATATAATTTTGGAGGTACATAAATAGGAGTATCCTAGCACTAGACTCCTTGGACCTCTGAAAGCTGTGCTGTCCTGCCACCATTAATGAAAATTGTCACCAGAAAATGACTGACAGTTCGTTTAACTTTTAAATTAAATGTATTTTTTATTTATGTTTGGAAATCCTTATGTACATTAGCCACAATGGACAGACTTGGACTATTTTTTTTTTTAATTGAAGCTTCTAATCAGCATGTGCAACAGTCATTATGCAGGGAGGGAGAGCAGGTCAGCTGTGATATCACCTATTCTCAGGTGGATCCTGCATATAGAAGTGCTAGCTGTCTTTGTAATCCTTCATGTGATGAAAATGGGTCTGATAGTCATGATGAGTCTCATAGCCCAAGTGGCTAATGGGAAACTTGCCATTTTTAGTTTTGTGATATGGAAAAAAAAATTATCAAATGTTTAATAAGTACATTTAACACAACCTACTTTAAAGGGAATAATACTGCTTCAAAGTGTTCCATCCAGAACATAAAGTGTGAGTTTAGCATGCAGCTTGGTGGGCAGTATTAATAGGAATACAAGTCATCTCTGTCGATATCATCTAAAAATGGAAGTTGCCAATTCAAATGGGAAAAAACATGAAAATGACACAAAAGGTGGTATGTGCTGGGTATAGTCGGAGGATTCCCAAGATTTTCAGGTAACCTCATCACCAGTCTACCGACTGATGTGCCAGTTCTTTTCAACGTTCTGAATGTGATCTGTGAAATCTGGCATCAATCAAAGGGCTGGAGAACGTACAGTGGGGAAAAAAGTATTCAGCCACCAATTGTGCAAGTTCTCCCACTTAAAAAGATGAGAGAGGACTGTAATTGACATCAAAGGTAGACTTCAACTGTGATGGCCACTTTACACGCAGCTACAGGTAACAGGTTTTCCACAGGTAACTTACTGGCTGCAGTGAAATCATGGAGACATGGTTCTATCTTGTTGCTGTGTACAAATGGAATAATGTCTCCATGATTTCACTGCAGCCAGTAAGTTACCTGTGGAAAACCTGTTACCTGTAGCTGCATGTAAAGGGGCCATGAGAGACACAATGAGAAAACAAATCCTGAAGATCACATTGTCTGATTTGGAAAGAAATTTTTTTTTAATTTTTGTGGAAAATAAGTATTTGGTGAATAACAAGTTCATCTCAATACTTTGTTATATATCCTTTGTTGGCAATGACAGAGGTCAAATGTTTTCTGTAAGTCTTCACAAGGTTGGCACACACTGTTATTGGTATGTTGGCCCATTCCTCCATGCAGATCTCCTCTAGAGCAGTGATTGTGTGGTGCTGTCACCGGGCAACATGGACTTTCAATTCCCTCCAAAGATTTTTTTATAGGGCTTAGATCTGGAAACTGGCTAGGCCACGGCAGAACCTTGAAATGCTTCTTATGAAGCCACTCCTTCATTGCCCTGGTGGTGTGCTTGGAATCATTGTCATGCTAAAAGACCCAGCCACATTTCATCTTCAATGCCCTTGCTGATGGAAGGAGGTTTGCACTCAAAATCTCACAATACATAGCCCCATTCATTCTTTCATGTACACGGATCAGTCATCTTAGCCCCTTAGCAGAGAAACACCCCCATGCTTGACAGTAGGTATGGTGTTCTTTGGATGCAGCTCTGCATTCTTTCTCCTCCAAACATGACAAGGTGTGTTTCTACCTAACAGTTCTACTTTGGTTTCATCTGACCTTATGACATTCTCCCAATACTCTTCATGATTATCTAAATGCTCTCTAATAAACTTCAGATGGGTCCGGACATGTAATGGCTTAAGCAGGGAGACACGTCTGACACTGCAGGATCTGAGTCTCTGGCGGCATAGTGTATTATTGATGGTAGCCTGTGTAACATTGGTCCCAGCTCTCTGCAGGTCATTCACTAGGTTTACTCCCGTGTGGTTCTGGGATATTTGCTTACCGTTCTTGAGATCATTTTGATCACCACGGGGTGAGATCTTATGTGGAGCCCCATAACGAGGGCTGGATTGTGGATAGGTGTCTCTTATGGTGGGTTTACACATCACGATATCGGCGTCCAACTCCGACCAAAAGTCACGTGGTTCGTGAGTTGGACCCGATATCGTTCCTGCGTTGTACTGTTTGAACGTACAATTCGATGCTGTAACGATGGCAAACAGATATCGGGGGTCGAATGAGCGTGCTATTCAACCACCCGATATCGGATGCCGGTTGGAGCCGGATCGTCCCGTGTGACAGCCCAACTCCGATGTGTACTGCCACGTCACCCATGCACTCCCATGTTAAATGGTCGTTCCTGGGTTGGTGGGCGTACACATCGTCGGGACGTTGTATCCCAATATCGGCACGTCTAAACCGCCGATGCGATCAGGGAGAAACGGGCACTAAATGCGCGCTCCCGCGCCGTTGTATTACGATATCTGAACGATATCGCAACGTGTAAACCCACCATTACACTTATGATCAAACATGTTCAAACAGGTTCCAGTACTACAGTAATGAGTGGAGGACAGAGGTGCCTCATAAAGAAGGAGTTACAGGTCCGTGAGAGACAGAAATCTTACTTGTTTGTAGGTTACCAAATACTTATTTTCCACCAAAATTTGAACAAAAATTCTTTCCAAATCTGACAATGTGATTTCCAGGATTTGTTTTCTCATTTTGTCTCTCATTGCTCTAGAGGAGATCTGCATGGAGGAATGGGCCAACACACCAATAACAGTGTGTGCCAACCTTGTGAAGACTTACAGAAAACGTTTGACCTGTGTCATTGCCAACACAGTATATAGAACGCAGTATTGAGATGAACTTTTGTTATTCACCAAATATTTTCCACAAAAATTTGAAAAAGTGTTCTTTCCAAATCAGACAATGTGATTTTCAGGATTTGTTTTCTCATTTTGTCTCTCATAGTTGAGGTCTACCTATGATGTCAATTACAGGTCTCTCTCATCTTTTTAAGTGGGAGAGCTTGCACAATTGGTGGCTGACTAAATACTTTTTTTTTCCCCCCACTGTAATTGCAGAATAGTGCATCCTCAATAAGGATCAGAAGTGAGGACTAAATGAATGAACCAACAACATAATATTTTGAGTGTTTTATTAAAATAATAGCTTTATGATGTTACCGTATCACCATTTTATAATTAAGACTCCTGATCATGACCGTGAGAACGAGGGGTGTAACTTCAATAGGTGCAGGGGTTGCAATCACACCCAGCCCTTGGAGCTTAGGGGGCCCCAAAAATCAACTTTGGCCTATAGAAAAAGCCTAATGCTATTAAAAATTTGCAATAATTGGGGGCTCCAGTTGCGCCACTAGAGAGAGCCATGTGCTAGGCAGGTATAGCTATGGCCATAGAGGACGGTTATAAGTTGTGCAGCCAAAAGCAGTAGAATACCTGGTGACTGGATGATATTCTAGCAGTCTTTGCAGCGGCTTTGTGTCAATCTGAGAATAAAACATTAGTTCATAAGGTTTTCCCCATTGCAATTCCTAGATTTGTAACCTTGTTCACAATCTCTAAATAGTCTCCAAGCAGCAGTGCTACTCCACCAAGCGTAAGGATAAGATCACACAATGTATTACCAACAGGTTTTAGTTCCTACATAGCTATGAGTCAAATAATCCAGGGAATACGGGGAAGGGATAGGTGCTGCTACTGTTGTATAACATGTGACTAAGGCGGCCGTCACACGTAGCAATATCGATAGCGATATTGTCAGCGATCACGTGCACGCGCGATCGCTTACAATATCGTTCACATCGTTGGTGAGCTGTCACACAGACAGACTCACCAGCGATGTGGGCCAGCGAGATCGCTGGTAACCATGGTACACATCGGGTTACTAGGCGCCGCGCGGCGCTTAGTAACCCGACGTTTACCATAGATACCATCTCCCAGCATAGGCTCTGCCGCTGGGAGATCGTTCATCGTGGTGTCACACACCACGATGAAGCAGATTGAACAAGCGATGATCGCTTGATATGAGCTCCGGCTCTCATATCTGCGATCTAACGATCAAGCGATTTTACATTGTAAAATCGCTTGATTGCACGCAGCGATGCACAAACGATATCGCTTAAGCGATCAAAATGCAGATCGCTTAAGCGATATCGTGCATTATATTAAACCGTGTGACGGCCGCCTTATGGATATGCACAAGTGATATATTACCTGGGGCTAATTACACATAACCGTCACCAATAAATTATGTTTTCCTGACCAGATCATTTTTTCTGATCATGTGGTAGGTAAAGTGGTGAGTTTGATGCCAGATTATATTGCGGTTTACCTACTCGGACCTGAGATAACCCCGTCAAAAACATGGGATTTATAAGAGTTACTAGTATTGCATATGTCATCTAGTGAAGTGTCCTTACATTTTTATACCACCAGATGGAGCCCAAGTCTTCGGCTCGCACTAATTGTTATTTTACCTTGCACATGTGATGAAGGATTGTTTTATTGTATTTAAAGTCTGGGGGGTTTAGTTTCTGTGAGCTGTTGACAAAGGATGGTATCCGAAACGCGTCCAGCGTAAGGGACCATGTACCCTGTGACACTTGTCAATGATTTTAATCTGCAATAATAAAGAAATAAATTAAATGAAGACTAAAGTCCTGTGCTGGAGTTTCCTCATACTATAACTATGAGTGCCTGTCCACATCGGGTGTAGGTATGGAGATGAACACCTATTGAATGTGTTATCCACATGCTGTGAGGTCTATGTGAAAGGCTGTTCATGCCAATCTATTGCATCAACATGCCGATCTAAAGGTACAGTTACACGCTCCAATGTTGTTAAGACATCACTAACTATCTTGGTTGTTAGGACATCTTTTTGACATCGTTGGTGAGATGTCACACGTATAGATATCGTGGACGACTCACCAACGATGTAGTGAGCAGGTATTGTTCGCACAACCCAGCGAACGATACTTGCTCATGATGTGAATGGGCGAAGTCGTGAATGACATCGTTATCGCGGTGTCGCACAGAACGATGCAGCAGGTTGGCTGATCAAGGATCGTCTGATTTGAGTACATGTTCTCAAATCTGCGATCACCGATCCAACGATTTATCGTAGTCGTATCTCGGTGTTACACGAAACGATGTTGTTTCAACGACTCCAAACCCGTGACGTTTGAGCGATATTGTTCACAATATCGTACTGTGTAACGGGACCTTAATGGTTCTCAAGACAGAAGCTGCCAGCACAGGCGTCTTGCAGCAGCTTACTCTCTATTGAAAACACATGCACGCTCCTTTGACCTGAGCACACATGTATTGAAGGTCGGAAGGGAAAGCTTCTCACAACTTGTGTAAGTATATGTTATTGTTTTGTTTTTTTTAAATAACCCTCCCCACTCTGATACCTATTTGGGTAATATTTTATCTTTCAAACCCTTTATCCTCCCTACTTTAATTTTATGAGATAACGACCTTTGAGTTTCTTTGGCTATAAGCTATAATCAACATTTACAGAAATTAACACTTGAAATAGATCACTGTTTGTAGTGACTCTATATAATATATGTGTTTCACTTTGTGTATTGAATTATTGAAATAAATTAACTTTTTGATGATCTAATTCATTGAGATGCATCTGTATGTGCCCACACTGACTATTTTGTTGCAGAAATGTTTTCACCAAATCCGCACCTTATGGCAGAAAAATGCACAAAATCGTTGGGACATATTTGAGACATTTTTGGTGCGGACATGGGGCAGATTTGTGCCCTGCATTATTCATCAAGTCAATGGCATGAAGGGCTGAAAAATCTGCTGCAATAGTTGACATGCTGCAGATTTTTCTACATCAAAATCTGCATCTTTTTTGCAGCAGAGAAAATGCAGTGTGGACACAACAACGGAGTTCTCAGACTTTGCTGGTGTGCGGATTTTCAGACAAATCTATACAATTTCTGCATCAAAATATGCAGCAAGGGCATGAGGCCTAATGGGAAAGTGTTCACTGAATAGAGTCTATATCAGATGTGAGAAGTTTGATAATGACTGATCAATGAGTTTGCCACCACATGTATGGAGTGATCCACCATATTTTGGTTGTGACAACAGTTAAAATTTTCTTTTTTGCACATTTTACCATCTCAGGAGTTGACACAAAATTTACTAAATTATAAATCATAGAGACCACTAAGGGTGCCTTCACACTGCGGCAGCGTCCGGTCCGGGGCTGTCAGGGGTGACAGCCTGGACCGGAGTTTTGCTGCATAGAATACTATCGGGCTGCACGGAGCTGGTTCGCGCCGGGTGGCAATTATCTGCCATCCGGCTGCTAGCTCGCCGGATGAATCCTGCAGAAGTGGGGATTTGTCTGCCGACTCCAAAAACGGTGCATGCAACGTTTTTGGAATCGGAAGAAAAACCCCACTTCTGCAGGATTCATCCGGCGAGCTAGCAGCCGGATAGCAGATAATTACCACCCGGCGCGATCCAGCTCCGTGCAGCCCGATAGTATTCTATGCAGCAAAACTCCGGTCCAGGCTGTCACCCCTGACAGCCCCGGACCGGACGCTGCCGCAGTGTGAACCCAGCCTAAGAAATCACATTTAGAAGGGCCAGATCGAGCTGTCCTATGTACAGTTTTTTCCCAATTATTGGACCTATGAAATGCTTGTTAAGCTCATACAGCACATTGTCCAGTGTAAACAGGGCACATGTTGCCAAGAACATGATGCTCTGTTCTGACTAAATGATCATCTAAACAGGCCAACAAAACAATCCTTTTAATAGATGAATTCATCAGCAGGAGATTATCACTACAGGATAACTGGCCTGGTGCCTGCTATTCCACCCCACTTGCACCACTGAATGGCAGCTCTCCATCACTATACAATGTTCACCGAAAGCTTTGGTGCTTTGGTGTTGGTGAGCTTATACACAGATCAACAGCTGAGCTTTGCTAGATCTGCAGCACAGAAAATGGTGACTCTATATTAACTGCTGCACCCTGGAATCAAGGTCTCTGTCACTACCTCATGCTATGGTCAAATTACATAGCAAAAACCTGATGACAAACTTTCTTTAAATCAGGTTGTGTTAAAAGTACGTTTTGAACATTTTTTGGTTATTTTTTTCCATATCACAAAATAAAAATTGAAATTGCCATGAGACTCATAATGACTTTTTAGCAGTCTTTTCCATCACAAGCAGGATTACAATGACTGCTAGCCCCTCTATACGCAGGATCCACCAATCACAATAGGTAATGTCACAGCTGTCCTGCTCCCACTCCCCGCACAATGACCTTTTGCTCAGATGATGCAAAGAAAGCTGTCCTGTGTGACCCTGATCAAGCTTCTGTCCATGTAGCTTACTATTGTCTTATTAGGGCTAGTGGGTGGTGTGAAGATTAAGATTTTTCTTATTTTAAACAGTTGATTTACTAGTAAAAAAAATTAACATTTTCAGAAATACATTCAATATAAACATTTGATCATTTTCTGATCACACAACTCTTTAATCTCCTACCTATACAACTAAAAATTAGCATTTACTGTATACCTAGTTTCAATGTGATTGTCATTTTGACGGAGGTCCTGTACCTACTTAAACTGATCAGAAACACATAGTCAAATAATAAAGAAATGGCGGATTTCTTGCTTCTGACATTATGGCTTCCTGAATGCACCTTACATTTATGTAACTGAATAAAGAGCTGTCCCACATTATGTATCTGCGAGAAAGCAGCATTAAGTGGATGTTCACAGATGACATGTAAGCATGCTTAACATAATCCTATTGGGAAAATATCCCCAGCCTGCTCGTGAGGGGACGGATGGTTATGTGTCAGTATGGAAATGTGGACACTATCCAGCCTATCCATACTTGGATGTGAACCTGTCCATGTGCCTGAATTACCAAAGGTGTGGAATTATTATTTTGGCACAGGTATGGCAGAAGCTTTATTTGCTTTAAAAAAAAAAAAAAAAAGTTAACACACTGTCCATGTGAAAGCCAAGCATGCATTTGGATCTATTTACATATCCTTATTCTAAAACAACTATCTTTGGGGGTAGGAGAGTTTAAACCCATAGTAATTAATTGTAAAGAAGCATGCCAATTGCTGTGCAACATATTTTATTTAGAAAAACACACCCTTCTAACAAGTCATCTAGACTTTAGAGAAAATGAAAAACAAAAAACATTACATACATGGATCAGTCACAGGGATAACAGGAGGTTTATTGTCCCTTCCCAAGTGCGGGAGAAGCTGTGTAGTTCTAGAGCGGGTATACAGGAATCAACTACATTCTGGGCTACAGTTTAGGGCGGGCAATGGTGGTTGAATACCTTTGTTTTTAGACCCTTAGTGAGGCTGGTATGACAGCCATTTAGTCCTCACTGGCCCTATTGTCTCTAAGGCACCTCATTCCTCCACCCCACTCAGCACTCCCACATTATGCCCCCTGAGGAAGCTCTGGTAGTGAAACAAGTAGGGGCATTTTGTACCCTACTGGTGATGGTGTGAGGCGGACGTGACATGGGTAAGCAGCACTGTTACTAACCACTACGTAACGTGGGAGTGCTGAGTGGGTTGGAAGATGAGGTGTATCCCAGAATGTTGTTGATTCCTGTATAACCGCTCTTGAGCTACACAGCTTTTCCAGCACTTGGAAAGGGACAAAAAACCTCCTGTTATCTGTCACTGATCCATGAATGTAACTCGTTTTTTAAAACCTTTTTTCATTAAAGTCTAGATGACTTGTTAGAAGGGTGTGTTTTTCTAAATAAAATATGTTGCACAGCAATTGGCATGCTTCTTTACAATTAGTTACTATTAGTTTAAACTCTCTTACCCCCAAAGGTAGCTGTGGTATTACTTTCTATGTGCCTCCCAACTCTAAGTATTAATATTATTATGACTCACCCCAGGACTGGGGTACTCGGATCCCAGACGTTTAGTTATGGGTACTGTCAACGGTAGACGGTGCCTGGAGCCGTGGCCCTGGTGGTCGCTCATAAAGGGGTTGCAAAAATAAAAATTTGTGAGGCCAACTGCGGTGTTTGGTTATGGCACCAGCGCTGCCAGCAGACCACTGGGGCCGATGGGTAGGCAGCCGGATGATGTCGCTACCCGCAGGCGGAGTGGAGTCCCCAGGGCAGTGTAGTAGGGATCTGGATTCACCCAGGGAAGTGGCTCTGTAGGCTGAGGTGATGGAATAGTCTATGTACGATGTAGACTCAGGGCGGTAAGGCCTGACACACACACGCTGGGAGTAGTTTTCGTACCTTTTACTGATGTTAAATCGGCACTCTCCAGGGTACACTTCCAGGTGGTCGGGAAGCACTTCAGGACCTCCACATCTAGTAAGCTGTATGGCCTCCTTGTCTTTCTCTTTGCTGACGCTGAAGCCCTGACCTGTTTGGAACTGGGCCTGGCCTTCTCAGTCTCTCACCTGTGTTTAACTGCACTGAGAAACCTCTGTTGGATACAGCTGCTCTCCTGCGGTTCCTGGCTCTCGTGTTGAAGGTGCTGCGGGAGACTGGAGTCTCCTCAGTATACCAGTGTTTTTTGCTGGGCTAAACTCTGCCTGGCAGACTTGGACTCCGGTGTCCGGGTTACTTCTTAGGGTGAGTCGGTATGGCTCCACTGCCCCCGTTGCTTTGTTCCTCGCCTTACCTTTGTCCTCACTCTTGGGTACTTCACACTGGCTAAGGCTCTTCACAGTCCTGACTGGAACTACTCCACATGGTCCCTGAAAGGAGCTTAGCACTGCTCTTTACCTCTCAGGACTTCTTCACAGTCCTCTCAGGAACTGCATTGCCTTAAGCGGCCGTCACACACAACGATTTCTTGCCCGATATCGTTTAAGCGATCTCCTTTTTGATTGCTTAAGCGATATCGGGCTTAAAATCGTTGCATGTAATCAAGCGATTTACGATGTGAAATCGCTTGATCGTGACATCGCTGATCTGAGCTCCGGAGCTCAGATCTAGCAATGAACGATGTCACGATCTGCTTCATCGTGGTGTATAACACCACGATGAACGATCTCCCAGCGGCAGAGCCTATGCTGGGAGATGGTAACTATGGTACACGTCGGGTAACTAAGCGACGCGCGGCGCCTAGTAACCCGATGTGTACCATAGTTACCAGCGAGATCGCGGATCCACATCGCTGGTGAGTCTGTCTGTGTGACATCTCACCAGCGATGTGAGCGATATTGTAAGCGATTGCGCGTGCACGTGATCGCTTACAATATCGCAAGAGATATCTGTACGTGTGACGGCCGCTTAACTCCGCCCCCAGCACCTGTATTTATAGGGGATTTTGCCTAAGGGCAGCAAGTAAGGCTTCCCCTACAGGCCTGGGGTGGAAAGTGTTGTATGTGTGAGGTGTATCAGATGTGGAAATCCCTCTGCCTGTGGCTACCTGTAATGCATGGTGCCACAATTATTCTAATAGAATACTGGTCAACATGTGACAATGACACAGCCACGGTGCTCAGGATTAACATCATTGTCAAATGTTCTTTGCTTCACAATGCTGGAGCACAATATTTATTTTAAATCTATAAGACTTTAGAGCAAACCTTCACATATTGCTTACAATGCATAACAAACTGGGTGAATGGAAAGTGCTGGAGTACCAAGAATGCATCGGTGCGAAACGGACCAGATTAGTAAAATGACTGTTACTCACAGGATTGGACTTTTCAGTTATAGGGTTATTCTTGTCTTTAGATGATAGGAGATGGTTCTCTCCCATCTATAGGGATCCGAGAAAGGGTGCTGCATGGAACTGGTTACTGAGCTGCACCTTTCTTTATGGGACAGCGGAGTGCAGCGCTCAGCTATTTCTGCCATCTAATAGAGAATACATGGAGTTATGGTACATTCAGATGACACACATTCTTGGGATCAGTGGGGGTGTCAGCAGATGCACTAATTCTTATTCTGGTATGTATTGTATATACAGTAACACATTTGTGCTCCACCATGAAGTAACAATGTTGATCAATGTGTTTTGTTTTGTTTTCAGGTGACAATATTCGAGAATTTCTCCTCAGTTTACGTTACTTCAGAATTTTTATCGCCATGTGGAATATTTTTATGATGTTTTGTATGATTGTGTAAGTAGGACGTATTTTCTCCAACATTTTATTAGGCTTTTCTTTACTGTAACATGAATAGTTTATAAATTTCCTATTAGCATTAGGCTGGGGCTAGTGATTTGGCCACGACAGGTTTGGTGACCAAAGATCGCTCTATGCCGCTGCTACAACACAACATGGCGCAGCTGAATGGAGTTATAGGTTACAAAAATCCAACCGGTGTCTTTCTGCCACTCGCTTGGCTTAGGTGCTGTACTTTCTGAGCTGCAATGTGATCCAATTCACCTGCATTATGCTGCAATATAGCAGCAGCATAAAACATTATTTGGCAGTAGTTTTGCGTTATACTGCTTAGCATTACGGCCAAATACAATTTATCAATAGATATATTTTTCGGCTAGTAGTATCCAATTCTGTCTCTTGGCATAGGTCTGAGATCAATGGTAGAACGCCCACATAGCATCAGGGCTGTGGAGTCGGTAAGTTAAACCACTGACTCCTGAATTTCCCTGACTCCAACTCCTTCATGAATTGCTTTTGATTAAGTGATAAATGTACTCTAGTACAATGTGAACATCGGGCTTTAATAATTATTATAATGCAATAATCAAAATATTTAGCTAGAACATAGTAATAATTCATAATAATAACACCCCCCCCCCCCTTTTACTCCAATGAAGGAAAATATATATCCCTTCCTATTTGTGATGTGCTGTGTTGGCTGGTTTGCAATATGGTGAGCATTGGATGATGCTTCAGGTGCGCAGGTTCACACCTGCATTCCATATGCGAGCTTCTTGAGCTGACCGTGTCACCGGAGAGGCGACGTAGCACCACTTCCGGAGCGCGGGGTCGCAGCTGCGTTCCACGGAATAGCGTCGCTAAAGGTGCATGAGGTCATACCGGTGTTTCACAGGTGAACATACAGAGCTGACCGCGTCACCAGAGAGGCCACGCAGCGTTGCTTCCAGTGCGCGGGATTGCACATGCGTTCCATACGCCCGGCGTGCGGTTCATGCACCGGACGTAACAGGCGGCGGCCGCTACAGAGAAGGAAAAGGGGGAAAAAATGATACTGAATCAGGATCTGGGCAAGATAGTGGTGGAGTGTTGAAAAGGCAGGAATTTGAGCGAATACAAAGTAGATTGGTGGAAGGACAGGGATCCAGGAATGGGAGGGTGAGGTCACAGGAATGGGGAGGAGCTAAGCATACTACAAGTGATAAAAGGGAGCCTGAAGCTATCAGATGGTCCCTGCCATTTTTGCTAGTATCAGCAAACACACACACACACACACACACACACACTGGAGTGTGAGAGACAAGGCCTTCTGCTGAACTGAAAGGTGAAATGCGTCGAGGCTGATACAGTGGAGGTGGCTAAACCTGTAAACTACTGCCAAGATAAGTTCCAACCGGTCCAAACCTATTATCATACATTACTGCTCCCTAATAAGTTTGAGGTTGATAGTGTAGGGGTAGGTCAGGATACCACCCAGCGGTGATTGGGGGTGCCATATAATTTTTAGGGCGCCGACCCCCACTGTCAGGCAGGAGCAGTATAACAGGGAGAGCCACAACTTTTAACCACTAAGTGTACTGTGTAAATATGTTTACTATAATACCCTCTATATCACTGCAATAATACCCCCTGCACTGTCTTACACCTTACAGGGAAAAGCCAAGGCAGGCAGAGGGATAGTCGACAAGGAGTGGGGGGCGCCACAACATTTCTTTTTAGGGTTCCGACCCCGCTGAAAAGTAGGGGAAAGGAGGGAGTCTTGATTGCAAAGCCTAGTTCTTCCTTCTTCCTCTCACTGTGCACTTGATTTTTAAATCGTTTGTGTTTGCATTAATTAATAAAAGTTTGGGTTTTATATACAGTACAGACCAAAAGTTTGGACACACCTTCTCATTCAAAGAGTGTTAATTCATAGTTTTGATGCCGTCAGTGTGAATCTACAATTTTCATAGTCTTGAAAATACAGAAAAATCTTTGAATGAGAAGGTGTGTCCAAACTTTTGGTCTGTACTGTAGATATATACTTTGCGGGAGTGAAAGTGCCCGGCTTGCCTGCACCTTGCAGACTGGGCTTTCTGTGTCCGTATCTGTGAAAATCACGAACCCGGACACATAAATGGCATTCGGAGGTCACCTCTGATGCGATCCTTTCACTGTCCGTGGGGTCCGGCAAAAAGTAGGATCCCCACGGACAGGAAAAAAAAATAAAAAATCGCAATGTGAAAGCAGCCTAAGAAGTTTTCTAATTTGTTATTTTCTGTGCACTGTTTTAATGCATATATTTATTATGTGTATATAATCGCTACAAGGGGATGGTCGATATTTTTAGTAAGCTCTTCAGCCTATTTAACTTTAACTGCATGTAATGTACATGCTTCTGGGATCCGCTTACTGCTTCCAGCAATCATCACGTGATCACAAATTGCTACTGGAACCAGCAAGCAGAGCTGAACTTTTGCTGTGCGTACATTACACACTGTTAGGAATCATGCAGCAAAAAGGTGCTGCAATACCCCTTTAAAAGATGGAAATTTTTGCTAATTTTTTTACTTTAATTCATGTAGATAAAAAAATTCAACTGTTTCATTAAAAATATTATAAATATTTTTCCACACATTACACTACAAATATAACCTTTGTGTTGTGAGTTTATTGCTTTCTACATCATGAGTTAGCTGAGAGTCTGTCAGTGAGTGCTCTGATGCAGAGTTTATTAATTGGTAAATGCTCTGATCAGATTAAGATTACAGATGCCCAGAGACATGGCAGTGCAGCACAGTGGCTGTATTTGGGCAAAGTTTCTGCACATTTTATTTAATGAAACCCATCATTAAAAATACAAGTATGTAAGTTTTAAGTACATATAAAAAAAATTCCCCCAAAGGTTTCATATCCTTTAAAACCTAGCTTTACTCATTCAGGATGTTTGCATTTCTTGTTCACGTTCGGACATTTGAGTGGCATTCACTCTCTGGTCAGGTTATAAATTCACGGTTTCCCCTCCATAATGTACATATATATATACCGTATATACTCGTGTATAAGCCGACCCCCCTACTTTTGCCCCAAAAATCTGGAAAAACCTATTGACTCGTGTATAAGCCGAGGGTGGACCCCAGCACAGGTATACAGCCCCCAGCAGTGTGGTATACAGGCCCCCCCAGTGGTATACAGGCCTCCCCAGTGGTAGTATACAGCAGCCCCAATGGTAGTATATAGCAGCCCCAGTGGTAGTATACAGCAGCCGCAGTGGTAGTATATAGCAGCCCCAGCGGTAGTATATAGCAGCCCCAGCAGTAGTATACAGCAGCCCCAGTGGTAGTATATAGCAGCCCCAGTGGTAGTATATAGCAGCCCCAGTGGTAGTATACAGCAGTCCCAGTGGTAGTATACAGCAGCCCCAGTGGTAGTATATAGCAGCCCCAGTGGTAGTATACAGCAGTCCCAGTGGTAGTATACAGCAGCCCCAGTGGTAGTATACAGCAGCCCCAGTGGTAGTATACAGCAGTCCCAGTGGTAGTATACAGCAGCCCCAGTGGTAGTATACAGCAGCCCCAGTGGTAGTATATAGCAGCCCCAGTGGTAGTATATAGCAGCCCCAGTGGTAGTATACAGCAGCCCCAGTGGTAGTATACAGGAGCCCCAGCAGCCCCAGTGGTAGTATACAGGAGCCCCAGCAGCCCCAGTGGTATATACAGCAGCCCCAGTGGTATACAGGCCTCAGCAGTATATACAGCAGCCCCCAGGGGTTATCCAGCACCCCCCCAGGGGTTATCCAGCACCCCCCCAGGGGTTATCCAGCACCCCCCAGGGGTTATACAGCGGCCCCCTGGGGGTACCCAGCAGCCCCCAGGGGGTACCCAGCAGCCCCCTGGGGGTACCAACAGCCTCCAGGGGGTACCCAGCAGCCCCCTGGGGGTACCAACATCCCCCTGGGGGTACCAACAGCCCCCAGGGGGTACCCAGCAGCCCCCTGGGGGTACCAACAGCCCCCAGGGGGTACCCAGCAGCCCCCAGGGGGTACCAACAGCCCCCAGAGGGTACCCAGCAGCCCCCTGGGGGTACCAACAGCCCCCACAAGCTGGCACTGTCCCCCCTTGTAAGTGCCCCCCCCCCCCCCCGCTACTTATACATTACCATCCCGGTGTTCTGATCGGCGCCGCTCCTCCGTGCTGCGTCTTCATCCTCCCGCGCTGGCTGCATCCGGGTTCTCCAGCAGTCGCGCGATGACGTCACATCGCTGCGACAGCCGGAGATCACGGATGGAGCCAGCGCGGGAGGATGAAGAAGCACCGAGGAGCGGCGCCGATCAGAACACCGGGATGGTAATGTATAAGCACCGGGGGGGGGGCCCTTACAAGGGGGGACAGTGCCAGCTTTTGGGGGGGCCATATGCACTGCTTCCCCCTGCCGCTGATTGACAGGGGGATGCAGTGCATATTTAATGAGCGGCCCCACGTGACGGGGCCGCTCATACAGCACGCCCCCCCCCCCCCCCCCCCCCCCCCCCCCCCGCCTCCTCCAGCCTCCACAGCCCCCACCACACGGGTCTACCGTATAGACCCATGTATAAGCCGAGGGGGGGACTTTTCAGCCCAAATTTTGGGCTGAAAAACTCGGCTTATACACGAGTATATACGGTGTATATATATATATGTATGGTGTTTGGGACTTTGTGTATTTTAGTCTTACACATGCATTATGGCATCAAACATGTTTAATTCTCCTCTTTTCTTCCTTTCAGGTTGTTTGGGTCATAAACATGATGGACATAGAAATGGTTCTCTTCGGCTATGTGGATATTTTTACCCTACAACCTTAAAACTCTGCTACTCGACCTCCATTCCCATCGATCTTCCCAAGACCTACTTTATCTACAGATAAAGGCATTCTATAGAGGTGTATATATATTTTGGACTATTTTGTGACTTTCCTGCAAACTTTTGTGCGATAATAGAAAATCAAACATTATTTTAACCTGGGACCTCCTGCATTTGCTCAGTATATTGGTATTTTTAATTTTTACCTGACGCGGCATGATAGATAAAAGTAGGATGGTACTGCAGAAGTACAGACCTTCCTCGATCACTGATGGATGTCATTCTGAAGATGACACTAAAAGGTTGTTTTTAGGACAAACTTAATTTCTCCACTGCTTTTATTTTCTGTGCCTAATAAGTCAGTCATTTTACATTATTACTGCCGACATCTTCAACAGAGCATATAGTAGAATATACATGTACTACAATATGCTCCATCTTTGAGGACATTTTCCTTACCCAATTGCAAAATTACAATTTATTAGGTATGATAAATGCTTGCACCGTTTGTCTTCTGTAGCCTCTGTGTTAGGCTGGAAACACACTCTCCTAGTTACATGCGAGTCTCTCGGACAAGACTCGGAAGTCATGGGCTGTGTATTGTTTAGTGGAGAACTAGTTCCTTTTGCTCCCTGTATAAAACAATAGATGCCCGTTTCCCCCTTACTTATGTTTAGGATCTTCCGGATACAATTTTGATGCTGCTTTATAAACGTGGTATATTATGTGGATAGATAAACTACATGGATACATTCCGGTCTCTATAGACGCCGGAGGCAGGAAGTACGTCAGCGCCCTGCCTCGATCTGAACGGCGAGTGGCAGCTGAATCAGCGAATCAGTGCGAGACGCCGGCGCATGCGTACTGGGACACGCACGGAGATCCGGATGTACGCAACATGGATGGTTGCGATTGGTGTGGACTGCCCTAATTACACTATTGCCATGCCAACGGACTAATGCGGGTCAGTGATTGGGTGGCTCTCGCTGATGTTTGAGGATGTGTATTATGGACAATATTTGATGCACATAGCGGCGATGGGCGTTATTTGAGTACCGGGCAGCTGCACTATGTGTGTCTCTCCAGGTAACATGCTGTTAGTTGATCTCTGTCTAGCTCATAGGGCATTTTTAAACTTTGTTTACCATACACTGTATACTGGTTGGTTGATTGGTATTGTGGGTGGGGTTTGATGATATAAATAGCACTTTGTTGTAATGGGTTGTATGCACTTGAAAAAGGTCATTTGACCGAAACGTCGTGCCAAGATGACGGAATAAAGCATGGATCTTTGAAATATACCGGCTGGTGAGGCGCTGTCTTATTTATTATTTGATACCTATGCCAGGTGGGGCTCCCTGACAGATGACGTGCGCCCACATCAGGAACTAACAGAGTTCCGATTGCTACATGGTGCTGTGGAAACTATAACTTTGACATTGAGGCTGGAGCAGTGTCTCTGAACGGCTTCTCCCTGTCGGCTGCTTGTGTTTCTGTGCAGCTTCACGCGCCCCGTCCAGAGAGGGAGAGGCCGTTCAGGGTCACTGATCCAGCCTCTTCTGAGTCTTGTCCAAGAGACTCGCATGTAACTAGGAGAGTATGTCCGATCCCTTACACTATCAATTGCTGGCTGCACAATGACTTAACTGAGAATGCGTCAGTGAGCTAGTTCTGTTGGTCTCACAGATTAAACTCTTTCCTCTTTTTCTAAGCTTCACAGAGCACATCAAACAGCCGGCGAAAGCTGAACGATGCTATAGTTTTTTCTGTAATACAATTGACAGCTTAAAATACATGCACTTAAAAAAAAAAAAAAAAAAAAAAGGACAACCCCTAAAAGCAGACCAAAGTATTGTACCCTAACCAATGCATTGTGGGTTCAGATTTTTGTGAGTGATTAATTGGTAAAGAATGGAAGCTTAAACCAGATTTTTTTTTGGATCAGTTTCTCCTGCTTTATTTATATTGTCAATGTGTGATACCAGCTGAGAAACATAAGTATTACTTATAAGACAAGGGCCACTCTTAGGATTCAAGATCAACTCGTGCAGATTGACACTACTGTAATGGTGAGTTAAATAATCTCCTGTGTATATGTGATCAAAAAATACAGGATCAGCCTATACCCAGTTTGTTTTCTATAACCATGGAGACACAGGTCTGCAGTGGAGCTTTGGCATAAAACAAGAGGTTTCATTATAGAGAAATTGGAGCACTACAAATTATATGATTAAATAAAAAGAGCAATAATTAACAGGTACCTATAGTTTATTGTCCCTGTCAACTTATGTATTAATGTAGGTAAGAATTTTCAGTTTAGAAAATAGCTCAAGAAAAGCCAATTGTGACAGAACAATGTTCCAATGGTTGCTATCATAGGTCAGAGCTGTAAATTAAGGTAAGCTTGTACCCGCCGTCACCCAGACTGGTATTGTGTCCTCATTTTATTGATTAGAAGAAATGAAATGACACATACCAGTGTTAGCATAGACTCTTCATTCCCAGTGTCGCATCAAAAAGGGAATGACTGCACACCACCTGTTTATCGCTCAGACACACAATAGAAATTAAATTGTGTGCTCACAACTTCTGATTACCACACTGACATTTGTCACTTCTCTGATTTGCATATGATATACTATAATGTACACTTGCTTTATGTGCTGCTGAAGCGAGTAAGAAGTTAATTTAAATTTATTTTATAACATAATTCCTAATAAATAGATATTCATGAGCTCCGAGTGATTCTCCCACCAACACTGATTACCAGATTACTGCCTATGCACAGTGTACACCAAATGTGACAGCAGAGAAAATGCAGCAAGCAATCCAGTAAGTTACAAGCAACTTGCTTTCATTATTGTCTGTATCATTAAAACAACTGTTTACTTGTAATTGTTTTACATTAGGGCACTTACTCTAAAGGCCCCGTTACACTGGGCAACTGAGGGGCGTGGAAAGTTGCGGCAACATCGCCATAGAGTTGCCCTGTAGAACAGGGTGATTTCAGTAACATCGCCTGGTTTCCCAACAATGTTGTGAAACCTGGCGATGTTGCTCAGGCAATGTGCCCGAATCGCCCTGTCTGACATCACATTAGCGATGTTGCCAGCAACTTCCCCCAAAGACTCCCATGCGCTGCCAGGGTTGAGTTTAACCCTGGCAGCAATAGTTGCTAGCTACATCGCTGATGAGTTGCCGGCGATGTCTCCTCGTCTGTCAGCTCATCAGCGTTGTTGAAGAGCGGCCAAAAGCGTACGCGCTCCCGGGAGTTGCCAGCGATGTGGTCAGAGATGTTGCCCCATGTAACGGGGCCTTTAAAGGGAATCTGTCACCAAGGTTTTGCTACAATCATCTGAGAACAGCAGAGAGTTTGATTGCAACAATGTCACTTATGTGACTGTTATAAAGTCTCCTGCAGATCTATCAGTTTTATCAATGGTGTATCTGTAGCCCAACTAACTGAGTGGCTGCTTTCTGCTCATCGATAGTGTATACACAAAACTGTCACTCATTGGCAGGGGATGGAGTTAGAGAGTTCATGAATATGGAAGGAGTACATGGCAGCAGTTTTATTTGCCAGTGATAATCTCTGCTGATAAAACACTGATTTTATCAAAATTACAATAAGCAGTCCATTAAGTGATACATCTTTGGAATCAGGGTCTTTTTCTGTGATATATGTATCTAATCGCTGGTTATTTAGTGATCTGTTCAGAAAGGCTGACATGAATAAACCTGTTTGTGTCCATAGAATATACTGCTATGGATAGCACCAACTGTTAATACAGGACGATGTGCAGTTGATAGTGATTATTTATTAGCTTAAATCACTGCACATAGGTGCTCTGCTTAGATAAGTTGCCTTCCTACAGAAGCTTGATCCCCAATTTTTAGCTCATTCAAATTGTACCCCCTGCACCTTAATATATGTGAAACTACCCTATAGCTAAATTCACGACTATTAAAAAAAAAAAAAAGAAAAAATCCTGATTTTCATCCAGCGAAAAAAATAACTATTTTCACCCATATGCAAACTGCATGGCATCCAGTTTTATACACAGTTATTAAAAATTACAAAGACAAAGTACAATTTTCTGATCATCATAATGGGAGACCCAGACAATGGGGTTTAGGGTATTGCCCTCCGGAGGCCACACTAGGTACTACAAGTTTGTAGACACTGCCCCCTCCGCTTATAAACCCCTACCGCAGGGAACATCCTCAGTTTTAAACTTAGTGTGCTCGGAGGTATCACACGCTTTGCTTGCACTTCACTGCATTCTCACATCTTACGTGATGGCGTATGAAGACAAGGTAAAATGGTCCCGGTCGGGGACCTCCGGCAGTCTCCCTGCTCACCCTCGGGAACACGCAGGTTGAGGTACCGGAGGGCCAAGAGCCTGGACACTGCGTGTCCTCCCGGTACGCTGTCGCGCTCCTTCCCATCCCTCCTTGGGGGCTCTGGAAAGTGGGAGACTGGAGCCTCGCACAGCTCCGCTCCGTCCGAGGCCTCCCTAAATGGTGCTTACAGACCGGACTGGAGCCAGCCCAGTCCGAGGCCTCCCTAAATGGTGCTTACAGACCGGACTGGTGCTGCACCCCCGTCCGAGGCCTCCCTAAATGGTGCTTACAGACCGGACCGGCACTGAGATGCCTTGTGTGTCTCCGGTGTGCCTGGGGGTGGTGTCTGACATCTTATGTGTTCTGACACTCAGACCGCCTGATCTCCGCAGTTCACATCCCAGGGGTCGAAAACTGGGAGGCCGACTATCTGAGCCGGCAGGGGATGGACGCCGGAGAGTGGTCCCTTCATCCAGACGTCTTCCGGGACATCTGCAGCAGATGGGGCTTTCCGGACGTGGATCTGATGGCCTCGCGGCTGAATCATCAGGTGCCGCAATACATGGCGAGATCATGGGATCCTCAGTCTCTGGGGGCAGACGCCCTGATCCTGAGTTGGTCCAGCTTCCATCTACCATATGTGTTCCCTCCTCTAGCTCTGATTCCCAGGGTTCTGTGGAAAATCAGGTCGGAATGCAGGGTAGCCATTCTGGTGGCTCCAGATTGGCCCAGGAGGTCCTGGTATCCGGACCTGTGGCAACTGTCAGGCGGACACCGGTGGGCTCTTCCAGAACGCGCAGATCTTCTCGCGCAAGGCCCATTCTTCCATCTCAATTCCAGGGCCCTCAGATTGACTGCATGGCTCTTGAGGCCTGGCTGCTGACATCCAGAGGCTTCTCTTCTACAGTGGTTGCCACTATGAATCGGGCTAGGAAGCCTGTTTCGCGGAGGATATACCACAGGACGTGGAAAATCTTTTTCTCCTGGTGTGCCTCTGGTGGCCGGTCTCCGTGGCCCTTGTCCATCCCGACCTTGTTGGCTTTCCTACAATCGGGTTTGGAATTGGGCTTATCCCTCAGCTCCCTGAAGGGTCAAGTATCAGCTCTTTCAGTGCTGTTTGACAGGCGTTTGGCGCTCCTTCCTAAGGTCCGTCAGTTTCTGCAAGGGGTGTCTCGGGTGGTTCCGCCATATAGGCGACCGCTGGACCCTTGGGACCTTAACATGGTTCTGACGACACTGCAGAAACCGCCGTTCGAGCCTCTGAGGGAAGTCCCCCTTTCTCGTCTGTCCCAGAAAGTAGTCTTTCTGGTGGCAATTACATCTCTGAGAAGGGTTTCTGAGTTGGCTGCACTGTCGTGCAAGTCACCCTTTCTGGTGGTTCACCAGGACAAGGTGGTGTTGCGCCGCGGGCAGAATTTTTGCCAAAAGTGGTTTCCACTTTCCACTTGAACCAGGAGATTGTACTCCCATCATTTTGTCCCGCTCCTGTTCATCAGATTGAGCGTGACCTCCACACTCTGGATCTCGTGAGGGCTGTACGCATTTATGTGTCCAGGACTGCCTCCTTCCGGAGTTCGGACTCGTTGTTCATCCTTACGGCGGGTCGCTGTAAGGGGTCCGCGGCATCAAAATCGACCTTGGCCAGATGGATCAAGGCACCCATTCAAGAGGCTTACCGTTCTTCAGGCATGCCTCTCCCGGTGGGCTTGAAGGCGCACTCGACCAGAGCAGTCGGTGCTTCCTGGGCTTTGCGACATCGCGCTTCAGCTCTGCAGGTGTGTCAGGCGGCCACATGGTCCAGCCTGCACACTTTCTCTAAGCACTATATGGTGCATGCCCATGCCTCTGCGGATGCAGGTTTGGGCAGGCGGGTCCTCCAGGCGGCGGTTGCCCACATTTGAGGTGGACCGTGTATTTCAACGTCTTTGAGGAACTCTTCCCGGCCTGGGGTTTGCTTTAGGACATCCCCATTGTCTGGGTCTCCCATTATGATGATCAGAAAAAAGAGAATTTTGTTTACGTACCGTAAATTCTTTTTTCTTGAATCATCAATGGGAGACCCAGCACCCACCCAGTTGTTCTGTTGCATGTTGTTGCATTTGCTCTGTTCCCTGTTGGGACAGTTTTTTATTCCGGGTTGTTGGACCGTCTGTGTACGGTTTCTTTCCCGATGTTTCGGGTGTGGTTTCTTTGTCTCCTCGCAGCTTATGGACCAAACTGAGGATGTTCCCTGCGGTAGGGGTTTATAAGCGGAGGGGGCGGGGTCTACAAACTTGTAGTACCTAGTGTGGCCTCCGGAGGGCAGTGCCCTAAACCCCATTGTCTGGGTCTCCCATTGATGATTCAAGAAAAAAGAATTTACGGTACGTAAACAAAATTCTCTTTTTTTTGCATTAAGAATTGCAATGTATTCATACAACTACGGTTTCTCCCTATAGGATAGTTATGGTTTTGTTTTATTCTTTTCACCCAAAGGTCCTGACTCATTTAGGTGATTTTACTCACCTAAAAAAAAAAAAATTAGTGCAACACAGGGTTGCATAAGAATATCATGACTTTTGGCATTTTCATGCCAGTTTCAAGCAGCTCTGGCAAAAATGAACAGAACCGAATTGGGACAAGGGTGTAATGCTACAACTTGTAAAAATTAATGACTAGCTCTAGTGTTCCTTACTCCAGAAATCTTATTCCAGTTCTTAAATGGAGTAAGATTTGTAGCCAAGCACATGTCTCTTTACTGGATTCGTTAAGAAGAGTTGTCTATGTCCATAGACTTTAATAAGCAAGTCTACTTCAGTTTTTATCTGATCCATGCAAAAATAAAATCTAAACAATCCAACTGCAGTTCACATGTAGTCATTGATTTCTTTTGCCAGCCTGCACAGTTGAAGGTTATGTGCACATGAAATCTTTCAGACACCGCTGCTCCTGCATCATTTTTGCTATAGGAGGACAGTCCACGAAAACCCTTGCTTCTTCTCAAACATCTTTGCATATCATTTTGATAATATCTTTGTTGCAGACATTTTTTGTATATAAGATGGTGGCTTCAAAGACAAAAAAAGATGTGAACATATATTTAGAGCATGTCCACACTTTTTTTTTTTTTTTTTTATGTAGCACGTTTGTAATATAAAGGACGCATTTTACAGTATTATGCTTGCATAATTGGAGATTTCTGAAATATCAGAAGTACAATGTTTAGTTTTTTTTTTAATCACAACTTATACCTAGCTTGTACAGAGGCTCTGTGTACAATCTACAATGTGCACAGCCCCATAGAATAGCAGGGGCTGTACTATTGGGGAAAACCACAGATTTACAGTTGTGTGCACAACCCCTTACTCACTCATCCTTTAACAAATAAGGATTATATTTTGTCCCACAGTGATTGCTGTCAGGTATGTTATTATAGACAACTTGGCTATTAACCAGGGCTGTGGAGTCGGATTAAGGGAAATTGAGGAGTCTGAGTTGGATGTCTGGCTTACTTACGCCACCGCCCTGGTAACAACAAATATAAATATACCCATGCAAAGAAAAGACCCAATTCAAAAGGTTATTCCCAAAATATAAGTTTAAGGGTAAAGAATTACTGACTGCTAGCAACTGGACACGGCAGACCCTATCAAGAAGGGAACAGAAATAACCATACTCAAATGCCACCCCAGGAGATACTACCGGTAGTACCATAGATATAAGCACTGCCTCTCCGATTGAACCTCATCTTGTGAGAGAAGTTTTGGTTAATATGAGGAGCAAGCTGTGCCATGACCAGGTAGGTGAACCAGCCAGGACTGCAGTTAAAATACACCAAGTTACTAAATCATCGCAAGACCCGGAGCTATGTAAAAATGTGAAATTTTAAAGAGTTTTCCCACAAAGTTCATTTTAATGAGTAGATCATGGAATAATAATACCTTATATACTCGAGTATAAGCCGAGTTTTACAGCACAAAAATTGTGCTGAAAAGTGCCCCCCTCAGCTTACACTTGAGTCACAGTGTGAAGGATCAGTGTGGGGGCAGTGATCAGGAGCTGGAGGGAGGCTGCAGTAGGAGCGGGTAGTCACGTGCCCACAATCATTAGTGCAGTGCAATATGCACTGCATGCTCCTGTCCATCAGCGGCAGGGGGAGCGATGCATATTACATTGCACTATGTATGCACCCCCCCCCCCCCATCAGTGGTATACAGGCCCCCTTGCTGTGCCCCCTGCTATGTAATGAGCAATGGGCGGGGGAGGATGAATATCAGTATACAGACTTTACAGCAAAGGATTGTAGATGATTTTGTTTGTGAGGCTAAACATTTTCCACTGACTGGAAAATATTTTACGTTACAGCATGGGATCATAGATGAGTATTTGTGATGTCTGCATCCTCCCCTGCCCAGGAGCTGTGGTTTGATCAGACCATGTCCCTTACGGTCAGACACTGCCATTACACAGTACATAGCAGGGTCACATATATAAGATTAAATCAGCACAACAACATTTATTTAAACATGTCCAATTGTGGAAATTAAATTATTATTCCAAGAACTATTGATTAAAATGAATTCTGAAAATTAAATTTGTGTGTGGGACATCCCCTTTTACCCCTTCACGACTAAAGATGTAGGTATGTCCTTAGTTGTGTCCCTCCCTATGATGTGAGCTTGGGCTGAGCTTGCATCCTTCCCTGCACACGTCAGTTGGTCTGATCAGCAAATATGTGCAGCTATTAGATGCAGGTGGATCAGCTCAACCCGTTAGATCACACTGTCAAACACTGATCTTAAGCGCCGAAGCGGGATCACTCTTTACCCCGACACTAAGGGCCCCGTTACACGTAGCGATGTTCCAGCGATCCGACCTGGTTCACTGGAACGCCACTATGTGATCACTGGTGAGATGCCAGACAGGCAGACTTACCAGTGATTAACCAGCGAAGCGTTGGGATTGTTCAGGGCCTCGGATCAGACTGGGGATCGCTGGTAAGTCTGCCTGTCACACACAGCAATGCAGCCTGGCCAGTGGGAGTTCACCAATCGAAAAATGGTCCAAGCCATTTGTTACTGATCAGTGATCTCCCAGCGTGGGGCTGATTGCTGGTGTGTGTCACAAAGCAATATTGTTTTTATTGAGGTCGCCGCAACGTCACAAAACCTGTGATGCTGCAGTGATATCGCTGTGCGTGAAGTACCCCGTACAGCGACCCTTCGACGCAATCACATGGCGTCAATATGTTGCCATTACAGCGAGGGATCAGATGAGGACCCCCTGTCGCTGTCATGACTCACTTCCTGTGGATGCCTGCTGAGTGCCTGCAGGAGAAAGGGAATCATTTCTGCAGTACAGACCTGTGGATCACCACAGTTCTTTACTGCTGGAGTGATCGGACACTGCAGTGTTGAGGTGTCCTAAGGAGGCTTGTACAATAATGTTAAAAAAAAAATTAAAAAAAAATAAAACATGAAAGTAAAACACCACTTTATTGACCCATTGATTTTTTTTGTAAAAAACACACATTTGGCATCACCATGTTCAAACACCCAAACATAACATAAAAATCAATCATCTCTGTAAACTGCGTAACGGGAAAGTAAAACGCCAAAATGGCTTTCTTTAGTTGCTGCAACATTGAAATAACGTGATCGAAATCGCACATCTATCCACAAAGGGTATCATAACGAACATCAGCGCAAGATGGAAAAAATGAGCCATCACACAGGCCCTGATCCCGAAACATAAGAACGCTACGGCTCACGGAAAATGGTGCAAAAAGGGCCATTCTTTCTCTTTAAAATGGACAGATTTGTTTTCACCACGTAGATAACAGTAATCATATACATGTTTGGTATCTACCACCTTGTACCCACCTGAGGCATCATACTGACATGGCAGTTTTACCATACAGTGAATGAAAACCCCCTGTTAATAAAGTGGAAGTTCACTGGATTTGGACACTAGCTGTCATATGTCTATACTGATGGAGAAATAAAGTTATGGCTCTAGGAAGAAGAGGAGGAGGGAAAATGGCTGGGGGTGAAGAGGTCAATGAGGCCTCCCTGCACGGTATGTATGATCCGGGGCTCCGCCGACACCTGACCGCTGTGGGCCGTTATTACCACAGAGAGGAGCCGTCTCCAGAGCTCCCTCCTCACGATAGCACTCCCAGCCACTGGCAGCTCCAGCCGGCACTTCCTGTAGGGGAGGGCATTATGCACGTCTCTGCGTACGTACGTGACGTGCGTGCTGCCCAGAGGAATTGTGACGCGGGACGTCGCTACAGTGGCGTCACAAAGCGTGCGGCGGCGGATTTCCCGTCGTGCCTCGGGGCTCCCGGTCGCTCGACTCCAGCTGGAGAGACGCGCCTGGGAGTCTCCGGTGCCCAGGCAACTGTGTCCCTCCCTCCCCGGGAACATGCCGCGCCGCCCTCCGCAGTGATCTCCGGACAGAGGCAATGACAGCAGCTCCGGTATCCCCGCGGGAGATCAGGGAGAGGCTGATGCAGGCCATCGATAAGCACAGCAATGTGAGTGCCGGGGCCGGGAGGGGAATGGGGAGAGGCGGGAGTAGAGTGTGCTGTTCCCGGGAGACAGTCCTGCACACCGGGCAGCGTGGACTGGAGGAGCCGCCGCCGCTCTGCTCCCGGGACAGGTGCTGAGGGCACTGACAGGCCGCACACATGCTGGGGGACAGGAAGTGTCAGTCGGGGCCGGGGACAGGAGGCTTCGGCCTGCTGGACACTTGTTGCTGGGGAACTACTTTATGTCTGGAGGGTCACAGTCCGGTGTGTGCTGTGCCGAGCTGGGCGAGGAGGACAGTGCACGGTAAGAGGGAACCGGAATCATGTCTAAATAATTACATGGGCCGACCTACACTGCCCGGGCACAACTTTCAGGAAACACCGAGGCTTAGGCCTGTCTCCGGCCGGTCATAGGCGGCTGTGCCCGGAGGAGGAGCCCTAAGAGCAGACCCGGCCACATGTGTGCAGGTGGGACTGAGGGCATCACTACAATATACATGCTGCAATAGGGGAGGCATGGGTCATATAGTGTGTGCTGTGTATATACATACTGCTATAGGGGAAGTCATGGGTCATATAGTGGTGCTGTGTATATACATGCTGCAATAGGGAAGGCATGGGTCATATAGTGTGTGCTGTGTATATACATACTGCTATAGGGGAAGTCATGGGTCATATAGTGTGTGCTGTGTATATACATGCTGCTGTAGGGGAAGTCATGGGTCATATAGTGTGTGTGCTGTGTTATATACATACTGCTATAGGGGAAGTCATGGGTTATATAGTGTGTGCTGTGTATATACATGCTGCAATAGGGGAAGACACTGGTTATATAGTGTGTGCTGTGTATATACATACTACTGTAGGGAAAGTCATGGGTCATATAGTGTGTGCTGTGTATATACATACTGCTATAGGGGAAGTCATGGGTCATATAGTGTGTGCTGTGTATATACATGCTGCAATAGGGGAAGACACTGGTTATATAGTGTGTGCTGTGTATATACATACTACTGTAGGGAAAGTCATGGGTCATATAGTGTGTGCTGTGTATATACATGCTGCTGTAGGGGAAGTCATGGGTCATATAGTGTGTGTGCTGTGTATATACATACTGCTATAGGGGAAGTCATGGGTCATATAGTGTGTGCTGTGTATATACATACTGCTATAGGGGAAGTCATGGGTCATATAGTGTGTGCTGTGTATATACATGCTGCTGTAGGGGAAGACACTGGTTATATAGTGTGTGCTGTGTATATACATACTGCTATAGGGGAAGTCATGGGTCATATAGTGTGTGCTGTGTATATACATACTGCTATAGGGGAAGTCATGGGTCATATAGTGTGTGCTGTGTATATACATGCTGCTGTAGGGGAAGACACTGGTTATATAGTGTGTGCTGTGTATATACATACTGCTGTAGGGAAGTCATGGGTCATATAGTGTGTGCTGTGTATATACATACTGCTATAGGGGAAGTCATGGGTCATATAGTGTGTGCTGTGTATATACATACTGCTATAGGGGAGGCATGGGTCATATAGTGTGTGCTGTGTATATACATACTGCTGTAGGGGAAGTCATGGGTCATATAGTGTGTGCTGTGTATATACATACTGCTGTAGGGGAAGTCATGGGTCATATAGTGTGTGCTGTGTATATACATACTGCTATAGGGGAAGTCATGGGTCATATAGTGTGTGCTGTGTATATACATACTGCTATAGGGGAAGTCATGGGTCATATAGTGTGTGCTGTGTATATACATACTGCTATAGGGGAGGCATGGGTCATATAGTGTGTGCTGTGTATATACATACTGCTATAGGGGAAGTCATGGGTCATATAGTGTGTGCTGTGTATATACATACTTCTATAGGGGAAGTCATGGGTCATATAGGTGTGTGCTGTGTATATACATGCTGCAATAGGGGAGGCATGGGTCATATAGTGTGTGATGTGTATATACATACTGCTATAGGGGAAGTCATGGGTCATATAGTGTGTGTGCTGTGTATATATACATACTGCTATAGGGGAAGTCATGGGTCATATAGTGTGTGTGCTGTGTATATACATACTGCTATAGGAGAGGCATGGGTCATATAGTGTGTGTGCTGTGTATATACATACTGCTATAGGGGAGGCATGGGTCATATAGTGTGTGCTGTGTATATACATGCTGCTGTAGGGGAGGCATGGGTCATATAGTGTGTGCTGTGTATATACATGCTGCTGTAGGGGAAGACACTGGTTATATAGTGTGTGCTGTGTATATACATACTGCTGTAGGGGAAGTCATGGGTCATATAGTGTGTGCTGTGTATATACATACTGCTATAGGGGAAGTCATGGGTCATATATGTGTGCTGTTATATACATACTGCTTAGGGAACATGGTCATAGTGTGTGCTGTGTAATACATACTGCTATAGGGGAAGTCATGGGTCATATAGTGTGTGCTGTGTATATACATACTGCTATAGGGAAGTCATGGGTCATATAGTGTGTGCTGTGTATATACATGCTGCTATAGGGAAGCATGGGTCATATAGTGTGTGCTGTGTATATACATACTGCTATAGGGGAAGTCATGGGTCATATAGTGTGTGCTGTGTATATACATACTGCTATAGGGGAAGTCATTGGGTCATATAGTGTGTGCTGTGTATATACATACTGCAATAGGGGAAGTCATGGGTCATATAGTGTGTGCTGTGTATATACATACTGCTGTAGGGGAAGTCATGGGTCATATAGTGTGTGCTGTGTATATACATACTGCTATAGGGGAAGTCATGGTTCATATAGTGTGTGCTGTGTATATACATACTGCTATAGGGGAAGTCATGGGTCATATAGTGTGTGCTGTGTATATACATACTGCTATAGGGGAAGTAATGGGTCATATAGTCTGTGCTGTGTATATACATACTGCTGTAGGGGAAGACACTGGTTATATAGTGTGTGTGTGGCTGTGTATATACATACTGCTGTAAGGGGAAGTCATGGGTCATATAGTGTGTGCTGTGTATATACATACTGCTATAGGGGAAGTCATGGGTCATATAGTGTGTGCTGTGTATATACATACTGCTGTAGGGGAAGACACTGGTTATATAGTGTGTGTGCTGTGTATATACATACTGCTGTAGGGGAAGTCATGGGTCATATAGTGTGTGCTGTGTATATACATACTGCTATAGGGGAAGTCATGGGTCATATAGTGTGTGCTGTGTATATACATACTGCTATAGGGGAAGTCATGGGTCATATAGTGTGTGCTGTGTATATACATACTGCTGTAGGGGAAGACATGGTTATATAGTGTGTGCTGTGTATATACATACTGCTGTAGGGGAAGACACTGGTTATATAGTGTGTGCTGTGTATATACATACTGCTGTAGGGGAAGTCACTGGGTATATAGTGTGTGCTGTGTATATACATACTGCTATAGGGGAAGTCATGGGTCATATAGTGTGTGCTGTGTATATACATACTGCTATAGGGGAAGTCATGGGTTCATATAGTGTGTGCTGTGTTATATACATACTGCTGTAGGGGAAGTCATGGGTCATATAGTGTGTGTCTGTGTATATACATACTGCTATAGGGAAGTCATGGGTCATATAGTGTGTGCTGTGTATATACATGCTGCAATAGGGAGCATGGGTCATATAGTGTGTGCTGTGTATATACATACTGCTATAGGGAAAGTCATGGGTCATATAGTGTGTGCTGTGTATATACATACTGCTATAGGGGAAGACATGGTTATATAGTGTGTGCTGTGTATATACATACTGCTATAGGGGAAGTCATGGGTCATATAGTGTGTGCTGTGTATATACATACTGCTATAGGGGAAGTCATGGGTCATATAGTGTGTGCTGTGTAATATACATACTGCTGTAGGGGAAGCATGGTATATATGTGTGTGCTGTGTATATACATACTGCTGTAGGGAAGACATGGTTATATATGTGTGTGTGCTGTGTATATACATACTGCTGTAGGGGAAGTCATGGGTCATATAGTGGTGTGCTGTGTATATACATACTGCTATAGGGAAGTCATGGGTCATATAGTGTGTGCTGTGTATATACATAGCTGCATAGGGAAGCATGGGTCATATAGTGGTGTGCTGTGTATATACATACTGCTATAGGGGAAGTCATGGTCATATAGTGTGTGCTGTGTATATACATACTGCTATAGGGGAAGTCATGGTCATATAGTGTGTGCTGTGTATATACATACTGCATAGGGGAAGTCATGGGTTATAGTTGTGTGCTGTGTATATACATACTGCTATAGGGGAAGTCATGGTTCATATAGTGTGTGTGTGTGTATATACATACTGCTGTAGGGGAAGTCATGGGTTATATAGTGTGTGTGCTGTGTATATACATACTGCTGTAGGGGAAGTCATGGGTCATATAGTGTGTGCTGTATATATACATACTGCTGTAGGGAAGCATAGGGGAAGACACTGGTTATATAGTGTGTGCTGTGTATATACATACTGCTGTAGGGGAAGACACTGGTTATATAGTGTGTGCTGTGTATATACATACTGCTGTAGGGGAAGTCATGGTTATATAGTGTGTGCTGTGTATATACATACTGCTATAGGGGAAGTCATGGGTCATATAGTGTGTGCTGTGTATATACATACTGCTATAGGGGAAGACATGGTTATATAGTGTGTGGTGCTGGTAATATACATACGTGGTAGGGAAGTCATGGGTCATATAGTGTGTGCTGTGTATATAATACGCTATAGGGGAAGTCATGGGTCATATAGGGTGGGTAATACACTCTGGCATGTCATATATAGTGTGTGCTGTGTATATACATACTGCTATAGGGGAAGTCATGGTCATATAGTGTGTGCTGTGTATATACATACTGCTGTAGGGGAAGTCATGGTTATATAGTGTGTGCTGTGTATATACATACTGCTATAGGGGAAGTCATGGGTCATATAGTGTGTGCTGTGTATATACATACTGCTGTAGGGGAAGACATGGTCATATAGTGTGTGCTGTGTATATACATACTGCTGTAGGGGAAGACACTGGTTATATAGTGTGTGCTGTGTATATACATACTGCTGTAGGGGAAGTACATGGGTCATATATAGTGTTTGTGCTGTGTATATACATACTGCTGTAGGGGAAGTCATGGTCATATAGTGTTGTGCTGTGTATATACATACTGCTATAGGGGAAGTCATGGGTCATATAGTGTGTGCTGTGTTATATACATACTGCTATAGGGAGCATGGGTCATATAGTGTGTGCTGTGTATATACATACTGCTATAGGGAAGTCATGGTCATATAGTGTGTGCTGTGTATATACATACTGCTAGGGGAAGTCATGGTCATATAGTGTGTGCTGTGTATATACATACTGCTATAGGGGAAGTCATGGGTCATATAGTGTGTGCTGTGTATATACATACTGCTATAGGGGAAGTCATGGGTCATATAGTGTGTGCTGTGTATATACATACTGCTGTAGGGGAAGACACTGGTTATAGTAGTGTGTGTCTGTGTATATACATACTGCTGTAGGGAAGTCATGGGTCATATAGTGTGTGCTGTGTATATACATACTGCTGTAGGGGAAGTCATGGTTCATATAGTGTGTGCTGTGTATATACATACTGCTGTAGGGGAAGACATGGTATATAGTGTGTGCTGTGTATATACATACTGCAGTAGGGGAAGTCATGGGTCATATAGTGTGTGCTGTGTATATACATACTGCTGATAGGGGAAGTCATGGGTCATATAGTGTGTGCTGTGTATATACATACTGCTATAGGGGAAGACATGGGTCTATATAGTGTGTGCTGTGTATATACATACTGCTATAGGGGAAGTCATGGGTCATATAGTGTGTGCTGTGTATATACATACTGCTATAGGGGAAGTCATGGGTCATATAGTGTGTGCTGTGTATATACATACTGCTGTAGGGGAAGACACTGGTTATATAGTGTTGTGCTGTGTATATACATACTGCTATAGGGGAAGTCATGGGTCATATAGTGTGTGCTGTGTATATACATACTGCTTAGGGGAAGATCATGGGTCATATAGTGTGTGCTGTGTGTATATACATACTGCTGTAGGGAAGTCATGGGTCATATAGTGTGTGCTGTGTATATACATACTGCTGTAGGGGAAGTCATGGGTCATATAGTGTGTGCTGTGTATATACATACTGCTGTAGGGGAAGATCATGGGTTATATAGTGTGTTGCTGTGTATATACATACTGCTATAGGGGAAGTCATGGGTTCATATAGTGTGTGCTGTGTATATACATACTGCTATAGGGGAAGTCATGGGTCATATAGTGTGTGCTGTGTATTACATACTGCTATAGGGGAAGTCATGGGTCATAGTGTGTGCTGTGATATCATACTGCTATAGGGGAAGTCATGGGTCATATAGTGTGTTCTGTGTATATACATACTGCTATAGGGGAAGTCATGGGTCATATGTGTGTGTTGTGTATATACTGCTGTAGGGGAGTCACTGGTATATAGTGTGTGTTGTGTGTATACATACTGCTATAGGGGAAGTAATGGGTATATAGTGTGCTGTGTATATACATCTGTATAGGGATGTCACTGGTTATATAGTGTGTGTTGTTATATACACACTGCTATAAGGGAAGTCATGGGTTATATAATGTGTGTGCTGTGTATATACATACTGCTATAGGGGAGGGCATGGGTTATGTAGTGTGTGCTGTGTATATACATACTGCTATAAGGGAAGTCATGGGTTATATAGTGTGTGTGCTGTGTATATACATACTGCTATAGGGGACGTCATGGGTTATGTAGTGTGTGCTGTGTATATACATACTGTTATAGGGAAAGTTATGGGTTATATAGTGTGTGCTCTGTGTATATATCTGTATAGGGAATATCACTAGTTATATAGTGTGTGTGTGTGTGCGCGCGCGCATGCAGGTAGAGCTGAGGGCATCACTGTGTGTGTATAGAATATGTATACAAATACAGTGCCTACAAGTAGTCTTCAACCCCCTGCAGATTTAGGTGGTTTGATAAGATGCAAATAAGTTAGAGCCTTCAAACTGCAAACGAGAGTAGGATTTTTTAACAGAAGCATAAATCTTACAAACCAAAAAGTTATGTTGCTCAGTTGAATTTTAATAGATTTTAAACCCTAAAGTGTGGGTCAATTTTATTCAACCCCTAGGTTTAATATTTTGTGGAATAACCCTTGTTTGCAATTACAGCTAATAATCGTCTTTTATAAGACCTGATCAGGCCGGCACAGGTCTCTGGAGTTATCTTGGCCCACTCCTCCATGCAGATCTTCTCCAAGTTATCTAGGTTCTTTGGGTGTCTCATGTGGACTTTAATCTTGAGCTCCTTCCACAAGTTTTCAATTGGGTTAAGGTCAGGAGACTGACTAGGCCACTCCATCACCTTGATTTTTTTCCTTTTGAACCAGGCCTTGGTTTTCTTGGCTGTGTGCTTTGGGTCGTTGTCTTGTTGGAAGATATTACGACCCATCTTAAGATCCTTGATGGAGGAGCGGAGGTTCTTGGCCAAAATCTCCAGGTAGGCCGTGCTATCCATCTTCCCATGGATGCGGACCAGATGGCCAGGCCCCTTGGCTGAGAAACAGCCCCACAGCATGATGCTGCCACCGCTATGCTTGACTGTAGGGATGGTATTCTTGGGGTCGTATGCAGTGCCATCCAGTCTCCAAACATCACGTGTGTGGTTGGCACCAAAGATTTCGATCTTGGTCTCATGAGACCATAGAACCTTGAACCAGTCTGTCTCAGAGTCCTCCAAGTGATCATGAGCAAACTGTAGACGAGCCTTGACATGACGCTTTGAAAGTAAAGGTACCTTACGGGCTCGTCTGGAACGGAGACCATTGCGGTGGAGTACGTTACTTATGGTATTGACTGAAACCAATGTCCCCACTGCCATGAGATCTTCCTGGAGCTCCTTCCTTGTTGTCCTTGGGTTAGCCTTGACTCTTCGGACAAGCCTGGCTTCGGCACGGGAGGAAACTTTCAAAGGCTGTCCAGGCCGTGTAAGGCTAACAGTACTTCCATAAGCCTTCCACTTCCGGATGATGCTCCCAACAGTGGAGACAGGTAGGCCCAACTCCTTGGAAAGGGTTTTGTACCCCTTGCCAGCCTTGTGACCCTCCACGATCTTGTCTCTGTTGGCCTTGGAATGCTCCTTTGTCTTTCCCATGTTGACCATGTATGAGTGCTGTTCACAAGTTTGGGGAGGGTCTTAAATAGTCAGAAAAGGCTGGCAAAAGAGATAATTAATCCACACATGTGAAGCTCATTGTTCTTTGTGCCTGAACTACTTCTTAATACTTTAGGGGACCAAACAGAATGCTGGTGGTTTGAGGGGTTGAATAATAAATGACCCTCTGAATTAACTTTTAACGCTTTGAAAAAAAAAAAAGTAAAAAAATCTTTTTGGCTGCAGTGCATTTCCCACTTCCAGGCTGATCTACAGTCCAAATGTCACAATGGCAAGTTAGTTCCGCATGTGTCAACTAGCTAAATCTGCAGGGGGTTGAAGAATACTTGTAGGCACTGTACATACTGCTATAGGGGAAGGCACTGGTTATATAGTGTGTGCTGCATATATAGACTGGTATAGAGTAAGTCACTAGTTATATAGTGTGTGTACCGTATAGATAGGGGAAGCCACTGGTTATGTGACGTGTGTACTGTGTGTGTGTGTGTACCGTACAGATGGGGGAAACCACTGGTTATGTGGCGTGTGTACCGTGTGTGTGTACCGTATAGATGGGGATAGCCACTGGTTATGTGGTTTGTGTACCGTATATATAGTGTGGTATAGGAGAAGTCACTGTCAAGATACGAGATGTGCAGCATTTGAAAGAACGGATACTAAAAGCCTGTGCTAGCATTTCTTCTGCGTTGTTGCTATCAGTGTGTCAAGAGTGGGAGAAGAGGGTTGCATTGACAATCCAACACAATGAGCAGCACTCTGAACACATTGTATAAATGGTCATAAACTTGTAAATAACTCATAAAAGAATAAAGTTACGTTAAAACCAAACACATCATTGTTTTTCTTATGAAATTTTCAATAGGTTTGATGTCACATGACCCTCTTCCCATTGAAGAAAATAAAGTTGGATCCAAAATGGCCGACTTCAAAATGGCCACCATGGTCACCACCCAGATGGAAAAGTTTTCCCCCTCCCATTTACTAATGTGCCACAAACAGGAAGTTGATATCCCCAACCATTCCCATTTTATTTAGGTGCATCCATATAAATCGCCCACCCTGTAGTGTGTGTGCTGTTTATATAGTCTGGTATAGGGGAAGTCACTGGCTATATAGTGTCTGTGTACTGTATGGGAGAAGTCACTGGTTATACAGTGTGTGCTGTATATATGGACTTGTATAGGGGATGTCACTGGTTATATAGTGTGTGCTGTATATGGGAAGTCACTAGTTATGTCTGTGTACGGTATATAGTCTGGTATAGGGGAAGTCACTGGTTATATAGTGTCTGTGTACTGTATACAGAAGTCACTGATTATACAGTGTGTGCTGTATATATGGACTGATATAGGGGATGGCATTGGTTATATAGTGTCTGTGTACTATATAGTGGAAGTCAATGGTTATTTCATGTGTTCTGTATATAGAGTGGTATAGGGGAAGTCACTGGTTATAGTGTGTGTGACAGATATAGAGCCCCATATAGGGGAAGTCACTCGTTATATAATGTAAATGATGTATATACAGCCCTGTAGTGGGGAAGTCACTTGTTATATAGTGTGTGTTTTATATATATATATATAATAGTCTGGTACAGGGGAAGTTGCTGGTTATTTAGTGTCTGCTGTATATAGACTGCTATAGGGAAGCCACTTATATAGTGAATGTACCGGTATATTTACAAGTGCATCTACAATAAATTAGAATATCAAAAAGTTGATTTTAGTAATTCAATGCACAAAGTGAAACGCATATATTATATAGTCATTACAAATGGTGATCTTTATTTGTTTATTTCTGTTAACAGTGATGATTATGGCTTACAGCCAATGAAAACTAAAATTCATTATCTCAGAAAATTAGAGTAATTTTGCACAAAACACCTTCAAAAGCTTACGAAGTGTTTAAAGTGGTCCCTTATGGGTACTTCACACACTGAAACATGCTAGCGATATCGCTGAAACGTCACAGGTTTTGTGACGTAACAGCGACCTCTCCAGCGATGTTTGTGTGTGACACGCATCAGCGACCTTGCCCCTACTGTGAGGTCGCTGATCGCTACAAATCGTTCAGGACCATTTTTTGGTCCTTGGTCTCCCACTGGTCAGCACGCATCGCTGTGTGTGACAGCGAGAGACCAACGATCATCGACCTCACAGCCAATTCCCAGCGCCGCACATTAGATGCTGGTCACTGGTAACCAGGTTAAACACCGGGTAACTAAGCAGCGCGTTCTGTTTAGTTACCCGGTGTTTACCCTGGTTACCAGTGATGTCGCTGCTGACTGGTCGCTGGTGAGTCTGCCTGTTTGACAGCTCACCAGCGACTGCAGAGAGACTTTCCATTGATCCCAGCCAGGGTGGATCGCTGGAAAGTCTCAACATGTAAAGGGGCCTTAAGTCTGGTTCAGTAGGTTTACATAATCATGGGGAAGATTGCTGACTTGATGGATGTCCAGAAGGCAGTCATTGACACACTCCACAAGGAGGGTAAGCCACAACGGTCATTGCTAAAGAAGCTGGCTGTTCACAGAATGCTGTATCCACACATTAATGGTAAAGTTGAGTGGTAGAAAAAGGTGCACAAGCAACTGGGTTAACCGCATCCTTTAAAGGATTGTTAAAAAAAGGTAATTTAAAAACTTGTGGGAGATTCACAAGGAGTGGACTGCTCCTGGAGTCAGTTCTCCAAGGGTCACCACACACAGACATATCCTGGACATGGGCTACAACTCTCACATTCCTTGTGTCAAGCCACTCATGACCAATAGACAACGCAAGAAGCTTCTTGCCTGGGCCAAGGAGAAAGAACTGGACCGTTGCTCTGTGGTCCAAGGTGTTTTCAGATGAAAGTAAATTTAGCATTTCATTTGGAAATCAAGGTCCCAGAGTCTGGAGGAAGAGTGGAGAAGCCAAAATCCAAGTTGCTTTGAGGTCTGGTGTGAAGTTTCCACAATCAGTGATGGTTTGGGGAGCCATGTCATCTGCGGGTGTCGGTCCACTGTGTTTTGTCAAGACCAAAGTCAGCACTGCCGGCTACCAGGAAATTTTAGACCACTTAATGCTTTTCTGCCAACAAGCTTTTTGGAGATGGAGATTTCATTTTCCAGCAGTACTTAGCACCTATCCACATTGCCAAAAGTACCAATACCTGGTTTACTAACCACAATATCACTGTGTTTGATTGGCCAGCAAACTCACCAGATGTAAACCCCATAGAGAATCAATATAGTAAGGAAAATTCAGCTCACCCCTAGGCGTCCTCGTTAAACAC
Organism: Allobates femoralis; assembly: GCA_033576535.1. Classification (NCBI taxonomy): domain Eukaryota; kingdom Metazoa; phylum Chordata; class Amphibia; order Anura; family Aromobatidae; genus Allobates; species Allobates femoralis. The sequence continues at coordinate 432,789,718 of JARQOC010000003.1, forward strand.
GATCCACACCATCACTCGGAGCTGGTTCGGCGGGTAGAAATCCAAGGAATCGCTGGAGATCTTCTGTTTCCATAGAAAATCTTATGTCAATAGGAAGATGAGGCACCAGACCCAACAATGCAGACAAGTTGAAGGGTATTGTTAAAGCATCCTAGGTTTCCACAACACCTCAGCAGATCCACAGGTTAATTGCCTCCATGTCATGCCGCATTGATGCAGTAACTCATCCAGAGGGAGCCCTGACTAAGTATTGAGTGCATTTATTGCACATACTTTTCATTAACTTTTGAGTTAAAAATTATTTTAGTTGGTGTAATATAATCTAATTATCTGAGATAATGAATTTTGGGTTTTCAGTGGCTGTAAGCCATAATCATCAACATTTACATAAATAAACACTTGAAATACATCACGGTTTGTAATGACTATATATTATGTCTCTCACTTTATGTATTGAATTTCTGAAATTAACTTTTTGAAGATATTCTAATTTATTGAGATGCACTTGTATATGATATGTGCACATACATACATACTGTTACGGGGAAGTCGCTTGTGTGTGCTGTGTATTTAGACTGGTACAGGGGAAGTCAACGGTTATATAGTATGTACTGTCTTTATAGAATGCTATAGGGCAGTGATGGCGAACTCCAGGCCTCGAGTGCCACACACAGTCCTGGTTTTCAGGATTTCCATTGCATTTGACAGTTGGCAATCAAATGACCAACTGTCAAACTCTAAGGAAATCCTGAAAACCTGGACTGTGTGCGGCACTCGAGGCCTGGAGTTCGCCATCACTGCTATAGGCAGTGATGGTGAACTCCAGCCTCGAGTGCACACACAGTCCAGGTTTTCAGGGTTTCCATTGCATTTGACAGTTGGCAATCAAACTACTAACTGTCAAACTCTAAGGAAATCCTGAAAATTGCACTGTGTGCGGCACTCGAGGCTGGAGTTCGCCATCATGCTATAGGAATCCACTAAGTAGTGCTGTGTGTGTGTATGTATATATGTGTATATATGTGTATATGTGTGTGTGTGTGTGTGTGTGTATGTATATATATATATATATATATATATATAGTATATATATATATATATATACTCGTGTATAAGCCGAGTTTTTGGGCTGAAAAGTCCCCCCCTCAGCTTATACACGGGTCAATACGGTAGGGCCGCTCATTATATATGCACTGCTTCCCCTGTCAATCAGCGGCAGGTGGAAGCAGTGCATATATGCCCCCAAATGCTGGCACTCTCCCCCCTTGTAAGGCCCCCCCCCGCTGCGTATCTTACCATTCCAGTCTTCTGCATAGCGCCGCTCCTCGGTGCTCCGTTCTTCATGCTCCCGTCCTGCTACATCCGGGATCTTCGGGCCGGGGATCCCGGATGCAGCGAGGACGGAGCATGAAGAACGGAGCACCGAGGAGCGGCGCTGAGCAGAAGACCGGGATGGTAAGATGAAGCAGCGGGGGAGGGCGAGTGCCAGCATTTGGGGGCTGCTGTGTACCCCCCCTGGGGGCTGCTGTGTACCCCCCTTGGGGGCTGCTGTGTACCCCCCCTGGGGGCTGCTGTGTACCCCCCCTGGGGGCTGCTGTGTACCCCCCCTGGGGGCTGCTGTATACTACCACTGGGGCTTGCTGTATCCTGCCACTGGGGCTGCCGTATCCTGCCACTGGGGCTGCCGTATCCTACCACTGGGGCTGCCGTATCCTGCCACTGGGGCTGCCGTATCCTGCCACTGGGGCTGCCGTATCCTGCCACTGGGGCTGCCGTATCCTGCCACTGGGGCTGCCGTATCCTGCCACTGGGGCTGCCGTATCCTGCCACTGGGGCTGCCGTATCCTACCTCTGGGGCTGCCGTATACTACCTCTGGGGCTGCCGTATACTACCACTGGGGCTGCCGTATACTACCACTGGGGCTGCCGTATACTACCACTGGGGCTATATATTCCACTTGGGCTGCTGTATACTACCACTGGGGCTGTATATACCACTGGGGCTGCAGTATATACCTCTGGGGCCTGTATACCTGTGCTGGGGTCCACCCTCGGCTTATACACGAGTCAATAGGTTTTCCCAGGTTTTGGGGGCAAAAGTAGGGGGGTCGGCTTATACACGAGTATATACGGTATGTATATTTATCTCTTTATATAATTACCAGTTTCTGGCATCCGGCCACTGTGCAGCATGTCCAGCACTGTTCAGCATGCATTGCGGCCGGATGCCAGCGCCGCCGATCCTCACCACCAGCCGCAGCTTCCCGACGCGCATGCATGCGCAGTAAGCCGCGGATAGACTCTCCGACAGGAACTTTGGTGATGTCACAGTCATGTGATCACACACATGACTGTACATCACTGCAACTCCGCCTCCAGTGCTCTTCACTCCTTCCTAGCTATGACACGGAGCTGTCACAGCTCCGAAGGAGGGAATGAGGGCCACAGACACAGAAGGAGGGAGCACACACAGGGAAGGGGGGCACTGTAACACAGGGGACAGCAGAGACACGGAATGGGGGGCAGAGACACAAAAGCACAGGAGGAAGAAGGCACCTGAAGGCAGGGGCACAGGACTGGGGCACAAGACAGAGGACAGGGGCTCAGGACAGAGGACCGGATAAGGACAGGACAGGAGCACAGGAAAGAAGAGAGGGCCACAGGACAGGGGCACAAGACAGGGGCACCGGACAGAGGACTGGGTCATAGGGCACAGGAGAAGGGCCCATGACAGAGGATAGGGGCACAATACAAAGGACAGGGCCACAGGACAGAGGACTGCAGCACAGGACTGAGGACTGGGGCACAGCACACAGGCACAGGACAGGGGACTGGGCCACAGGACAGGGGACTGGGCCACAGGACAGGGGACTGGGCCACAGGACAGGGGACTGGGCCACAGGACAGGGGACTGGGCCACTGAGCCTCCATATACACCATATAAATCCCGCAACAACAGTGTACTTTCTGGAGAGAGGACTGTACTATTCAGCGCCTATTTCTACGGCATCTGTTCACTTCACCGCACTCCCGATGCGATAGCATCGGGCATTTTTACTAGTAATGTATAAACAGCTGTAGGATATGTCATGGCTTGTATAGTGTGTGCTGTATATAGACTGTATGCAAAGTGTTACGGAATTAATAGCACTATGCAAATGAATAAATGTTGTATAGAGGAAGTCATGGTTTATATAGTGTGTGCTGTATATATACAGGGTGGGCTATTTGTATGGATGCACCTAAATAAAAAGGGAATGGGTTTGTGACACATTAGTATATGGGAGGGGGACATTTTTTGCAGATGGGTGGTGATCATGGCAGCTATTTTGGATCCAACTTTATTTTTTTTCAATGGGAAGAGGGTCATGTGACACATCAAACGTGTTGAGAATTTCCTAAGAAAAACAATGGTGTGCTTGGTTTTAAAGTAACTTTACTTTTTCATGTGTTATTTACAAGTTTGTCTACTTATAAAATGTGTTCAAAGTGCTGCCCGTTGTGTTGGATTGTCAATGCAACCCTCTTCTCCCACTCTTGACACACTGACAGCAACACCGCAGAAGAAATGCTAGCACAGGCTTCCAGTATCCGTTGTTTCAGATGCTGCACATCTTGTATCATCACAGCATAGACCATTACCTTCAGATGAGTGATGAGGCAAACTGTAAGAATGGTGAAGTTATCAAACAAAACCACCGTTATTGGTCTGACACTAACCCACAGTGGATAGATCCCTCCAAGACTGTTGGAACACAGAAATTAATGATATGGTGTGGTATATGGGGTACAAAGATAGTGGGGCCATTCTTCATCAATGGAAACCTTAATGCCACTGGATATCTGAAATTGCTACATGATTCAGATATCCATTGAGGTTTCCATTGATGAAGAATGGCCCCACTATCTTTGTACCCCATATACCACACCATACTATCAACTTTATAAGTTTTCCCCCTCCCATATACTAATGTGCCACAAACAGGACGTTGATATCAGCAACCATTCCTATTTTATTTAGGTGCATCCATATAAATGGACCACCCTGTAGACTGGTATATGGGAAGTCACTGGTCATATGTGCGTGCTGTGCATACACTGTTCTAGGGGAATTCATTGGTTATACAGATTGTGCTTTGTATATAGACTGCTATAGGGGAAGTCATTGGTACTATGTTTAATATGTATATATCTTTGTATAGGGGAAATCACTGGATATATAGTGTGTGTATATAGGGTAGGTCACTAGTTATATAGTGTGTGTTCTTCGTATATAGATTGGTATGGGGGAAATCTGTCCGATTGTTTTATTGGTGCAAAAATCGGAGCATGCTCCAATTTTTGCACCAAAAATAAAATCGGACAAACTCGGATCAGACCAAATCGGATGCTATTTAGTGCACATCCGATTTGGTCCAATCAATTTAACATGGGGCCCTATGGAGCAGGGTCCGAGGAAACTTCGGATGTCTCCTCGGACCCGATTTTACTGTACAGAGCATGCTCAGTACAGTAAAACTGCTCCAAGCTGGGAGAGTCGGGGTTAAAAAAAAAAAAATCTATGCTCACCTATCCCCGATGCCCCCGCCGTCTCCCGCAGGCTCGTGGTGTCTGCAGAGGTCGTCTTCTTCTGTACAGGACCTGCCGTGATGTCAGTCACGTGACCGCAGGTTACACGATGGTAAGCTGCGGTCACGTGACTGTGACATCACCGCAGGTCCTGTACAGAAGAAGACGACCTCTGCAGACCCCGCGAGGACACCGGGAGCCTGCGGGAGACAGCGAGGGCCTCGGGGATAGGTGAGCGTATACTTTTTTTTTTTTTTTTCAGCCCGGAGGCTACGATTTAATGTCTGAATCGGATGCCTATTTGGCATCCGATTCCAGGCATCAGAAGGGAGCCGATGCTGTCCGATTTTACGGACAGCATCGGCTCCCTTAAAAATCGTAGTCTGAAAGTAGCCTTATAGCGTGTGTGTGCTGTATATGTAGACTAGTGCTGGGGAATCACTGGTTATATAGTGTGTGTATGTGTGTGCTGTCTATAGGGAATGTTTTTGGGTATATAGGGTTTGTGCTTTTTATGTAGACTGGTATAGGGGAATTTACTGGTTATATAGTGTGCTGTGCATAAACTGGCAATAAAAAATTAGAGAACAATGCCTGATCACTTGATTTTTTTTTCACACAGAATGTATTCTACATTGATCAACATTGGAAGTTTTTTTTTTTTTGTAAGGAGAACACCATGCCACTAGAACAATGTTCTCCTAAATAACCAAAGTTATCACCTAACACTTTTTATTTTTCACAAAATTTGATGATCATAATTAGAGAACAGCAATGACTAGCAGAGAAAGATTAAAACTACATTTTGTGAAAATCACCAATCAGTAGGAAGTATACAGGCCTTTGGTTTGAATGACTTCAGCACATTTGCAGCCACAGGACATCACTAGTCTCTCACATTGCTCTGGTGTGATTTTGGGTCCACTCTACTTCCAGTCTCATCCACAGTTCTGTGATTGTTGTTGGTTCTTGGCCATAACATTGTCACCAAGGATTTTCCAGAGGTTTTCTATTGGGTTTAGGTCAGGACTCTGGGCTGGCCGTTTCATTGTTTCAATGCCTTCTGTTTTAAGGAACTGCTTTCCCATTTTGCTGTGTGACAGGGGGCATTGTCCTACATGAAAATTGCTGGCTGATTTCAATGCTGAATGCAAGTTAAGGAACCACATGGTGTTGAAGGTTTTAATACACGCTTGCATTCACTCTATCCTGTAGCTCTATGAGTGGTCCAACACCTGCAGCAGAAAACATTCCGGAAACCATGACACTTCCTCCACCACTTTTCACTGACTTCTTTACACACTTTGGGTTCAATCTTTCCCCAGTTTGGTGACAAATATCATGTTTTCTAGAAGACCCAAATAAATTAACCTTGCTTTCATCACTAAAATGAAATGTAGACCACTTCTCTGTCCACACAACATGCTCCTTACCAAAGGTGTGCCAAGCCTTTTGAATCTTTCTGCTAATGAGAGGTTTGGTCACTGCAGAGTGGGTTTTCAGTCCAAATGCTCTTAAATGTCAAGACACTGTATGATGAGACAGATTTTTTTTTTTTTTTTTTTTAACCCTAATCAGTGCTGAACTGGCGAGTTATATCATCTGTAGTGTTGAAACGAACACCCATGGAGATTCTCTTTTTTTTTTTTTTTTCCTGTCCTTTCTTGCATTTGTCTTTCGAGGATGACCAACCTTCTTGGGGAATTGAGTTTGTGATGTAGCAAAGATGAAATATTCTAGAAATAACAGGCATGGAATGACCAACTTCTGTTGCTATGGCTGATAGGGTGACCCCCTTTGGTCTTCATCTGGACATCCTTGTGCAGGTTTCCGTCACTTTGGAACGGCACACCATTTTTTGCAGTTAGTGCAAACTGGAAAGTTAGGCTGCCAGTTAAATAGGGTTTGTCGATAATTAAGGACATTTGCACCAGGTGCCAGATTAACCAATAACTTGCAGGTATGTGAAAGTGTTCTCTCATTTTGATCAGTGTTCTTTTTCATTTATCTCATTTACATTTTTATTCGGTGCTTTGGAATATATTCAGTTTATGAAATAAGCTTTCAGTACTGCTAGTTTCTGATTTTAGGATATTTTCACTTAGGACAACACAATGACCTTAACATAAAGAAAATTCTGTGGTGTTTTCTAATTTTGATCCCGTATATAGACTGATATAAAAGTCACTGGTTGTATAGTGAATGTGCTGTATATATAGACTGGTATAGGAGAAGTCACTGGTTATGTATTGTTTACAGTCTATAGGGGAAGTCACTCAACTTGTGTATATAGTCTGCTATAGGGGAAGTCACTGGTTATAGAGTGTGTTTTATATATCTAGACTGCTATATAGGATGGCATGGGTTATAATATGGTGTTTGATGTATAGATAGACTGGTATATAGGGTATGTCACTGGTTATATAGTTTGTGCTGTGTATTAAGAATGATATTGAGGGAAGTCACATTTTATATAGGGTATGCTTTATATAGAGTAGCATATAGGAAGTCACTGGTTATATAGTGTGTGCTGAATATATAGTCTGTGTACTGTATAAATAGTCTGGTATAGGGTAAGCCATGGGTTATATATTGTGTGTGCTGTATATATAAACTGGCATAGGAGACTTCACTGGATATATAGTGTGTGTGCTTTGTACATAACTAGTATAGTGGAAATCACTGGTTATATAGTGTGTGCTGTATGTAGACTGGTATAGGGTAAATCACAGGTTATATAGTTTATGCTGTATATGTAGACTAATATAGGGGAAGTCACTGGTTATGATGTGTATATGCCCTTATGTATAGAGAAAGTTGCTGGTTTATATAGTGTGTTCTGTATATATGCTGTTATAGGGAAAGTCTCCGATTATATAGTGTGCTGTGTGTATAGACTAGTATAGGGTAAGTCATGGATCGTATAGTGTGTGTCTGTGCTGTAAATGGACCTCTTTAGGGGAATTCATGGATTACATAGTGTGTGCTGTATGTATAGACTGGTATAGGGGGAAGTCATTGGTTATATAGTGTGGTGAGGGGAAGTCACAGGTTATATAGTTTACGTACTGTACATCGACTGGTATAGGGGAAGACACTGGTTATGTAATGTGTGAGTGATATGTATATACCCTTGTATAGGGAACGAAACTGGTTTATATAGTGTATTCTGTGTATATGGCTGTTATAGGGGAGTTCACTGTTTATGTAGATTGTGTGTTTTTTATATAGACTGGTATAGGGGAAGTTACTGGTTAACGGTATATAGTTTGCGTCTGTGTATACCGTATATACTTGCGAATAAGCCGAGTTTCTCAGCCCAAAAATTGGGCTGAAAAGTCCCCCCCTCGGCTTATATGCGAGTCACTGTATACATTGTATACAGTATACAGCAGCGCCCCCCCCCCCCCCCCCCCCATATCAGTATACAGGGCCCCCCCTTGTGCACCAATCCTGTAAAGCAGGGGTGGGGAACTCCAGTCCTCGAGGGCCGCAAACAGTGCATGTTTTCAGGATTTCCTTAGTATTGCACAGGTGATAACATAATCACTTGCACTGGTGATGATTCCAATCCCTGTGCAATACTAAGGAAATCGTGAAAACCTGAACTGTTTGCGGCCCTCGAGGACTGGAGTTCCCCACCCCTGCTGTAAAGGAATACATTAGTATACTTATCCCTGCCGCTGTCCCGCCGCCGCCATCGCGCTCCTCCGGCTTCATCCGTCTTCTTTCTGCTTCCTCCGGTGGACGCAGGCAATGACGTCATTGTCTGCGCGCCAGAGGAGGAAGCCGGAAGACGCTGGATGAAGCCGGAGGAGCGCGATGGCGGCGGGACAGCGGCAGGGATAAGTATACTAATGTATTCCTTTACAGGATTTGGTGCACAAGAGTGGGGGGTGGGTCTGCTGTATACTACCTCTGGGGCTGCTGTATACTACCTCTGGGGCTGCTGCTGTATACCAGAGGTTCCCAACTCCAGTCCTCAAGGCACACCAACAGTGCAGGTTTTTCAGGATTTCCTTAGAAATTGGAATCATCCCCAGTGCAGGTGATTCAATTATCACCTGTGCAATACTAAGGAAACCCTGAAAACCTTGAGGACTGGAGTTGGGAACCTCTGCTCTATACTACCTCTGGGGCTGCTGCTGTATACTACCACTGGGGCTGCTGCTGTATACTATCACTGGGGCTGCTGCTGTATACTACCACTGGGGCTGCTGCTGTATACTACTACCCACTGGGGCTGCTGCTGTATACTACCACTGGGGCTGCTGCTGTATATAACTACCACACTGGGGCTGCTGCTGTATACTACCACGGTGGGCATCTGCTGCTGTATACCACACTGCTGGGGGCTGTATACCTGTGCTGGGCTCCACCCTCGGCTTATACACGAGTCAATAGGTTTTCCCAGGTTTTGGGGGCAAAAGTAGGGGGGTTGGCTTATACATGGGTCGGCTTATACACGAGTATATACGGTATACACGGTATACCCTTGTATAGGAGAAGTCGCTGGTTAGTGTATGTGATGTGTATATACTGGTGCATCTCAATGACTTAGAATATCATCAAAGTTAATTTATTTCACTAATTCATTACATAAAGTGAAACGCATATATTATATAGTCATTACAAAGGATGATCTATTTCGGGGTTTTTTAGGCCCCTTTCACATTAGCATTTTTCCCTGATTGCGGCAGGTCCGGCAGCTGCTACAAAGGCAAATCAGATAATGGGATGCATTAAAAAGAAACATAGATGCTTATGAGAAGAACATAATTTTACCTCTATACAAGTCACTAGTGCGACCACACTTGGAATACTGTGTACAATTCTGGTCTCCGGTGTATAATAAAGACATAGCTGAACTAGAGCGGGTCCAGAGAAGAGCGACAAAAGTCATTAGAGGACTAAGGGGTCTGCAATACCAAGACAGGTTATTAAACTTGGGGTTATTTAGCTTGGAAAAACGAAGGCTTAGGGGTGATCTTATAATAATGTTTAAATATATGAGAGGACAGTACAGAGAACTTTCTAATGATCTCTTTACTCTTAGGCCTGAGACGGGGACAAGGGGGCATCCTCTACGGCAGGAGGAAAGAAGGTTTAATCATAATCAGACGCAGATTCATTTCTGTAAGGCTACATTCACACGTTACTCTTTTTTTTTTTTTCTTGCCTGCACGCTTTTTGCAGCGTTTTGCGGCCGCGCTATATAGCGCTGTAAAAAAAGCGGTGCATTCACACTGCGTTTTTTTTATAGCCGCACTTCTCCCCCAAAAGCGCAGGGGGAAGTGATGTCACACAGGGGAGGAAGAATCCTGTGTTCCTCCCCTGTGTGCCATGTGTGACAGCCCTTTTGGGTTTCACAGTGTATTAATATACACTGCGAAACCTAACTGAAAATTATCTAAATGTCTTAAAAATAATTAAAAAAATGAATACTTACCCATCCGCCGGCTGTTCGGGTTACCGGAAGCCGAGACACCCACATCTACTGTGGTTCCAGGACCTGCCAAGATCTGTGATTGGCCGCTTGCGATCATGTGATATGTGACGTGCATATCACATGATCGCGAGCAGCCAATCATAGGTCTTGGCGGATCAGCAGAAGTAGATGTCTCGACTCCTGGAACAGCGGATAGGTAAGTATTCAATTTTTATTATTTTTAATACATTTGGCTTACTTTTATTTAGGTTTCGTAGTGTATATTAATACACTGCAAAACCCAAAAAGGGCTGTTACAGATGTCACACAGGGCAGGAACGCAGGATTCTTCCTCCCCTGTGACATCACATCCTGCAGCGCCGATATTATACGCGCTGCAATTGCGCATCGTCTGAACGGCAATGCGTAATTTCAGCGGTATAATGGCCCCTATGGGAGAAAGCGTTCGGTACATGTGTAAAGAATTGACATGTTGATTCTTTTTACGCGTGCACTTACTCCCATAAAAGCAGAGTGTATATCTACGCGGCATCTGCACGGCAAAAGTGAAAGTCCATTCACGTTGCCGGCAGACACAGGTGCACTTTTGTTGAAAAGTGCACGCAAAAAAGCGTTGTGAACGTAGCCTAAGAGCAGTGAGACTATGGAACTCTCTGCCACATGATTGTTGTAATGAGTGGCTCACTACTAACATTTAAGAAGGGCCTGGATGCCTTTCTTGAAAACTATAATATTACCAGTTATACAGTTAGGGCCAGAAATATTTGGACAGTGACACAATTTTCGCGAGTTGGGCTCTGCATGCCACCACTTTGGATTTGAAATGAAACCTCTACAACAGAATTCAAGTGCAGATTGTAACGTTTAATTTGAAGGGTTGAACAAAAATATCTGATAGAAAATGTAGGAATTGTACACATTTCTTTACAAACACTCCACATTTTAGGAGGTCATAAGTAATTGGACAAATAAACATAACCCAAACAAAATATTTTTATTTTTAATATTTTGTTGCGAATCCTTTGGAGGCAATCACTGCCTTAAGTCTGGAACCCATGGACATCACCAAACGCTGGGTTTCCTCCTCTTAATGCTTTGCCAGGCCTTTACAGCCGCAGCCTTCAGGTCTTGCTTGTTTGTGGGTCTTTCCGTCTTAAGTCTGGATTTCAGCAAGTGAAATGCATGCTCAATTGGGTTAAGATCTGGTGATTGACTTGGCTATTGCAGAATGTTCCACTTTTTTGCACTCATGAACTCCTGGGTAGCTTTGGCTGTATGCTTGGGGTCATTGTCCATCTGTACTATGAAGCGCCGTCCAATCAACTTTGCAGCATTTGGCTGAATCTGGGCTGAAAGTATATCCCGGTACACTTCAGAATTCATCCGGTTACTCTTGTCTGCTGTTATGTCATCAATAAACACAAGTGACCCAGTGCCATTGAAAGCCATGCATGCCCATGCCATCACGTTGCCTCCACCATGTTTTACAGAGGATGTGGTGTGCCTTGGATCATGTGCCGTTCCCTTTCTTCTCCAAACTTTTTTCTTCCCATCATTCTGGTACAGGTTGATCTTTGTCTCATCTGTCCATAGAATACTTTTCCAGAACTGAGCTGGCTTCTTGAGGTGTTTTTCTGCAAATTTAACTCTGGCCTGTCTATTTTTGGAATTAATGAATGGTTTGCATCTAGATGTGAACCCTTTGTATTTACTGTCATGGAGTCTTCTCTTTACTGTTGACTTAGAGACAGATACACCTACTTCACTGAGAGTGTTCTGGACTTCAGTTGATGTTGTGAACGGGTTCTTCTTCACCAAATAAAGTATGCGGCGATCATCCACCACTGTTGTCATCTGTGGACGCCCAGGCCTTTTAGAGTTCCCAAGCTCACCAGTCATTTCCTTTTTTCTCAGAATGTACCCAACTGTTGATTTTGCTACTCCAAGCATGTCTGCTATCTCTCTGATGGATTTTTTCTTTTTTTTCAGCCTCAGGATGTTCTGCTTCACCTCAATTGAGAGTTCCTTTGACCGCATGTTGTCTGGTCACAGCAACAGCTTCCAAATGCAAAATCACACACCTGGAATCCACCCCTGACCTTTTAACTACTTCGTTGATTACAGGTTAACGAGGGAGACGCCTTCAGAGTTAATTGCAGCCCTTAGAGTCCATTGTCCAATTACTTTTGGTCCCTTGAAAAAGAGGAGGCTATGCATTACAGAGCTATGATTCCTAAACCCTTTATCTGATTTGGATGTGAAAACTCTCATATTGCAGCTGGGAGTTTGCACTTTCAGCCCATATTATATATATAATTGTATTTCTGAACATGTTTTTGTAAACAGCTAAAATAACAAAACTTGTGTCACTGTCCAAATATTTCTTGCCCTAACTGTATATACTAGATTCTTTGATAGGGCGTTGATCCAGGGAACTAGTCTGATTGCCGTATGTGGAGTCAGGAAGGAATTTTTTCCCCCAATGTGGAGCTTAGTGTTGCCACTGGGTTTTTTTTTGCCTTCCTCTGGATCAACATGTTAGGCTATGGGTTGAACTAGATGGACTTAAGGTCTTCCTTCAACCTTAAATACTATGTTACTATGTAGATGCACCACATCTGCCGCCAAACTGCCGCACTTGCGGCAGGCCCAATTCATTGTCTATGGGGTGTGCGGCATTTCCGCGATCCAGCACTTGCGGCAGTTGTGGCCGCGCAAAATAACTGCAGATGACCGCGTTTTTTTCTGCGGCTGCAAGTGTCGGATTGCAGCAATACCGCACTTGCCATAAGCCCCCATAGAGAATGCAAGTGTACCGCAAGTGCGGCTGCTAGGCGGCAGATGCGGTTTTCTATCAGTATCTGCCGGATCCGGACAGAAACGCAGATGTGAAAGTGGTACAAGATTGGGTGTTTCATATAAATCCATCAATCAATGCAGGCATGAAAACTTGTGACAGTTGTCAAAAGCAAGTTGCAAAAGAGAAAAATACTCTGCAGGCAGAAAATTCTGAAGAACCTGTGACTTCCAACACAGAGGATTTTAAAAAAATAGGTCCCAAGTTGAATCCCTGTACAAATATAAAGAACACAAGTAAGACTGGCTTCACACGATGGTTTAATCAATATGCCCTCCGGTCCGGTGTGAAGCCGGACGCAGCTGCCGCTGCTGATAATTCGGGATTGTGGCTCGCCGAGAGCTAGCCACAGTTCTGAAATTACATCAGCGTGCAGCCGCAGGTGTCCAGCTCCTGGATCGGGGCAATCCAGCCCCATAGGCTCCCATGTTAGGGAGCGCCGGATTGCCCCACGTTCGGGAGAAGCCAATTTGGGGAGATATTTCTCCCCGAAAACACATACGTTGCAAGCAACATTTTTGTGTCAGGGAGAAAAATCTGTATTCTCCTGAAGAGATGGAAACCGGATGGCAGATAGTTGCCATCCGGCTCCATAGCATACTATGGGGCCGAAATCTGACCCGGGGCTGTCAGGTTCATCCCTGACAGCCCCGGATCGGATTAAACCGTGGTGTGAAGCAGACCTAAGGCCCCTTTCACATAGGCGTTTTTGCGCCTATCCGGACAAAAAAACGCATGTGCTGCCTAACGGCTGCACTTACGGCACGCTTGCGACAAGCCCCATGCATTGTTTATGGGGCTTGCAGTAAGGTGCGGCAAGTGCGGTTGCGGCCTCGAAAAAAAGCACGGTCAGCAGCGTTTTTTTTTCCATGGCCGCACTTGCCGCACCTTACCACAAGCCCCATAGACAATGCACGGGGCCCGCCGCAAGTGCGGCCGTTAGGCGGCAGATGTGGCACATCTGCCGTATCTTGGCAAAAACGTCTGTGAGAGCACCCTTAGGCTGGTTTCACACTGCAGTTTTTTCCTTGTGTGCCTAAAGGCCGCTTCACAAGTTAGGATATTGTTAAAAATATCCTTGAAACATCACGGATTTGTAAAGGTTCCAACGATATCATTAGTGCGTCCTTGCGTGTAAACGAACGATGTAGGATGGAAAAATCGTTGGAACGTTCATCACAAAAATAAGATCCTGACCTCAAATCTATCATTCGTCGTCCAATTAACGCTGCTTCAGGAAGCAGCATCGTTTAGTGTGACACCTTTTTGAACAATGTAGTTCATAATTCTCCTATTCCTGCCACTTTGAAACATCGTTCTGTCCTTGCTCTCCTATTTAACTGGTGCATTGCCGAATAGGATATCGTTAACGATATCCTTGTGTGTGACCGCGCACTAACTGTGTCAGAACGAACACTGTCACGTGATCATTTTAAGGATATCGTTAACGATATCCTAGCGTGTGAAGCGGTCTTAAGGTGGGTTTACACGTTGCGATATCGGCGTCCAATTTCAATGAAAAGTCCCGTGGTTCGATCGTTGGAGCCGATATCGTTCCTGCGTTGTATGGTGTGAACGTCCAATACGATGCAGGAACGATGTCAATGCGATATCGGGGATTGAATGAGCGTGCTATTCAATGCTCCGATATTGAATGGAGATTTGAGCCGGATCGTGCTGTGTGACAGCCCAACTCTGATGTGAAGTTTAACGTCACCCATTCGCTCCCATGTTAAATGGTCGTTCCTGGGTTGGGGGGCGTAGACATCGTACGGACGTTGGATCCAGAAATCGCAACGTGTAAACCTCCGATGCGATGCGGGAGAAACGTGCACTAAATGCGCACTCCCGCGCCATTGAATTGCGATATCGGAACGATATTGCAACGTGTAACCCCACCTTTAAACCAGGAGAGGAACTTGCAGAGAAAAACTATAATTGAAAGATTTACACCTGTTCTGAGTTTTGGAGACACTCCTAGTTTTGACACGCAAACCTGATCAGGGAAAAAAACTGCAGTGTGAAGCCAGCCTTAGGGTATGTGCACATCAGTCGTTTTGTGGGCTAGTTTTGAACGTTTTCCGTCGGCGGTTCCCGCTGAGATTTATGTTAATTTATGTTAATCCTACCCACCGATTGGATTAACATGCTAGTCAATGGAGTTTAGAAAACGCTGTGTACATTTCAACGATTTTTGTCTTGACGATTTCAGTTTATTCACCGGTTTCCGACCGGTTGTCAAAGATAGAGCAAGCGACTTCTTTTCAGCGTTTTTCCAGCGGGTCCAGCTGAACAAGTGCAGCAAAGACCAGTCTGGAAATCGCTAAGGAACACGCCGGGGAAATCGCCAAGAACACGCTGTCCAAACGCTAGTAACCCGATCGCAAATCGTTAGCAAAACGCTAACAAAACCAGGGACACTGGCGAGTTCAGAAAACTCAGTTCTGCCATTCTACACCGCTCCCGGTCGTTCTGCAAAGATGCAGAAACGACTGATGTGCACATACCCTAAGGGTATGTGCCCACAGGATGTTTTTGCTGCGTTTTCTGCATGCAGAAAACAATTGGTTTTATGGTAATGTATGCTAATTTGTTCCTGCGGTTTTGATTTCCAGCAAAACCAATGTATTCCACAGAAACGCTGTGCCCACACATTGGTTTTGCAAGTGTCAAGAACTGTCAAATACCTGCGTTTTTGGTGCGGATGGGAAAGGATTGACATGTTAATTATTTTCCTGCGTTTTTGCTAAAGTCAATGGAAAAAACGACAAAACTCACTAACGCACAAAAAAACGCAGACAAGATCATAGCTAATCTCCTGTCAAGGACTCTAGGATCCTCTGGTTTTGTTGCGTTCAGTACTGCTTAAAAAACGTCCTGTGGGCACATACTTTAAGGGCCACGTCACACACACGTATATCTGTGCAGATATTGTTCGCAGATCTCTGGTTGCAGTGAAATCATGGACACATTGTTACATTTGTACACTGCCACAAAATGCAACAATGTGTCCATGAGTTCACTGCAACCAGAGATCTGCGAACAATATCTGCACAGATATCTGTGTGTGTGACATGGCCCTAAGGCTGGCTTCGCTGCCAATCATTGTCTCCCTAGTCTGCAGTATAACACAGAATTTATTTTAGAAATGGCCGCTTAGCCCGCCTCCTGCGGTGATTTCACCGCTTATACCCGCCCTGCTCTATGGTTAACCTAGAGCAGGGCGGGTATAAGCGCTGATGTCACTGCAGGAGGCGGGGCGGCCAGCGTCCTGCTCGGACATCACCACCTTTCCCTCCGCCCTGCTCTGTGAACCATAGAACAGGGCAGGTATAAGTGGTGACGTCACCGCAGGGGACGGGGCTAAGCTGCCATTTCTAAAATAAACTCTGTGTTATACTGCAGACGAGGGAGACAATGATTGGCATCAGGGAGGCAGCGGTGGGCAGATTAAACATGCAGCGGGTGTGAATTTGCCCTTTGGCTCCAGCCTCTAGCCACCTCCTTTCTGGCTGCAGGATGTAAGTTTTCTAAGTCCATTTACTCGGGGTTAAGGGGGGCTCAAGGGCTGGGGGACCCCTTGTCTGGATGCTGTAATTAGATCACCATGTCTGGTTTGGTGACAGGTCCTCGTTATGTATCAGATGGATTGATAGATATACATTTATATGTACACATATATAGACATACACCTATATGTATAAATCTATGTATGTCTGAATATGTGTACATATATAGCTATATCTGGATGCATATATATGTGTATAGGTTTAAATTTCAAACGGATCCATCAAAAAAAGTACACACACGGATGCTCACGCAACATTATTACAACGGATCCTGTGACTGATCTGTGTAAATAACGTTACGTGGGAATTCATTGGCATTAATTTTCACAATTTCGTTGAGGTCCGTGCGTATCCAGGGAGATGCAGGTTTAACATGCATGCGCATGGATTGCAAAATACGCAATTGTGATACCAGCCGAAACTGCAGTTTATCTTTGCTGTTTTGCTCCCTGAAAACCTTTGCTCTGGAATGCAGAACTGGTGGTTGTTGGATCAATTGTCAGGAACACAAAGTTACTATGCTCCCTGTGTAGCAGACACTTGGGCTAAAGCTTATGTAGAAGCTTGTGGTACAAATACCTCACGATCTGTGACACCCATCTGAGACTTCTTGTTGGCTACTCAAGTAAAAACAAAAATGCTATTCTCTGATCTAAATCAGAAGTGTGGGATTTATTTAGCTTTGTTGAATGCTTTCTGAATTCATAGTACTTTGCAGATCTATCTTCTATTTATATAATCGGCAGTTTGACATTCAGGCACTGTAGCTGAATCCCAAAATGCTTTGCGGCACTGCGAGTGATGACGCGTAGCGTCATCGCGAGCAGTCTCCGCTGCCACCTGCCCCCGCAACTCTCCTATCAGCCATAGACCTCCGCACCTCTCCTGCTGCCCCCGCACCTCTCATGCTGCTCCGTCACACTCCTGCATCTCTACTCCGAACATCTTCAATTTCCAAAGGCAAAAGGACCTTTGGTGATGTCAGTCATGTGATCATTCACATGACTCAGACATCACAGCAGGCCCTCTATTCATCGATCACTGCTGCCAAGAAGGGTAAGAAGCCACAGAGGGAGCAGGCCAAGCAAACACAGTGCAGGGGCAAATACAGCCCAGGGGAAACACCGGGGGGGAGGGCATTCTGCCCCTCTACATTCTACCCCTGCTGTGCCCCCACTCCATTCTGCCCCTAATCTGCCCCCACTACATTCTACCCCTGATCTCCTTCTGTCTATTCTGCCTCACTCCACTCTGCTCCCACTCCATTTCTGCCTCTACTCTGTCCCCACTCCATTCTACCCCTGCTCTGCTCCCACTTCATTCTGCCCCCACTACATTCTACCCCTGATCTTCTGTCTATTCTGCCTCACTCCACTCTGCTCCCACTCCATTTCTGCCTCTACTCTGTCCCCACTCCATTCTACCCCTGCTCTGCTCCCACTACATTCTACCCCTGCTCTGCCCCCACTACATTCTACCCCCTAATCTGTCCCCACTACATTCTCCTGCTAATCTGTCCCCACTACATTCTCCTGCTAATCTGTCCCCACTACATTCGACCCCTGCTCTGCCCCCACTACATTCTGACCCTGCTCTGCCCCCACTACATTCTGACCTCTGCTCTGCCCCCACTACATTCTGACCCTGCTCTGCCCCCACTACATTCTGACCCTGCTCTGCCCCCACTACATTCTGACCCTGCTCTGCCCCCACTACATTCTGACCCTGCTCTGCCCCCACTACATTCTGACCCTGCTCTGCCCCCACTACATTCTGACCCTGCTCTGCCCCCACTACATTCTGACCCTGCTCTGCCCCCACTACATTCTGACCCTGCTCTGCCCCCACTACATTCTGACCCTGCTCTGCCCCCACTACATTCTGACCCTGCTCTGCCCCCACTACATTCTGACCCTGCTCTGCCCCCACTACATTCTGACGCTGCTCTGCCCCCACTACATTCTGACGCTGCTCTGCCCCCACTACATTCTGACGCTGCTCTGCCCCCACTACATTCTGACGCTGCTCTGCCCCCACTACATTCTGACCCTGCTCTGCTTCAGTCTATTTTGCCTCACTCCACTCTGCCCCCGCTCCGCTCCATTCCACATATACTCTGCTAACCACTAAGCAACTAATATTCAGTGCTAACCACTGAGCCACCATAGACACCATATTTATCCCGCAACAACAGTGTACTTTCTGGAGAAAGGACTGTACTATTCTGCGGCTATTTCTACGGCACCTGTCCAATTCACCGTGCTCCCGATGCAATAGCATCGGGCCTATTTCGCACTCAGCGTCCTGGACCAATCGGATGATCGTCCTGTCTTTACCACAGAGCGCCCAATCCGCTCCTTCCTCTCAGGTCACATGTCTGACCTGAGGGGAGGGACTGATCCCTTTCTGCAGCCCCCACCCCGCCACAGAGGACAATGGCGTGTGACTGGGGCGGCGATCAGCCCCAGCACGCAGCCACGTCCTGCCGCCGAGCGGTGATGTCGCCGCTCCAGCCGCATCTCTCCTCACCCCTCCAGCCACATCATACTCTGCTACCCACAGAGCCGCCCGTCTACTCTGCTACCCACAGAGCCACCCGTCTACTCTGCTACCCACAGAGCCGCCCGTCTACTCTGCTACCCACAGAGCCGCCCGTCTACTCTGCTACCCACAGAGCCGCCCGTCTACTCTGCTACCCACAGAGCCGCCCGTCTACTCTGCTACCCACAGAGCCGCCCGTCTACTCTGCTACCCACAGAGCCGCCCGTCTACTCTGCTACCCACAGAGCCGCCCGTCTACTCTGCTACCCACAGAGCCGCCCGTCTACTCTGCTACCCACAGAGCCGCCCGTCTACTCTGCTACCCACAGAGCCGCCCGTCTACTCTGCTACCCACAGAGCCGCCCGTCTACTCTGCTACCCACAGAGCCGCCCGTCTACTCTGCTACCCACAGAGCCGCCCGTCTACTCTGCTACCCACAGAGCCGCCCGTCTACTCTGCTACCCACAGAGCCGCCCGTCTACTCTGCTACCCACAGAGCCGCCCGTCTACTCTGCTACCCACAGAGCCGCCCGTCTACTCTGCTACCCGCAGAGCCGCCCGTCTACTCTGCTACCCGCAGAGCCGCCCGTCTACTCTGCTACCCGCAGAGCCGCCCGTCTACTCTGCTACCCGCAGAGCCGCCCGTCTACTCTGCTACCCGCAGAGCCGCCCGTCTACTCTGCTACCCGCAGAGCCGCCCGTCTACTCTGCTACCCGCAGAGCCGCCCGTCTACTCTGCTACCCGCAGAGCCGCCCGTCTACTCTGCTACCCGCAGAGCCGCCCGTCTACTCTGCTACCCGCAGAGCCGCCCGTCTACTCTGCTACCCGCAGAGCCGCCCGTCTACTCTGCTACCCGCAGAGCCGCCCGTCTACTCTGCTACCCGCAGACCTAGCCGCCCGTCTACTCTGCTACCCGCAGAGCCGCCCGTCTACTCTGCTACCCGCAGAGCCGCCCGTCTACTCTGCTACCCGCAGAGCCGCCCGTCTACTCTGCTACCCGCAGAGCCGCCCGTCTACTCTGCTACCCGCAGAGCCGCCCGTCTACTCTGCTACCCGCAGAGCCGCCCGTCTACTCTGCTACCCGCAGAGCCGCCCGTCTACTCTGCTACCCGCAGAGCCGCCCGTCTACTCTGCTACCCGCAGAGCCGCCCGTCTACTCTGCTACCCGCAGAGCCGCCCGTCTACTCTGCTACCCGCAGAGCCGCCCGTCTACTCTGCTACCCGCAGAGCCGCCCGTCTACTCTGCTACCCGCAGAGCCGCCCGTCTACTCTGCTACCCAGAGCCCCCTTACTCTGCTACCCGCAGAGCCGCCCGTCTACTCTGCTACCCGCAGAGCCGCCCGTCTACTCTGCTACCCCAGAGCCGCCCGTCTACTCTGCTACCCACAGAGCCGCCCGTCTACTCTGCTACCCACAGAGCCGCCCGTCTACTCTGCTACCCACAGAGCCGCCCGTCTACTCTGCTACCCACAAGCCGCCTCTACTCTGCTACCCACAGAGCCGCCCGTCTACTCTGCTACCCACAGAGCCGCCCCTACTCTGCTACCCACAGAGCCGCCCCTATACTCTGCTACCCACAGAGCCGCCCCTATACTCTGCTACCCACAGAGCCGCCCCTATACTCTGCTACCCACAGAGCCGCCCTATACTCTGCTACCCACAGAGCCCCCCTATACTCTGCTACCCACAGAGCCGCCCCTATACTCTGCTACCCACAGAGCCGCCCTATACTCTGCTACCCACAGAGCCGCCCTATACTCTGCTACCCACAGAGCCGCCACTCGCCTATACTCTGCTACCCACAGAGCCGCCCCTATACTCGCTACCCACAGAGCCGCCTATACTCTCTACCACAGAGCCGCCCCTATACACACAATTCATTTCACCACTCCGATGCAATTGCATTGGGCCTTTTTACTAGTGTGTAATAAATGAAAGTTTGAAACTTGTAGCTTAGTTGATTTCCCCCTCCCCAAAGATTAGCTGCTCTTGAGGGTATGTGAGAGCACACATTTAGGACTTGGTGCAGAAATTTCTGCACCGTTTCTGCATGTCTTGGCAGGTAAAACCCACTGGCAAAAACATGTATTTACTGCGTTTTTACCTCATATTTTTGGTGTAGATTTTCCCTTTCATTACAATGGATAAAATCTGTCTTAAAAACGATGTAAGAACTAATATGTTGCAGACTTAAAGGGAGCCTGTCGCGTTATTTAGCTTCCCTAACCGATCACTACCTGTCCCTGCAGCTTCCAACTACATTACTAACCATCCCTGTCTGACCTAATATATAATAGATGAATACATTTGTTTAGAAACTTACATGATCCATGACGGGTGGGTGTTCCTATCAGATTGGTCATTGGGTGGGCAGTCTCTCCAGGTCTGCTCTCCCCGCCTCCATGCTGCAATCACTCCCCGATGGCACAAACATTCTTTCAGGAGCCATCTCCTGATTTAAATTTCCCACCTCCTTCTTCCGTCTCTGTATGACACGAAGCACCGCCGCGTAATTTCCGGTCATGCGCAGTGTGCTGTGTCTAGTGGGTGCACAGGCCGCCTTCAACATGCTATCTGCGCATGCTCTGAAGGTGACCCTGTGCCAGCTTGCTGCCGGAAAACCGCAGAGGAAGATCTCAAGCGTGTTCCCACAGGTGTGTTCCCCCTCCCCCCAGTCCCCACACACACTTCCCGAAATGAAAATACTACAAGTATATGTATACAGCTCTGGAAAAAATTGAGACCACTGCAAATTTTTCAGTTTCTCTGATTTTTTTCTTTAGAAGTATATTTTTGGGTAAAATATGCATTAATGTTTTATTCTATAAACTACTGACATGTCTCGAACATTCAAAGCTAAACATTTTGCATTTATTTGCAGGAAATGAGATCTTCAGAATAATAATAAATAAACAGAACAGTGCTTTTAGTCCTCAAATAATGCAAAGAAAACAAGTTCATATTAATTTGGAAACCACAATACTCAGGAAGAGTTCAGAAATAAATATTTGGTGGAATAACCATGGGCTGGAGATTGGGCTGGCCATGACGGGTCTTGGGTCAATCAACGTGTGGATGAAGGAGCACCACATCAAGACCCTGTCATGGCCAGCCCAATCTTCTCACCTGAACCCCATTGAAAACCTCTGAAATGTAATCTAGAGGAAGATGGATAGTCGCAAGCCATCAAACAAAGAACTGCTTTCATTTTTGTGCCAGGAGTGGCGTAAGGTAACCCAAAAGCAGTGTGAAAGACTGGAGGAAAGCATGCCAAGACGCATGAAAGCTGTGATTAACAATCATGGTTATTCCACCAAATACTGATTTCTGAACTCTTCCTGAGTTAAAACATTAGTATTGTGGTTTATAAGTTACCGTATTTGCCGGCGTATAAGGCGAGTTTTTAACCCTTAAAATTCTCCTCCCAAGTCGGGGGTCGCCTTATACGCCGGATCAGGCGGGGGTACTGAGGAAAAAAATGCCGGCATCGGTCCGCCGTGCATAATATAAGGGCCCCCATCCCCCCGAAAATGAGCGGTGGCAGGTGGCAGGCAAGAAAAAAAAATGATACTCACCTGCCTCTGCCGTCCATGTCTTCCGGAGCTTCCCGCTGCCACCACCGCTGTGTACATAGCCGCCGGGCGCCATAGATGTACGATCAGGAGGCTGCTGGTGTCTGATTGGCTGAGGCATTACCGTACATCTTCTGAACGGAGGTAACTGCGCCGCTCAGTGTGTATGTACGGTAATGCCAGGGCCAATCAGACGCCAGCAGCTGCCTGATTGGCTGATGGCTTATTATCGTACAGCTACGGTGCCCGGCTACGTACAGTGGCGGTGGTAAGCTCCGGCAGGGTCCGGTGGCACAGTGTGTCTTACTGTGTGTGTGTGTCTGACTGTGTGCGTGTTGTGTGTCTGTCTGACTGTGTGTGTGTGTGTGTCTGTGTCTGACTGTGTGCGTGTTGTGTGTCTGTCTGACTGTGTGTGTCTGTGTCTTACTAAGTGTGTGTCTGACTGTCTGTGTGTGTCTGTGTCTGGCTGTGTGTGTGTCTTACTGTGTGTGTGTCTGTGTCTTACTGTGTGTGTGTCTGTGTCTTACTGTGTGTGTGTCTGTGTCTAACTGTGTCTGTGTCTAACTGTGTGTGTGTCTAACTGTGTCTGTGTCTAACTGTGTGTGTGTCTGACTGTGTGTGTCTGACTGTGTGTGTCTGACTGTGTGTGTCTGACTGTGTGTGTCTGACTGTGTGTGTCTGACTGTGTGTGTCTGACTGTGTGTGTCTGACTGTGTGTGTCTGACTGTGTGTGTCTGACTGTGTGTGTGTCTGACTGTGTGTGTGTCTGACTGTGTGTGTGTCTGACTGTGTGTGTGACTGCAGAGGAATATTGGGGGTTGATGGAGGCTGTACTCCCCCACCACCACTGTAATGCTATAATATATGGAGGACTACGGGGGTGCATTACACTATATGGAGCACAATGGGGTGCATTATATTATCTAGGGGACTATGGCGTGCATTGCACTATATGGAGGACTACGGGGGTGCATTACACTATATGGAGCACAATGGGGTGCATTATATTATCTAGGGGACTATGGCGTGCATTGCACTATATGGAGGACTACGGGGGTGCATTACACTATATGGAGCACAATGGGGTACATTATATTATCTAGAGGACTATGGCGTGCATTGCACTATATGGAGGACTACGGGGGTGCATTACACTATATGGAGCACTATGGGGTGCATTATATTATCTAGGGGACTATGGCGTGCATTACACTATATGGAGGACTACGGGGTGCATTATAATATATTGAGGACTTTGATGATGCATTATAATTTATGGAGACAATTATACTATATGGAAGCCTTTATAATACTTAGAGGGCTCTGTGGGAGCATGATAATACTTGAAGGGGTATGAGGGAGCCTCTATACTTTATGCAGGGCTATTTTAGGGCTGTGTGGTGGCCATAATACAGTGTGAAGAGATGTAGGGGTCATTATTCTATATGTGGGTCCATTATATTGTGTGGGGGTCATAGTGGGGATCATGCCGTAGAAGAGGGGG